>CM060934.1:620215915-620875041 GCA_030765085.1 Allium cepa | reverse complement strand
CTCGGTACGTTGATCTAGGCCACGTACTGTGACGAGCGGTACCCCAGTAGCCCTGCCATTGATGGAAACCCATTTTCCATACGAGACCCTACGGTTTTGATTGTATTACCCACTTTTGTGGCTAGTAGTTGGAATTTAATCATGTAACAATTTCGGCTATTTCTTATTTACTTGAAAACCCTAGACACTATTATAATATCACTGGATTTCCTATCAAATGTTTTGGTTAGCGTAAGGTAAAAACTTTTCCATGTTTATGTGTGGGAAGTCTTACGTGATACCTTTTCTTTTCAAAGGTTTTCTAAAGTTAAGCAATTTTAACCCGTTTACTCACACCAGACCCCTGTCTGACCCGAGTGTTTATTTTCTGTTTTATTAAACTCTTGGGTACTCATATTATGTATGAGTAGTCAAGTGATCAGGTTAGCTTGACGAATTCTGGAGGAGTTATGGAGTAGGAGGCTTCGACGTGTAGATAAATATTTTGATTCCGCTGTGTATGTTGTGTCTGTATCTTGTATACTTGAGTTGTATAGTTAGACAGAAGTTTATAACTGTGTAACTCTGTTGTTTAAGTTGTGTATTCTGATGTAATGAGATACTATGTGATATTTTATGTTATATATTATATTTTATTCATTCCGCTGTGAGTTCTCTGATGTTGCTTGTGTTCTTCTTTCTCTTTCTTTTCTTCTTCTATCCCTTTCTTTCTTCAAGATGATGCGATTTTCCGGGAGTAGAAAGTCGGGTCGTCTCACTTGGTATCAGAGCATTAGGCTGAGTGAATACCTAGGCTCTGAAGTGTGTCTTTCTTTATGGAGCATTAGGTTGAGTGAATACCTAGGCTCTATAGTAGTGCCTTTTTTGAGAGAGCGTACTTGTAATTTTTATATAACTATATAACTATATATATATATATATATATATATATATATATATATATATATATATCTACCTAATCTGTTGGGTTATCTGTTCGGATTTTCCAACATAAGTTTTAGCGGTAGATGGATGGAGTAGTGGTGTGTGTGTCTAACACGACTACCACTGATGGGAGAGGTCCATATGTTTGAGGTTGGAAGTATATTTGTTGAGACTGTAGACCTAATACCGTCTCAAGTAAGATTTGTAGTTTGGAGTAAGGATTTCTCTGATGTCCGAAGGAAATCTTTTTAAAGATTCGGAGTGTATCTTTGAAGTGTAAGTTTGGATTTCGCTCGGGTAAGCGAATTTTTCTAGTGTTTGGATTTGTTGGTAGTGCAGAAATAAGTGATGATATCTTGATAACTGCGTGATGAGATGCAGTATCCTTGGATATTTTTCGAAGGTGTTTCTCTTGAGGCAGTTTTAGTAGTGGTTAAGGAGCAGCCTTTACCTGCCGCAGAGAAGATTCGTCTGTGTAGAAGTTGTTTGGATCTTTAGCATGGAGGTTGGCTGTTTTGGAATATGAGACTAAGGTCTATAGTTATTTGTTTTGACATGGTCTTATTTGTTATACCTTAAGGTAAGCGAGTTGTTGATGCTTGGTTTAGAGTCCGAGTTTCTTTTGGAATGTCTGCCATCTTGGAAGTTAGTTGTATGGTTTGTTGATGGTTTTGGTTTTGGAGAAGCCTTTGGATTAAAGTCTTTGGTTAGTTGTGGTAGCATTGCAACTCGAAGTGTTCGATGTGCTGACGAGCAGATCTTTTAGCCTTGTAGTATCATCAAGGTAGAATTTAGAAGCAGCAGTGTTGGTTGATTCTCCGATGGTTTAGGAATCTGATGGTTCTTCTAGCAGCAGCCCGAGAAGTTGGTGGAAGTTATCTTGAAGAATTAACCTTGTTTGGAAAAGTTTAGAGCTGTTCTAATTGGTAAAGAGAGGACAGTTTCTTTGGAATTCGAATTAGGTTGGATCGCAAAAGTGACTTGCGATTAGTTTGGAATTTATCTTGGGTGATCTGATGTTTGAGATTGAGGATTCTCATGAGAGGTAGGAGCTACTGAGGTAATCAGAAGTTTGTCTACATCTGGAATTGAGTTCCATTTGTTTTGGTTCCAGAAGCGATTTTGGGTGGTTAGCCCAGTAGGAAGAGTTGGTGTAGCAGCTCAAGAATTTATTTTTGGAATTTGGATTTGGTTAGATTTTGTTTTTGAATTGGATTCTGTGTAAAGCTGTGTGACCAAGTCAGATAAGTGACTCAAATTTTTATGGATTTGATGAACAAATTTTCCTGATATAGTGGATAAGTTTGTATTCGTGTTCATCAACGGTATTCTTATCTATTTCAGAATCAGAGTTGTGCAGCGGAAGCGAGGTGTGCAAGGAAGGAAACAAGTTCTGTTTGCTATTGCTTGAGTAGTAGAGCTTGAGTTCTGGATTTCAATGGATTTTTGGAAGACTTTTCTGTTGATAGGATCCATAGACTGCTTTGCTTTGGTCTAGTTGTTTTTGGAAGTATCAGCATAGGTTGAGCTGATCAGGAAGAAGGTTGGCAGCCCAGGATTGTCTGTTAAGTTACAGATATGAGATAAGGAGTTTGGTATTCGAAGTTGGAGACTTCAGTGTTGTTAGATTTCTTTGGTTAAGAGAGCAGAAATTGGATAAGATTGGTTGGTTAGTGCTGTAGCATCTGAGATGTCTTATCTGTATTTTAGATAGGATAAGATTGAATTGCCAGTTTGGATAGCTGGAATTCATTGTGCATCACGTATCTCTGAGGGAATACGTGTATGATTCATCATTGGTTATTGAATCTGTAGTTCAGTTGGAATTGGATGTTGAGCTGGATTTGAGAGTAATCTGACGTTCTGTTCAGATTGAAGGATCTAGAGATGAGTGAAGCTCTGGATTTTGGTTGTATAGTTTGTTTGTTGGCTTTTGTAGAGCGAGTCTCCCGGTGATTTATACTTGGGAAACTCGAGATAGTATTAGAGATTTATTCTGATTTGTGTCAGAATAATTAGTTAAGTTTGTTTGTTTATTTGATTGCTATGGATGTTATTAATTGGTTGTTAGGAGTACTTTGCTGATTGAAATTAAAATCTGTATTGGATTATTAAATTACCTTTGCTTTTAAATTTCGAGGATGAAATTCTTTTAAGGGGGGAGGATTGTAATGACCCAGAATTTTGGGCAATATAAATTTAATAATCTGTGTAAATAATTTAATTGGTTTGATAATTTTTCTTTATAATTCTAATTTAAAATTGGTGAATTGATCTTTTAAAAGTTAATAAATATTTAATCTGTTAAGGGTAATCAATATCTTTCTGACAATTTAAATTTGATAGGAATTGTTTTTCAAAAGCTAATAAAATTTTATTCTGTTTATAATATATATATTTGATATATGTTGTGAATGGGGATATCTTTTGTTTTTTTAATTAAAAAATGAATTTGAAAATTGTAATATATATGTATGTATATGTTATAATTTGAGTTGTTTTGAAATTTAGTTTAATCTATTAATAATTTAATATGAATGAACTGTAATTCAAAGCTTTTCTTTGAAAAAAAACTTAATATTTTTCCAAAAGCTAATTTAAGTTTGATTCATTTATTTGCAAAATATAGGATTGTTATTTATTTTAAATATGATTGTTAAACAAAGTTTTATTTTGTTTTCTTTAAAATGCTTAAATGAAAATGGTTATAGATAAATATATATATGTATATATAAAGTTATAAATAAACTTTCTTTTTAAATATCTCTTGAACTAGAATTGTTAGTAAAACATAAAATATTTATAAAATGAAAGTTTATAAAGATTTCACACTTGTATATTTATTTAAAATTCAAAAGCTTATTATTATAAAAACCTTTCATACATATATATACATAACTTAAAATGATTTAATTAAAAGAAAGGAACACTTGTAAATTTAGAAAGGCATGCAAATGACATTTGTTCAATTTATGAATAAGTGGCAATTTATTCACTAAACATTTTTAAGAAGAAAATTAGTTTTCTTTCTCATTTTCTTTTGCTTTCTTCTTTCAAACATTAATGGCAAGATCAGAAACCAAGTTCCAAAATCTGGAAAAAAAAAACTAAAAGCAATTCTGTAAAGCAAAAGAATTATCAACCTGCAATCTCAACATGCAAAGGGAAATCAACAGCAAAATTGAAAACATACAAAAGTTTTCTTCAGTAACAGCAAGAAATCAAAAGCAAATGCAGTTTTCAAATTTAAAAAGTTCAAACCTGGGCATCAAAATCTGCTTTGCACATTCTAGAAAGGTGAGTGAACTTCTTTTAAAAACAGTTTAAATTGTATTAAACCACCTTGCATGTGATGTTATAACTTGTATTGAAATCTGATGCTTTGAATTTATATGGATTGAGTGGTGTGAGCTTGTTATTCTGTTCCCTGTTATTCAAAGAATGTTCTGTTTTTTAAAAATTAAAATTATTATAAAAATTAATATCTACAGATCTAATCTATATTAGACTTAAATATTTGAATGAAGATTGTTTGTAATTGTATGATGAAGGTTATTAAATAGTCTCAGGAATTTTAAATGCTACCAATCCTGTTAAAAATAAAAATAACAGTGAAACTTAAATTTTGGATAAAAATCATCTTGCTCAATTTCAGAATCGAATTATAGGATTTGATTCGTGCTTGAGAATCATGAATTTTAACATGCGAATGGTAATTTTTAGTGTGATAATTTGTTTGAAATTTGAAAATGAAGATATCGGCAAATTGCTAAATTGCCGATGATCCCCTTTATAATTGAAGATGATATCTTGGAGGAAGTTAATTTAGGTATCATTGATCTTAGGAAAAATACTGGAAATTTTTTTTAATGAGAGAATTTCTCGGAATGGATCGAAATAGGGTTTTAGCATGTTTAGTTTGGGCTTTGCTGTAGGGGTTCTTGCAACTTGAATGTTGGATCGGGTTCGATCGTGGCATGGGAATGTTGAAGCTTGGGGTTGTGGCGTTTCTAGGGTAAGGTCGGCGGTGGCTTAACGGTGTCGTGATGTTGGTCGTGGGTGGTTTTGTGGAAGGTGGGTTCTGCAGTTTTTCGAATTGAGGCCCAAATTTTGATTCGCGTAGGATTTGTTCGAGTTGGGTGTGTTGTGGTGCTCGCTGGCGATAAGGTGACTATCGTAGATGATCGCGGTTGCCCACGGTGGCCGGAGGTAGTGGGAAACGTGCACATGGGTGTTGTGTACATGACATTGATCTGGGAAAGTTTGGTTTGGGGAAGATGGAATTTTCTCGGGTGGGAACTCGCGTGTGACTCGAGGGTAACTCGAAGTCAGGTTGGGTTGGGTTTGCTTCGGGGTTAACTCGGGTTGGAGGGTGGTTTGCTTCGAGTTTTTTTGGGTGTTGTTTGATAATAGTTTTATAAGGGAATAAAATGGAAACTTTAAATTTGCTGATTAAAAATTTGATGTTAATCAAACTTATAAAGTATAAGTTGAAATTATGTAATTTATTTCAATTTAAATTTATTTAAAGGGATTTCATATTGAAAGTAATTTATTTACATTTTGGATTTCAATTTTAAAAAAAGGTATTTTGAATTTAAATATTAAATCAAAAAGTTAAGTTTAAAATGTTAAGTAATGATTAAATCTTAAGATATCAAATTTATATTTGAAATAAATAAGATTAATTTAAATGTTTAAAAGTATTGAAAATTTTGAAATTTGTCTCTAAATTTTCTATTTTTAAATAAGATTATCATTATGATTTTGAAAACCCAATAGGATAACTGGTTTAAGATGTTAAAATTTAATTTAATTCATTACAAGATAAATAAGGTTAATTTATCTTTAATTTGAATATTAAATTTGATTATTAATAAGAAAAGTTTAATTAAGATTAATGTTCTCTTAATTTAATTATGGATTTTGAAATTATAAGAAATTAATTGATTGTTTAATTAATTTTAAATAATTAGTTAATTGTTTATTAAATAATCACTTAATTATGGATTAATTAAGTATAATTACTTAATAAAGTAATTAATGATTAATTGTTGAATGTAATTAAGGAAGTTAATTATTTATGGAAGTAATTAATGATAATTACTCATGGAGTAATTAGTTGAAGTGGTTATTGGTTAATCACTTAATGATATCAATTAAAGAATTGATTAATATAATTATTGAAGTTAATTAATTATGAAGTGATTAATTAATTAAAGAATTAAGAATTGTTTAATGATGAAGTTAATTATTTGTTTAGTGATTAATTAAGGAAGTAATTAAGACTCATTAATGGAAGTAATTAGAGATAATTACTTATGTGAGTAATTAAGAGTTAATTACTTAATTATTTTAGTTAATTAATTAATGTGATTAACTAATTTATGAATGAGATTAATTTAAGAATAATTACTAAAGGTAATTAATTAAAATGTAATTAATTAATTTAGTAATTAAATAAGGATTAATTGTTAATTTAAATTGGTTAATAATTACTTAATGAAGTAATTAAGGATTAATTAATTGGATTAATTAATCAAGGATTAATTTAATTAAATTAGAAATTAATTAAGTAAGAAGTTAATTAATTTAGTTAAGTAATTACAAATTGTTAATTACTAATTAGGATTAATTAGTTGATTAATTATAAGTTAATTATTTAATTAATTAAAGTAATTATTAATTAATAAGGATCATTAATTAATATAATTAATGATGTTAATCAAGGTTGATTAATAAAATGATTAATTAAAGTATGATTAATTAATTGTAATTAATTAAGAATTAATTTAATTAATTATAGTTAATTAATTAATGAATGATCATTAATTATTGAAATTAATGATAGTAATTAAGGTTAATTACTGAATATGGATAGGATAATTACTTGAATGTAATTAAGGATAATTAATCAAGGAAGATTAATTAGTGGAGATCATTAGAGATGATTTATTTTATAGATAATAAATAAATGGAAGGATTTAGGTAATCCAGGTAATTAAGAGTTAATCAATTCTGTTTTGATATGGATGATGGATATTAGATGATTGATTGATATTGGATGTTGAATGATATTGGATGATTGGTTGATATTGGATGATGATTGACATTGGTAATTGGTTAATACTGGATGATTGGATATATCTGTTATGTGATATGCTATTTTGTATGTTGATATGAATTATCTATTGTGATAATATGATTCATCTATCTGTTTTTATATCATCCTGAATATAAGTTAAACTGTTCAAACCCTTAAGTACAACTTGGACATTAAAATGGCGTTTGGTTTCGGTGAGACCGGGTTTCCTTATTTGGAATCCGAAAACCACATCGATTCCAATTAAACGTTAGGTCGTTAATCCAAGTGGAGCTAGTGAAGACTCGAGGTGTAAGGGCTATACGTTAGTATAACTCTGTGGGTGATTCCGTAATGAGTTTGACGGAATAGTGCTTGTAGATTCGAGATGGCGAGTCAGATTGCAAGGGCTATGGTCGTTGACTCTGAGGGTGATTCCAATAATGAGTGCAACGAGATAGTGCCTTCGGTTTCGTTCGGACCCGGAACGAACTTGTATGGATTGAATGCTTTCAGAACATCGTCAGGTGGACGATGAGCATTCTAAGATAATGTGTTCTATAAAGGTAATCGTAACCTCAAGCCTCATCAATCGGGAATGGCTAAAACAGGGGAGGTGCAGCAAGGCTTCGTGGGTAGCTCCCACTGGAGAGCAAGATTTTCCCCTGTCTAGAGGTCCCTTTTTATTTCGGCTTAGTGTGTGGTTGGTCGCGCCAATTACGGGGTTGTCTTGTTCGGGACTGTCCAGTAAGGGATGGTTCCGGCCTTGTGTTGCAGGGGAGTGGGAGTACTCCTCGGCACGTTGATCTAGGCCACGTACTGTGACGGGTGGTACCCCAGTAGCCCTGCTATTGATGGAAACCCATTTTCCCTATGAGACCCTACAGTTTTGATTGTATTACCCACTTTTGTGGCTAGTAGCTGGAATTTAATCATGTAACAATTTCGGCTATTTCTTATTTACTTGAAAACCCAAGACACTATTATAATATCACTGGATTTCCTATCAAATGTTTTGGTTAGCGTAAGGTAAAAACTTTTCCATGTTTATGTGTGGGAAGTCTTACGTGATGCCTTTTCTTTTCAAAGGTTTTCTAAAGTTAAGCAATTTTAACCCGTTTACTCACACCAGACCCCTGTCTGACCCGAGTGTTTATTTTCTGTTTTATTAACCTCTTGGGTACTCATATTATGTATGAGTAGTCAAGTGATCAGGTTAGCTTGACGAATTCTGGAGGAGTTATGGAGCAGGAGGCTTCGACGTGTAGATAAATATTTTGATTCCGCTGTGTATGTTGTGTCTGTATCTTGTATACTTGAGTTGTATAGTTAGACAGAAGTTTATAACTGTCTAACCTCTGTTGTTTAAGTTGTGTATTCTGATGTAATGAGATACTATGTGATATTTTATGTTATATATTATATTTTATTCGTTCCGCTGTGAGTTCTCTGATGTTGTTTGTGTTCTTCTTTCTCTTTCTTTTCTTCTTCTATCCCTTTCTTTCTTCAAGATGATGCGATTTTCCGGGAGTAGAAAGTCGGGTCGTCTCACTCCGCCACCAATAGAAACGTATTTGAAAAAATCCGCTTTACATCTCAAAGTATAGTGTCAGACATACGACCATACAAGTCTATTACAGGTTCGAACAGAACCGAAGGCACTTCGTCCAATAAAGGAAGAAGCCCTTGTAAATCCGGGTATCTACAATCCCGATCGGACTTCCCATCACTTAAGGAATCTCTATACCGGAGCAACTCAGTGCAGAGACAATCGATAGGTTATCCTATCGTTTTTGAAGACACCTGGTCTTCACCACCGGTCTTCAAATTCTATCCATTTCGATGTATCACTATTCGGAATGGGTTATCTCAAACAAAGGTCCTCTCCGGGCTAAACCGAATAGCGAATGCTTAATTTTAAAACACGCGGGCATAACAATCACAAAAGATTCATATTCAGTGTTCAATGTGGGTTTCGGATAACTAATTGAAATCCAACTCCCTGTCGCATCGAAGTTTAAATGCCGTTTTACGGGAAAAAGGGGTTTTCACACCAATACAGAACAAATCACAATTACAGGACAATACATGGCAATCTACATCACACACCATCACAATCAGAACATAAATAGCAGTCTAGTGCACAGCGATAGTTAATTATTTTCAATTAATGTGAGTGCGATTTTAATAGATTAACCACATAATTATTTGTAGTGATTGTTTTAAAATCAATGATTAAATTTGGATAAATTAATTAAATCTTAATTAACTCGATTGATTGTTTCTTAATTAGTTACTTTAATTAGCTGCCAATTATAATTATTAACTTAATTTTTTTCTAATTAACAAATTCTTAATTACAAATTAATTTAAACACTTAATTGTTTATTAATCCATTTTAATTACAAATTATAAATTATTCTTAATTTCTTTTCGAAATCATTAATTTACAAAAAATTATTCACCTTAATTATCATTAAAAATCTTCTATATATCTTAAAAATCAATTTATTGTTACATTAAAAGTTTTATTGTAAATTATTTCCAATTCTTATTTTAAATTTAAGTATTTAAATAAAGGGTTAATTAAATTTTAAAACATTGTCAAATAATTTAAACTTATAGTAAGTTTTTCACTTAACATAAATTAACATTGGTTAACTTGTAAATATATAAATCAACTTAACTTTGTAACTTGAAATTTTGGTCGGGCCTACCCATTATAAAGCAACCCGAGTAAACCATGCTTTCCACTCGAGCCAAACTCGAGTTCTTCTCGTTTTCTCCCCAAGATCTGTCTCTCCTCCCATCGTACCTGTTTCTTCTTCTTCCTTTTTTTTCCTCCAGTTTAAGTTTACATCAAGCTTAAACTAAGTAACAGGTAAATATATTCACGTACACGAGTTCCATATGAAGTCACGCGTGCATTTTCTCGAGTTTCAACTCGAGCTTCCAATCTGCAAAACTCCTGATGCCCAAAACACGTCGTGCACGTGCACAACGTGGACGTGGCGCCGCCACTCCGATGATCATCGAGATCATCGACGAGTCGAGAAGTCCATGCAAACGCGAAATCGAACTTCGATTCGACCTAGGAAACTCGAAATCACAAATTCACCTTTTCGTCGAACTGTAACTCGAAACCCACCAGCCTAAAACGCCTCGTCCTCCTCGCACAGTTTGCCAAAAAATTCACGATTCCGGCCATATGACGTCGACACTTCGCACTATCATTCCCCAAAAGCATATGCAGCTCGATCGTTCCTGGGTGATGAAATCACCTTAGTTCTTGTTCACTGCAAATTTTGAGGTTAAACCCTACTTTGGGTTCGTACCATCAATTCATGCATTCGAAAAGATTTCGACAATTTTCCCATCATCACCGAAGTTCAAACGAGCTTCCATCTAAATTTCAAAAATGATCATTGGATCGTTTACCGAAAATTTGAAAAAATGCAAATTCGGGTTAAATTCGAACTGCTCTTAACCTACTTAAGTAAAACTCATTGTATTGCCTCTAAAAATCATGACTTGATATGCTTATTCAAATTATGTAATCAAATCCATGTTTTAAAATAGTTGAATTCATCAAAGAATTTTGTTTTTAGTGCAAATTACAAGTTGCACAGACAAAAACTTCATGTTCAAGCTTGAAATAAATTTTTAAATGTAACTTATGTTGAATGAAACTGGTTTTGTAAAAAAACTAAGCTAAAAAAATGATTGTGTGAGTTTATTTAAATTTTCTTCAATTTACTTTTGTTCTGAAACAAATTATTAAGAACAAACTGTATAATACTTTCAGTAATACAGAAACAATACAAACCACATTTTCTTTCCAATATACAACTAAAAACACAAGATCCCTGAAATAAATACTTAGATTTCAAAGACAAATAAGTTTACCCACCTGAATTTTCCTGAAACAAAGAACTGCCCTTGTTTTTGAACCCTGCAGATATTCTACTTTTAATTTTTTTTCTTCTGTTTTGCTTTGTAAACTGGTTTTGAATTTGTAAAATGATGTTTGTTTTTTTTCTCTTCCAGCTTTGCTATGTTTTGTTTGAATGAATTAAAGCAACTATACATGTGTATATATAAAGGAGAGGGTTTACATAAGGGAAGGTTTTACTGGTGCAAAAGTTTCTTTAATCAAATTATATATATATATATATATGTGTGTGTGTGTATATATATATATATATTTGTTAACCAAGCCAAAAGTAATTCGGCTGAAATGATTTGATTTAGGCTTAAGAAGAGATAGCATTTAATGTTTGTGTTCCCACCTTTGTTTACATATATATGCTGTTGATTTTATAAGTAAAAAATTTTCTTTTCTTTGTAAGTACAATTTTTTTTGTTTTATTTAAAATATGTATCTTCTTGTATAAGCCTTGTTTGATTTTTTATATATGTACTCTTTTGCTTTGTTTTACAGTTTTTTTTCTTGTTTATATTTCTACATACTTACACTTAAATGTATGTCCTTTCTTTTGTGACCAAAACTTGTTTTTGTTTTACATACAAATTTTCTTGTTTCTTGGTTTATATAGTTCTTATGCAAGTTTTTTATCTATATTACATATATCATGTTATAACCATAAGATTTTAACTATATAATTTTATCATAAGCATTCTCTTGAATTTTTTCTATTTGAAGTTTAACTATCAATATTTAATCCATCACATATATTTTATTTTATTATTTAAAACAATTTCTTGCTTGTTATATGTTATTTATTTATTATTATTATTTATTTAACTTAACTATCAAATATTTATTTAATTCCATATATCTCTCTTTTATTTAATTTTAATAATATTTTATTTCATTTGAAACTTTCAAATTAAATTCAAAAGTTCAAATAATTTATCGAGTTTAGAATTCAAAATTTTGGGATGTTACAAATATCCCCCCTTAAGAAAATTTCGTCCTCGAAATTTGAAGGAGAGAGAAAAATAAACAAAGAATATATGAATTCAGGAAAATAAGGAAATGGCTTACCAGTTTAAGCCGAGATGTCTACTCTACAGTTAGGATATGATTTCTTCATATTATCTTCAGTTTCCTAAGTACAATCCATTGGATCGCCACTCCAATGAACTTTAACAAGTTTCACCACTTTGTTTTTCAATCGCTTTTCATCACGATCTACAATCTTTATCGGATCTCTTCTTACTGTCAAGTTGGGAGTGATCTCAAGATCCTGTTGAGCTGCCTCCTCAATAATACTATCTGGGTCGTGTACATACTTCCGAAGACTAGAAACGTGGAACACATTATGCACACCAGACAACCAGCTGGGTAGCTGCACTCGATATGTTAGAGGACCGATCCTCTCCAGAATAGGAAAGGACCAATATAACGTGGTGTTAGTTTTTCAGTTTTTCCAGACCTCAATACACCCCGCATCGGAGATACTTCCAAAAATACAGAATCTCCAACTTTCCAAATCTCTTCTTCGACGGTCATAATAGCTCTTCTGACGACTTTGAGCCGCTTTCAATTTCTTTCGAATAAAATCAACCTTCTCCGTGGCTTCTTTAATCATATCTGGTCCAAGGACGAGTCTATCACCTGATTCGATCCAGCATGTAGGTGATCGATACGGACGGCCATATAAAGCTTCGAAAGGAGCTATTTCTATACTGGCCTGATAGCTGTTATTATAAGAGAATTCGACCAGATGCAAATGGTCCTCCCAAGAATCACCAAAGTCAAGAATGCAAGCACGCAAAAGGTCTTCTAGAATTCGATTAATTCTCTCAGTCTGCCCATCAGATTGTGGGAGATAAGTGGTGCTGAGATTCAATTTTGTTCCCAAAGTGGCTTGGAATGCCTCCCAAAACCTATTAGTGAAAATCAGGTCACGATCACTCACTATGCTGCTGGAAATACCATGGAGTCGAACAATTTCCTTTATATATAGCTCTGCTAAGCTGGCTGCAGTCCGAGTGGATTTCACTGGAATGAAGTGAGTAGTTTTGGTTAGATGGTCCACTATAACCCAAATTGCTTCATTTCCCTTCCTGGTTCGTGGCAATCCGTCAATGAAATCCATTGATACATGATCCCATTTCCATTTTGGTACTTCCAAAGGCTGATGTAAACCGGCTACTTTCTTTCGGTCACTTTTAATTTGTTGACAAGTGGCACATTGACTCACATATATTGATATGTCTCTTTTCATTGTCTTCCACCAGAAAGTTCTTTTAATATCTCTATACATTTTATTAACTCCTGGATGGATGCTGAGCTTAGATTTGTGGCATTCGTCTAAAACTTCGCGTTTCAGCTTCGGAATGTCAGGGACACAAATTCTGCCTTTCATCCTTATACCTCCATGATCATCCATTTCAAAACTAGAATCTTCACCTCGACCCGTTCTTCTACGAATTTCCCGAAGAAACTTGTCTTCAATCTGCTGTCTTGCAATCTTCTTAAGAAGAGTAGGAGCGATAACAAGATATGCGAGAACAGCATGTCTTCTGCTCAAAGCATCGGCAATTACATTGGCTTTTCCCAGCGTATATAGAATATTTAGGTCATATGATGCCAGAAATTCTAACCAACGTTGTTGTCGTGGATTCAGATCTTTCTGGGTAAAGAGATATTTCAAAGATTATGGTCGGTGAATAATTCAAAATTTTCACCTAGAGAAAGAAGAATTCATTAAGTATATTGTTTAAGTTAAGTTAATTTCGTAAATTTTTAAGAAAGCTGAAAAGGTTCTTACCCATAAGATAATGTCGTCAGATTTTTAAGGCGAAAACAACAGCCAAAAGCTCCAAATCATGTGTTGGGTAGTTTTTCTCGTGCGGACGTAATTGTCTACTCGCGTAGGCAATTACCTTCCCATTTTGCATCAATACTGCACCTACCCCATCACCACATGCGTCAGTATAAATAGATAATCCCTGGTTCCCGTTAATAATAGCGAGAACAGGAGCAGTGGTTAATCTCTTCTTCAATTCCTGGAAAACTTCATCGCATTTCGGAGTCCAATCGAATTTTACATCCTTCATTGTCAGCTTAGTCAACGGACTAGCTATCTTAGAATAGTCCTAAACGAACTTTCGATAATAGCCTGCTAAACCCAAAAGGCTTCTAACTTCTTTTGGGGTAGTAGGTCTTCTCCAATCAAGAATGGCGGAAATTTTGCTAGGATCAATAGAAATTCCTTTTTCATTAACAATATGGCCAAGGAATTTAACTTCTTTGACCCAAAAGTGGCATTTGGAAAATTTTGCGAATAGGATATTTCTCCTCAAAATCTCCAAAACGATTCTAAGGTGCTCGGCATGCTCCTCTTCGGTCTTGGAATAGATCAAAATATCATCAATAAACACGAGCACAAATTTATTCAATACTTCCCGGAATACACGGGTTATAAGACCTACTAAGTAAGCTGGAGCATTGGTTAGCCCGAAAGACATGACTAACCATTCGTAGAACATATTAGGACCCCTAAAAGCTTTCAAATGGACACAATCTTCGGTGCTTCGTAATTGATGGAACCCTTGAGCTAGACCCATCTTCGAAAAGAAACGAGCGTCGTGCAATTGATCAAATAGATCATCAATTCTGGGCAGTGGAAATTTATTCTTGAGAGTCATCTTATTGAGATCGTGGTAATCTACACACAATCTCAAAGATCTGTCCGATTTAGCAACAAATACTACTGATGAGCCCCATTTAGAAACACTGGATCGAATTAATCCTTTTGCTAGTAGATTATTGGTTTGCTGAACTAATTCAACCTTTTCCCTAGGTGTCATCCTGCGACTTGCGTGAACGACAGGCCGAGCATTGGGTACTAGATCGATTCTGAATTCTATTTCCCGATGTGGAGGTAAAGATTTCACTTCTCCGAATACGTTCGAAAAATCTCTAACAATTGGTATAGACTCCAAACTGGGTTCGGGAAAACCCAAGTTATACATCAATCCTTCTCTTTTAGGACTAGGGTCCTCACCAGAAATTTCGATGAAATCTCCAGATTCGGTTTTAATTGAAATCAATCGATTAATGCAATCCAATTTGGCTTCGTATTTTTCTAGCCGATACATTCCAAGTATGACTTCAAACTCGTTAAAATCAAGAACAAAGAGACCGATAGTAAATTGATAACAAGAATATGAGATAGGATCGTCTTTACATCGAAGACAAAGATTCGCGGGACCTCCAATTGGATTCTTTACGCATATATTCCCATTAACAAAATCAGGCTCAAGATTTAATTCATTAATGGCTTGCTGAGAGAAAAACTATGTGTAGCGCCCGTGTTAAATAGAACTCTAACAATGCTATCGTAAATGATAAGATTACCTTCCATAACTCCTTTCCTTTTTTCTACTTTGGAAGATGCAGGTTGGTCTTTGACTATGTACACCTTTTCTGTTTGAGCTTGCTTCATGGTTGGACAGTCTTTAACTTCATGCCCCACTTTCTGACAATAATAGCATTTCCTGGGCATCGCTTGAATGGATTGATCTCTCTTTGGCTTCTTACAACTGTTTGAGTAATGGCCTTTCTCTATACAATTATAGCAAGTGACATTCTCTGCCACGCTTCCCTGAATGCCCTTATTTTTCTCCTTGCTTTGCAATGGTTTCTTGCCTCCAAATTTCCTCTTCTTCCAATTTGGATTGCCTGAATTTCCTTTCTCTGCCGAGGCTTCTTGCATATTGAGTGTGGCATATCTATATCCCATATCAACCAAATCTGAAAAAGATTCCTTAACATGGCCAGTCATTCTTTCATGGAATTTCTTATTCATCCCACGAATGAATCTTTTGTTCTTCTTCAAAGACGTGTTCACCAATTCAGGACCAAAACGCGACAATTCATTGAATTTTTTGAGATACTCCTCGAATGACAAACTCCGCTGCTTTAAGTCCATGAACTCCTGGTACATTCGAGAAATTCCAGCTGATGGCAGATAACGCTTTTCAAATACTTCTTTGAATTTCTCCCAAGAACTCATCTTCCGGCTTATCTACAATAACTATCTCCCACCAGGCTAAGGCTTCTTCTTGAATTTGCTAAGAAGCTATGAGTCGCTTCTGATCGTCTTGCAGCTTTAGTCCTCTGAAAATTTTCTCACATGATCTGATCCATGCTTGAGCCTCAACGATTGACTCCTTTTCGGCGAACGACTTACCACCAAGCCTTGAGAAATTCTTATGTAAATCAGCCAGATTCGGCTGTTGCCAAATAGGTACCGCTGTTACTGCAGTTGGAGGATTTTGGTTAGTTATTGTGGCATTTCCTTGACCCCTAACTCTTCCTCTTCGTCCGCTCATTCTTACTATCTGTAATTAGTAAGAAAATTTATTTAGATATACGGACGAAATATCTTAAGGAATATCAGCAATAAAAGAAAATATACTAAGAAATTTTGGAGTTTCAGCCTCAATTATACTCATTCTAGGGTATACTTCACCCTATCTCTAATGATCCATCTGATGTGTTATACTCCGTAACTAAAGTTCTTACTCAACCTTTAGCTCTGATACCAAATGTGACGGCCCTGATTCGACTTTCGAAAATCGGCACAGAATACAACACTCGTGTTCAAATGTCGTAAATCTAAACATCGAATCTAGTTCGTCGGAGCTTATAACAACATCGGATGAATACAAAACAGCGCCACAAAATGAATATCATGTATACATCACAGCTACAACATCATAATATCCAATAATACATCAGAGTACTTTTTTCAATATACGTCCACCACAACTCTAAATAAACATCATAATAATACAACAGTGATCATATATCCAAAAAGTCTTCAAAGGAATGTAGTGATAACAAACTCCCAAAACTAAACACTTGAGATCCCAAAAGCTTCTAAAATTCTTCAGAGCAAGAGCTCCAAAATACTGCTAACACCAAAACACGGAAACCTGCTACTAGGCTGCCCGTGTGGAAATTATGGGCACCCAGAGTTAAGAAAAGAAACAATAAACTTCGGGTCAGTCATGGGACTGGTATGAGTAAACAAAAGTAGTTGCTTTTAAATAAACTAGATTTATAAAAGAAAATCCGGTATGTTTTTGGAAAATGAAGCTACCATAAGACCTTCCACCATACACACAATGCAAACACAGAATTGGAGGAGATTTCTTCTTATGATAGTCAAATATGCTTGATACGAGAAAATTTCTTTGATATTATTACTAGTGCATAGTGTAGAAAGCATTTTGAAAGTATAATATTAATCTTAGCCAGCATACAACCATTATTGTATGCCTACTATAGCTACCATCTAAACAGTGGGGCGTCACCATAAGTAAATGGCAAGTTATACAACTAAAACCATACTGGGTTCGTATTGGGAATTGGATTTCCAACAATTGGTCAGGCTAAGGAACTTCCTACTGCCACATGGGTACGCCTCTGGCGGGACATCCCGAGAACCTACCCGGCTCTCTGCCAACACAAGGTCGGGTTACCTCTATAACTAGGTAACTACTACTCGAGTATGCCACTCCCCGGTCCAAGGATCTTTGTCCGAGGGCCCTCGATCACAAAGCAACAACCACACAGAAAATGAGATTGGAGCTACCACACAGGTAAACATCTGGGCTCCATACCATGACATCACCTTTTTCCAGAAGGAAATGACATACCCTAAAGGGCGCGACCCTCATAATCTTGCCGCATCTTTTCTGTTTCGACCATTTTTGGGTTGTGAGGTCCGATGAGGTCTCGTCCACAAAGCTACGCTTTACACGAAAGCCATGCTTTGATCACAAATGATCAACAAATGATCATCAACACACAGCAGCACTTAGCATGCCACACTACCAAATTGGGAGTATATTGCTGATAATCTTCAATTTCATAACCTCTGAGCTTGTACGTCTCAGAGAAGGGTGTTAAGCTAAGAGAATAAATTCTCCGTCACGAATAGATACGTATTTGAAAGAAATCCGCTTTATATCTTAAAGTATAGTGTCAGACATACGACCATACAAGTCTGTTCCAGGTTCGAACAGAACCGAAGGCACTTCGTCCAATAAAGGAATAAGCCCTTGTAAATCCGGGTATCCACAATCTCGATCGGACTTCCCATCACTTAGGGAATCTCTATACTGGAGCAACTCAGTGTAGAGACAATCGATAGGTTATTCTATCGTTTTTGAAGACACCCGATCTTCACCACCGGCCTTCAAATGTTATCCATTTCGATGTATCACTATTCGGAATGGGTTATCTGACACAAAGGTCCTCTCCCGGCTAAACCGAATAGTGAATACTTAATTTTAAAACACGTGGGCATAAGAATCACAAAGATTCATATTCAGTGTTCGATGTGGGTTTCGGATAACTAACTGAAATCCAACTCCCTGACGCATCGAAGTTTAAATGCTGTTTTACGGGAAAAAGGGGTTTTCACACCAATACGGAACAAATCATAATTACAGGACAGTACATGGCAATCTACATCACACAGCATCACAATCAGAACAGAAATAGCAATCTAGTGCACAAGGATAGTTAATTATTTTCAACTAATGTAAGTATGATTTTAATAGATTAACCACATAATTATTTGTAGTGATTGTTTTAAAATCAATGATTAAATTTGGATAAATTAATTAAATCTTAATTAACTCGATTAATTGTTTCTTAATTAGTTACTTTAATTAGCTGCCAATTATAATTAATTAACTTAATTTTTTCTAATTAACAAATTCTTAATTACAAATTAATTTAAACACTTAATTGTTTATTAATCCATTTTAATTACAAATTATAAATTATTCTTAATTTCTTTTCGAAACCATTAATTTACAAAAATTTATTCACCTTAATTATCATTAAAAATCTTCTCTATATCTTAAAAATCAATTTATTGTTACATTAAAAGTTTTATTGTAAATTAATTCCAATTCTTATTTTAAATTTAATTATTTAAATAAAGGGTTAATTAAATTTTAAAACATTGTTAAATAATTTAAACTTATAGTAAGTTTTTCACTTAACATAAATTAACATTGGTCAACTTGTAAATATAGAAATCAACTTAACTTTGTAACTTGAAATTTTGATCGGGCCTACCCATTATAAAGAAACCCGAGTAAACCATGCTTTCCACTCAAGCCAAACTCGAGTTCTTCTCGTCTTCCCCCCGAGATCTTTCTCTCCTCTCTTCGCGTACACGAGTTCCATATGAAGCCACACATGCATTTTCTCGAGTTTCAACTCGAGCTTCCAATCTACAAAACTCCTGATACCCAAAACACGTCGTGCACATGCACGGCGTGGCGCCGCCACTCCGATGATCATCGTGATCATTGGCATGTCGAGAAATCCATGCAAACGCGAAATCGAACTTCGATTCGACCCAAGAAACTAGAAATCGAAAATTCACCTTTTCGTTGAACTGTAACTCGAAACCCACCAGCCTAAAACGCCTCATCCTCCTCGCACAGTTCCCCAGAAAATTCACGATTCCGGCCATATCACGTCGACACTTCGCACTATCATTCCCCAAAAGCATACGCAGCTCGATCGTTCCTAGGTGATGAAATCACCTTAGTTCTTGTTCACTGCAAACTTTGAGGTTAAACCCTACTTTGGGTTCGTACCATCAATTCATGCATTCGAAAAAATTTCGACAATTTTCCCATCATCACCGAAGTTCAAACGAGCTTCCATCCAAATTTCAAAAATGATCATTGGATCGTTTACCGAAAATTTGAAAAAATGCAAATTCGGGTTAAATTCGAACTACTCTTAACCTACTTAAGTAAAAATCATTGTATTGCCTCTAAAAATCATGACTTGATATGCTTATTCAAATTATGTAATCAAATCCATGTTTTAAAAT
This sequence comes from Allium cepa, assembly GCA_030765085.1. Taxonomy (NCBI): domain Eukaryota; kingdom Viridiplantae; phylum Streptophyta; class Magnoliopsida; order Asparagales; family Amaryllidaceae; genus Allium; species Allium cepa. The sequence goes on along the minus strand of CM060934.1, from coordinate 620,855,187 downwards.
AGTTGAATTCATCAAAGAATTTTGTTTTTACTGCAAATTACAAGTTGCACAGACAAAAACTTCATGTTCAAGCTTGAAATAAATTTTTAAATGTAACTTAAGTTGAAGAAAACTGGTTTTGTGAAAAAACTAAGCTAAAAAAAAAGATTGTGTGAGTTTATTTAAATTTTCTTCAATTTACTTTTGTTCTGAAACAAATTATTAAGAACAAACTGTATAATACTTTCAGTAATACAGAAACAATACAAACCACATTTTCTTTCCAATATACAACTAAAAACACAAGATCCATGAAATAAATACTTAGATTTCAAAGACAAATAAGTTTACTCACCTGAATTTTCCTGAAACAAAGAACTGCCCTTGTTTTCGAACCCTGTAGATATTCTGCTATTAATTTTTTTTTCCTGTTTTGTTTTGTAAACTGGTTTTGAATTTGCAAAATGATGTTTGTTTTGTCTTCTCTTCCAGGCTTTGCTATGTTTTGTTTGAATGAATTAAAGCAATTATGCATGTGTGCATATAAAGGAGAGGGTTTGCATAGGGGAAGGTTTTACTGGTGCAACAATTTCTTTGATCAGATTTTTTTCTGACCAAGCCAAAAGTAATTGGGCTGAAATGATTTGATTTAGGCTTAAGAAGAGATAGCATTTAATGTTTGTGTTCCCACCTTTGTTTACATATATATGCTGTTGATTTTATAAGTACAAAATTTTCTTTTCTTTGTAAGAACAATTTTTTTTGTTTTATTTAAAATATGTATCTTCTTGTATAAGCCTTGTTTGATTTTTTTTATATGTACTCTTTGGTTTTGTTTTACAATTTTTTTTTCTTGTTTATATTTCTACATACTTACATTTAAATGTATGTCCTTTCTTTTGTGACTAGAACTTGTTTTTGTTTTACATACAGTTTTTCTTGTTTCTTGGTTTATATAGCTCTTATGCAAGTTTTTTATATATATTACATATGTCATGTTATAACCATAAGATTTTAACTATATAATTTTATCATAAGAATACTCTTGAATTTTTTTCTATTTGAAGTTTAACTATCAATATTTAATCCATCACATATATTTTATTTTATTTTTTAAAACAATTTCTTGCTTGTTATATGTTTTTTATTTATTTATTATTATTATTTATTTAACTTAACTATTAAATATTTATTTAATTCCATATATCTCTCTTTTACATAATTTTAATAATATTTTATTTCATTTGAAACTTTCAAATTAAATTCAAAAGTTAAAATAATTTATCGAGTTTAGAATTCAAAATTTTGGGATGTTACATATATGCTCATAGTGCAACAACCAATTCTGAACCTATATGGCACTTTTATTCCCAAGAATTGCTTCCCACCCAAACTGATGTAATCTCTACTCAGCAAAGCATAATTATTCCCAACCAAAGCTAAAGGATTAGATCCTCCTACATTTCCAGAACACCAGCAGCAGCTCCCGTTTGCATCAAACCAACGAAGAAGCTATGCATTGCCCCCATATTGACTGCTGGATTTCCAGCACTCACGTTGGCATAAGCATTTTGATTACTAGCGTTAGACTGTCGACTCGGGTTCCTACTTGTAGTGGGTCGAGCATTTCCATTGGTTGTGGTGCTTCCTCCACCGAAATTTCCTCTTTCGTTTCCTGCTTCCATATCTCCTTTCCCGTAAATCTGCATACAAGCCTTAGTAAGATATAGAAGAATGGTCTAAGAGAGAGGGAGATACATACTATATATATATAGCTATATGTAGCAAATACAAGTACATTACTATAGTGTTAACACAAACCCCAATCTTATTATCCGATTCATTCGGTTATATTTGAAAAATATTTAGGTTTAAATTTATTTTAAAGTTTCAAAAACCTATGCTCTGATACCAACTTGTAACATCCCCCTACTTGGCGCCCCAAAACTAACGGCTACGGATGCTACAGTCATCCATAGTAATTAATCCTTGATGATCAAATACCACGATATTAGGTATACTGATACACAGAAACACAGGATTATGAGAAAAAATTAAACCGCAAACAAATTCCACATTCCATTTTAAAATATTCCAAATTGATCAAATAATCTCAGTTCGCAGACCACGTTCAGACAACATATAATTATTACAAAATATGCCAAGAGTGGCATATGAAGATGCTCTCTTGGTAGATTGGAGTATATAAATAGGCAGGAGAACAAATTTACCTTTTAAAACACACAATAAAAATAAAAGAAATCTAACAAGAAGCTTGCCTCAAGCACGTCTTCGGAAGCTTTATTTGTCTAAAAGAACACCAGAAACCTTAACTCTCAACCTACTCAAAATCAATTGAGTACCTGAGAGTTTTAGGGGAAAACAAAAGCGTCGAGTCAGACATAAAGCCTGGTATGAACAATAATTTACCATTCATACCATTTAGATATCTACAAAGACCACGCCTCTTAGCGGAACGGGTTTTCCCCTCATTATTATCCTAAAACATTTATAAAACCATATACTTTGCTCCTACATCCACAATGGTTAAAACATAGTATTTCAAATTATTATAATGTATGCAAAACAAGTAAATCAAATCTGGATTAGCCATCCCCATTCATTCTGACTATCTGTCTCAATTATAGTTTCTACGATTACTATTAACCCGTTAAATATTGATGGACTATCTATCCAATGTCATAGTTCCATGGGATCATTAAGAACCTATTGGTAACCCCGATATCTTTTATCTTATCCTAGTTTTCATGAGCTAACTAGGAACCTATTGACCGACTGTAGATATCTTAATTCGAATAAAGTATTCATGGACTAATTACAAACCTGTTGGCTTTTGCTAGTATCAAATCATAGTTTTCATGGGCTGACTATGAACCTATTTGCCCCTGCCAATATCTTTTGCTATACACGGTTTTCATGAGCTTACTACAAATCTATTGGTCCTTTCCAATACTTTAATTAAGCTATTATCATTTCATAAGTTATATTCACTATTAGGTTAAACATAGCTGGTTATTTTGCCCTTCCCAAAGTACCATTATGGGTTAATTACAATGTGAATAAATACAAGAAGAGGTAATACTCTAAAATATTTATTTATGCCATGGTATTTCCTTTTAAAACAAGAATGGGTTATTTTTTTAAAACTTTCAAACATCACTTTCAAAACCAATGATACCTTTCGATGGTATCAAAAACATTGTTTAAAACATAGCTTTGAAACAAATTAAAGTACCCTTTCCAAAGCATTGGGTTTGCTCTTTAAAGACATTCTTTAGGTCAAAATATATACGAAAGTATCTCTTTTGAAACCAATTATAAAAAAAATTTAGAAAAAAATTGGTGGTGTTGGAACCATCTAATGGGAAGGAACAACCTTTTAAAGTAAAATATTGAAGGATAGTGTCGAAAATCGCTTTTCGACACCATTGCCTTCGAAACCCTTAAACCCTTTCAAAAGTCTTAGGAAGTGGCTTAACTTTGCTTAAAACGGAGATAACCTTTCGACATCATAGATGGCTTCAATGCAGTCAAAAGGTAAATCAGCGTCTTGGTCTCAACTTGATCGAAACCAATCCTTTCGGAAGCTCTTATTTAAAAAATATCTCTTTCGAAAGTTGTTTATGAAGTCCCTTCCGAAAGCATGGCTTTCGACTATGTTGAAAGCTTAAAGTAAAATAAGGAAGGAATTTAACTTTAGAAAACAAACTAAGGTTTCGACTCTATAGGGTATCGACTCAGTCGAAAGCCATTTAAAAACTAGGCAGACGGTTATCATTTTAAAAGTGAACCTTGTTTTCGACTCTGATGAAACCAGGGCTTCAGACACCCTACCTTCCGCTACCACCAATTCACTTCGTACCAATTCAATTGATACCACGTGCCTTGGTTCCGACTATATGGGTTTCGACAGAGATGGTTTCGACTGAGATGGTGCAGAGATAAAGGAGTCGAAAGGTGCCTTCGAAATAGGCAGAACCACCTTTTTCTTAAATACTGATTTATAGCTAAACATGGCAATTGCTTTATAACTAGCCTGCCGGTTGTAACTCATTGATTGGCTACTTCAAAACTTTTCTAATGCTTTACTATTAGAAACTACCGTATTAATTTAGATCCAAATCAAAGAAACACAACGTCTTAGCCATACCATATAACAAAACCAACATTTGCAAAAAAGTCCCTCTTTAACAATAATTTATTTTCCCTAATAAATCGATTGGGAAAAATCCCCAAAAATCATAGAAAATCAATTTGATCATGAAATCAAACATATTACAATTTCAAAACTATTTTCTTCCTGAAATACTAGAAATAAATTTTAAACCCAATTATATCATTTTTTTTCCTTTAGAAATTCATGATAAATTTTCTACAACTTGGAAAATTCTAAAAATCAAAACCCATCTCCAAATCATGTTTTTCTTAACATAAATTTTTTCCACGACATACGGAAATCACAAACCCTTGGTTTTCCTTAAAACTGAGCAAATTCATAAGTATATGAATTAAAATAATTCGAACATAACATAATTCAATAATATCATCATCCATATCATTTTAAAGACGAATTTAATCGTAAACCCAAAATACATAATCATAGAATAAAATAGAGATGGTATAAAATTATGCCTTAGATTCGATAAGGAATTTAAGATTTGTTGTTGCTTAATCCTCCCCAGCTTTGATCCTTAGTTTAAGATTGTAATCTTCCTCTTTTCCTCCTTGTTAATGGCCAACTCATAGGGTTTTAGCATTTATTTTTGTTTTTGAGAAAAATGAATATGAATGGATAAGGATGTGAAGTGTATAGCCATGTAAAATAAAATGGCTATTTTACTAGTATGCCGATATGTAATTTAATTAGTTTAATGACCCAATTAAAGCCCATTTACCTTGTTAATAAGCACAGCCCTATATACGGTTTATTCCAATCTCAATCCCCTTATCATCATTATTCTATTTAATTTATCTAATTAAATTTCCTAAATTATGTTATCAAAAATCAGGGATGTTACAGTAAGGTATGGAATGGCTATTAACATCGAGTGAGGATACTTACTTGAATGCATATCATAAGGAACTTCAGATGAGGAGAGGGATTTAACTTCTAAAGGTTTGCAAAGGGATGATTCTATGCAACCTCAAATTAAAATAAAATAATATTGTAGGGGGCTAATTATGCAGTAAGGGACTATAGGTAGTTGATTCTTCATAGTCCAAAATTAAATAATCAAATGACATCTGTAAGTGGTTGATTCATAGTAGGTCAGAATTAAATGAATAAGTGTTGAAAAAGGGATTCCGGGTGGCTGATTCATAGTAGTTCGGAATTAAATGAATAAGTGTTGGAAAAGAGGTTACGGATGGCTGATTCATAGTAGTCATAGGTCAAACATTAAATAAAATAATTAAGTAGGACTTGAGGGTGGCTAATTCATAGCAGGTATAGTCTTAAATAAAGTAAATAAAAGATTCTACGGGTCGCTGTTTCGTAGGACATTGGAATCTAACAAGGGATAAGAATAAGGACTGTGGGTAGGGTAGCATAATAGTCCATAGTAAAATAAAAGCAATTCTACAAGAGATGGGGAGGGGAGTATTTCCATGCAGACCAATGTTAAACAAACGTATGAATTAATAGTGTGGAGACTGGGGTTAGTGCAATATAAATAAAACATAATAAGAATTAAAAAGGAACTACATCGGAATGCATTAGCAACTATTTAGATTCTATGCAACATTTGATTTTCACTTCGGTCGGTTGGGACTGGGTAGGAACCGCGCAAGAGCGTAGTACTATTTGTACAAGTAAATTTAGGAAGCTTCTAAGGAAGTAAGTACGACTTTATTTTATGAAGTATTATTATGTTCGTAGTTTGTGATTGTTGAAGGGAAAAATCGTTCCACATTATGAATCATTGTCTCACTGTGTAGTTTATGATGTATTTTCAAGTAGGTATTATTCATGTCACTTTATGTCTATTTCATATTTTTATCATTGTTTTCCTTCGTAAATTCACCGGTATTAATTTGTATAGGCTTAGTTTATGGGATATGAGGGTTATTTTAGGTGCATATCAAAGATCGAAGACGGCGCAGAAGGCCTATTTATTTGTTAATGTGTGATTCACTTCATTGTTATGAGTGTTTGGCTGGCATCATCTTATATTGACCCGAAACTCTACTATGTATTTCTATGTCATATTTTGACCCCTGCATGCATATGGCTTGGGGTTAACTTTAAATATGTATGTAAAAAATATTAGGACAAATTTGACGAAATGAAAATAGTTTATTGTTCTGTTTAATTAGACTGTTCTGAATATATAGAATTCACTCTTGGTCATTTGAAAATAATTCTGATAATGACTACATCATCATTGGGATTCACTTTCTAGTCACTTAGTAGGGGAAGTTAGTCTTGATCACCAATAATACTCAATGGAGTATTATGTAGTATGATAATTTCCCTTATATAAAAAGTAGCTAATTGTGCTTATGCTCTTCAAAGATATGATATGTGCGCTTTTGGTGAGGTGATCCACAATAAACCAGTTTTTTTCATTAACCCTCCCACTGCTAGGCAATCTATCCACAAAGTCCATATATATGCTCTCCCATTACCACTAAGAAACATCTAATGGGAGTAATAAGCCCTTTGGCATTTTTGTTTAGCCATGACTCGTTGACACATCAAACATCTTACTTCATACTCTACCAATTGCCTCTTCTTTCTATGGCACTGTAAAACTTAATTTATGTCCTTTTATATCTTATCTCTAGTAGGATGAATGATCATCCGATATTGGTGGCATTCACCTAAAACTTCCTCGATCAATTATTCAACTTCAGGTACACACAACCTTTCATCCCATCTCAACTATCCCTTTAGATCTACTGAGTAACGTTCCAAATAGCTCAATCGCTTACTCCTTTTAATCGATCTAATATCCTAACCGAAGATGCATCCTATATTTCTCGATATGATCCATTGGTATAGGTCTCACCTTCATTGCTGCCAATAATCCAAGTGTGTATTTCAAAGAGGTTTGGAAATCAAGTCTAGAAATAAACAGCAACTGTTTTTATTCCAACAACATTGAACTCAATGCAACATGCTTCCTACTCAGAGCATCATCATCTACATTACCCTTTTATAGGGTATATGCAATCCTAAAATCATACGATGAACTGCATCTACCTTTGCTGTATAAGATTTAAGTCCTTTTGAGAGAATAAGTACTTTATGGACCTGAGATACATAAATAGCTCGAACCTCGCTCCTAATAAATAGTGTCTCCAAGACTTCAATGCAAATACAATGGTAGTTAACTCAGGATCATTGGTCGGATAATTCTTTTATGCGACCATCTTACGTTCTTGCATCAAGATAGCACAAAGCCTAGTACTAAAAGCGTCGATGTAAATGGTAAAAGGTCTAGTATACCTCAGATTAGTCAAAACTGGTGCACTCGTTAACAACTCCTTCAACTTAACAAATGGCCATTCAAACTTGGGATTCCAAGTGAAAACCAAATTCTTCTTAATAACGCATGTCAAAGGTGCTTAGGCCTTCACAAAGTCCTTAATGAACATCTTGTAAAACCTAGCCAAATCGATGAAGCTACAAACTTTTAAAGCGTTCTTGGGTATCTTCCAATCCTTCACGACTGCTACCTTTGCTGCATCTACTATTAATCCATCTTTCGATAATATATTTCCAAGAATTTGGATTTCCTTTCTCCAAAAGTGACATTTTGTGAATTTCCCCCCGGGCTGTTTTCAACATCCAATACTTCCCTCAAATGAAGTGTGTGCTCCTATTCACTTTTGTAATATGCCAGGATATCATCTATGGAAATAACCACAAACTTAATTAACTATTCACAAAGAACACTACTTATCCAATCAACAAAGTAAATAGCAGCGTCGATTGGATCGAACGATATGACTACCTACTCAAATAATATGTCATGTATATATATCTTCAGCCACTATCAACTGATGAAAACTAGCAGCTAAGTCAAGCCAAGAGAAAAAAATTCCCCATTAAGTTGATCAAAGAGGTCATCCAATTCTCGATAGACAATGCATAGCCTGAGGGAATTATCTACCTTTATGGCGAAAAAGACAAGTGTTACCCATTTCGAGATACTCCTTCTAATAATGCCCTTATACAACTATTTGAAAATTTTCTTATCCAATTTCGCTCTTCCTTTGAGAGCCGCATGCTTAAGTGACATCACTAGAGGCCTGGCATCTTTCTCGAAATCAATTCTAACTTCAATTTATTTTTGTGGAGGGAGACCAAAAATTTTGCAAAGACATTTGAAACTCTAGTGCTACGAGGATAGATAATAGCTCGTCTTGTGATTGGTTGAGCGAACATAAATAGTTCTTCATAATAGAAAAATCAGGCTTGCAAAAAACTAGGTCATGCCCTCCACCACTCTTCATATGAACTATACTTCTATCACAATCCAATATTACCCCATAATGAGTCATTTAGTCCATCTCTGAATCAATCCATACTCTAAGAAACTTAGTACATATGCATCAAAAGGGTAATCCACACAACTTATAAATAATTTTATATCATGGAAAATCGTAGATAGATGAGGTCCATCCTCTGATAGGATTTGACACCATAATGGATTCATGCACTGTATGAAGACTAAATTCTAAAATATCAACCGATGTACTTACAATAATGAATGAGATGCACCCGTGTTGAATAAAGTACAAATAGAAGAATCAAATAGTAACAACACACCTTCCATCATTATTTGTTTCCACTTCCCTTGATTGATGGTAGCATAATACTGGCAATTAAAATAACATCCAATGCATATGCCTTAATAGCTTGTCCTTCCTTTGGCAAAGTTGGTCACTCCATCTTCGTGTGACTGAACTGGCTAAATTGTACAACTTATTCTTTGAAGGATTCACCCTACGACCATCTGTTGTGTGACCCTTTATATGGCGTTACCTACAAGTAGTCACATGCTTCTTACCATGTCCTTCTTAAAGTCCTTCTCCATACGCTTTCCTTGTTGTTGATTTACATTCTTTTTCGGTTGATCATTAACCATCCCAGCATTTATAGAATTCAACCAATGTGCCTTTTCTAAACCTTTGGATGTAGCACCATAGGGAATACGGTTGTGTGACAACTTCTTAAGTGGGGAATTCAATCCTTTCGTCGACTTCATCTCCTTTTATATAGGGTTTTAATCAAATCAAATCCAAACCTTACATGCTCGGTGTATTGTTTCACATACTTTCCAATGGGCGAACCTCCTAGCTTCAGATGAATAGACCTCTCTAACAAAAGTTACTTCTTGGGCCTCAAGAAAAATATAGTCTAAACCTTCCTCTTAAAATCTGCCTATGTAATATCCTCCTCATTAACTTCTGAAATAAAATCTCCCACTAGTTTATTACTTCTCCCTGCAGATACTTGGTACCCAACGACCTTCTCGTAACTCAAGCCAATATATTAAAGATTTTCTCAGACGTGCTTGCCCGTTCCGGTATCTTCGCATAAATACTAGTTTCAACATAGTTCACCCAAATTTGAAAAAAAAATCCCTACACGGCTTTTAGAAATTCGTAGTCGATGTTGGTTGGACAGGACCAGTGTAGTAGGTGCAGGTATTGTAGGGCCAACATTGATCAGGCCTATTACTTGTAGATATCGACTCGTTTATAACAAAAAGTGGCACAAACACCCAGATAATTAAAGTGGAGAAATAGTCAAGAAAGTAAATGAAAATGAGAAATAAAAAGACACACAAACTTTATAGTGGTTCGACTAATCATTTCCTTAGCTTATCTAAATGTGTTGCTAATCTGATTGCTATTTACAAGAGATGCTCTTATAGATTGTTAATGATCCTCAAGATTACAAGAACAATAGTGAAATTCGTAAATAACTAAAAAAGGTCCCTCAAAACATCACCTTACCCTTCTATTTGTAGCTGTAGGTCATTGAAATCTCCTTCACCACGTTCATGGCCATGTTCTCCACCTTTAAGAAGAAAAATGTTCGGAAGATTGTGCACATCAAATTCAGAAAAATTCAATAGACTTCCTTCTTGGGTTCTACCGAATCGAATTCATTTCCTTGTGATTCCAATTGTCAAGTGTTGTGTCTGCACATGTATGTATATGTAGTTTGTCCATGATGCTTCACTTAAGCTTATACGTATAAACTTGTATAAATTAGTATACATGTATACAAACATATATAAAATATGCATATTATTATTATTATTATTATTATTATTAAGGGTTCAGTATTGATCCCTGGCTAAGGATCGGTCTCGATCCCAAACTTCAAGAATTTAAGCTACTTTATAGCCTATCTTTTCAGGTTTGAGGTCATATATACAGACCCATCCCTTTGTATTCTCAGTTTGCTTATGTTTTTGCTTTTGAGATTTCGAGCTTTAGGTTGCCATTAAAAGTCTCTCCGCCTTCAATCGAAACGCTCGACTCCAGCACCTCTTCCTAATCGTCGTCGTTACCTTCGACTTCCATCTTCCAACGTCCTTCTTCCTCACTCTAAACGCCTTGAATTTGCACTCAAATTCCTTTACCAATTTTGAACTCCACTTTTCCAAGTATGTGGTATTGCTGGAACTCAATGTCGCCAACAATTTGCACCATGGCAACACTTGGGACAACAATAGGGATGAGGAAAATGGGTCATAGAACCCAAGTCTCAGGGATCGGCATCAACCCGACGCTTACATGATTTCACTTGAATGCCTTGAGTAACTTGAGCGTATATACTTCGAGTAAACAATTAAGACCTTTCAAGTGAGATTCTCCAAGTTTTATTGTTCGGTTCCAATGTGTGGTCGATGGTGTGAACTCCGTTGGGACGGTTAGTGATGACGGTTACTTGGGATAATGTGCTAGCCTTCGAGTGAATCGTAGCACGTTATCTGCCATTAACATTGTACACTTACGAATGCTCGTCCTATATAATACAAAACAATACTGTTAATTTTTTGAAACTCTGTTGATTTTAATTCTGGCATGGGAGACACAACTTTTAATATTTTTGATATCACTTGTATGTTGAGTTTTGATAACTATGAATCATAAATGTTCCGAATGACTTTTTGCAGTGGCTGTAGGCCCTTTAACCTCTAGATATGCCGAGTCCGACACCGATTCTAACTCAACCACATTTCTTATTACGAGATATATTCCGACACCACCCAAATTTCAACTAGTCGCCAAGTCGAATAACCTTTCTAAGAGATCCTTCTTGATTCGGTAGAAGGTCCGGAAGTAGAGGCTGCTCCGAATAGTCTCGATGATGCGGTTATATTAGATGATCCTTTGGATTCTACTACTTTGAAAATTGATGAAGGTTCCCTAAAAAAATATATGAAAGAAATGGCATCCCATTCGAAGATGTGTTGGTTCCCAAATGCCAACAATGGGCTTATCATCCCCTAACTGGGTACACAGCATGTAATCGATAATGTGCATGGCGGGGTGCATCCCACCATTTAAGCAGTTTATTCGTCGAATTTTGCAATTCATGCAGCTGGCTCCAACCCAAATTCATCCTAATTGCTACGCCTTCCTACATAAAATAAACATCATCTTTCTCATCCTCTGAACTACATCACAAGTGATGAAGAGATTTTTAATACCATAGTTATTGACTTTGATGATAATAACCTTGACAATAGTAAAACATTTATATGAAATATGTATACTAATGTTTTGCCACGTTATATAATATATAGTGCAAGATATTATATAGGAATTGAATCGAGGACCATACAGTATAAACGACTCAAAGAATAAACTTGGAGACTCATGAGTACAAAGACTAAGACATGAAGATCTCAAGATTATAGTAAAATGTACAGAGTCATAGAATATTGTCAAAGTCTTTGGTAGCTTTCATCTCTATTTTCCATTTTCTAAATCCTTTATCTTTAAAACAAAATAAAATTTTAAATTATATTTAAAATATTTTATAAAAGTTTTTTAAATTTCAAAATGTTTATAACCTATGTTTAAACCATTTTACAAAGTATCAAATTATTAAACATAGTGTAGAATTTTCAAAATATTTTAAAATAAACATGTTTTCAAATTACATTAGCCAATGTCAATATATAGGCAGATGATATGTCGAAATACATGCTGTAGTTTTGATATTCAAATTTTGAAATGAAGTATCTATTCGTCGTAACTCTTCATGAATGGACATGTATATTTATTCTTTATATATAGGGAGTTTTCAAATGAATTTTTAATAACTACTTACTTATTATCTTCTCTCCTCTTACTCTGCAAAATTTCTTGTGAATGTTTTTTTCAAATCTTCTCAATTTCAACTAGAATAAATTAAATCTTCATTGTATTGATTCATTACTATTTACTATCTGATTTCAATTATATCTTTCTCAATCAAAGATCAAAGTGCTATCTAAGAGACTATAGGATCCATTGTATCCAAAGATCAAGAAACTGACTTTGGAAAAATTATCAAACTCTTGTTGTATTTGTGTGGGTGTGAATGTATCCCATTTAGATCAACTGGATTTGCTTAGTAGTCTGAAAATCCGAGTGGGTGTGCTTGTAGCCTCCCAAATCAAGCAGGTGTGCCATGAGCCTGAAAATTAGAAAGGTGTGCCTCATAGCCTCAAAATCGAGATTGCAATTGGGTTTGCCTTCTACCTGTTTAAAGATTGGCGTTTGAAAAGAAATTTGTACAAGCAATTGTATGGGACTGGACGTAGGGTAACTTCGAACTAGTATAAAAATTCATGATGTGATCTCTCTAATTCTCTACCATTACTTTATTGCGTTTATACATATTTGTATTTGCATCTGTGATTGTATAAGAATTTGTTTTAGCTAGTGATCCCATGAAAAGTATGACATTGGATAGATAGTCCGTAAACATTTAATAAGTTAATAGTAATCATAGAAACTATAATTGAGATAGATAGTCAGAAGTAATGGGGATGAGTAATCCAGACTTTATTTGCTTGTTTTGCATATCATCATATTAATTTGAAATATTATGTTTTAGCCACTGTGGATGCAGGAGCACAGTATATGGATTCATAAATTTTTTAAGATACTAGTGAAAGGAAAACCCATTCCGCAAAGCAGCGTGATCTTATTAGGTATCTAAATGGTCTGAGATGATAAATTATTATTCATACCAGGCTTTATGTCTGACTCGAAGTTTTTGTTTTCCCCGTAAACTCTCATGTACACAATTGATATTGAGCAGGTTGAGAGTCAAGGTTTCCAGGTGTTCTTTTAGATGAATAAAGCTTTTGAAGATGTGTAGGAAGCAAGCTTGTTATTATAGTTCTTTTATTTCCGCTATGTGTTTTGTTTGTAAAGGCAAATTTGTTCTCTTGCCCATTTATATACTCTGATCTACCAAGGGGACATCTTCATATGTCGCCATTGGCATATTTTGTAATAATTATATGTTAACTGAACGTGGTCTGTGAATTGGGATTATGTAATCTATTTGGAATATTTTGAAATGGAATGTGAAATTTGTTTTCTATTTAATTTTTTTTCCACATTCTTTTTTCTGTGTATCAATGTATCTAATATCGCGGTATTTGGTCAACGAGGATTAATAACTATGGATGACTGCAGCATCCGTAGCCGTTAGTTTTGGGCTTCCAAGTAGGAGGATGTTACATTTACTTCCACCCAAAATAATTTAGCATAGCACACCCTGCCCCGACCTATGTATGCAATACACACTTTACTTATTGAGTGTGTTCTCTTCGAAATTGCAGCGCAGTATGGCAGTGCAATTTGTCTTATTCTCTTCACTTGATTGTGTTGCTATTTGTATTATACAAATTTGCGGTGCAGAACCACTTTCTCCTAGAAAGTTCCAGATTCCTTTGGAAAATCATTACCCCACTACCCAACGCGTTTTTGCTAAATGTGGTTCTCCTTCGAGACATTTGACCACTGCCAGCTTTGCTTGATACCTGATAATATCTTACACCTCTGACCAAGCACGTGATCACTATTACACATGTCGTCACTCAATACATTATCATAATGTTTTTTTAACATTTAAAGAGTCCTTTATTTATATTTTTGGCTATTTTTATATATCCTATCCCTTAAATAATTATTATAATACATATATCGTTTCCATCAATTCTCAATGAGTCCTCTTCGGACGCCAGCGTAGTTCTCTACACATTCTGGCTTATTTTAAGTACAGAAAGTTTTATAAAACTCCATCAAATTTGTGAATAGTTCCTTTATCACTACCTTGTCTTACATTTGAATTACAAATTATTTTCCATGTATGTTTTCTATATTTTTACTTTATAAATTCATAAATATATTCCTAAACCACTAGCATCTCAAATTACTAACCCGTCTTTGGAACAATGGTCATGACATCATTTCAGGTTTATGCTTTACATACATCTATATAAAAAAAATAACATGACCCAAATCAATAGAATCGAACTAAATAAAGGTTTAGTATTACTCACCTAAATGGTTTAAGAAATCTTGGTTAGATCTTCTTCTATTTTCTTAGCTTGTATATGCTTTATCTTCTCTTTATTCTAGTTTCTCTAAGCACTACAACCAAAAAGACTTTTCACAGCGTTTGAAAAACGCTGTTAAAAGTTTTCACAACGTTTTTAAAAACGCTGTATAACGACATGCGGTCGTTAACCCTAAAGTTTTAACTGCAAAATATAAACGCTGTCAAAAACCAACTTTCTACAGCGCTTTTTAAATGCTGTTAATAATTTTTCTACTCCAAGGTATAAACGCTGTTAATAGTTTTCTACTGCAAGGTATAAACGCTGTCGTAGGGATATGCATTTTTTTCCCAATGAATTGACAGCAATGTATAAACGCTGTCGTAGGGATATGCATTTTTTTCCAATGAATTGACAGCAATGTATAAACGCTGTCGTAGGGATATGCATTTTTTTTCCAAAGAATTGATAGCAATGTATAAACGCTGTCGTAGGGATATGCATTTTTTTCCAAAGAATTCAGAAAATGCTCTATACTCAGTACATTACAATTACAATACTTTGTGCAATTCAGTTCAGATAGTACTCACTCCCCAGTTCAACAATAATACATATAGTACAATTCAATTCAGATAGTACTCACCCCCCAGTTCAACAATAATACATATAGTACAATTCAATTCAGATAGTACTCACTCCCCAGTTCAACAATAATACATAATACCATATGCAATCCAATTCAGATAGTACTCACTCCCCAGTTCAACAATAATACATATAGTACAAAGTTCAACAAGGCAAGCAACAACAATACAATATTGTACATAGTTCATAACCTAAAATATCGACAAGAAAATGAAATATAATATGGTCATAGACCCTAAGTTGCATGAAATCTCTAAGTCAACTGTCATAGAATCACAATGCGTCCGCAAGTTGCAGCAGTTATTCATGATCCAACCAAGCAATTTGCAGGCTTGCAGTAGCTCTGAGACATAAGTAAGAAGGCAAGTTCTTAAACTGTGAGCATGAACTGTATATAATTCAAATTGCGAGCAATACAATTTAGCATGAACTACTATATGACTAACTTGCAACATGATTGAGGACCCTAGTTTCTTATATCCCCTTGGTCCCTAACGAGCCAATGAGCTGACAAGGTCAATCAGGTCCTCTCGGACCTTTGTGGAGAACAAAAATAAAAGTTTCATTCACTAGTGGACGCAGCTCCAAACAACTGCAGTAGAACAAAACCTAATTTTTGAATCACCTAACAGACTTGGAAACTACTTCAACCCGGGGGAAAGAACCTCCCCCAACTCAAAACCTTTGGCCCTAGCCTTAACATAAAGCGAGTCATGTGGCCCACGCCCGCTATCGATTCATTGCGTAACCCTAGTCAGCGGCCAAAGCTCTATATATATATACTGAGTATAGAGCATTTTCTGAATTACAAAAAGCTAATACCCTATATCCTATATATATCGTAAGTACTGTCTTGATAAATTATTTTATTCAGAAAAACATTAAATTAGATAAAATTTGATAAAAATTCTACTTCTCTTGATTACATTTATATATATTACCCACAGAGTTGTTTGTCACAAATCTTCTTAATTTTATAAAATTCCTCATCTGCATTTTAATATTCAGATCTCTTTGACGGGCTGTGATGCATTTTTTTTTATCTAATAAAAGTTTTTAAGACTTGATGTACCCTCCCGAGCATATTAAATAACTTGAAGTTCAAGGGTAGTTACCTGAAAACTGCCAAACTATACAAATATTTCAAACTGCTGAAGTTGAGTCCACACTAACATTCGCAGTAGGCCATGCTACCGTCGAA
The DNA here is from genome assembly GCA_030765085.1 of Allium cepa. Taxonomy (NCBI): domain Eukaryota; kingdom Viridiplantae; phylum Streptophyta; class Magnoliopsida; order Asparagales; family Amaryllidaceae; genus Allium; species Allium cepa. Next base: position 620,838,810 of record CM060934.1, on the reverse strand, counting down.
CCAATAGCATCTGATAAGCATTCCATGAATGACGTAGGTCTCCATAAAGACGCATTCGGGTCTTTGACAATATCCACCCAAACTCTTATTGCATTTGGTCCTAGTGGAATAGAATGAACCAAATCATTTGGATTAGTTGAAGATATGGTGCCTTCAGCTACAATTTTTCCTGTGCCCTCCACAGCAAATAACTTGCACTTGTTATTCATCGCGTAATTTGCACTCTATGATATTAAAAAAAGTATTGATACATTATCAACAAATCGTATATATAAATATTAGCAATATAATATATTACCGTACGAGATGTTGGAACGTTGCTCATAGGAGTGGATGGTATTGTGTTTTCAAAAACCAATTTTGATGATGGCCATGCTATTGTCTTACCGACGGCTTCTCTGATACATGTCACACCTGCTATAGGCCTCCACAAAAAGGCATCTTCTTTTATCGGATTGTCCACCCAAACTATTGCGGCTTCTGGTCCAAGAGGAACACCATTAATAATCTGATTTGAATCACTCGAGTGCACACGTCCTTCGGCAACCAATACTTCAGTTCCACCCCAATCGAAAAACTTGCATTTGTTTTCTGTGCTATTGGTTTTGCTCTATCAAAGAAAAAAATTATAGTCATCTAATAAAAGTCTTGTTTCTATAGTCTTACTGCATTCAACATTTTATCATGTGTCAACCAATTCAATACAAAGCAAATCAACATTGTTAAATTTTCAATAATCATTTGTCAAACTTTAAACTTGATTTCACCCACCAAATGTTATTAAAAATAATAATACTAACATAGCTAGAAATGTGTAATAAATTAGTATTCGACTCTATGGAACTGATGCTTCCGGTAGTTGGATTTTCACATATTTTAGTTTTAATATGTAAAAGAATGTACTAATCTAATGGGAACATGGACTAGTTTGGATAATATCAATGTTAATTCCACCGTTCTCTTATAAATATATTTTTACCGTTGCATTATACAGACTTTTAATGTGCAGATGCTAAGCAAATCTTATTATTTACCACATCATTTCCTAGATGACGATAACAAAGCTCTGAATAGTGGCAAAAACATGACTAGGAATCTGCCACCTCCAGTTCAAACGGGTGGATGCAGAGACGCATATCAATGCTATATTTGTAGAGAGTTTTTCATACTTCGTTTTCTTTTTCGGAGTTTTCTTTTATGCGGATAACAACTCTATCAGCTGGCCATGCTATCTTCTCATTCTTGGCGTCTCCTATGTATACCATACCAGGTGAAGGCCTCCATAAAAAAACATTGGATTTTTTAGGATGGACTACCAAAATTTTCTTGGCATTCGGACCTAAAGGTACTCCATTGAGAAGATCGTTTGGATCACTTGGCACGATTTTTCCTTCGGCAATTACCTCATCATCATTCCCGTGCCACTTCAGCAAACTACAACCGTCACCTATTTCATTATGCTTACTCTGCAATTAATAAAAAATAAAATACATAACTTCTGATTTAGATATCAAATTATGTATGATGTTTTAACCTTACTATCGTATATTTTTACCGTTTGAGATACGTTCTCTCCTCCATAATTTTCTTTATCCTGCAAATCAATAATATTACAAAAATATTAGAGAATTTGAACCTGCAGTGAAATTGTAGTGAACCTGTAGTGAACTTGTATATTTATTCCACTTATGATGAAAACAAGTACAAATTTCAAAGAGAATACATTTTCAAATTGAATTTTGATATAACAATTGACAAACTTATGTATGGAAATGATACATCATTTGTAGAGTAACCAGATAAGGATATTTTTATTTTGCAGATGGATGAGGAGTCAGCAATTTAATCGTAAGTAAAAGGTATTTTTGTTTTGCAGATTGGTCGAATTGTAGCGGATGGTTTAAAATCTCACAAGGATAAAAATATATTATGCTTTAATATTAAAGTGTTGAAAAGACAATATTGGTTTAGTGTTGAAAAGACAATATTAGTTTAGTGTTGAAAATACATTACTTTATTAGTGTTGAAAAGACAATATTGGTTTAGTACATATTATGCTTTAATTTAAAAGTGAATGCTTTAAAATCTCGTAAGGATAAAAATATATTGCAAAATCGCATTTGTACTCTCATAAGGATAAAAATTCAAAGTTAGGCCAGCAACCAAAGACAGCAAATACATATAATAAATTTAAAATCTGAAGCTACACAACTCAGTAATTTTTATAAACAAATTTTCACAATTAATTTTTAGAAAACTAAAAATAAAAGTTTAATTTAAAACATGTCTTGAGGAAAATAAGAGGTGGAATTAAATTTTAACTTCTTATTTAGCATGTAGCTTTTAATAAGAGTGATTACACAAATTAAGTCGAAAATCATACAATGCAAGGATCACATACATGCTAACTAAGCTTTCATATTTACACAAAGTGATTATCGACATACCTAACGTTTCATTACGGTGTGAATCAACTGCTCTAGCTCTGAAATCCTATGCTGACATTGAGCTACTTGTTTATCTTTGATTTGTGACAAAACTGCAGTGGTCATGGTTACACCCCTTCCCATTCCTCGTAGTCGTCCCGGTCTATCTTTTCCCAACACCAATGAGAGGGCATCTTCTTTGATCTTACAAGTTAAGCTAGACGGTGATTCCTTTTCAGCATTCTTTATTTTCTCCTACAAAGTGAACACAAATTATGTTTTGTAGAAGAGTTCAAAATTATATATTTTCCAAAAATTACGCTTAAGCAAAAACAACATAGCACTTACGATAGTATCTGCAACATGCGGGTTCACTGGTTCACCATTTTTTCGAGTGTGAGATTTAATCCAAACATCAGATCTACAAATGGAAGAAGGACTGCTACTTTTCTCTTTCTGCATTAAAGGAAACATAACATTAACAAAACTATTAACCATAGGTAATAAATCAAATATATTTCTCACCAAATCTTCAGTTAGTCGAGCCATTCCTCGACGACTACACGTGTGTGGTATTTGTTTGTCCTTCATGGATTTAAATTTATCACTTCGTAGCTAGATTACAAGATTTATCACATTGATTAGTTAATTTGCATTTTACGTACGCTTAAATTTCATATATATATATATATATATATATATGTACACACAAGAAATAATAAAAATTACATTACAATTACCTTAAACTCTTTGCTCATTTTTGACTCGATAAACTTCTTCCATTCCTTCATACTTCCAACGTTTTCTGGTTTTAGTTGAAGTTGTTCCTCCTTGGTTTTTGTTTGTAATATCTGTTTTACGAATTTGCTTTTCGAACCTCTCCAAATGCATCCCATTTGCTGAAAAACGGGAGCCTTTTGCCATTCCTCATCCAATTTAAATCTAGCCTGTAACATTTATCAAAATGATAATAATTCAAATTCTTCTTGAATATGGAATCCACATAAATGTCAGTTCCTGAATATGCTGGCATATCATTTAAGTGTATTAATTTCATGCCATTGAATAGATTAGATATCGAAGAGGTACTCGAGTCATAAAGTTATAGTTTTAATTGAGTTATAGAGTGGCTAAAAGCAGTGAGTCGACCTCATAAGATTAGTGGAGTTCCTTGTATAGAACTTTAGGGGTATGAACTCCCCTTCTAAACAGTTTGGAATCCTGAATCTCATTACTAGTAACAAGTTCTCTTATATGGGAATATTGGAAAATAAGTTAAGTAATTATAGTATTGAACAATTCATGTATAAACCAAACGGCAAATGGATATGTGAAACACAATTGCAATGAAAATCAAAAGAATCGAATTCTCCTAGTTTGGGACACATCAGTTTGGTCAACTATTGTCATGCACACAAATAAACAGTGTATAACTTGCAGTCTTCACAATGCAACTGGGCTGTGCATAATATGTACAGTGATGTACGCATTTAATATCCGAGAACAAAGAGTAAATCCCTGGCACTATCTTATTCATCAAGCTAGTCTTTTTAATCTACCCTGGATTATTCTTGGTGACTTCAATACTATCCTATCTAGTCAAGAAAGAATAAATCAAGGCATTTACTGTAAATTAGGGGATACTGACTTCATGAACTGTATTAACAATTCCAAATTTGTAAATTAGGGGATACTGACTTCATTGTCACATTTGTTTAAATTTGTTTTCAACTTATCCAACTGAATAACTGGCATAAAGAACGGAATTTAATCAAATGTTTAGAGATTATTCAAGTTTAAATTGGAAGAATTTCTCTATAGAGCATGGGAAAATGTAAAACACAAACTCTTGGGTTTAAGCTGGGAGAAGTGCCCTGTGGTGTCTGGGAAGAAGTACAACGACTTGAGAAATAAATATTGTTCATTTATAAAACCGTTTGGTGGCTAAATATTCCAACCTAAACTAGCTGCACATTAATAATCCATTCAATGGATCATAGAAGTAGATTGCAAAGGGCCCTAACATTTTAGGACCCCTACCCTAGTCCTGTTGCCTAATTTGACTATTGGTTGAGCCGACCTTGCACGTAGGTGTTGGTGTGTTATTGTCGAGAATGGTTTCAGGTTTCCTAATCACACCCTTCTCCAAATTGACATCAACAACCGGAATAAAATTCATTATTTAATTACTAAAAAAATCATGATATTTTTATACATTTGATCAATTCAATTATTTATCATATTTACAAGCAAATAAAGTGTTATATTTTAAAGTTTACCACATTTGAGAAGTTTTATGTATAATTTTTTGGATCATTTACGTTCACTTAACAATACTCATGTTAACAAAGAGCGGCAACACTTTTCCATTCATCATTGGTACAATTAATGATGAAGACTATACATATTTCATTTTTAAAACTAATTAACTAAAACATTGTTAATACAAGATCCATGATTCATATCCATGAAGATATGCCCTCGTAATCTAATCATTGACATATGCCTTATTAATTAATTTTTGTGCTGTAATTGTGACCTTGTGCTCATATTATAAATTTCCTTGCAAAAATAATTTTTAAGTTTTCAACCCATTATTAAATAAGTACACATACAATGTATTGCTCATGATTTGGAATTTCCATCGATATCTAATCAGTTTAAATTTTTAATCAGTGGTATACAAACGATACATGCCTTCTTAATTTACTATTGAAAAAGAATTTGTTGAATCAGTCATCAAGCTAAACAGAAGCCCGATTTATGTGCATAACATAGCAAAATCGATAGAGACTCTCTGACCAAACCATTCCTACTTGAGGAAATCAAAGAAGCCCGATTTATGTGCAAATAAACATACAGACAACATATTCTAATCAGATCAATGTAAAAACAGAAAGGGGCGATGATAATGGAAAAATATATTCTAATAGGTCATATGAAGTTACATGCAAACGCTTATGCATCATAGTAAATATGAAACGTTATATTATTACCTGAACAGATTTCCATAGAACTACTTTCAAATCGTCACCAAGTAGCCTCCAGTCATCTAGCGTAAATGAAACATGCTCACGGACAAGTGACCCTAAATAAGAAGATAATTTCACTGATCCTTCTCCTACAGGTACGCCCGATGAATTAAACTCAACTTCAATTCGGCTTGCAACATTCGAAGGAAGTCTTTTCACTTTAGTTGGGCCTCTAGTCCTTTTTTTGGAAACCTGTTTTGCATCATCTGCAATTGCTCTATCCACTTCCACTGCAGTTTCAGGATTTTCATCAATTTGCAGAGCTGTGCATGCGATTGGCTGGCTTGCATTTCCAACATCCATGTTTTCCAAAGGTGGCTCAACATGCTCTTCCATTACATTAGACCTGTCAGATGCATCTTCAAATTCTGTGAGTCTTTTTTGATAGTGAGTAAGTTTCTTGTTCGTTGTTTTCTTTGTACTTCTAACCATTTTCTGCAGGTAGACACAGGAATTCATGATATTCAAATAAACTGGTTTGCTAATCAATTTGTAAACTGCTGCTAAGATACAGGAATTCATGACACAGGAATTCAAGAGTAAATTGGTTTGCTGATCAATTTGTAAACTGCTGCTAAGATACAGCAACAGCTGATACGCGATATACATGACATTCAAATGCAAATAATAATAAGGGTATGATGAACATAAAATATTTAGATAACAGTGCAGTGCTAAAATGGCAGTCTTATATTATATTTTTATTGATTTTTGTATACTGAAAATTGTTGGAGCTGATACGGTTTAAAAATCTGAATTCAGTGCTGATAACAGTGAATAGATAACAGTGCAGTGCTGATAACAGTGCAGTACTGAAGATTTTTGTATATTAGATAACAGTGCAGTGCTGATAACAGTGCAATACTTAGTTATCTGAATTCACGTGTGGGTTTAAAAATCTGAACATATAAAATCTGAACATCTAAAATCAAAGGCAAAATCTGAACAGTTAAAATCTGAACATACAAAATCTGATACCTTGTGGGTTTAAAAAAAATATGCTAACAAATAAAAATACATGATACGGTGTAATACATGATACCTTGTGCACCTGCTGTTTCTATACATCCTTCTCCATTATTAAATGCCTGAACAAGTTTCCCCCATGACCACACACACGAAACATATGCCTACTACTTTCAGTCACATAGCAATGACTACCCAAAAAAAAGGTGATATTAGAACTACTCAATTATGCCTTCGCAATCCTCCCAAACATAACTAGCATCCTCGACCAAGTCATCCTCGATTTCTTCACAATCTCCTCCAATATAGCTTACTTCTTCAATAAAATCGTTCATCTCTAATTCATGGTAACCTCTTGGCGGTGCTTTCATCACAACATACCAATTAGAAGAATCATTTTCCCTTGAATAGAAAACTTTTTTCGCTTGAGATGCAAGGATATAAGGGTCTCTTGAAAATGAAACCTGACTTTGATGTAAATTAACAAGCGTAAATCCATCTTCAGCTTTCATCCCATTTCCTATGTTTGCCCAATGACACTTAAACAAAGGAATATAAAAAACATTATAATCCAATAAAATTATATCGGTCAATATTCCGCAGTAAGTGATCACATCAACCACTTGAGAAATGTCTTTTGCACTTGCTCTACACATAGTAGTCGCATCATAGGTCACTCCGCTATTCTGAGTTTCTCTATCAACGTCTTTTGTATGAAATCGTTGACCGTTTATAATATATCCTTTACATGATAGCGCAGCATTTTTAGGACCATATGCAATCCATTTTAACATTTCATCATGGTCATTTGAGTCAATAGGTATCTAAAAATATATTTAAAATGGATTTTAAAAATAGTACCCTTGATTCACATATAAAAATAGAGAAATTTTTAACAAACCTTCTTTTTAATCCAATCAGCGAAATTATCTCCATGGTGTTTCCAAAGTAATGTTGCATTTTTTTCTAAGCGTTTGTTTGAATTTTGCAACTCCTCTAAGTGCAAACTAGTATAATAAAAACAATGTTAAGTTTATAATTGCAATTACAAACACAACAAATCAATGGAAACATAACATAATATATACTCACTCCAAAAATGGTTCTACCACGGCCATATTCATTAGCACCGCTAAATGAGCAATTTCTTTCTCCTTCAAAGACAACGTAACTGGATTGGACATTGAAATTGGACGCCCTTCAAGTATTGTGTTATCTTCGTAATCTTCATTTTGATCTTTTTTTTCCACATTTATCGATTTACTCAAAAATTCTTTGAAAAATTTCATGCATTCTTCTGCAAGATAGGATTCTGCAATGCATCCCTCTGGTCGTGCATAATTCCTCACGTAATCTTTAAGCGTTTTCATATATCTTTCGAAAGGATACATCCAACGAAAATGAACTGGTCCACACAACCGTGCTTCCCTTCCAAGATGAATTGTCAAGTGTATCATAATATCGAAGAATGAAGGTGGAAAATATCTTTCAAGATGAAACAATATTTTAACAATCTCGTCATCGAGTTGCTGTAACTTCTCTCTTTCAAGAACACGTTGACATATTTTATTGAAAAATAAACATAGACGAATAATTGCTTTTCTAGGTTTTGTTGGCAACAAACCTCGTAGTGCGACCGATAATACTTGTTGCATTAAAACATGATAATCATGCGACTTCAAACCGCTAACTTTACAATCCATCAATAATACGAATTTTTTGAAATTTGAGCAATAACCATCAGGTCCTTTGAAATCGTACAGCCTTTTGCAAAATATTTTTTTCCAATCTTGACAATGTATATGGAGCCCGTGGAAGATACGTTTTGGTCCCAAGAGGTTGTGCATATAGACCATGACAAATTCCCCAATCCTCTAAATCATGTCTACAATTAATCCCATCCTTTGATTTGTTGTCATGCAACATTGTACCCAATGTGCTTTCACAAACATTTTTCTCAACGTGCATTACGTCTAAATTATGACGTATTGGAAGTTCCTATAAAAAATATTAGTTAAACGATAAAGTGTTCTATAATTTATTTTAACAAATTTTTTTATTAAAATTTTTTAATCCATGGGCCATGGATTAAAAAAATAACGAAAAAATTTGTTCGCGTGGCCAGCCCGCATCGATAATAAAAACTGAAATCTAAATAAATGCTAACCTCCGAATATGGAAAGTCAAAAAAGATTGATTTTTTTTTCCACCTTGATAGCTCTTTTTTAATAGGATCATTATCTCCATTATCATCATCTTCACTATTGTCGTCAATCTTCCTTTTTTTACCTTTACCCTTCGCACTCTTCTTTTCGCTTTCAGCGCCTTTTCCGAAATTATTCAGAAAGTCTTTCAAAATAAGAGAAATGTTTTTGCCGGTTAGAACTCTAGGCATCTTCCCATCCTCCACAGTGTTATCAAACCAAGCCTTTCTTTTTCTCAATGGATTTGAATGGGGTAGAAATATTCTATGGCCCATATAAACATTTTTCCGACTATATTTCAACCATCGACGGTGGGTATTGATACCACATAATGGACAAGCTTTTTTACCCTTTACACAGCATCCAGCAAGATTACCATAAGCTGGAAAATCATTTATCGTCCATAGTAAAATAGCCTTCATGTTAAAAACTGTCTTACTTAATGCATCATATGTCTCAACTCCAGTACTCCACAAGTAATGCAAGTCTTCTACTAATGGCTCTAGATATACATCAATATCATTTCCTGGTTGCTTTGGACCTGGAATTAGAAGTGTTAACATGATATTCTCTTTCTTCATGCACAACAAAGGTGACAAATTATATGTAACAAGTATTACTGGCCAGCAACTATATTTGGAGCTTAACATAGAAAATGGATTGAACCCATCTGTAGCTAGACCAAGTTTAAGATTACGTGGATCGGCTGAAAATGTTTTCCAATTTTCATCAACCATGCTCAATGTCACGGAATCTACGGGGTGCCGCATCTTTCCATCATTATTTTTATTTTTAAAATGCCATCTTAACTCTTCTGCCATTTTTTCGGATCTAAACATTCTTCTAAATCTTGGAATTATTGGAAAATATCGCAACACCTTAATTGGGATACCCTGCATAATTTCTTTTGTATCTTGATTTATCTTCCATCGTGATGAACCACATTTCGGACAATTATTTAAAATTTTGTACTCTTTACAGAAAAGACAACAATCATTCTCACAAGCATGAATTTTTTCAAAACCCATATCAAATAGTTTGAGGAATTTCTTTACTTTATATAAAGTCTTGGGAAGTACGTTATTCTTTAGTAAAAACAAATGTTGGACGGTAAGAAGTTTATCAAAACCAGTATCAGATAATCCAGTTTCACATTTAAGATTATACAAAATAGTAATGGCAGATAACTTTGTATGATCTATGCAACCAGGATACAGTGGGGTTTCTGCATCTTCCAAATTTTTAAGTAAATCATCATGGCGTCTTTGTGCATCGTCCTTATCTTTGTCGTCATCAAAAAAAGTATGATTGAAATAATCTTCATCTTCATATTGAATCGCTTTGAGCAAGTCGTACATCTCACCCATTTTAATTTTTTTTTCATCATTCACTTTCTCGCCATGATTATACCATATATCATCTTTATACTTAGGATCCATTCCCTTTATAATCAGGTGCTCAACAACGGTTTCACCATAATGACGACTAAGATTTCGACAATCTAAACAAGGACAGAATATTTTTTCCACATCTCCTAAATTTTTTCTTCGCAACACACACAAAATTCCGAGCTCCTTGGCCATACTCTCTACTAGTCCTATGATTAAAATTTGAAAACAACAAAAATATTAGCTTTTATTATCAAAATATCAATTCTAAATTTAAGTCTAAATTAGCTGCTACATGATTACCTATGTAGACGCAACCAATCTCGCTCCATCACCATATACAATATATGTATGCAACAAAGAATCTAAAATTTAAATAGAAATTAGTTATTGATTATGAACAATATATATATATATATATATATATTTTTATGATAATAACGACCAAACAGTTCTTAGTAGAAATGGACAAATAATTTTTTTATGTATAAAAGACAACAAAACAAATGCTCAAAACAAACAAATCCACAGAGAAAAATATATTGTCAAAATGCATGAACACAACATAGTAAAATATCACAGACTTTCTGCTTCCAGTTGTAATAACCAAACATTCATTTTTATAGCCCAGGAGTTGATAGTACAAGCAAACTTTTAATTGATTAACTCTTTTGGCAGCAAATATCATGCTTTGTTTGTGTTTCAAAATTGAATCCGGGCCTTTAGTTGGGAGAGTATTTCAATTTAAACATTGATGATTGTTGCTTGTTATTGCATCAGAACTAAAAGTGATACAGATGCTAAATTTGTACAAATAGAAACTGAAAGAATTTTAAAAAATAAAAGAAAAACAATCATATCTAATTAAACTACATCCCATATTTGGCAAACATGTTATTTAAACTGATGTTATTTAAACAGATGCTAAAGTTTCACTAAGATGCACATGATGCTAGCTATTCAATGATTGCAAAAAAAGAAACAAAAAGAAAAAAGGGGAAGGAAAAGGTACATGCCTTGTTTCTTCAGCTTTTGAATTCTAATTGAATGAAGCTCCTGCAGTTTATCCGTAACCAACACAAGTTCAAGCTGTGATTATAGTAGGAAGTAAATAAATATTAAGAGTTCTCAATTATTTAACGTAAGTGTTTATGTGTATATGCGAAGAATATATAGTCTGTTATATGTGCTATTTTAGCTACAAGAGGGCATGTGCGCACAAACCAAAAAGATATGAAAAACTAGGATATGCTTTTAAAATTGACAGGTTAGAGAATTAAAAATATGCTTTCCAAGTTTAAAGTAAAAGAAGAAAAACATATAACCATTTAAGACATTTCATGCTGAAGTAAAAACCCTAACAAAGTAGATATCCAAGAAAGATGTACAACTAAATTTATCCCAATGTCATCAATTAGTTCGTAGGTGCATTGCTAAAATCAAATTATAGTCACATAAATGATAACGTAATGGAATGCAAGACCAGTTGTGTACTACTAATACACTCAAGAAAATGTCACATGTTTTTTAGCTACACTTTACAATTAACTACACAACTGAATACTTAGCAGAAGATACAAGACGGTAATGCTTGTATTTGTCAGAAAAAAGACCAACATCAAACCAGACATATTGCATAGAACTAAACTGCTAACCTCTGATTCTTGTTTTTTCCTCTCTTTAATAGCTTTGACCTTTGCAATCTTCTTTATGGTTTCAACCTAAGTTCAACAAGCCTCCGTTAATCTTACTAAACGATATAAATTAAAACATTGAACTGCATATATTAAATTTAAGCCATTAACGTCATCAAATGAAATCTACTATCCTACTTTATTTTTTGAAGAATTTTTATTTAAATGACAAATTTAACCAACTAGACAGCTAGTACTATACATATGTGTTATGTTTGAGCTTATAAATTTTTATTTATACATTTGCACGTAGAAAGTGGGCTCTTTGGAAAGATTTTAAAAAGCAACAAATCTCCACTCCGATTTAACAATGAATATATATTTCCCATCTAAAATTCAATTTTTGAACAAAACAATTGGTATATACCCTTTAGTATTTCTCACAATTATTATTAAGAATATTATCTGATTTATAATGATTGAAAGGTTAAAAGCACAAATATCCTTTATTAAATTATCATTGAACTGTTTTATTTGTATAAAGGTAGTTGTAAGAATTTAGGGAAAATAAACTTTACAACTTACTAACCAATCATGTACACATTACTAGTGTATAAAAATGACCCCATTACCATGGTTTGGCTAATAAACTTCACAAAAAATAATGACTGTTATAATCTAATTATAGAGGCAATCGGACATCAAAGAATTTAAAGGTGTAATTTGAATTTAGAGTAGCCTTTTGATGAAATATGGAAGGGAATAAAACATAATAGTGAAATTATTTGATGGTAAACTAATAGACAATAATGATAATACTAGAGAGTTTTTAGCATCTGTTTCATACCTTGTTGTTTAAGCACACTAGACTGAAAATGACAGAACTCTACAAATATCAACTGTTCAAAGCCTGCACGCATAAAATAAATTTGTTATTAGCTACTTCATGGCAACATTAGACTGAAAATGACAGAACTCTACAAATTAGTCATTTTGTTATTAGCACCAAACCGTTTTCAAAAAATTTGCCATGACAACGGCGCTATTTTGTAGCACCAGAGTAATGTCTATGCATTACCCCTCTCCTGATACTTGGCTTGCACCATTAACAACAATTTTATCCACTTATACAACAATGTCAGAATCATATACAACATTAGCACCAAATTGTTTCCAAAAAATATATGAAGGTAACAGCTGTTAGAAAAATAGAACATATGTAAACTTCATTCCCTTTATTAATAATGATTAACAAATTTGCAATAGACAACCAGTTTCTTATTTATATTCACAGCTACAGATTTTTATAGAAAGATTCCAGAACACAGAATTGCTCTATCAACCCAAATTATAAGATGTTGTAGGGATCCAATCATTCGAACAACTTGTTCTTATCAAATTCTTCACATTTCAACCAGTCTATGTATATCCATCTTCACTAAAGGAGACAATTTTGATCAAAACAGAAGAACTATACATAATTCTAAAGGTGCACTTAAACATTCAATCAAGGATAGAGAACATTCTCCAAGAAGTTGGGCTCATGTGATTGTCATACTTAGTTTTGTATCTGATTAACTGTGTGTATCATTGACAATATGATTTTTTAGATTGATCAAAGAAGTGTTAGTAAATTGTAAATGTGGTTTGTTTAGTTTATTTTGACTGAACTTCGGTAATCAGCCTAAAGTTCACACATGTAGCTGAGGACCACTAGCATAATGGTAAGGCCCTCAAGAATGTGACCGGATTCTCTTTCCATCAAAAACCGTTTATAGAAATTAAAAGGAGGAGGAAGAAGTTCACACAAACAAATTCCTATTACAAAATTGTCATTACTTGATATAAGATGATATTAAATGTTTAACACCTTTACTTTTTATATTACAAGGCAAAATTAATAATTTATTCGACAAATGAGTAGCAAGATTTAAGCAAAAAAAATTTATGCTCTAGCTATTTTTCGTTTTGTTTCCCTCTAGATACTGTAATGCAGTTGGATTATGCTGCACTTGAAATAACATAATATATACTTTTGATTAAAAATATTTGAATGTAAACTATCATGGCATCTAAACATACAGCATATTTTGCACTATGATTAAACTATACTGCATAATAAATATACTGATATTTCATATGAACATAAAGCTTTTGATCATGTATAAATCAGCTACAAAATCTGCAGTGTCTAACATATCTTCTCGCATACTTATGCAAAGTTATGATTGATAAACTTTATAATAAAAAATTTGACAGCATAGCTATTATATTTAACAAAATGGATAATCCTAACAAGTTAGGTAACAAAATTTGATTGCCAAGTGTCCACATATGCTAAAACATGCACACATATGTGTTATATGCATAAACCTCTATATCCAAAAAATTATCTTCAGTAGGCTTAAGTGGATAAAAAAAATAGTACAAAATATCTTTGGAGTCTGGGACAGTTTGAATTTAAAGTGCCCAGTGTAATATAGTTCTAAATAATCCAAAGTTCCAAACTATAGTCAAAAGCCCATTTACCATCGATAAATACTTCAACCTGTCATGCTTGTTATCAACCTAAGTAGAATTCATCTTCATCTATATACTACTCTTCTAAACAATTAATCATTATGTCGACAGCTTACCAAGTTCCCGGAATTGAGAGGAAACCAAGTCTGAGAAATCCAGCGCCTAAGAGAGGCCAAATCAAGACCAAGATATTAACTAAAGTGTTCTCTGCTATTAGAAGGGGTAGTAGGAAAGACAATGAGAAGGAAGTAAATGATCTGGATGCCGAAACTTTACCTTATAATATTCCAATACAAGGATCCTCTCAAGCACTTCGTATACAGTTCTAGTTCAACATGTATCTATTATTGGTACCTTTAGCTATATTCTAAATCCTACAACTTTCTGTGTCATATTCTCTGTATTTGTGGGTATTTAACTATTTATGAAAGACTAACCTTCATGGTTCCTTTGTATTCAATATATATGAGTTTTTAATATGAGTTCAAAATCCATAAGCATTATGCTTGAAATAGCACTAACGATAAAACATACTCAATCATGTTCTATGTATGCAACACACTTATTTCATCTAGAAGCACTAGAATATTGATCCAATTGAACCCAAAAGCTAAACAGATGGGTCAATGCCTTAAAGAAAGTACATATTCCAGCCTAAGAAAACTTATTTCATGGTAACCCAATTTGCAAGCCAAATTTATGCTCTCCATGGCCCATCTATATTAGATAAAAATTATGAGTACAGTTCACCTTTGTCAAGTCACGATGTAAACTAAGTATGTGTTGTACTATATTGACAAGCTTACAGGAAGTTGAAAACCTTTTTACATGACATCCAAACAAAGTGTTAGTTACTACTTAAAATATTAAGTACTGCAACAAAAAACAAAATAAACAACTAGGTGCACTAACAATGAGCAGCAGCATAACTATACCGCAGCCTACACGTTCTCAGATATGCTAATGTACGATCTGAACCTTTTGAAACATTTTCGATTGGTGGAGGTAGAGCCAAATATTTCAATTGCTCCAGCACTGTTCTTCACCGGTCCACAAGGAGCCGTAAAAACAAGTTTCAGGCGAAATTGTCGCATGTTAGTTTCTTAGCTTATATAAATCAAATGAAAGCGTTTTGTTTTATTTACTGAAGCACCTAAAGCGACCTGTAGTAATCGAAACTTTATCAACAACTCGAGTTCACCGAGTTTCTAGTAAGCCATTCCAACAATTGATAATCGAACAAAGTTCGACTAACAGCAATACCAAAGCAGGGTATTTGGAATACGAAAATCAAAATCAACAAACAAAATACGCCTAAAATTCGATTAACTGAATAAAGAAAAATAGGGAACTAGGGCTACCTGAAGTATGAACATGTAATTAGGGCGATGACGATCAAGTCCACCAAAGAAACATCGAAAAACAAGCAAAATTTGGGGGAAACTACAAACGAAGGAGAATGAAACGAGGGACGATGAGGGAGCGGTAGTTTTGATAGAAGAGGGAAAATGAAAATTTTGGTAAAAGTATATTAAGAGTGGCGGCAGATAAATGACATTGACACAAGAGAATCCTCGGCGTTCGGACGCAAATTATTTTCTGAATTAATTAACTTTTACTGCAATTAACGTTCAAACGCTGAGAATGAGTGTAGTTAAAGTAAGTTTTGGTGTAGTGAAGCCACTACCATTAACGTATCTTTTGAGCCTTCTATTTTACTTTTGGTAAAATGAAATGAATGAATGGAAAAGCGTCATGTTTATTGTCCCAAAATCACTTGGGCTTAGCCCAAAATACTTGTTTCCATTAATCATTATCCCCATTATTGTCTTATTTAGCCCCACTTAGCCCTTTAATTAATTAATTAAATTAATCATAAATTACTGGTTGTTACAGTCTCACATCCATAAAGGAATTTCACCCTCAAAATTCATTCAAGGCTCGGTAATGATTTGCTAACTATGCTATGCTTACCCTACGCATAACCATGGATTCCTAATCCATAAATAAATTATACGAATGCATTCTACTAAAACAATAATCATCCATAATATTCATAAATATATGTACATACACATACACATATAGTTTACAACCAATGCAATACAATACATAGCTAATATGCTAATTTGAAACAAACAACTCTAGATAGGTCTTTCTGACCTTGCCCTTTGTTTCTCATGTGTAATCCTCCCGATCTGTGCTCCACTGAACATAGACTAGCTTCATCACTTTGTTCTGAAGCTGCTTCTCATTCCGGCCCACTATATGAACTGCTCTTCGCACATAAGTCATATTTTTCCCTATAATCAGATCCTCTACCCTCTTAGAATGAACTATTATGCATGGATCTTTAAGATATTTCCACAGATGTCATATGTGAAACACATTATCGATCCCTACAAAAGAATTAGACACTTCCACCTTATGCGCTATCTTCCCTATCCTTTCTACGATTGGAAACGACCCTACATATCTAGGTGATGGCTTCCCAGCCTTTCCAAAGTTCATCACACCTCTCATTGGAGAAATCTTTGCAAACACTTGATCACTAACTGCGAACTCCAGTTCTCTTCTCCTAGCATCGACATAACTTTTCTGCCTTGACTGCGCTGCTCTCATCCTAGCCTGGATCGGCTCTACTGTCTCGATACCTTGCCTGAATACATTTGGACCTAGCATGATCTTATCCCCCGCCTCCAACAAATATGTGGGCAACTTACATGGTTTTCCATACAACATTTCTAATGGAGCCATCATAATACTAATCTAGTAGCTATCGTTGTATGAAACCTCTACCAAGTGTAAAAAATCCTCCTAAGATCCGCCTAAGTCTAAAATGAAATCAATAAGCAAATCTTATAGGATCTTGTTAAACCTCTCGGTCTGCCCGTCTATTTGCTGATGGTACATAGTACTCATGCACAGTTCTGACCCCATAGCACTTCGCAGGCTGTGTCAAAACTCACAGTGAATAATGGATCATAATCACTGACAATAGTGCTAGGCACCTCGTGAAATCTCACTAAGGCCCTTATAAATATCTCTGCTAAGTTCAATACAGTTCTCGTGTCTTTTACTGGAATGAAATGGATACACTTTGCCAGTCTACCCATAATGACCCATATGCTCTCATTCCCTACCCTCGATCTTGGGTACTTATCTATGAAATCCATAAATACCAAATCCAATTTCCAAACTAGAACATCCAAAGGCTACAGAAGCTCACTTGGCTTCAAATGCTCTGCCTTTGCTTGCTAGCATGCAAGACATCTTCTTGCATACTCCCTTACATCTTTCTTCTACCCTTCACAAAGGAAACTCCACTTTATATCTCGGTATATCTTTATACGTCCATGATGTATGGTAAATTTTGAACGACGACATTCGTCCAATTCTTCTTTTCGTAGTCCTTCCACACTTGAAACACACAACCTTCAGTTCTTCTGTAGTCTGTCATCCCTATCAGCACTGAATCCTTTCAGATCTATTGCCTCAACTCCTGAGCCAAGCTCATCATCAGATGAGAACATAACTTGTCTTTCTTTTGCAATTTAGCTATTCTTTCAACCAATGCAGGTCTGACTTCTAAGCATCCTAGCATTCTAAATGCACTGCTCGAATCTGTACCAGATCGAAACTGCACATGTAGACAAGGTTTCTGAAATTGTCCACTCCTCTAACATAGCCAAAATACAACTTGCTGTTTTTGACTCAAGGCATCAGCTACTTTGTTTCCTGTTCTTGTAGTATACTCTATCCAATAATCATAGGATGCTAGAAACTCTAACCACCTCTGTTGTCTCATATTCAACTTCTTCTAAGAGAACAAATATCTCAATAACTTGTAGTCGGTATACCACTCAAACCTCTCCCTTAAGACATAATGTCTTCAAATATTCAAAGTAAAGACGACTGCTGCCAACTCCAAATCATGAGTTAAATATCAAACTTCATGTGGTCGTAACCGGCTAGATGCATACACAATCACCCTGCCATTCTGCATTAATACTGCACCTAATCCTACTCCTAAAGCATCAGTATACACAGCCATACTAGCATTCCCTTCAAGTATCATTAACACAAGCGCATTTGTCAATCGATGCTTCAGTTCTTGGAATGCCTATTCACACTCTGGTGCCCAAACAAACAGTGCACTCTTCATGGTTAGCCTCATCAATGGTGCAGCTATACAAAAGAAGTCCTTAATGAATCTCCTTTATTATCCAGCTAATTCCAAGAAGCTTCGCACCTCATTAACAGTTTCAGACCTCTTCCACCCATTCACTACGTCAACTTTCAAAGGATCCATTGCTAAATCTTCCATAAAAATCACAGAGCCAATGAAATTTACTTCCCTTCTTCAATAATGAGACCTGGAGAACTTCGCCTTTAGCTTGTGCTCCCTCAATGTCTCTAGCACATGCCTTGGATGAACAGGGTGCTCCTCCTCATCTCTGGAGTACTCTAGGATGTCGTCTATGAACACTAACACAAACTTATCTAGCTGATCTTGAGAACTCTATTCATCAAATCAATAAAGAATGATGGTGCATTCGTCGGCCTAAATGGCATTACTAGCCATTCATATGAATCGTATCTTGACCTGAACGCGGTCAAAGGATTACCATCCTCTATAACTCTCAAATGATGGACCCTATAGCTAAATCTAGATATGAAAATACCTTAGCTCCATTCAATTGATCAAAACATCATTAATTATTGGCAAAGGATATCAATTCTTTACTGTCCTTTAGTTCAACTTATGATAGTCTATACATTGTCTTAACGACCTATCGGACTTCTTCACAAATACTGTTGCTGCTTCCTACGATGAGCTACTTGGCTTAAGAAACTATTACCTTTTAACTCAGCCAACTGCTTCCTCAACTCCTCATTCTCCCTTGGAGGCATCTATTAGGAGGTCGACTCAAGGGTTCAGCTCCTAGTAGTAAATCTATACAAAATTCTACTACTCTCGAGGGTGGAAACTTGGAAACAGGTTTAAACACATACTAGAACTCCTTCACTACCAATACTGCTCCCATTTCTTCTTATTCCTATGAAGCTAAAGTAAATAAAATGCTTCTGTATTTAGCTTTGTACACTTCTAAAACCATGTACACTCTATCCTTGGGTCTAAAGGGCTAAGAGCAATAACTCTCTCAGCACAGTGCGCACTTGCATAGTACCTTTCTAACCAATACACTCCTAAGATGACTCTAAAATCTATGAAGTCAAATACATAAGGATCACAAGAAAACTTACACTCATCCAACTCAATATCTAGGTCAATTCGTAACCCAACTCTATCAACCAAATCTCTTGCTATAAATGAATGTGTAGCACTGGTATCATAAAGTACCCTAACTGCAATACCAGAATTAGAGCTATACATTCCATGATCTTTTGTCTACCTCTTTCTTCGGCAGACAGTCCTTCCATTGGGTCCCTCTAGAGCATAAACCCATGCCTTTAACTTTTTGAAACACCTTTTCAAATGCCCCCACTTTATCACATCTAAAAGCATTTAGCCCTCACTTGACTCTTCAGTGCTAGACACTTTATAGCGTAGTGTCCCTTCTGTCTGCAATTAAAACAGATGACTTTCACGACAACTTTTCCACTGTTTCCCCTTAAAATTCCCTTCTTGCCTTTGGTATAAGGATTAAGATTCTTCTTCATCTCAATTTTGGACTTTGTCTCTACTCTCCTCAGCCACGATAAATCCTAACGCATCTTCTGACCATATCAACTATGAATTCAAAAGAAGATTCCAAGTGAGCCATCACCTTATGGTCCAACCCTTTCTTTAATCCCATAATGAACTTCTTGTTCTTCTTCATTGGAGCGTTGATGATCTCCCTACTATACTCTGCCAAAGAATCAAGCTTCAAAACATACCCTACTACAGTAAGTGTTTGTGCCAAAAATGGGGGCAAACACCCTGTTATAAGTGAAAGCACCAATATCCAATATTTAGATCCAAACAAAGAAGTATAGATTCACAGATCACAGAATAGGTTGCATAAAATTAAATGAACATGCTTGTATTATAGTGGTTCAGCAAACTCCGGCCTACATCCACTCCACTAATCTTTTAATTATACTGTAAGATTACAAGTACAATTGTTTTTGCTTCAGGAAAATTAATGGAGGAAGAGACAAGAAGTGATGAAGAAGAGCCAAAAGAAGATCTAATTGGAAGAAGAAGAAGATCCCTTGTAATGAGCCAAGTCCACTATATTTATAGGTGAAGACGTGCATGGATCAGGTTGAAATTTCGCAAGAAGGACTTCCAGAGCCATACGACTTGATCCACCAATTTTCAGATCAATCGCACACCACTGAAAAAATTGGTGCCGATCATTCATATTAGCCCCAACGTGGTTGCGATCATTTTTATGGGTCCCCTATAATTTTAGCTACTTACTCTCTAAATTTCGTGCAATTCCAACTTACCGTTTGTTTGCACAACAAATGGGCAAACAACTCCAAGTCATATGATTTAGTCGATTTTATGTTGTTCTTAATGATTTGGATGATTTATGAAAATATGTAAAAAGCAGGGATTAAACTGTAAAAGACACAGATTTATAGTGGTTCGGCCAGAATGTGCCTATGTCCACTTTATATGTTATTCTCTTTTACTGTTCAGATTACAAGTACAAGGCTTTTATTATAAGTGTACGAAAGCTGTTTGAAAGTTCTGTCCGTGCTTGAGCCCTCCAACCTCTCCCTCCATTGTTGTACCCCTACCCCTCTATTTATAGAGTGAAGCTGGGGGTAGGGGCCTTAGATGTATATAGCTGCTGATGTGATCTGGCCTGGCAATGCTGGTTCGGTAACGCCTTCTTCACTTTGGTTCGGTAGCATTGGTCCAGTGGTGTTGGAGTTGAGTTCTGGTCCGGTGGTGAGTGGGGTTGAGTTCTGGTCCGGTGGTCTTGGTCCGGTGGCCCTGGTCCGGTGGTGAGTGGAGTTGAGTTCTAGTCCGGTGGTCTTGGTCCGGTGGCCCTGGTCCGGTGGTGAGTGGAGTTCAATTCTGGTCCGGTGGTCTTGGTCCGGTGAAAATACGCCCAACACCGTTTGTGAGATATCGCGTTTTCCATGGAGTCAAGTTAAAAAATGCAAATGTGGAAGGTCATTCCATATTTGCTCCTTTTGGGTTGCGATCATTCAAGTGGGTCCATAATGATGTTAGCTACTTGTTTTCTAAATTTTGTGCCATTCTGACTTTGTCAGACATCATTTTTTCCGTGGAGCTGGGATTATTTTGGCTGAAATGATTCGATTTCAAGAACAATGTAGCCCGATCGTTCAAATTTCTCCAAATGACGTGCGATCGATATGGTAGGTTCCTTTACATAATATTTTACTACTCCCATAGTTTTGTGCCATCCCAACTTTGAGACTGTGAGATATTGATCGATCATCATCGATTTGAATTTTTTTATAGATCGATCAATATGGATCACGATCGATCGATCCAACTTCATCATAGAGCCCAACGATCAATGATGTTGGTCCCTCATGGTATAGTGTATTTGTCCTTCCAATTTCATGTCAATTGCCTTTGTAGATTTGAATTATAGATCGATCATCCTTGAAAATCGCCAAAACGGTCATCGAAAAACCCACTTCAGGGTTGACTTGCAGCGAGACCCAAGCAATCACCTTCCTGATTCGAAGTAGATGCTGAAGATTTATGCCTAGAGCTAGACTCTGTAAAATCAAATTTTTCTCCAAACAAACATGATTCTAACTCCAAGCACCAAAAACCATTGATGACGATCATTTTTCTCTAAGAAATCTCCAAGCAAACATGTATACGGAACCAAGCATGATCCAGTACTTTAAATTCCTACGACTCTATGCGAACCATGCGTCGACTCTAAGCAAATAACAAATTTTCCTAGATTCAACTCCAAGAAAATTACCACTAATCCGATCAATACCAATCTTTTGTCCATACTCGAGCATACGAACTCCAATCGATTTAAAATTTGGAATGTAGCCTTCCTTGTCACTCCAAACTAATTGCACCTTGATTAGGTCAGAAACCAGGAATCTAATCCTATATGTTGCTTAAGTGAAGTGCCAATTCCATACTTAGCCAAATTTTGAGTATGGTCAACTCGAATCCATTCAATTGTCGTCCATAGTTTCAACTATAATCATTTTCCAATCCATCCATTTTAACTGAATCTATGGTATTTCGGCTAGACCAAAAGGAGGGATGACAATAAGGTATCCCTTCCTCAAGTCAATGAACTCACACAGTAAATTTCTCTCTTGTGACTCGGATATAAACCGAGCCTTGAATATTTCTCTAAACAATAAGCAGGTAATCTCTTCCTGAGGTGTTCCTTCAATAACTGTCTCCCACCAATCCAATACATCTTCCTACAAGTGCCAGGATGGCAGTCTCTTCTTCTGTGCATCGTTCAACCCTAAGTCTCTAAATATTCATTATTTGTTCCTTATCCAGTTTAGTACTTCAATCTCCGGCTCTCTCCCTAAAATCCCTCTCCTTCCAAAACTCTTGTAGTTTTTACACATCTTTGGAACATCCTCTCTTACAACAACGGGCCCTGGAACATTCTCCCTCATCATTTGAGCCATAAACTCTCTAAACAAGGCATTTACATCCATGCATGCTGCATTTACCAGCTATGCAGCTTCCACCCCTATTATTCTTAGGACTTCTCCCCAACTTCTTTCATTGGTCTGCACACTTTTTGCATCTCTCCTTGCATATTCCCCTCCTAATGAAATTCTCCTATTCCTCAATTCCATCTTGCTTTTCTACTAAGCAAGTAGTCGTTAAAATCAAAAAGAAAGGGTACAACAATAATAGAGTGGTAGATATATCTTCCTATATATCTATACGTTAACTTACAAATATGTTATATGTGTGTGTGTGTGTGTGTGTGTGTGTGTTTGTATGTAATAGCACATACCATTCGTAGGGTGTTCTTCTTATTCTAAGTTCTTATTCTTACTTCTAACTCTGTTATACTTAGATTATCGTAACCCTAAGCTCTGATACCAACTGCAACATTCCCCACTAGGAGACCCGAAAATGAATTCCAGTGATGTTGCAATCATTATTAATATTATTTTCAAGTGACCAAGAGTAACTTCTATATATTCAAAACAGTCTAAGAAAATAGAAACTATTTTCATTTCATCGAATTTGTCTTAATATTCATTGCATAAATATTCATAGTTAACCCCAAGCCATACCTACGTAGGGGACAAAGTATAACATAGAAATACATAGTAGAGTGTCAAGTCAACATATGATGATACCACCAAGACACTCATAACAACATAATGAATCACACATTAACAAATAACTAGGCCTTCTATACTATCTTCAATCTTCGAATTATGCCCAAAATAACCTGTTTATCCATAAACTAAGCCTACCCTAATAAGTATGTATGAAAAATACTTGCTCGAAAATACATCATAAACTACATAGTGAGACAACGCTGCATAACATGGAATGTGTTTTCCCATCCTTAGCCACAAACCGCAAGCATAATACCATACAAAATAAAGTCATACTTACTTCTTTGGATACTTCCTAAGTTTACATCATATAAATACAACCACGCCCCCACGTAGTTCCTACCCAATCCCAACTAACCGAAATGAAAATCTAATGTTGCATAGAGTCTAAATAGTCTAATGCATTCTAACTGGGTCCCTTTTTAATTCTTATTATATTCTACTTATATTACATTGACCGCAATCCCCACATTATTAATTCATACACCTATTGGTCTACATGGAATTAAGCCCCACACCCCCCTCCACCCCACGTAGAAATGCTTTTATTTTACTATAGACTACTATGTTACCCCACCCATAGTCCTCATTTTTATCCCTTGTTAGATTCCAATTTACTATGAAACTGCCACGCGGAGATTCTTTTATTTACTTTATTTAATACTGGACATGATATGAATCAACCATCTACAAGTCCTATTTAATTATTTTATTTAATGTTAGACTTGGGACTATTATGAATCAGCCACCCACAGCCCCTTTTCTAACACTTATTCATTTAATTCTGGCCTGTTATGAATCAGCAACCCATGTGTCTCATTTAATTATTTAATTTTGGACTACAAAGAATTATCCACATGAAGTCCTTTACTATGGAATCAACCCTTGTAGTATTTTTATTATTTTAATTTGAGGTCGCATAAAATTTGCCCTTTGTAAACCTTAGGAAGTTGAATGCCTCTCCTCGTGTGAAGTTTCTTCGGGTGTCCATTTGAGTAAGCATCCTCACTCAGTGTCAATAACCATTCCATGCTTACTTTCGCCCATAATACTTCGGCGTTGTACACCCTGCCCTGACCCATATGTGTACTACACTCTTTAATTATTGAGTGTGCTCTCTTAATTATGGTGTAGTATGATGGCGCAATACGTCATATTCTCTTCATGAGATTATGGTGCTATTTTTCTTATGCAAATTTGTGGTGCAAAACTACTTTCTCCTAGAAAGTGTCTAGTTTCCTTTGGCAAATCACTACCCCACTACCCAGTGCAGTTTTACTAAGCACGGTTCTCCTTAGAGACGTTTGGCCACTACCACCTTCGCTTAACACCTGATAATATCTGACACCTCTGACCAAGCACGTGACTACTACACGTGTCGTCACTCGATACGTTATTATACTATTTTATGATATTTACAATGTCCTTTATTTATCTTTTTGGTTGTTTTTGTGCATCTTGTCCCCATACATTATTATTTTAATACATAAATCATTTCCATTAATTCTAATCCTAGATCCCCCTCGGACACCAGCATAGTTCTCCATTCATTCTAGCTTATTTTAAGTGTAGAAAGTTTTATAAAATTCTAGAAAATTTGTAATTATTCCTTTATCACAATCTTATCTTACATTTGACTGCAAGTTATTTTCCTTGTATATTTTCTAGGTTTTTACTTTATAAATTCATAACAATTTATTCCTAAGCCACGAGCTTCTTAAATTACTAGCCCATCTTTAGAACAATGGTTAGGACATCATTTTAGGTTTATGCTTTGACAAAAATCTATATAAATTCAACAAAATAATATGAATGGTATAACGAAAATGAACCAAATAAAAGGTTTAGTATTACTCACCTAAATCTTTTAAGAAATCTTGATTAGACCTTCTTCTCTTTATTCATGTTTCTATAAGCTTCCACCATTAACATATCTTTTGAGCTTTTTATTTTACTTTTAGTATAATAGAATGAATGAATGTTAAAAAGTCATGTTCATTGTCATACGATCAATTAGGCTTTCACTTAATGCTCGTTTCCATTAATTCATTGTCCTCATTATGTTCTTATGTAGAAACTCTTGGCCCTTTAATAATTAAATTAATTGTAAGTTACTAGTTGTTATAATGACCCGCTTTTCAAAAGTGAGTTCTAGAGGAGTCTGTAGGATGCATTAGGGACTGAGTTGAAACTAAGTACACCCTATCACCCAAAGATGAGTGAATAGATAGAAAGGGTGAAGATGGTATTGGAAGCCCGCATACTGGAGTTTAGTGGAGCTTAGGAAAATCACTTACCACCTTTTGAACTTGCTTACAATAACAACTACCAGTCTAACAGAGCATGACACCGTTTATGGCATTCTACGCATGATCATGTAAGTTACCATCTTATTAGTCGGATGCTAGGGTTAGAGTTATGTTGGACCCAAGATTATTAGAGGTACTATGGAAAAGTTGGAGTTGATAAGGAAAAAGATGAAGGCTGCACAAGATAAATAGAAGTTGTACACTGATAAGATACATAAAAGATAATTCGTTACTAGGGATACAGTATTTTTGAAGGTCTCTCCATTAAAACATATTATGACATTTGGAAATTCAGAAAGCTTGCACCACAATTCATTAGTCCTTTTTTGATATTGTAAGGGATTGGGAGTTTAGTATATTTAGTTGAAATAACAAAAAATATGGAAGGAATCCATAATGTATTTCATGTATCACATTTATGAAAATGTGCACATGGTTTAGCTATTGTAGTCGTACCAAGTCAGTTGGAGGTTGTCGAGTTGAAGCCTGAGTTGATTTCATCTCGTATACCTATTCGAATAGTCAAACATGGTTGAAAAGACATTAGATCAAAGTCATGAAGTTGGTTAGAGTATAGTTAGGAAATGATCTACCGGAGAGTACTTGGGAATCCAATGAGAAGATAAAAGATTCATATCATGAACTCTTTTCTGGTATGTCCCTTAGGTAATAATGACTGACGAGATAATTTGGTCTTTTGAATGGTTACTACGGTGGCTTACTCCTTAACATAGATTATTAGGTTATGTATTTTATTTCTATGATGGCTATATATGTATGTATGTATGTATGTATAGAACCTATATGCTTACATTAGGATGTTTTTATTCATACATAATATTCATTCAATTGCATTTTAGCATTTGATTTGATACTTCACATGACATGATGAGCATACATACTTATGCAGCTAAATATACGTAACCCAAATATTTGCATGATATGGAAGTCTGGATGATTTGTTGAGCATCTTACGTATGTCGTACATGTGATACATGATACAAGAGCACGTAAGTTACATTTTCTTTCCTTTAAGAATTTCGAGGATGAAATTCTTTTAAGGAACAGAATGCAATATCCTATAAACTTTGATAATTATTTTGAATGGTATTTCAAAAAATTTAAATATTAGGGGTAAAATTATAATTTCAAAAATGGTAGAATATTATAACAAGAGTTGCTCTATGACGTAAATCGGATTTTTCTAATCGGTTTCAACAATAAGAACGTTAGAACCAAAGATCGTGTAAAGAAGATATGAATGTTTTTAGTTACTGGTTTGATGTGGGCAGAAGCATGTCAGAAGCCCAATAATTCAAATTCAAATTCTAAATGGTCATCCTCCTACTTATAAAATTAGAAGTAACGTACATTTCTCACTTTTCAAAATCTCTTCTTCTTCCTTGTAACCTTCTTCCACATAAAACTTCAATACTCCACATCTCTCTCATTTCTACACTAATTCGCACAAACCATATATATCAAAATAATGAGCAAGGCGAGGTTTATGCATAAATATTGATTTCAAGTCAAATTGAATGATTTAAGATGTCATCTATTTTTGGACAGCAGAGGAGTTTGACATATTATCGAAGGAGGCTTTAGCCATTGTTCGGTAAGTGGAATGCTCCTTTTTCACCTATAATGTGGTTATCGTTGTATATCCTAATTATGGTCTGATTTTAGGGCTAGATTCAAATTAATAAAAGAATAATTACTTTAAATTATTTTGAATCGGTGACGAATGACACAAAAATTTAGATCATTGAAGTATAATTCATGTCAATTAGTTTAACAATCGATATAACAATATTTGGACATGGATGATTGAATTAAATATATAAATAATGAGATATGTTATGAGATACATTAATGTTATATTAGAGAATTAATGAAGGGGTAATTAAAGAAATGTATATTTAAAAAAAGTATATATAACAAGTTGAACCATACTTTTCTATTAATGATATATATAGAAAATCAAAAGAATCTGAAGTATAAACACAATGAAATGATGATAGAATTCATATAAAGTTATGGAAATTTATAGTAACAACATAACATAAAAAATGAGGATAAATGACGAAATCATTTAAAATTTAGGTAAAAATATATATTGATCGATTACTGTGTTTCCCAAATACTTAGTAATCGGTCGATCAGTTATTGATTCATCGGCCGACCGACTAATATAGTCTGGGCCAAGTCGAACCTAGACCGAGACAAGCCCGCTGTATGTTGTTTTATAATCACTTCGAGGCCAAGTTTGAGTGTTTCCCAATTTGGACTGGCGATGAATGACTTAATGTGACCTTTTGCCCATATGGGTATAAGGTTGAATGTACGATGATGAAGATCATTGTTCGATGGATGTATTATATTGTAGTTTATTGATTATTTCCCCTATGAATTACCATGGCATTATGAGTCACACATATCTAGTATGTGGATCGTGAGAGAATGAAGATGTTT
Source organism: Allium cepa (assembly GCA_030765085.1). Lineage (NCBI taxonomy): Eukaryota > Viridiplantae > Streptophyta > Magnoliopsida > Asparagales > Amaryllidaceae > Allium > Allium cepa. The sequence continues at coordinate 620,810,562 of CM060934.1, read as the reverse complement.
GTATGCTGGCTTATACGATCTTTGGTGGATTGTGCTCATGACCATGTCCATAGGTAGAACAGGTAGTGAGCATTGGACATAGTTGACGGTGCATTATTTACATAATGAGTAGTTGAATGTAACATAATCTTCATCATGTAGTCAACTATACATACATACATATATACATACATATACCTATTGTCAGTCTAACTCTATGAATATTGATGGAGCAGGTTAAGGTATGTTTACATACGTATTAGACATTAAAGATGATATACAAGTATTTTTGTAATATATGTGGAATATATTTATTTCACTCACTCGGGCGTATGTCTGAAATCCTCTCTATATTTTTCTTTATATTTTTACTGATAGGTTAATGGAGTGTAGATTCATGCTGGTGTAAGTGACACTAAAGATGTGGATGACAAAGACATTACTTATGTATATATTGTATATACTGGCATTTGATATTTCATATGATAGTGCGTGGATTGCTAGGTTAGTATTGCATGGTTATACAGGTATGGATATATAACGCACGGTTTGGGTTTGGATACATAAATATTTGGTATTATACAGTTTTCCTTCCACTGTTAGTTCTGAATCGTGTAGTTAAAATAATCCTTTATTTATCTTATTTGAACTCCAATGATCCGTCATTTTTGTTTTTAATGGTTTTCATATCGATTCGAACATTAAATCAAAAGTTTGAAAAGCACACATTGTCATAGTAGGTCCATTCTCGATATTTAATCCTTTCTTTAGATGCCAAAATTTTAATCACCATTTCTTAAAAATATCCTTTTTCAAGTAAAATCTCTACAGATGCATTTTAATATGTGTAAATAAAATGACAAAAAATTTGTAAGATTATTGTGTAATAAAATTATTTTATCATAAAATCATCAAACATGACTTTCTTCACACCATCGGGGATGTCATCGAATGTGAGCCGAAAATCAGTGATATATGCGAGTATGCCTTTACGAATGGCATTATACATGGAGATGTTGCTGAAATTCGCCCTACACAGGCATAATTTGTATTAGTATATGTGTATGTTTGAGAGTGTGTGTGTGAGTGTGTGCATGTGAGTATCAAATTAATATGTAAGTATGAGTATGTTTATATATGCATGTATTAGTGTATGAGTGTATAATTGTTTTTATATTAAAATTATTCACTATTCACCCTCCTTTAGCTTTGCTATAAATACCAACTTGTTTGACAAAGAAAGAATCCTTCTTAGGCGCACAAACGGACGTGCTAGTTTTATTAGATAATAGTAGGACTATTAATCTACATAATAGAGGATATGATATGCACATATGCCCATCTAAGTGGGATCCACCATGCTCCACGTGGTATCCACCAGGGTCGTGTCTACAACTGTGACTAGAAATATCTATTAAATAATATATATAGCTATATATACAATATAGTATTGGATATAACATGAACAAATGAATTGAATATGTGTGTGTGTGTAATTAATTAGCTCAAGAAATACACTGAACCGTAAATTATTGACGATGGAGAAAATTTAAAAGAACATGCACATATAAAAGAGTCTAATAATCAATCATACATATAGTACCAATTATCAACATCAATATCATTATGTACACTATCATCATCTTCATACTTATGTTCATTAACTTCAACATCACCGTCATCAACTACGACATTATCTTTATCAACCTCTGCTTGTTCATCTTGGGGGGTACACATTGAGTATAAATTGTACTAGAGCAAACGGATCTTAAGGCTACTATAACACTAGTGGGTGGTGAATAGTGTTTTATAACTTATATAGAACTTGTCTAAATAGTTCCAATAAATCAAAACACGGTTAATCAACATTGATATATTAACAAGAAGTAACAAATATATGTATGTGTGTAACTGTGTATATATATGTGTGTGTGTGTGTGTGTGTTCAGTAAATATAAAGGAAAAGTAAAAGAGATGACAATGGGAGTTTTATACTGGTTCAGCCAATCCTACATCTAGGCCTATATAATATATGTTCACATTTCCTTTCAAATGCCTACTTTAATCAAGTAGCAAGCAAACCAGACTACAATATTGATTTTAATGCAACAAGATACACCCTCTTGACTTTCCGAGCTTAGGGTAGGCTCTCTTGGTTTAACCGAGAAAAAAATCACCTACTTGATTAAACAGGCAACAAGCACATCTATTGGATTTGAATGGGCAATAAGCACACCTACTTGATTTGAACGGGCAACAAATAAACCTATACAAAATAGTAGTAGAGAGTTGTTGATTTCAAATATAAATAGTTGTAATTTGGACAGAGAATATCCTATAGCCGTTTTATAGTAGTTCAATCTTTGAATTTGTAAGGGAATACCTAGAAAAGAGTGAGCAAATAATAAAGAATGAATGTAGTGAAGTATAGATTGGACTTGAGTGAATATGAAGAGTAGGAAGCGGATTTTGAGAAATATATAATGAGAATTTAGATTAAGAAGAATAAACAAAGAGTAGTTGTAAAAATTCATTTTGCAATTCCCTTTATATACTGTTTGAAGGGACGTGTCTATTCACAAAGAGATGGAGTCAAAATCATAACTGTTTAAATTAAGAAAAACTTTTCAATGGTATATATGTTGACATACTTAAGAAGGGTATGTAGACATACCCTTATAATTCGAGAAAAACAACAACACTTTAAAAGTGTTACAAAATTCTGATACTTTGTAAAATCATTTATTTAAAAATAGTTTTTAATATATAAAACTTCTATAAAATATTTATAGAAGTATATTTTGAAAATAAATAAATATTTTGGTAACTGAGTGTTCAATAAAAGAAAATTGTTATTCAAGGACTTTAATAATTTTATATAATGTCTATTAACTATAATCTATAGTTTTGAACTCTTAATATCTTCCTCTTTAAACTCATAAGTCTTCAATTGTCTTGGTCATCTCTGCATCTTGATCTCAGTCTTTTTACTTATCAGTCTTCAAAATCGAGTATCCTACATATGTATAAACCTATGTAATATCCTACAAAATATTCTATACTAGGAAAACCATTAGTACCTATATTTATATGATGTTCATCATCAAAATCAATATCTATGGTATTAACAATCCCTTTTTTTAATGATTACAATTTTTAATGATTACAGCCATGTAAAAAAATTTAGTATAAAACACAAAGTAAGTCCGCCAGAATTGGTTAACTCCCTCTATTTTGAATAACTTCCCCTTAGCATATGCATATATTATATTTTATATTTTTGTCCTCCTTTGTCATCAATAAAAATGGCAAAGTAAAATAAACTCCCTCTAAATGTGACATATTAAATATTACATAATGTGATAATGTTGTATATGGAATCAAAATCAATATTAATTGCTACATAATATTTGGTCATAATTATTGATTTCTTTACATGAGAGTTACACTTTGCCTTCTTGGAGATTTTAGGAACGAATTCCTTTTTGATGAGGGAGAATGTAACACCCCAAAAATTTAACCAAAAATTTAATATAAGAATTAAATTTAAATATTAGAATGGATAAAATGGAATTTTCACAAGCATTTGAATTTGGCTACAAAACTTGCAACATTGCGTTTGTAGTGATTTTCTAGAAAATTTTCATATATAATGTTTTAAAATCGGAGCCGGTATGAAAAAATTATTAACATTTGAAAATTCATAGTCAAAGATAATTAAATAATTAAAATAGGAAATAAATATCTTTTTAAGTAAACCTAACGGTCGATAAATGAGATTGGACCGGTTGACCTCTATTGGTCGGCTGCTCTAATCTAGGCGGTCGATCGATCGACGTTATAAACTTAGGATTCTGAGCGCCTAAATGACTAGATTTGGTAATATGAATCTAATGGTTGACATTAGTTTTTAACCTACAAATATGACTCTAGGCTAATTGTCAGAACCCTAATTTTGTTGCTCTATGTCCAAACTTTATCTCTGTGAAATCTATAATCTCTTTCTCCTTAAATTAAATTTCTTCAACCTAAATTAAAAATTAAGTTAGAGAAATTGCAGAAGAGATTAATCAAAGCAAATCAAGAGGAGACCTAGAACAAGCAAAGGAGATTCTAAGCATGTTACGGAACGGATAGCTTTTTTAGGCGAGTAGGTTCATAATTAATTTGCGAATTTACATACAATTTATTTTGTTATAACCTATCTGATCTAAAAATTGTTTTAATTTAAATTAGAAATACCGTTTATTTAGATTGGGAAATTAATAGCAATTATAGCCTAAATGAATATGATTTCTTTCTTTTAATCTAGATCTGGTTTATATAAATCTATTAGATAAGAATTGATTCAAGTCGAATATACCTCTTTTTGGTCAAATTAGATCTGAATTGATAACCTCATTGATTACAAACTAGGTTAAATTGATTTCTGCAATTGAATATACCATATATCTAGTTTGGGCGATTATAAATTGAAAATCTATAAACTTTGGTTCATTGTAATTAGGTTTACTATAGTCAAATTATAGTTGAGCTTACTGAAATTGGTGTGGGAATGTTAATGGAAAACAAATAATAATTGATAACTAAAAATGTATAATAAACAATGATGATCGATCAACAGGCTCACGGGAGCCGGTCGATAGCAAGTGGTTCATCACTCCGGTGACCGACGATCGAATTTTGGGTGCGGCTTGAACCTCGACTAAATGCCCAAGTTATAAATTAAAGTATATATATATTATATGGATATTAGTATTATTAGGGAAATTAGTTCCCTATGTTGGATACACTTAGACATTTTGGGACTGGATAAATGTTATTTATCTAGTAGGGTCGATATTTCGACTAGGGCGATTCTGTTGCAAATTGCACTCACGATAGGTTTTATGGTGGATGTACAACACTAATGATGATTTTTGGAGAAGTGTATGGGCCAGCACTAATGAGAGTTTCTTGGTATTCACGAACGCGGCATGATACTGTGTTGTTGATGGATTCTGGCATGGTGCGATAAGAGGTTTTACTTTACCATTGAGAGGTGAACACAGGTGCAACGACCTTTGGATGTATTTGACATGAGCTGGCATTGCAGGCTCTCTCTTAATACATAAATATGGTATGTGTAGTCATACTATGGGAAATGTACTCACATGGTCTAAATTATAGGGTAATCCAACATTGGAATAGTTCCAGTAGCTATTATTATGATCTATCATTGATTTGGGGTTAGATTAGCTACTTGACCCTGAGGGCATAACCTTCTCAAGAAGTTGAGTGTAGGTTTATAAAGATTTATAATTCCTTAAGTTAATGAAAGCAAACTTAGTAGATATTTCATAAAAATAAGTTGGACATTTTAGGTCATATAGATTATAAACGAAGTCAATTACATGTGATCACCATAAGTTAATGATCATTCACCAGACTATGTTTAACCCGCTCCTTTCATTTTCTCCCACTACGAGATGATAGGACATCGGTTGATTTGGCATAATACATGAAAAAAGGAGCTATGCATTGAAGTTATGCTATTCTTCAGTGGCACATGTAACTCTTTGTTGTATTAAATTTTTATCAAACTTATATTGTATTTGGAAACAGCGTATGTGAATTAAGTACGAGATTGTTTTTTTGAAATACCTACCTTTAGTAGTTATATTTTTGTTTCCTTCTGTTGTGAGATCTAAAAGTGTAGAATGACTTAGATCTTATCTATATATTCTTAGTCAATATAATGTGGAAAAATGAACCAGATAACATATACCTCTTAGCACCAATGAGAGTCCATAAGTCACTCTAGGCTTTGATTCAGTGTGTCAGAAGGTGCGGTTGTCACATTTGGTATCAGAGAAAGGTTCAAGATCCCGAGTTAGGTGTGTATTAAGAGAATGTACATGAATATTTTGAAAAGGAAAAGGGTTTTCCAAAAGATTTTTAATTTTTTTTCCAAAATGGTTTTCAAAAAAGCACACACATATATAGATAAAAGCTTTCCAAAGGTTTTACATGTATAAAAGCACAACAAGAAAGAATGCCAGTACTATTAATACGAAAGTTGAAAATAATTCCTAATCATGGATAATGAGAATGACTAATTTTGGTGAGGATGGCTTAGGCGAGGCAGCCAAGATTCCACAGTGAACATCCCTATATGGTTCCACCGGTATCTATAAGCGAGGAGACAAGACGAGTCTAATATGACCGAGGTAGAGTATTTGTAAATTTTATAAATATGCATATTCATTAATACGTAAACCTCTATATTTTTTGACTCATAAGGTATATTTTGTCTTTTCTCTTATATAAGCAAACAATTGTGACTTAAAATAAGTGTTAAAAGTGTAATAGTTGGGGTGCAAAAAGTCCTTTGTGTTTGTTGTAATTTATGCCACAAAGAAATGCTAGTGGAAGTTGCCTATGTTAATTAGCAGTAGTAAGCAAATTATGAATTTAAGGTAATAAAAAGAAAAGGGGTACCCTTGGACCTATATAATAAGAATATGATATCGACAAGCATAAAGGGAACATTAGAAAGGACTTCACAAACTTAAGGCAAAATCCTCGGTTAAAGTGGAAATCATAATCTTATATTGGTAGTAGTTGCAAAAAATTCTTTTTTACTTAAATATATAACTAGAGTGTTTCTATATTGGAGATGGACCTTGTATTGTAAGACAAACTTGAGTTAACCATCTTTGAAAAAAAGGACGGAACTCTATGCACTTAAGGCAATGATGGGTATAATTGGGCTTGTGTAAATTAGATTACTTTTATCTACTTTGATTTAAGTGATAAATGGGTGAAAATATTTTCTAAAAGTTAGAAATGGTAGATGTCTGATATTTAAAAAAAAGTTGGTTTATGATTTTTTTATAAAATGATCAGACAAATTTTACGGAATTTGTTAAAAAGGTAAAATTAAAAGAATTTGATAAAAAGAAATTTCCAACAATTGCTTTAAAGCTTTTGTTTTTCTTTGTGTACATTGTTGCACTTACCTTTGAGGCGTACTTTACTTTTAACAACGAAACTTTCAAAAAAAATCGAGAAGTATGTAAGACCCAACTTTTGAATCTTTTTGATAAATAAGAAATGGTTAGTGCTTGAAAACGTCTTTTATGAATGTTTCTGTCTGTAACGACCCGGAATTTTGGACAATATAAATTTAATAATCTGGGTTTAAATTTATATTGAATTGATAAATTTTGTTAATAAATTTGATATTGATTTAAATAATCTTCCTTATTTAAATATTTAATTTGTGAAATTATTTTTAATGAGTTAATAAATCTATTTTCTATTTATAAATGTATATGTATTTCTATATATTTTTAAATAGACAAGTTGTTTTTAGTTAAATTGGTATAGCATAATTTTATATGTTTTGAAAATAGAAATTATGATTTATTTTTGATTTGAGTTTTTTCAAAAATATTTAATTAAATACTATATGATTTTATATATGGAATGAATGTTTTAATTAGTTTAAAATTCATTTTTAATTCAAGTTGTATATTAAAATATGTTACAAGCTCTTTTATAAATTTGTTTTAAAGGTTTCTTTTCAAATAAACTACTTGTATATCATTTTATTTATAATAGTAATACTTGCTTTGTTCTTTAGAAATTTATTTAATTCATAATTATGTATAAGAATTAATTGACAAAGCTTAATACTTACTTAACTCTAATTAAACATTAACTTAATTCATAAAGACATGTGTTTGTATGTTAAAACTTAAAGCTAACAAATGTAATCTTATCATCTATTTAAAATGACAAGTGTCAAATTTATTTTCTTTTTCTTTATTTCATTTTCTGAAAATACATTCTTGTTAACTTGCTTTTCATTCATATCATTTTGTTATTCATTCATATTCATTTTCTCATTCCTTAATAAAAGAGAAAACCAAATCTCATTCTCATCCATATGCAAACTGCATTTTTCAAATCTGCACACATTTGCATTCCAATATACAATCTGTTTTCTCCAAAATTCAAATCTGCATTTCATTTAAAACCTGCAACTCCTCTTTCAAAATTCAAATCTGCAACTTCTCTTCTTCAAAATACAACCTGCACAACCATTTGAAGCCCTGCCTTTCATTTGCAAGCATAAAGATCTGCATCCTTCAACATATACAAATCTACATGCATTCATGGATCTTCAAAATATGGTAAATCAAGATTAAAGCAAGCAAGGGTTTGCATTTCTTTGCATCTGGAAAACAATTTGAAGCCTGCATTTTATTTTCTTAAAATCTACAACCTGGGATTTACATCTGAAATCATCAAGCAAGCAAAAGGGTCTGCATACATGAATTCTCAGATCTGGAAACAAATTTGAGGCTCTGCATCTCATAATCTTGGATCAGAGGTCTGCATACCTTAATTTCAAACAAGGATCTGCATTCTTCAAAATACATTCAAGCTTCTGCATGTTCAATCTGGACAGTGTGCTCTGCATCTTGCAATAAGGTGAGTAACACTAAATTTAAGTAAAGTAAGGTAGGAATGCATGTTGCTTATTTGCTGAGTTAAATTGTGTTCATGTTTTCTACTGCCTGTGCATATATGAATGCAATACATGTTTTAATTCCAAGGTTCTGATTCTTTTTAGTTTGAGTTCAAAACTGATAAACAGATTTCCTTCTTGATCTGGATGTTATCATGGATTAGAATTTGAGTGGAATTTGTTTATTTCATGATAACATAAAATTTAAATGTCTCTTATTTGTTTTAGTGACTGTGTTGTTTGAATACATAAAACATAAACTAAATTCTGTAAAAAATTTAGAAAATGTAGGTATCATAAATTAATGTTTCAGGTTTACTAATTTAATCATAAGCAAATTCAAGAATTTTAGATCAAAAAAATTAAAGTTTAAAGTGTCAAGGATAAAGGGCAGTTTTAATATTACAGTATTATACATATTTGGTAAACACTGGAGATATTGGCATTTGTTTGGAATGAATTTGCTACTGAAGATAATGTAGCTACCAATAAACATAGGAAAATTATTGAATTGGTATGCAAATCAAGTTTGGGATTGGAATTTGGGATTTGAGGTGATGAACCCTAGTTACTGGGCATAGGGAAAATTAGGGCTGTTGCTTCTAGAGGGAATCGAGTTCAAGGATTCTTTGGTGAATGATAGATGGTGTATTAATGAAGCTAATGCCGGAGTTCGGTCGATGATGGTGGTCGGAGTTGAGAGATAATGATGTTGACAGGTTAGGCAGTGGATGCATAGCTGTTTCAGGTTGTGTTATTTTGTTTTAGGTGCAGGGAATTGTGACTCGGGTGCATCTCGGGGAAAATGGGAAAAAACTCGAAGCATGTAAGTAACTGACTCGAAGCAGAATGGATTGCCTCGAGTTGCATTGTTCAGGTTTAGCTAAACAGAACTGTTCTGTTTATTTAAGAATTTTTTTTTAAAGTAAAGTTTGAATTTAAACTGGAAATTTGAACTTAGGGTTAAACCTGAATCTAAAAATGAATTCAAAAAGTTTGAATTTTAAATTTATCATAATTTAAATGCAAAATTCAAATTTGGTTTGAAAAAAAAAAAACAGGGAATCTGTTTCCAGATTTATGAAGTTTGAATCAAAATGCAAACTATATTGAGACTCTGGATTTTAAAAACTGAATTTAATAATGAATTCAAATAAGTTTAAATTTTGGTCTTTTGAAATAGTTTAAATTCAGAAAATCTCAAAGTTGATTTTTTTTAAAAAAACAGAAAACTGTTTCTGTTTTAAAATGAGAAGGGAAGTTTAAATTTCAAATGGAGTTTGAAATGGAGTTTTTAAACCTGGAATTTGAATATGAATTCAAATTTAATTTGTCAGATATTTGAAAACATTTATGTTTTTAAATTTAAATTTGATTTTAAACCTTCAAATATAAAATGCATTATTGTTTTGCATTTGAAGTAAGAGGTTAAGTATTTAAATTAGGAATTCAAATGAATTCAAAACTGAGTTTGAAATCTGGATTTAAATTTTTAAGCTTCAGTTTTAAAATAAAGATTTAAAATTTAAATTGCTTCCAAATGATTTACATTTGAATTGAAGGTGAAATGGTAGAAAGAGTTTTAAAGAGTTTAAACTAAATTGAAAATGGGAGTTATATTTCAATTTTAAAATTTAAAGATGTTTTTAAAATTGATTTGAATTTGATTTGAATTGAAATTTAAATCCTTTTCAATTTATTAATTAAGTATATGTTTCTTGTAAACATATAAGATTAAGTTGTATTGTTTAAAATCTTATTTTAAATAAGTTTGAGTCTTTAAGTTTAAAAGAAATGTTAAATTGAATTTAATGTAAATTTAAAAACATTTTGTTTTTAAAATGCATAATTTAAATAAGGAATATTTATCTAAAGATAAATAAAAGATTAATGATTGGATTCATTAATTATTGCGGTAATTAAGATGAATATTAATTATTTAATTAATTAATAATGGGAATGTTTAATTAAATAATTAATGATGATTAATTTAATTTGAGATTAATTAATTAAGATAATTAATCTATGATTAAGAATGGTTATTAATCAAGGATGACTAATTAAATTTTAATCAATGATTAAGATTCATTAATCAAGTGATTAATGATAATTAAGGTTTTAATTAGCACTTAGTTAATTAATAATTAGAGATAAATTAAATAGTAATTAAATATTAATTACTTAATAACTAATGGTGATTAATTTAAGTTAACTCTTAATTAAGTAATTAAGAAATGTTAATGAAGTCATTAACAATTAATTAATGTGATTAATTTTTGATAATTAATTAGATTAATTAATTAATAATCAATTGCTTAAGTTTTAATTACTTAATAAAAGTAATTAGTGAATTAATTACTTAATGTAAGTAATTAAGGTTAATGTGATTTGTTTAGATTAATTAATTAAGTTTAATTAATTTAAACATTTGTTGAATTGTTGATAATTACTTATGTAATTTAAGAATTTGTAATTACTTAAGGAAGTAATTAATTAATAATTACAGAATGTAATTAAAGATATTTGATATAGAAGTAATTTGGATTTAAATTACTTTGAAATTAATCAAGGGGATTAATTTAGATAATTAATTAAAAATAATTAATTATTGGGTTGAGTAATTAATGTAGTTAATTACTGAATGATTATTAATCAAGGGTGATTAATATGTTGTAGGGTTTAATATAATTAACTTGTGTGATTAATATTAAATGCTAACTATTTACTGTAATTAGAGATGGTTAATCAGTAATGATTAACTGAAAAAGAATAATGAGATGATTATTTATAAATTGATTTGAAATCAATTGATGGTTAAGTTAAGCAGGATTTTATTGATAAAGTAATTAATTTAATTCATTTTAAATTAATTAGAGATTGAGTAATTAATTTAATTCATTTTAAATTAATTATAGAATGTGTGATCATTTGATCATTTGCTTATGTTTGATGATTGGTATTGGTTGTTAGTATGGTTTGTAATCTCAGTTATGAGATGAATAGAGTATGTGATATGGATGCATTGGTTGCTTTTGGATGATAGTATGAATTATCTGATTATGATATGAACTATCTGTTGATAATGATAAGACTGATTATCTATTGTGTTGTGAATTATCTATCTGTGTATATTTAGATAATGAATTGAATTGTTTTAAACTTAAAACAACTTGGACCCTAAAAGACACGCTTTGGTTTTCGATGAGACCGGGATCGGGTTTCCATATTTGGACATCCGAAAACCACATCGATTCCAAATAACGTTAGGTCGTTAATCCAAGTGGAGCGAGTGAAGACTCGAGGTGTAAGGGCTATACGTCAGTATAACTCTGTGGGTGATTCCGTAATGAGTTTGACGGAATAGGTCTTATAGATTCGAGATGGTGAATCAGAGTGCAAGGGTTATTGTCGTTAACTCTGAGGGTGATTCCAAAATGAGTGTAACGAGATAATGCCTTCGGTTTCGTTCGAACCCGGAACGAACTTGTATGGATTGAATGCTTCCAGAACATCGTCAGGTGGACGATGAGCATTCTAAGTGATATGTCCTATAAAGGTAATCGTAACCTCAAGCCTCATCAACCGGGAATGGCTAAAACAGGGGAGGTGCAGCAAAGCTTCGTGGGTAGCCCCCACTTGAGAGTAAGATTTACCCCTGTCTAGAGGTCCCTTTATATTTCGGCTGTGTGGGATGGTTGATCATGACAACCGTTGGGGTTGTCTTATTTGGAACTGTTCAGTAAGGAACGGGTCCGGCTTTGTATTGCAGGGGAGTTAGGGTGGCTCCTCGGTACGGTGATCTAGGCCACGTACTGTGACGGGCGGTACCCCAGTAGCCCTGCCATTGTATGGAATCCAAAATCCAATAAGTGCCAACGATTTTGATTGTATTACCCACTTTTGTGGCTAGTAGCTGGAATTTAATAGATGTAACAATTTCGGCTATTTCTTATTTACTTGAAAACCCTAGACACTATTATAATATCATCAGATTTCCTATCAAATGTTTTGGTTAGCGTAAGGTAAAAACTTTTCCATGTTTATGTGTGGGAAGTCTTACGTGATACCTTTTCTTTCAAAGGTTTTTAAAAGTTAAGCGACTTTAACCTGTTACTCACACCAGACCCATGTCTGACCCGGAGTTATTTTCTGTTTTTCTTTAACTCTTGGGTACTCAAATTTTTATGAGTAGTCAAGGGAATTCAGGTTAGGATTCAGGATTAGCTTTGACGAATTGTGGAGGAGCATATGGAGCAGGAGGCTTCTGCGTATAGTTATATAATTCCGCTGTGTTTGGTATCTCTGAGTGTTGTGTTTGATTTGAGTTGTATAACTAGACAGGTGTCTATAACTGTCTAGTATGTGTTGTATATGTCTGTGTAACTCTGATATTTGATGTATACTATGTAATATTTTGTTATTAATATAATTTATTCGTTTCCGCTGTTGAGATTCTTGTGTTGTTTCTTTCTTCTCTTCTTTCTTTTCTTCTTCTATCCCTTTCTTTCTTAATTCATGACGCGATTTTCTGGGAGTGGAAAGTCGGGTCCTGACATTTTGGTATCAGAGCTGTAGGTTGAGTGAATACCTAGGCTCTGAAGTGTGTCTTTCTTTAGGGAGCGTTAGGTTGAGTGAATACCTAGGCTCTGTAGTGGTGTCTCTCTTGAGAGAGCGTATTTGTATTTTTAATATATATATATATACATAATTGGTTCTACCTATTTGTTGGATTACCTGTTCGGGTTTTTTCCAATGTAAGTTATAAAGGTAGATGAGGTAGAAGTGTGTGTAACACGACTACCATTGGTTGGAATTTGATGGATGATGTTGGAAGTGTATTTATCGAGACTGTAGATCTAATACCGTCTCGAGTGGGTTCTGTTTTGATGAGTACTTCATCGATCTCTGAAGGTAACCCGTAAAGGTTCGGAGTTCATCTTTGAAGTGCAGTATTGAGTTTTGATCTGTTGGTAGGGCAGAAGCAAGCAAGTGATGGTATCTTGATATCTCAGGAATTAGTAGCTGCGTGATGAGATGCAGTGACTATGGATGTTTCCGAAGATGTTTTCTTTGGAACAAGAATAAGAAGTGAGTCAGCACGGTGATGTGGCTGAGTTTAGCAGAGTATTCTGAGTTGGTAGGGAGTCTTCTGGCTGGGTAGTTTTTCTGAAGTGGAGTTCAGAAGCAGCAGAGTGGATCTTTTCTCTGGTAAGTTGGCTAAGTCAGCATAAGCTGTTCTGTTTGGTTGAGAGAGAGCAGTTACCTTGGATTTAGGCTGAGTTGATCGCAAAAGTGACTTGCGATAGTATGTTCTCTTGTGTTTGTTGGAGATTGTCTGGATGTCTTCTGGAAGTCAGAGTTTGTCTGCATCTGGAGATCGAGTTTTCTTTCCAGGATTGGAGCTGGTGGTTCAGTTAGTAGATGGATGGTTCCTTAAGATAGAAGTTGGTGAAGCAACTCAGGTTTAGGAGGGACATCTGAGTTTTTCTTTATGGATCTGTGGAACCATATTTCTATGCTGGGTTGTCTGGTCTGTGATTGTGTTCTTCTGCATTTTCTTCTGTTTCGGATCGGAGTTGTGCAGCGGAAGCAGTTTGGAGGTGCTTCTGTTTGTTTCTCGGATAAGGAGAAGTTGTTCTGTCTTCTGTTGTTGAGAAGCAGGGTTTGTATTCTTGGTTTTGAGTGATCTTGAGGAGATCATTGGATTGTTTTGCTTCAGTCTGTTTCTGATGGAATCAGCAAGAGTTGAGCTGATCAGGATGGATGTTGGTAGCTCAGGATTGTCTGAAGAATTTTTATGGATAAGAGACAGATAAATTTGGATTCTGGAATTGGAGATTTGAGTTTGGTTAAGTTTTCTCTAGGGAGCTATAAGTTTGGGAAGCTAGCTCCGAAGTGTTTTGGTTTCTTCTGTGTTGGGTTAGATCAGTGTTTGGTTTTCAAGAGTTGAATTGCCAGCTTGGATAACTGGGATTCAAGATATTTCACGTATCTCTGAGGGAGTACATGTTTGATATTTCTGGTTGTAGAACCAGTAGTTTAAGATGGTTTGTTTATTGTGTCAGACTCGTTTGTAGTCTGATATTCTGTATAGAATTGTTGCTAGGAGCTCTATAGCATAGTAGTATTGATTGATTGTATTCTATAGAGCGAGTATCCCGATATATATATACCGGGGAAACTCGTGAAGATTTTATCCAAAATTCTTTTAGATAATTAGATCTGTTCTGATTGTGTGAATTGGTTGCTTTGGTTGTTGGCATATGATTAACATATGCCGTGTTTTAAAATAAAATCTGTAAATAGATTATTAAATTAACTTTGTTTTAAATTTCGGGGACGAAATTCTTTTAAGGGGGAAGGATTGTAACGACCCGGAATTTTGGACAATATAAATTTAATAATCTGGGTTTAAATTTATATTGAATTGATAAATTTTGTTAATAAATTTGATATTGATTTAAATAATCTTCCTTATTTAAATATTTAATTTGTGAAATTATTTTTAATGAGTTAATAAATCTATTTTCTATTTATAAATGTATATGTATTTCTATATATTTTTAAATAGACAAGTTGTTTTTAGTTAAATTGGTATAGCATAATTTTATATGTTTTGAAAATAGAAATTATGATTTATTTTTGATTTGAGTTTTTTCAAAAATATTTAATTAAATACTATATGATTTTATATATGGAATGAATGTTTTAATTAGTTTAAAATTCATTTTTAATTCAAGTTGTATATTAAAATATGTTACAAGCTCTTTTATAAATTTGTTTTAAAGGTTTCTTTTCAAATAAACTACTTGTATATCATTTTATTTATAATAGTAATACTTGCTTTGTTCTTTAGAAATTTATTTAATTCATAATTATGTATAAGAATTAATTGACAAAGCTTAATACTTACTTAACTCTAATTAAACATTAACTTAATTCATAAAGACATGTGTTTGTATGTTAAAACTTAAAGCTAACAAATGTAATCTTATCATCTATTTAAAATGACAAGTGTCAAATTTATTTTCTTTTTCTTTATTTCATTTTCTGAAAATACATTCTTGTTAACTTGCTTTTCATTCATATCATTTTGTTATTCATTCATATTCATTTTCTCATTCCTTAATAAAAGAGAAAACCAAATCTCATTCTCATCCATATGCAAACTGCATTTTTCAAATCTGCACACATTTGCATTCCAATATACAATCTGTTTTCTCCAAAATTCAAATCTGCATTTCATTTAAAACCTGCAACTCCTCTTTCAAAATTCAAATCTGCAACTTCTCTTCTTCAAAATACAACCTGCACAACCATTTGAAGCCCTGCCTTTCATTTGCAAGCATAAAGATCTGCATCCTTCAACATATACAAATCTACATGCATTCATGGATCTTCAAAATATGGTAAATCAAGATTAAAGCAAGCAAGGGTTTGCATTTCTTTGCATCTGGAAAACAATTTGAAGCCTGCATTTTATTTTCTTAAAATCTACAACCTGGGATTTACATCTGAAATCATCAAGCAAGCAAAAGGGTCTGCATACATGAATTCTCAGATCTGGAAACAAATTTGAGGCTCTGCATCTCATAATCTTGGATCAGAGGTCTGCATACCTTAATTTCAAACAAGGATCTGCATTCTTCAAAATACATTCAAGCTTCTGCATGTTCAATCTGGACAGTGTGCTCTGCATCTTGCAATAAGGTGAGTAACACTAAATTTAAGTAAAGTAAGGTAGGAATGCATGTTGCTTATTTGCTGAGTTAAATTGTGTTCATGTTTTCTACTGCCTGTGCATATATGAATGCAATACATGTTTTAATTCCAAGGTTCTGATTCTTTTTAGTTTGAGTTCAAAACTGATAAACAGATTTCCTTCTTGATCTGGATGTTATCATGGATTAGAATTTGAGTGGAATTTGTTTATTTCATGATAACATAAAATTTAAATGTCTCTTATTTGTTTTAGTGACTGTGTTGTTTGAATACATAAAACATAAACTAAATTCTGTAAAAAATTTAGAAAATGTAGGTATCATAAATTAATGTTTCAGGTTTACTAATTTAATCATAAGCAAATTCAAGAATTTTAGATCAAAAAAATTAAAGTTTAAAGTGTCAAGGATAAAGGGCAGTTTTAATATTACAGTATTATACATATTTGGTAAACACTGGAGATATTGGCATTTGTTTGGAATGAATTTGCTACTGAAGATAATGTAGCTACCAATAAACATAGGAAAATTATTGAATTGGTATGCAAATCAAGTTTGGGATTGGAATTTGGGATTTGAGGTGATGAACCCTAGTTACTGGGCATAGGGAAAATTAGGGCTGTTGCTTCTAGAGGGAATCGAGTTCAAGGATTCTTTGGTGAATGATAGATGGTGTATTAATGAAGCTAATGCCGGAGTTCGGTCGATGATGGTGGTCGGAGTTGAGAGATAATGATGTTGACAGGTTAGGCAGTGGATGCATAGCTGTTTCAGGTTGTGTTATTTTGTTTTAGGTGCAGGGAATTGTGACTCGGGTGCATCTCGGGGAAAATGGGAAAAAACTCGAAGCATGTAAGTAACTGACTCGAAGCAGAATGGATTGCCTCGAGTTGCATTGTTCAGGTTTAGCTAAACAGAACTATTCTGTTTATTTAAGAATTTTTTTTTAAAGTAAAGTTTGAATTTAAACTGGAAATTTGAACTTAGGGTTAAACCTGAATCTAAAAATGAATTCAAAAAGTTTGAATTTTAAATTTATCATAATTTAAATGCAAAATTCAAATTTGGTTTGAAAAAAAAAAACAGGGAATCTGTTTCCAGATTTATGAAGTTTGAATCAAAATGCAAACTATATTGAGACTCTGGATTTTAAAAACTGAATTTAATAATGAATTCAAATAAGTTTAAATTTTGGTCTTTTGAAATAGTTTAAATTCAGAAAATCTCAAAGTTGATTTTTTTTAAAAAAACAGAAAACTGTTTCTGTTTTAAAATGAGAAGGGAAGTTTAAATTTCAAATGGAGTTTGAAATGGAGTTTTTAAACCTGGAATTTGAATATGAATTCAAATTTAATTTGTCAGATATTTGAAAACATTTATGTTTTTAAATTTAAATTTGATTTTAAACCTTCAAATATAAAATGCATTATTGTTTTGCATTTGAAGTAAGAGGTTAAGTATTTAAATTAGGAATTCAAATGAATTCAAAACTGAGTTTGAAATCTGGATTTAAATTTTTAAGCTTCAGTTTTAAAATAAAGATTTAAAATTTAAATTGCTTCCAAATGATTTACATTTGAATTGAAGGTGAAATGGTAGAAAGAGTTTTAAAGAGTTTAAACTAAATTGAAAATGGGAGTTATATTTCAATTTTAAAATTTAAAGATGTTTTTAAAATTGATTTGAATTTGATTTGAATTGAAATTTAAATCCTTTTCAATTTATTAATTAAGTATATGTTTCTTGTAAACATATAAGATTAAGTTGTATTGTTTAAAATCTTATTTTAAATAAGTTTGAGTCTTTAAGTTTAAAAGAAATGTTAAATTGAATTTAATGTAAATTTAAAAACATTTTGTTTTTAAAATGCATAATTTAAATAAGGAATATTTATCTAAAGATAAATAAAAGATTAATGATTGGATTCATTAATTATTGCGGTAATTAAGATGAATATTAATTATTTAATTAATTAATAATGGGAATGTTTAATTAAATAATTAATGATGATTAATTTAATTTGAGATTAATTAATTAAGATAATTAATCTATGATTAAGAATGGTTATTAATCAAGGATGACTAATTAAATTTTAATCAATGATTAAGATTCATTAATCAAGTGATTAATGATAATTAAGGTTTTAATTAGCACTTAGTTAATTAATAATTAGAGATAAATTAAATAGTAATTAAATATTAATTACTTAATAACTAATGGTGATTAATTTAAGTTAACTCTTAATTAAGTAATTAAGAAATGTTAATGAAGTCATTAACAATTAATTAATGTGATTAATTTTTGATAATTAATTAGATTAATTAATTAATAATCAATTGCTTAAGTTTTAATTACTTAATAAAAGTAATTAGTGAATTAATTACTTAATGTAAGTAATTAAGGTTAATGTGATTTGTTTAGATTAATTAATTAAGTTTAATTAATTTAAACATTTGTTGAATTGTTGATAATTACTTATGTAATTTAAGAATTTGTAATTACTTAAGGAAGTAATTAATTAATAATTACAGAATGTAATTAAAGATATTTGATATAGAAGTAATTTGGATTTAAATTACTTTGAAATTAATCAAGGGGATTAATTTAGATAATTAATTAAAAATAATTAATTATTGGGTTGAGTAATTAATGTAGTTAATTACTGAATGATTATTAATCAAGGGTGATTAATATGTTGTAGGGTTTAATATAATTAACTTGTGTGATTAATATTAAATGCTAACTATTTACTGTAATTAGAGATGGTTAATCAGTAATGATTAACTGAAAAAGAATAATGAGATGATTATTTATAAATTGATTTGAAATCAATTGATGGTTAAGTTAAGCAGGATTTTATTGATAAAGTAATTAATTTAATTCATTTTAAATTAATTAGAGATTGAGTAATTAATTTAATTCATTTTAAATTAATTATAGAATGTGTGATCATTTGATCATTTGCTTATGTTTGATGATTGGTATTGGTTGTTAGTATGGTTTGTAATCTCAGTTATGAGATGAATAGAGTATGTGATATGGATGCATTGGTTGCTTTTGGATGATAGTATGAATTATCTGATTATGATATGAACTATCTGTTGATAATGATAAGACTGATTATCTATTGTGTTGTGAATTATCTATCTGTGTATATTTAGATAATGAATTGAATTGTTTTAAACTTAAAACAACTTGGACCCTAAAAGACACGCTTTGGTTTTCGATGAGACCGGGATCGGGTTTCCATATTTGGACATCCGAAAACCACATCGATTCCAAATAACGTTAGGTCGTTAATCCAAGTGGAGCGAGTGAAGACTCGAGGTGTAAGGGCTATACGTCAGTATAACTCTGTGGGTGATTCCGTAATGAGTTTGACGGAATAGGTCTTATAGATTCGAGATGGTGAATCAGAGTGCAAGGGTTATTGTCGTTAACTCTGAGGGTGATTCCAAAATGAGTGTAATGAGATAATGCCTTCGGTTTCGTTCGAACCCGGAACGAACTTGTATGGATTGAATGCTTCCAGAACATCGTCAGGTGGACGATGAGCATTCTAAGTGATATGTCCTATAAAGGTAATCGTAACCTCAAGCCTCATCAACCGGGAATGGCTAAAACAGGGGAGGTGCAGCAAAGCTTCGTGGGTAGCCCCCACTTGAGAGTAAGATTTACCCCTGTCTAGAGGTCCCTTTATATTTCGGCTGTGTGGGACGGTTGATCATGACAACCGTCGGGGTTGTCTTATTTGGAACTGTTCAGTAAGGAACGGGTCCGGCTTTGTATTGCAGGGGAGTTAGGGTGGCTCCTCGGTACGGTGATCTAGGCCACGTACTGTGACGGGCGGTACCCCAGTAGCCCTGCCATTGTATGGAATCCAAAATCCAATAAGTGCCAACGATTTTGATTGTATTACCCACTTTTGTGGCTAGTAGCTGGAATTTAATAGATGTAACAATTTCGGCTATTTCTTATTTACTTGAAAACCCTAGACACTATTATAATATCATCAGATTTCCTATCAAATGTTTTGGTTAGCGTAAGGTAAAAACTTTTCCATGTTTATGTGTGGGAAGTCTTACGTGATACCTTTTCTTTCAAAGGTTTTTAAAAGTTAAGCGACTTTAACCTGTTACTCACACCAGACCCATGTCTGACCCGGAGTTATTTTCTGTTTTTCTTTAACTCTTGGGTACTCAAATTTTTATGAGTAGTCAAGGGAATTCAGGTTAGGATTCAGGATTAGCTTTGACGAATTGTGGAGGAGCATATGGAGCAGGAGGCTTCTGCGTATAGTTATATAATTCCGCTGTGTTTGGTATCTCTGAGTGTTGTGTTTGATTTGAGTTGTATAACTAGACAGGTGTCTATAACTGTCTAGTATGTGTTGTATATGTCTGTGTAACTCTGATATTTGATGTATACTATGTAATATTTTGTTATTAATATAATTTATTCGTTTCCGCTGTTGAGATTCTTGTGTTGTTTCTTTCTTCTCTTCTTTCTTTTCTTCTTCTATCCCTTTCTTTCTTAATTCATGACGCGATTTTCTGGGAGTGGAAAGTCGGGTCCTGACACTGTCATACTTTAAAATAAAAACAATAGTAAGCTAAAACATCACTTTTCTTTTAAATTACACTTTTTTGAGAATTCCTGATTTATAAAGGAATTTTTTTGGAAAATATGTTTTATACACAGTTGGCTAAGTTAAGCAAAACTGTTATTGATAATTTAAATTAAAAGAAAAATGTTATGATATTTATAAAAAAGGAAACGGTTGGTTAAAATGAATGAAGGGTTTTGCATTTTTATAACTTTACTAGTCTTGTGGAGATGATGTTAAAATCAAAAGTTTTGATTTAAAAGATAAATCGATAGTATACTATCACTTAAACTTAAATGGAGAAGAATTAAATCGGAGTTAGATAAATAGGATTACACAGCCTACATTGACTAAATTGATTATAGAGTTCAAAAGCATTGAAATATTTATGGAGTAGAGATAGGAAGCGGTATGGAGATTTAACGACCTTTTAATCAACGCTTGACTCGGAAGGGTGGATGTAACAACCCGCATATTTATCGAGTTTACATTTAAATATTTTTATTTAAATATTAAATCGTTAATCAGATTTTGGTCCGAAATACTACTTTTTGCAAACGGTCAAATTAGGACTCGAGACCACTTCCATTGAGTTCGAAATGTCGTTTACAACTTTTTAAGTATAAACATCGATAGGTTTGGAGTTAGTGAAATTTCACTAACTTTTCCCGCTTTGGACTTTGGGTTAGTTTAGCCTATTAAGCCCAAGTTCCAACCCTCTTCTCCTCACTCTTCATAAATTTCCTAACTAACTCAAGCTTTAGCATTAATGGTGAAGAGAATGGGAAATTAAAACTCCAAGCTCAAATTCAATTGCAACTCCATCATTCAACTCCAAATTCAAGTAGAAGATATTGGATTCAAGCTTTGGATTGCTTCTCCTTGCTTTCAAGCTTCATCTTCATAAATTTTAGTGCAAACGTGAGATTTTTATCTCACAATTCTAGTCTATAACTATATTGGACTGTTGGGAATGATTCCCTATCACTTTAGCATGCATATTTGCTTTTGGTTTGGATTGGATTGGCGAAAAACTCCGATTTTTGGTGTTTGGGAGAAATTTCTGCATTTAGGTCGTTCTGGCCGTTTTTAGCTCGCTCGGAGTTAGGTCGTGTGGACCTTAGGTCGTAGGTCGCGTACGAGTTAACCCCTAGGTCGTTCTGGCCGTTTTTAGCTCGCTCGGAGTTAGGTCGTGTGGACCTTAGGTCGTAGGTCGCGTACGAGTTAACCCCTAGGTCGTTCTGGCCATTTTCGTGTTTTCGGAGTTAGGTCGCTCAGGACCTTAGGTCGTAGGTCGTATGGCCGTTAGGTCGCTCTGCTTTGGCTCTGGCCATTTTTGCTCACTCGCAGTTAGGTCGCTCACGACCTAGGACTTAGGTCGCTTGGAGTTAGGTCGTAGGTCGGCAGGTCTTCAGCTCGCACGCGTTGAAAAGGCACGTCTGGAGTTAGGTCGTTCGCGAGTTAACGTTAGGTCGTTTGCGAGTTAGCGCCCTAGGTCACTCGCGTATAGCTCGTTCGGAGTTAGGTCGTCAGGCCTTAGCTCGTATGGCCTATGCAATTTGGTTAGGTCGTCCAACCTCAACACCTTAGGTCGTAAGACCTTAGGTCGTACCCCTTAGGTCGTTAGACCTTAAGCCTTCACTATTGGAACTCGTTAGGTCGTAGCAACCATAGGTCGTAGGTCGCTCACACGGAGTTAAGTCGTAGGTCGTCTCCGACCTTATATCGCTCAGCCAGGTTTCACTTTAAGTCGTTAGGTCGTTTGGACCTTGTTTCCAGTTAGGTCGCAAGACCCTTAAACCGTTAGGTCACTAGGTCGCGATGTTTTAGGTCGCTGCTCCCTATGCCTCTATAGATCGTTCGACCTTGCTAACTTTTAGGTCGCGAGTTTTATAGGTCGCTCGACCCTATTCCCCTTAGGTCGTTAGACCTCATTTTGTCTTCACTAGGTCGTACCATTTTGGTCGGGGCGCTGCCCCGCACCCCGCCGGGGGCGCTGCCCCCTGGACCCCCGCGACCTGACCGGGCAGGTCGAACCCCGTAAGCGGTGGCGTTGCCCCCGCACCCCCACCTAGGGGGTTTGCCACCCCCCTGGACCCCCCTCCGTAGGGGATCTTATCTGAAAAATATTGAGCTGATTTCCTTGGATTTTAT
Source organism: Allium cepa (assembly GCA_030765085.1). Classification (NCBI taxonomy): domain Eukaryota; kingdom Viridiplantae; phylum Streptophyta; class Magnoliopsida; order Asparagales; family Amaryllidaceae; genus Allium; species Allium cepa. The sequence continues at coordinate 620,787,584 of CM060934.1, read as the reverse complement.
TCGCATCTCCGTATGCAATCTTTGTGACTGATTGTTTCTACACTTGCTTATGTGTTTTGTCACTTTATAATATAAAGGTTTCAATACTAGTAGTAAATATCAAAACTCTTTTAACAAACAATTTCAACTCTATTTTTAATAACAAAGCTCTTTTCTTAAACCGTTTTCCAATCTATTAGTATATACAAGCCTTTACCTCACTCGGATGAGAAATCTAATTAAACGACTTAGTAAAACAAGTGGTATGAAACGCTTGCGTTCACTTCGTCGGTTAATTCTTGGACTTGTTCGATTGAACCTCTTGTGACAATTTTATTAGTGAAGATTTACAGTTTGTTCGTAAATATTTAAGTTAAGCAAGTGGTTATGGGACATGAAGCTAAACTTCTATATTTACTAGCTTAGTGTAATTGACACTTCTCGTTGATCTTGATGATCGCTTTATGAATTAGACTAGCAATTGCGCGATGTCTCTTTCATTGCAAGGTTAGACTAGACACCACTTGTGTGATTCCATTCACACATACCTTTCTGCTTTTTGGTTAGTCTTGACCTCATTCTGTGTGATTCCACTCACACATGTGGGGTAGCTCCCCATGGTCTTCGGACCGTCATGTGATAGGCCTCTTTCCCTTTTTATGATTTCTGGATTTCTCGTGTTGATTTCTGGAATTTATGTCATTGACTTGTTATGAGTACAAGTTTAGGGTATGATGCCCCCTTCGAATCTTTGAGAAGATTCTTGTGATATTGATTATCTCTTATTGATTGATCTTCTGTTGATCATTATTTACATACTTATAGTGGTATGTCGTTATGGATGTTTATGTTTATGCCATATCTTTTATGTTATATCATGTCATCTGATATTTATAGCTAGACTGATCCGTTTATTATTTTCTTAAATAATACTCGGATCAGACCGAGATGTTACAGGTGCTTCTGCTTGACTTCTTCCCAGGGATTCATCACTCTGACTTTTGGCTAACTGTTTAGATTAGCAGTTTTTGTTGTATACACTTGAGATATAGACTCATAGTTGTATTCTTTTGTATAGCACGTGTTGCTATTCTTTTGTATTATCGTGGATCTTATTGACCACTACTCTGATGTACACTTTCATGTGTTAGTTATATATTCATATCTTCTTCCGCCTTTGTGATATGGATATCTGTGACTGATTTGTGATATGATTATTTCTATGTTTGTTTCCGAAGATTATTTATAGCCACCGTGTGATAAGCAATTACATGGATGGTCGCTCCTCAACAGCCTTATTCTCCGTGCTAGTTGACAGCACTTCTCCGGAGTGTTCTTGGCTAGCGTGGGTATAGAGGTGGGGCGTCACAGTGGAGTACTAGATCAAACTTCCTATAATAGTAAAGAGTAAAGACCGCCTTTTATTTTCTACCCAAGTATGGTTTGAATTGTATAATCTTTGTGTAAGAAAGTTTGAAAAGTATGGTCAATATATTTTAGAGTAAAGAAAGAGCAAGCCAACGTGTTTTATTATATCAAAGAATACTATGGATACAAGAAGTTTTCCCAGTTTAGTTGGCGGCTGTAAGAAGAATTTAATTTTTCATGGAACTTGGAATATGAGTAAGCTTTTAGTTAGCTAAAGAAGTTGTGCACTTGTACACCTATTTTAGTACCACCTGATAGTTCGAAGGTGGTTGCTATGCATACCAATGCTTACGGTACAGGATATGATGCAGTTTTGATACATGAGGATAGAGTTATTTGTTATACTAGCCAACTGTTGAAAGTACACAAGATGAATTATCTTACCCACGATCTTAAGATGAAAACTATTGTTATGCTATCAAGCCTTGGAGGTGATTAAGTTGTTTATACATTACAAGTCCCCAAAGTGTTACTTGCTTGAACATAGTTGAAAGAAGAAGACAGTTTGGATTACTTGTGGGTGGGTGGCATTGATCTGACGTTTTGAGTAGTTTTACACCACACATGTTGCTTTTCGCTTGGGAAGTTACCAGGCATGTTGTTTTTGACTTGGTGAATTATAGGTAACCAAGCAAATAGGTTATCATCTTATAGTATACGTTATACTGTGATACTATGCTACTTATAACGCGGCTAGTACTTGAGTTATCGTGTCAACTAAAGCATGTTGTTAGGGAGGAGGTGATATGAGTGTCATAAGATATTTTCTAGGCTAGAAAATCATCCATTTTAGATGTTCTTAGATGAGATTTTGGGGTGTTAGTTAAGTATTTGTCATTATGTCTATTAGATTAAAATGGCAAATCACCATTTCATATTGAGTTGTCTCGATCATAAAACAGTTGGAATAAAGTGGTGATAAATTACTTTTGTAGAAAAGGTCCCATTGATGGGATGTCATTAGGGAATGATACATTTTGGAAGTTTAAACTACAAAAGATATCCTAAAGGGAGTTGGAGTTAAGTTTGTGCAAGGAATGTTTGGTTTTCATTAAGAAAAGATATTGCTAATTGCACGCATTGAGAATGCGAAGGTGATTTTCATAAAAAATAAGACTTGGAAATTTTTGGTAAGATTTGAAGGAAAGGATAATATATTTCTTTTTAATCATCCCTCAGATTAAAAGGAGTTTATTTAAGAAAATTCATCAAAGACTGACTTAGGTACATAGTTGATTTTCATAACAGTTGCATGTGAACGAACTATCACATAGTTGATTGCTATCAATGCTAAAATAATTTTAGGTTACAATTTCTTTTAAATTTAGGATTCCACTTAGATTTGGGATTTTAATTGTTAGGTTTGAATAAGGAAATAGACCAAGTTTACCTTAATAGAATATTTGAGTATTACTTACTTGTAGAACTTAGGATAAATCCCTGCAAACGATAAACGTGATACGCCGGTACCACGTTTGTTGAAGAATTAAGGAAACCAATCATAAGTGAAATGAGATAGCGTAATTCGATTGAAATGGAAAAGAAGTTATGGTATTTTTAACGATTTAATAAATCACCAGGTTTGGATATCTTTGGGTGAAATGGAGAAATAACAATAGAGCTAAGTAGGAAATATTAGGGGAGGAGACACCGTGTGACAACCTAGAATTTTGAACATTTTAAATTGAGATATTTAATTGATATTAAATATTGGAAGTTATTTTTAACTTGAATTTCAAAAATATCGGTTATATGGCAATTAAATTATTGAATGTAATTATTGAAAGTTGGGTAAAAGTTTGAATCTCCAATTTTAAGCTTGTTAAAAATAATTTGATGCCTTAGAAAATTGATATTGATGATACTGAAGATAATGGAAGCTTTAGAATTAAATTTGGAAATGTTTGTTCAGTTTTGAAATTATATCGTTTAAATTAATATTTAAAAATAGCCTTCGGTGGCACAGTCTCGAAATTCAACGAAACTAGTTCCATTGGATCTGTAATATTGTATTATTATCGGATTTCAATTTTCATGACAATTGGAGTGTTTGTTTGGCCGTACGATAAGCAAACGCGCTGAAAAGTATATCGAAATTTAATTTAATAGCTGTTTTGAAAAGCTATCTCCTCCATATGATAAAATTTGGGCTCGAAAACTTTTCCACTGCGTTCGGAATAGGCGTATAACATTATAAACGCTTGGCGGCACGTCTCGATTGGAGATCGAGATTGTAAGTTGTGGATATTGAGGCAATTTGAATTTAAAAATAACATATATGTATTTAATACAATGTTTTCTTAAGACAAACTATATACGTTTCATCTCCCTTCACACTTGGCATCTTCTTTTCACATATGTTCGTCTTCGTTTATGACGCGTTCATTTTGAAAGAAAGAAAATAAAAAAAGGAACGTAATCGTTCATTTAAATTAACAAATTTATTCTTCGTTTCAAATAAAAAATGAATTCATGGCTTCTCCTAAAATTCAAGCACGATAAAGAAAATAAAATTTATGGCATCCTCTATGTTTTGCTCGAACGAAAAAAAAATCAAAATCAAATTCCTTTGATTCAAAATCGTAAAATCGAGCTTTGCGGCTTAGAAGATGTCGTCGGCTTCCTTGGCTAGGGTTCGATCAATGGAGGGGAGAGGCTCGTGAATGGGTACTTTGGCATTTGGGGTTTTTGCATGCGTGGCGTTGAGTTATGATAGCTCACGCATGAGGATGAGTAGTGATTGGGGACGTGGCGGGCGGTGATTTCAACGGTAGGTCGTTCATCGTGGGTGATGTCGCGATCGAGAGGAGCTGTTTGTGATTTAGGGCTTTGGGCTCGAGCTAAAGCTTGACGAAGTCACGTGTTATCTAGGGCGTTGGCGTTGTTGCAGTGTCGCGAGTGCAACATTGTGGGAGACCAGAAATGATACATCGATAATGAGGTTTGAATTTTGAGTTTAATATTAATCTGCTTAAAATTGAAAAGAATATATGATAATTACAGTAAGATGATTAGGATTTTATGTCGACTTAGGTATAAGTTAAGAAATTTGTTCAAATTTATTTTAGTTGGAATCAATGTAGTTCTAATTTAATTTAATGTTGATGAAAACTTTAATTTAATTTATGTCATTATGTGAATTTTTGGAAATTTACAGTAAAATAAATTTGGCTATTTTAGTTGCTAGAAAAATATTTTTTTAAAAAAAAGGAAATATTATTTATTATTGGAAAATTGGTTAAGAATAATTTATTAAGGTATTTGATTTATTTAATTAACCTATTTAATTTATTCTAGTCACTAAAAAGTTTTTTTTAAGAAATTAGTTTAAAATTAAATAATATATATATTTATTAGTGATCAATCTGTTTAGTAAACTAATTTAATTTATTTATGATACAAAAAGGGTTTTAAAGGGAAAATTTATAAAAAAATCAAATAATTAGTTTCAACTAATTATTAATTAAGTCAAATTATAAAATGGAAATTTAATTGTTTGATTTGTTCGAGTATTAATAAAATCATATGATTGTTATGCAAGGTCAAAACCGTGAAATCAAGCCGGAATGGGAATGAGTTGGAATGGATTGTAAATAAAAGGTGAGATCTTCTCACTTAATTGGATTTTCCAATTTAATTTTAAATGGTTAAATTTAAAATTGTTTATTGTGTGCTTGGATGATAAATTATTATCATTTGTATTGGATTAGACCATATGCACCGTATAATAGCGGAGGATGTTATATAAACCCATATACCACGATATTCCACCTCGAAGTGGAATTAGTATTATATATGTATTTGGAGTGATTGATTTCCCGCATTATATAGAGGATGAGACCCTATGCGCCGCATAATAGCGGATGGTATTATATAATCCCATATACCACGATATTCCTCAAAGTGGAATTGATATTTAATTGTTGTGCTAACATCTGTGGATGTAGGGAAACAGATTGGAGGGATCCAACTGGATTCCTCAAACATTTGAATTTTTATCATATGTTGTGTGTTGATTTATTTAAAATATGTGTGTGATTATATTTGTGATTGAAATCGTTTGAAGGCTATGGTTTAGTCGAATATATTTTTGGTATCGTAGGATAACAGAAATAAATAAAAATGGATTTTTGAAATTAAAGTAGAAAATTTATAGTAAATTAAATTTTGAGAATTGGACAAATTTGAAAGAAGGAATTTAAAAGTATAAAAGATTGATTTTTGTAATCTTATTGAATTAATTCCAAAAATATGGGAATAGATTTTAATAAAAGGATTTTTAAGTAATATTGCTTAATAGCTGAAAATTTATTTAAAAAATCAGATTTTAAATAGTTTGGGATAAATAAAGAAATTTATTTTAAAATGTAATAAATCTTTGGGAAATGAATTTGGAATTTGATTTGGTGTTGAAAAGTGAATATTGGTAAATCGATTTGAAAATCATATATCAATGGATATTTGGAAATTTGAAATTACAATGGGAATTTATAAAGAAAGAGAAATTTGTTTTAAAAATAAGGATTGATTTATTTTTAAAGGTGTGGAAAGAAATTTATAGATTTGGAATGTAAACTAAAATAAATCGAGAAAGATTTATAAATTGATTTGAATGAACCATTTTGAAATGGAAAGTGTATTTTCCCTGGAAAGCCGATTATGATTTCAATGTAGCCTATAAATTGAAAATTTTTAATGATGGTTTTAGAAAGGATACTTTGGATAAATTATTTTCTTAAGCTGGTTTTAAATCTTTAAAGTAAAAGATTTATTTAATCGATTATAGAAGTGATTATTTTAAAGATTTAATTGATATTTGATTTAGAAAATGGTTATTTAAATAGTTATACTCTATCTAATAATTTTATTTGAAAATTATTTTGGACTTAAGTTTATATGAGATGTTAGTATAATATTTTCATAACTAATATTTAAGCAAGTGTTTTAAAATAGTTTTGTTTAAAATATTTCCAAGTATGTATGTTTGGATAAGTAATTTAAATTATTTTAAAGTATTTGAACTCGGCAAATTTTCAGTGGAAATGAATAAATATTTGGAAATATATTCCGCATGAGGAAAGTGATTTGAAATTTGTTTTCAAAGGATTGAAATGTGAAAAGTGATTTGAAATTTGTTTTTAAAGGGTTGAAGTGTGAAAATATATCTTGCAAAGATATTTTGAAAATAAATAATTGAGGAAAATTATTTAAATCTGGTGACTGTTGTGAATGTTGATTGATAGTTAAATAATCGACTATCAATATTGTCCTTTAATGGTATTTGAATTTCGATACGACTGGGGTTCGGATTCCAAATGGATATTCAAAAACCATATCGAATCTTTGTGATGGATCTTTTGTTTAAAAGATCAAAGTGAAAATTTGTTGTGATTTATTTGAAATTTGAATGAACACTTATTTTTAAAAATAAGCGCTCGTTATTTGGATTAGCCGAGAGAGGACTTTGTGTCGTAAAACTCATTCCGAAAAATGATATGACGAAATAGGATTCCATTTGAAGATGGTGTTGAAGACCGGGTATTTTAGAAAATGAAAGGATTACCTGTCGAATGCCTCTGCACTGGGTTACTCCGGTATAGAGATTTTATCACCCTTTATGATGGGTATTCCGGACGTGATTAGTGAACATCCAGATTTCAAGGGCTTCTTTTGAAGTGCATTCGGTTCCGTTCAATCCTAGAACGGACTTGTATGGATGTGTGTCTGATGTTACACGTTGAGATGTAAAGCTGGTTTCTATCAAATACATTTCTGTTGGTGGTGGAGAATTTATTCTCTTAGCTTAACACCCTTCTCTGAGACGTACGAGCTCAGAGGTTATGTAACTGATGGTTACTAGTGATACATTCCCAATTTGGTAATGTGGCATACGAAGTGCTGCTGACCATTTGTTGATCGAAGCATGGCTTTGTGAAAGCGTAGCTTTGTAGACGAGCCTTCGTCGAACCTCATACCCCGGGAAATGGTCAAAACAGGAAGGATGCAGTAAGGTTATTTAAGGGTAGCGCCCTTGAGGGTATGTCCATTTCCTTCTGGAAAAGGGTTGTATCATGGTATGGAGCCTAGATATTTAACATATGTGGTTGCTGCAAATTTAGTACTTTGTGGTTGTTGCTTTGTAGTTGAGGATCCTTGGATAAAAGTCGCTAATGACCGAGGGATGGCATACTCGTGCAGTAGTTACCTAGTTACAGATGTAACCCGGCCTTGTGTTGGCAGAGATCCGGTTAGGTTCTCGGGACGTCCCTTCAGAGGCGTACCCATGTGGCCTAGGAAGTTCCTTAGCCTGACCATTTGTTGGAAATCCAAAGAAACAATACGGGCCATGTATGGTTTTAGTTGTATAACCTACCATGGAATGTGGCGGTAACCTGCTATTGAACATGGTAGCTATAATAATCATACAATAACGGTTGTATGCTGGCAAAGATTAATATTATACTTTCGAAATGTTTTCTGCACTATGCGCTAATAATAATTAAAAAAAATTTTTTTGCATATCAAGCATGTTTGACTATCATAAGGAGAAATCTCCCCCAATTCTACATTTGCATTGTGTGTGTGGCGGAAGGCCTTATGGTAGTTTCATTTTCCAAAAGCATAGCGGATTTATTTTCCTTCTCTTTGTGAAAATAACTATTTTTAAGATCCCACACCAGTCCCATGACTGAACTAGAGTTTATTGTTCCCTTTCTACTGGATGCCCATAATTTTCCACACGGACAGCCTAGAGTCAGGTTATCATTGTTCTGGAGCAAAGTCAAGAAGTATGTTGTGAAGATCTGGAGTTTAAGCTGGATGGCGATGCGTATCACTAGTATATAATATTTCTTTTCCGCTGTTGTATTGTGTCGTTGTAAACTCTGATGATGTATGTATAAATAGATATAGTTCTTTGTTTTAAAGATTATTCATTTATCTATTATATTTATTCCTCTGCAATATGTGAGATTTTGTTATTGTTTCTGTTTCATCTTCTATCTTCTTCTTCTTTAACCCTAGCGGTTCGGTTTTCCAGCATTCGATTGTGCGACATTTGATACAGTGGACGTATTTATGTTGACTTTCGGAAGTCGAAAATTTGGATCATTACAAAGTGGTACCAGAGCAATTAGTTAAGCGACAACCTTGGCTCTGGTGGAGAAATTACTCATTAGAGATAGAGTCAGTAGTACTCTAGAAGAGTTTGAATGTTACAATAGATATGAGCGCGTATTTGTTAGTGAAAATAAAATTGTTTAATATTGTGATGATTGGTTTGTTGAGTGGTATATGGATTCTGGTCGGTATAGTCTGTACAACTCTATCGATCGGGATCTCTAAACACTTGAATAGAACAATTCGACACGATATTGTTTTAAAATAGGGTGAATGAAATAATTTTACCCAAACTATTTTTGTATAGAAAAGAAATCATTTTCCGTAAATTATTATAGTATATGGTTGCTTGGATGTTAGGAAGTGATAATATTAAATTATTATCATTGTTGTTGAATAAGAAAATTGAAATATAACTAAAGGCGATGAAATAAATTTATATACAATTGAGATTTGTAAATATAAATTTGTAAATGTAAGTTATAATTTGAAATAGAATTCAAAGTATTTGAAAGGATTTGAAAATTATGAAATTTGGAAAGGATTAAATTCCTTTTAGGTTTGAAAAAAATTTTCAAGGGTTTTGAAAAATGTTTTGAAGGGATAAAAACATTAAACTCTTTTTGGTCGCTGGAAAATAATTTCGATGATGATCATGACATAATCGGTGTTCATTTTCAAGTTTCCAGGAGAGGAATTGCTACCAAATTATTTAAAAATAAAAATTGTTTGGAAAACTGGGTTTGGTTTTGGGAATTCAAAAGATAAATTGAATTGATTTCAAAAATGATTTTGAAATGTTGGAAAGACTCTGGAATCTGATAAAATAGTTATGGAATAAAATTTATTAAGGTGGAAAATAAAATTGTGAATGAATAAATAAATTTACAATTGCAAGTAAATGAAAGTGAAATTGAATGTTGAAATTCATTTCGAATCTGTAAGTAAATAGAACTAGAATTGGAATTGTAATTGATCTATGATAAACAATGCGAAGTATTGAAATAAAATTAGTAAGTGAAACTAATTAAAGGAATGACAAAGAAAACATGGTTTGAAATGAATTGAATTCATATGGAATTTGAAATCCAATTTAAATATAAGTACATATTAACCAAAGTGGCAAACTGAAAATAAATATAAGGAAGTATGAAAAATACTTGTATCGAACTTAAGAAAACGAATGGTGTAATTCTTAAGTAAATTTGATATTGGAAATATACAAAGTTAATAATTGAGTGAAGGTTAAATCTGGAAGTTGTGAAATGGTTATTATGGATAAAAGAAAAGAGAATTTATATAGCCAATAATCAATTAATTAATACGTAGGATATACGTATATTATTTTCACATAGCGATTTGATCTAGAATTAGAGCACAGAATTTCGAGATAGTTATATCGATCCGAGTTGGAATTTTTCGCTCGATTTTCAACGGCGAACCATGGATATAGATTTTTGGTTAATTCTGGAAGTTCTCTATCATAGTTTAGAACTATGCATGGAGAATGGCGGTTTCTGATCAAGAAAACAGATCTGAGTCCGCATTAGGAAGTCGGGTGGACGATACTAGTACGAAAGTGAAATTGTGTGATCGAGTGAGCGATCGAATTTGATACTGCGTACGAATGATATACGGATATCGTACGGATTTGAAAGAAATGAATATTGAAATTTTGTAAAGAAATGATAAGCAGGATATAAAGGTGTGTTAAAAGGAAATGGAATTGGGATTTGATTTCCAAGATAAAATTAAATTGCTCGACAATAAGGTATGTATTTGAATTTCTATATAAAATTTGATGATTTCTTGTCTAGCCACTTGGCTATTCTTTTTCTTTTTGAAATCTGGAGGCCCGTGGTGCCATTTTGTAGTCGTACCGAGCTAGCCGTGCAAAGGAGTCGCTGGCGAATTTTTTTTTGAGAAATTTGGAAATTTTAAAATTTGAATTTAAATTTAAATTAAGGAAATAATGTTGTTTGGAAACCATGGAAGGTTTTGCAAAGTTAGTTGAAGTGATAATGGGTTGTTAAATAAAAGGTTTGTTTTAGCAAGTTGATAAAACTAATTGGTTTTAGAAAAATGATACATGGGTTAAGGATCATTCTTCTTAACTAGAAATTTCAGGACGAAATTCTTTTAAGGGAGGAAAAATGTGACGATCCTAAATTTTGAACATTTGAAATTGAGATGTTTAATTGATTTTAAATATTAAAAGTAATTTTTAACTTGAATTTCAAAAATATCTGGTTATCTGGAAATTAAATTATTGAAAGTTGGTTAAAAATTTGAATCTTATATTTTAAGCTTGTTAAAAATAATTTGATGGCTCAGAAAATTGATATTGATGATACTGAAGATAATGGAAGCTTCAGAATTGAATTTGGAAATGTTTTATTCAGTTATGAAATTATATCTTTTAAATCGATATTTAAAAATAGCCTTCCGGGGAACAGTCTCGGAATTCGACGAAACCAGTTTCATTGGATCCGTAATATCGTATTATTATCGGATTTCAATTTTCGTGACATTTGGAGTGTTCGTTTGGCTGTACGATAAGAAAACGCGCTGAAAAGTATATCGAAATTTAATTTAATAGCTGGCTCAAAAAGCTACCTTCCCCACACGATCAAATTTGGACTCAAAACCTTTTCCATTACGTTTGGAGTAGGCGTATAATATTGTAAATGCCTAGCGGCACATCTCGATTGGAGATCAAGATTGTAAGTTATGGATATCGAGGCAATTTGAATTTAAAATTTAAAAATAACATATATGTATTTAACACAACGTTTTCTTAAGACAAACTACATACGTTTCATCTCCCTTCACACTTGGCAACTTCTTTTCACACGTGTTCGTCTTCGTTTAACACGCGTTCGTTTTGAATGAAATGAAATAAAAAGGAACATAATCGTTCGTTTAAATAAAAAAATTATTCTTCATTTCAAATAAAAAAACAAATATTAGTGGCTTCATCCTAAAAATCAAGCGTGATAGAAGAAAATAAAATTTATGGCATCCTCTATGTTTCACTCGAACGAAAAAATTCAAAATCAAATTCCTTTGATTCAAAATCGTGGAATCAAGCTTCGTGGCCTGGAAGACACCGTCAGCTTCCTTGGCAAGGGTTCGATCAATGGAGGGGAGAGGCTCGTGAATGGGTTCTTTGGCATTTGGGGGTTTTCGTGTGCACGGCGTTAACTGATGATAGCGCACGCGCGAGGATGAGTAGTGGTTGGGGACGTGGCGGACAGCGATTTCAACGACAGGTCGTTCATCGTGGGTGATGTCACGATCGAGAGGTCTTGTTCGTGATTTAGGGCATTGGGCTCGAGCTAGAGCTCCACGAAGTCACGTGTTATCTAGGGCGTTGTTGCAATGTTGCGAGTGCAGCAGTGTGGGAGGCCTGAAATGATACATCGATAATGAGGTTTGAATTTTGATTTTAATATTAATCTGTTTAAAATTGAAAAGAATATATAATAATTACTCTAAGGTGATTAGGATTTTATGTCGACTTAGGTATAAGTTAAGAAATTTGTCCAAATTTATTTTAGTTGGAATCAATATAGTTCCGATTTAATTAAATGTTAGTGAAAACTTTAATTTAATTTATGTTATTATGTGAATTTTTAGAAATTTACAGTAAAATAAATTTGGTTATTTTAGTTGCTAGAAATATTTTTTTTTTAAAAGGAAATATTATTTATTTTTGGAAACTCGATTAAGAATAATCTATTAAGGTATTTGATTTATTTAATTAACCTATTTAATTTATTCTAGTCACTAAAAATTTTTTTTAAGAAATTAGTTTAAAATTAAATAATATATATATATTCGTGATCAATTTGTTTAATAAACTAATTTAATTTATTTATGATACAAAAAGGGTTTTAAGGGGAAAATTTATAAAAAAAATCAAATTATTAGTTTAAACAAATTATTAGTTAGGTCAAATCATAAAATGAAAATTTAATTGTTCGATTTGTTCGAGTATTAATAAAATCATATAATTGTTATGCAAGATCAAAACCGTGAAATCAAGCTAGAATGGAAATGAGTTGGAATGAATTGCAAATAAAAGGTGATATCTTCTCACTCAACCGGATTTTCCGAATTAATTTTAAATAGTTAAATTTAAAATTGTTGATTGTGTGCTTGGATGATAAATTATTATCAGTTGTGTTGGATTAGACCATATGCACCGCAAAATAGCGGAGGATATTATATAAACCCATATATCACGATGTTCCACCTTGAAGTGGAATTGGTATTATATATGTATTTGGAGTGATTGATTTGCCGCATTATATGGCGGATGAGACCCTATGCGCCGCATAATAGCAGATGATATTATATAATCCCATATACCATGATATTCCATCTTGATGTGGAATTGGTATTTAATTGTTGTGCTAACATCTGTGGATGCAGGGAAACAGGCTGGAGGGATCCAACTGGATTCCTCAAACATTTGAATTTATTTCATATCTTGTGTGTTGGTTTATTTATAATATCTGTGTGATTATATTTGTGATTGAAATCGTTGACGGTTAAGGTTTAGCCGAATATATTTTCGGTATCGTAGGATACCAGAAATAAATAAAATAGGATTTTTGAAATTCAAATAGAAAATTTATAGTAAATTAAATTTTGGGGATTAAACAAATTTAAAAGAAGGAATTTAAAAGTATAAAAGATTAATTTTTGTAATCTTGTCGAATTAATTCCAAAAATATGGGAAAAGATTTTAATAAAAGGTTTTTAAGTAATATTGCTTAAAAGTTGAAAATTTATTTAAAAATTCAGATTTTAAATAGTTTGGGATAAATAAAGGAATTTATTTTAAAATGCAATAAATCTTTGGAAAATCAATTTGGAATTTGATTTGGTGTTGAAAAGTGAATATTCTAAATCGATTTGAAAATCGTATATCAGTGGATATTTGGAAATTTAAAATTTACAATGGGAATTTATAAAGAAAGGGATATTTGTTTTAAAAATTAAAGATTGATTTATTTTTAAATGTGTGGAAAGAAATTTACAGATTTGGAATGTAAATTAAAATAAATCGAGAAAGATTTATAAATTGATTTGGACGAACCATTTTGAAATGGAAAGTGTATTTTCCTTGTAAAGACGAGTATGATTTCAAAGTAGCCCATAAGTTAAAAAATTTTAAAGATGGTTTTAGAAAGGGTACTTTGGATAAATTATTTTCTTAAGCTGGTTTTAAATCTTTAAAGTAAAAGATTTATTTAATTGATTATAGAAGTTATTATTTTAAAGATTTAATTGATATTTCATTTAGAAAATGGTTATTTTAATAGTTATATTCTATCTAACAATTTTATTTGAAAATTATTTTGGACTTAAGTTTATATGAGATGTTAGTATAATATTTTCGTAACTAATTTTTAAGTAAGTGTTTTAAAATAGTTTTGTTTAAAATATTTCCAAGTATATATATTTGGATAAGTAATTTAAATTATTTTAAAGTATTTGAACACGACAAATTTTCGGTGGAAATGAATCAATATTTGGGAATATATTTCGCGTGAGGAAAGAGATTTGAAATTTGTTTTCAAAGGATTGAAATGTGAAAATTGATTTGAAATTTGTTTTCAAAGGGTTGAAGTGTGAAAACATATCTTGCGAAGATATTTTGAAAATAATTAATTGGGGAAATTATTTAAATTTGATGATTGTTGTGAGTTAGATTGATAGTTAAATAACCGACTATCAATATTGGCCTTTAATGGTATTTGAATTTCGATGCGACCCGGGGTCGAATTCCAAATGGATATTTGAAAACCACATAGAATCTTTGTGATGGATCTTTTGCTTGAAAGGTTAAAGTGGAAATTTGTTGTGATTTATTTGAAATCTGAATGAAGCTTATTTTTATAAATAAGCGCTCGTCATTCGAATTAGCCGGGAGAGGACTTTGTGTCATAAAACTCATTCTGAATAATGATACGATGAAATGGGACTGCATTTGAAGATGGTGTTGAAGACCGGGTATTTTCGATAATGAAAGGATTACCTGTCGAATGTCTCTGCATTGGGTTGCTCCGGTATAGAGATTTTATCACCCTTTGTGATGGGGATTCGGGACGTGATTAATGAATATCCGGATTGCAATGGCTTCTTTGAAATGCCTTCGGTTCCGTTTAATACCGGAACGGACTTGTATAGATGTATGTCTGACGTTACGCTTTGAGATGTAAAGCTGGTTTCTATCAAATACATTTATGTTGGTGGCGGAGAATTTGTTCTCCAAGCTTAACACCCTTCTCTGAGACGTATGAGCTCATATGTTATGTAGCTGATGGTTACTAGTGATACATTCCCAATTTGGTAATGTGGCATACGAAGTGCTGCTGACCATTTGTTGATCGAAGCATGGCTTTGTGAAAGCGTAGCTTTGTGGACGAGACTTCGTCGAACCTCATACCCCGGGAAATGGTCAAAACAGGAAGGATGCAGCAAGGTTATTTGAGGGTAGCGCCCCTTGAGGGTATGTCCATTTCCTTCTAGAAAATGGTTGTATCATGGTATGGAGCCCAGATATTTAATCTATGTGGTTGCTGCAAATTTATTACTTAGTGGTTGTTGCTTTGTTGTTGAGGATCCACGGATAAAGGTCGCTAACGACCTGGGGATGGCATACTCGTGTAGTAGTTACCTAGTTACAGAGGTAACCCGGCCTTATGTTGGCAGAGATCGGGTTAGGTTCTTGGGACGTCCCTCCAGAGGCGTACCCATGTGGCCCAAGAAGTTCCTTAGCCTGACCATTTGTTGGAAATCCAAAGAAACAATACACGCCCTGTACGGTTTTAGTTGTATAACCTGCCATGGAATGTGGCGGTAATCTTCTATTAAACATGGCAGCTATAGTAGGCATACAATAATGGTTGTATGCTGGCTAAGATTAATATTATACTTTCGAAAGGTTTTCCGCACTATGCACTAATAATAATAATAATAATAATAATAATAATAATAATAATGTTGATGATGATTTTCCGTATGAATCATGTTTGACTATCATAAGGAGAAATCTCCTCCAATTCGCGTTTGCATTGTGTGTGTGGCGGGAGGCCTTATGGTAGTTTCATTTTCCAAAAGCATAGCGGATTTCTTTTCCTTTTCTTTGTGAAAATAACTGTTTTAAGATCTCACACCAGTCCCATGACTGGCCTAGATTTTATTGTTCCCTTTCTAAACTCTAGGTGTCCATAATTTTCCACACTGGTAGCCTAGAGTGAGGTTATCATTGTTCTGAGCGAAGTTAAGAAGTATGCTATGAAAATATGGAGTTCAAGCTGGATGGCGAGGCGTATCATTAGTATATAATATTTCTTTTCCGCTGTTGTACTGTGTCATTGTAAACTCTGATGATGTATGTGCAAATTGATATAGTTCTTTGTTTTAAAGATTATTCATTTATCTATTATAATTATTCCTCTACGGTATGAGAGATTCTGTTATTGTTTCTGTTTTATCTTCTATCTTCTTCTTCTTTAACCCTAACGATTCGGTTTTCCGGCAATCGATTGTGCGGCATTCGATTGTGCGGCATTTGATACAGTGGACGTATTTATGTCGACTTTCGAAAGTCGAAATATTGGGTCGTTACACACCATCCACTTTTGGGTTGTCTTTCCTTAGTTCCAAAATATGAAGTGACAGGTGTACTACTAGAGGATTAAGGCATTATGTATGTACAATGAGGATTTCATAAGGCTATAGTTCCGTTGGAGCATACTTATGCTCAAGTTACCTAGTATGATGCATGTCAACATTATTTTATTTGGGTTAGTAGAGAGTTATTATGCATGTACATTTGGATTAAAGACACATGCTAGTGGTAAAAATGATAAGTGAGTCAGAAAAACGATCGAATTAAAATTAATAGAAAGTGGATTTGATCCCGCAAAGGATAAGGACTGCACAAGATAGGTAGGAAGCATATGCTGATAGGAGACACGGAGTTGTAGTCCATAGTGGATGACATGGTCTTTTTAGCATCTTGCCGCTTAGATATGTTATCGGGTTGGTAGTATGAAAATGTTAGAACCAAGAGTTGTAGGGATTTTTTCGATTTTGGCTAGAACATGGAAGTTAGCCTATGAAGCGGAGCTTTCTGGAGGGTCGGTAGGAGTTCACAATGTTTTTCAAGTATCGCACTTGCAGAAATGTTTATACAATGCAGCTGCTATGCCCGAACCGTGTCAGTTAGGAGAAGTCATAGTGGATAAGTGACTCACTTTTTTGCCATGCACCTACCCGCATTATTGAGCTTGGGACTAAGCAACTCTATAATAAAATAATTAAACAGGTTAGAGTCCAGTAGAGAGACGACCTGGTTGAGGGTACATGGGAGCTTGAGGAGAAGAACCGTGCTAACCGTCCAGAACTCTTTTCTAATACATTTCCATTTTAGTTAAATAGGTATATACTACTTATATGTTTAGGTTTTATCTTAGTATATCCATAGGTGAGACAACTAGATGGTAGGAATTTTTGCGAACATGTCATTATGACACATTTTGGATGATGGAAGCTAATGGATGTATTTATTTGATTGATTTTTGCACACTTAGACAAATATATTCTCAAGTTAGCATACGCTCATACCATCACTTTCTTTGTTTTATTGAGTTATATGCATATGGTTATTGCATATTGATTGAATGGTTCCGCATACATGTAGAATTACTAATATATTTTTTTTAGGATGTTGCATATGTTTAGGATATAATGCATAAGCAAGTGCATCTAAGGAGGTTGACTAGATCAGAAGACCGCCTAATTTTTTTGCATTAGCATAGGTTCTATGCATTTCATGCCTATATGTACATATTGCATTAGAATTTTAACTAAGGACAATGATTGCTAGTGGTTGATGGTTGAGTAGGTGGTTGTAATTATTTATTTCTATACGTAAGAATTACACCTTCCTATCCTTGGAAATTTCGGGGACGGAGTCCTTTTTAAAGGGGAGAATGTAAAACCCCGAAAATTTAACCAAAAGTTTAATATAAGAATTAAATTTAAATATAATAAGGGAAAAAATGGAATTTTCACAAACGTCTGAATTTTACTACAAAACTTGCATCGTTGCATTCGTGGCAATTTTTCGGACAAATTTCATATATAATGTTTTAAAATCAGATCTAGTATGGCAAAGTTATTAACGTTTGAAAATTTCGCAATCGGAAATAACTAAATAATTAAAATAGAAAATAAATATTTTTATTTAAGTAAATCCAATGGTCGATAAAAAATATTAGCCCGATTCAATATTATCAACACTGGGTCGTCCGACCTCTCAAAACCCTAGCTTTATAATGCCGACCGGTAGACCGTTTAGATTGTAGCTGCCAATCCTTAGCGGTTGGCTGCTCCAATCTAAGCGAACTATCGGTTGGAATTATAAAGCTAGGTTTTGAGTGGCCCAATGGCCTACATTTGATAATATTGAATCTAACAGTTAACATTAGTTTCTACTCCTATGAACATGACCCGAAGCTATTTGTCAGAACCCTAATTTACTTACTGTACATCCAAACTCTATCTCCCTGAAATATGAAATCTCTTTCTTGTCAAATTAAATTTCTTCAACCTAAATTAAAAATTAAGTTAGAAAAATTGAACAAAAGATTAATCAAAGCAAATCAAGAGGAGGTCTAGAACAAGTAGAGGAAATTCTAAGCATATTAGTATAGGAATAGCTTTTTTAGGGAGCGAATTCATAATTAATTTGGAAATTTACATTTAATTGATTTTTTTAAAACCTATTTAATATAGACATTATTTTAATTTAAACTAGAAATATTGTTTATTTAGATTGGAATCTAAAAGCAATTATAACCTATTTGATGATGATTCCTTTCTTTTAATCTAGATCTAATTACTGTAAATCTGTTAGATAAGAATTGATTCAGTTTGAGTGTACCCCTTTTTGGTCAATTGAATATGAATTGATATCCCATTGATGTCAAACCTAGGTTAAATTGATTTTTGCAATTGAATATACCGTATATGAAGTTTGGGAAACAATAAACTATAAATATGTTAGTTTGGTCTTACAGTAATTAAGGATTATTGTATGCCAAATCTTAATTAAGTTTACTAAAATCAATATGTTAATGATTAACAAACAAACGAGATCGACAATTACAAATAGAAAATTAACAACGATACTGGTCGATAGGCTCACTTAAGTCGGTCGATAGCAAGCGGTCGACCGCTCCAGTGACCAGCAGTCAACCGATTATCGAAATTTGGGTGCAACCCGAACCTCGGTCTAAGACACAAGTTATAAATTAAATTGTGTGTGTGTGTCTATATATATTATATATATGAATGTTAGTATAAGTAGGGAAATTAGTTCCCTATGTTGGCGACGCTTGACTGTTACGGACCGCATAAATGCTATTTATCTAACAGGGTCAATATTTTGACTGGGTCGATTCTATCGCAAATTGCACTCACAGGAGTTTCTATGGTGGATGCGCAACACTAATCATATGCATGGAGAAGTGTATGGCCTAAAATGAATGGAAGTTCCTTGATATTCATGGATGTGGCGTGATGCCGTGTTGTTGATGGATACCGACGCGGTGCGAAAACAGGCATTATGTTACCATTGAGAAGTAGACATAGATATAGTGAACTTGAGATGTCTTTGGCACGAGTGGGCTTTGTGGTATCCCCATCAATGCGTAAATATGGTATGTGTAGTCGTATTGTGGGAAACGTAGTCGTATGGTTGAAATTGTAGGGTAATTCTACTTTGGAGTAGTTCCAGTAGCCATTAGTATGATCCATCGTTGATTTGGGGTTCTATTAGTTGTTTGATCCTAAGGGTACACCTTCACAAGATGGGTTCAGGTTTATATAGATTTATAATTCCTAAAGTTAATGAATGCATACTTAGTAGATAGTTGATAAAACCAAGTAGGATATCTTAGGTCACATCAATTACAAATGAAGTCAATTTTATATGATCACCATGTGCTAATGATGTAACTCATTCACCAGACTTTTGTTCACTCCTATCATTTTCCCCCATCACAGGATAATATGATAGCAATTGGTTTGAAATAGTATGTGGAGAGTGGAGCTAAGCATTGAAATTCCGCTATCCTTCATTGATCCTTATGTAACTATTTATTGAATTAATGTTTATCAAACATGTTGTATTTGGAAATAGTGTATGTTAATTAAGTATTTTGAAGATTTTTTTGAAATGCCTATTTTTAGTACATATTTTTGTTTTCTCCTGCTCTAAGATCTGAAAATGTAGAATGACTTAGATCTTATATGTATATTCGTAGTCTCTATAATGTAAAAAAAAAAACTATACCTCATAGTTCTTGGCACCGACATGAATTCGAATTAGGCTTTGGATTGGTGGTCGGAAGGTGTGGGTTACTATATATATACACACACATTTATTTAACCGTATATTCAAGAGATATCATCCATATCGAACTAATTTATTTAGACCCTACGAAATCGCATCATCAAACGCAAATACGCAGGTTTAAACAACTAATTTTACCGATCAAGATAGACCAAACCGAGCAACTAAGTTAAAGCAAGCATACAAGTTCGAACCAAACTAACAAACAAAACAAACCAAACTAAAATAAGTACATACCCATAAAACTTATTATATTCACAAATTATTATTTTGTTTTAATTATTGGTGATTTGTGAATGAAGCAATTTGTATAGTGAAAAAAAAGTTATTTTCCTTTTGTCCCACTAAATTTCTATGAATGTCATAATTGATTTATCCTCCACAATGTTCTCCATTTTCATCATTTTTGCCTCCATCGCCATTCTCTTCTTCATCTTCATCTTGATTCATAGGGTTATGAATGCAAGATTGATTTGGATATCTCCCTATTCAATAATTATTAGATTTTCTTGATTATCCAATAGCCATTTTTACAGATTCCTCAACATTCTTACTTACTTCTATTATTCATTTTGAACTGAATTTGCATTACTTCAATTTCAGTAAGCATTGTGATAATATGCTTCAACTCCTCTTCGATATTGCCTTGAGAATGTGAAGTTGCAAAATGGGCTTCATGCTTCTCTTGGATGTTTTGAGTTGGGTAGATCCATCATTGATTAATTAATTTT
The DNA here is from genome assembly GCA_030765085.1 of Allium cepa. Taxonomy (NCBI): domain Eukaryota; kingdom Viridiplantae; phylum Streptophyta; class Magnoliopsida; order Asparagales; family Amaryllidaceae; genus Allium; species Allium cepa. The sequence continues at coordinate 620,766,887 of CM060934.1, read as the reverse complement.
GAGTGTTCAAAAGGAAGAAGATAAGAAAGTGAGCCTGGAGTTGAAATATGGTGGTTAAATAATTAGTTTTTTAATTTTGAGACTCAGCGGAAAAACATTTTTTGTGAAAACTGCCAAGTGTGTCGACATAAGCTTCCCAGATATGTCAACGTATACAGGGTAATTTTTCTTTTCATTTTTCTTTCTAATTTGTAAATAGTAAAAGTTATTATTTCTAGATTTCTGTAAATGAACACATTCCTAGTTCTATTCTTAATTTGATGAAAGTAGATTGTGTTAATGGTTCAGTTAAAATATCAGCTATTTGATTTTATGTATTTACAAATTATAGCGTAATATTTTCTTTGTTTATGTTATCTCTTAAGAGATAATATCTTATATCTATATATTTTGTCCTAGCACGATGTGTTGGATTTTTAGATAGATCTATTGCACTAGTATTATAACAATATATTGGTGATTACCTTAAATTTAAATTTAAATCCCTTAAAGGTCGTTACATATAAATAACCTGTGAATAAGCTAATGCTGCTAATATATGTTCTGTCTCTTTGTGGATGGAGATGCATAATTTTGCTTTTTACTAAACCAAGAGACAAGTGAGTATCCCAAAAGGCGATAGGTTTTACTCTTACGTTTTTGGTTATATTTACATCTAGCATAATTATTATCATGATGTTAAGTCAAACTAATCTTATTTTGGATTGATAAACCCATAGTCTAATGTGTTGTTAACATATCTTAAGATGTGTTCTACACCTTTAGAATGTGTCTCCTTAGGCCGTGACTGATATCTTGCACAAAGACATACACTATGCATGATATCGGGTCTGCTAGCTATGATATAGGGTAAAAATCCTATCATAACTCTATGTTGTTTTTGATCAATGTCTTTTGGATTGTCTTCTTTATTAAGCTTTTCACTAGTTGCCATGGGTGTTGGTTTACCGCTAGTGTTGGACATTCCAAATCTCTTTACTAATTCTTCAGCGTGTTTTTCTTAATTTATAAATATTCCACCATTTAATTTTGTAATTTATAAACCTAGAAAGAATGTTATTTCTCCCGTATGACTCTTTTCAAATTCTTGAGTCATTGTGTCAGTAAAGAATTTTCTTATCTTACACATCTCTTTCCCTTTTGGTACAACCGTTGTTAATTAAAACAATGCACTTTTATACATAATTTAGAATTGGATAATTTATGGAAATTACGCGGAAATCGCTCCAAAATCAAAATATGGAAATTCACATTCTATGGGAAACCTTATTTACTACCCAATTACATATCTGAAATATCTTAACAACTTTACCACCTTATACCAATAAAGATTTGAGACCGATATAGAATTTCATGAACAGGTTGTACATTTTATTCCCTTTTTATTCATATACTAAAACTTTTAACTTGTCTTATCTAGGTAGTGATCCCTATGTACTCCATATTAAAAAAAAGGGTTTAATTCCCACCATTCCTTATAAAACTAAAATTTCACAACCATGAAGTGCTAGATCCAAAATCTTTATCTTTTGAAAATACAAACTTAGAAAACCTTTATCAAGAATTCAAAATTGTTTAGCTCCAAAAAGGTGTAAAATAATTTTCCTTCTCAAATACTTTCTACATTAAAGATTTATTATTTTAAAAATTAGACTTTTCATTTATAATATCCAAAAAATACTTGGTTTTCAAAAAGGAATCATGTAAAACTTCCCATTTTAATGACTTCCTATAGTAATGACCTAGTTCTTTTGAAGGTAGGATTTTTTAACCCAAAGCATTTGAAAATTCTATTATCATACCAAATAATCATTCATTTCAATTTTTCAAAAACATCTAATATAACTTTAAATAATGAAAAATGGAGTAGACAATGATAACTTACATTCTATTGTTTTCCTCTTATATTATTTCTAACTAGATTACTAATCATACTTTATATAAATCCCTAATGCCATTACTATCTATCTTAGCTATTATTTTCCGTAATTCCTTATACAGGAATGTACACTTACCTGCCTTATCGAGCATTCTTAACCTTCTATTCATTCTATCCTATTTTAATCAAGTGTCATTTCAATTTATAGACATGCCCCTTTAAAAGAATTTTAAGGAAAAGAACCTTCAATTTTGTAAAGTAGGAAAAATTATAAGTTTACTCTAAGTTTACGAAAAATTACTTTATCAAAAATCTTTAGACCAAAAACTTTTTGCCTCAATAAATGTTAACTAAAAATTTCAAGAATGTAGAATCCTTTTAAGTTAGAACATTTTAACTCAGCTAATTTATAAATTATGAATTTCCAAATTTCCCCACTCTTCCAAATTTATAAGTGAGAAAAATCAATGGGTCCAACATATGCCTTATTATCTCAAAAAAGGCCATAAATCGAAAACTGTTCAACTCAACTAATTAAAATTTCAAAAATGAAAAACCAAATTTTTCCCACTCTTCAAATCATCGGTTTTATAGTTTTTTTTATAAAATTTATCCATCATTTATTTTTAAAATGTTTCAGATTACATTATCCTTCCAAACTTTTTGCAAAACAATTCGTAGCATATTTTCAAACCCGACTAAAATCACTTTCTTTAAAAAGAAATTCAATTTATGATGCATAAGATTTTCATTTAATAATCCTTTGAAAATCCATTTCAAAGCATTTAAAGGTATTCTCAAAAATCTTTTTGTCAAATTTTTTCTCATGGGTTTAGGATTTAGAAATTGACTTTAATTTTTCCTTCTTTTGAACTTTCCTACTCAACCTTTAAAGATCTAGTTATCTTTTTGTGGTGATTAATGTACCTTCTTCTGGAAGCTTATTTCACTCCTTCTTCACATCTTTCTTTTGGATGTTAATACATATATTGCCTTATAATATTTAATTACTACCTTTGTTAACAAATTTCTTTGCTAACCAAATATTGTGGAGCACGGATTAGTTTGGATAAGGGCTTGAGTAGATTTATGAAAGTTTGGGAAAAATATGCAAGCTCGATTCGAGTCCAAGTGAGGTCATATGCTTATTTGTTATTCAAACTCAAGTATGGAATATAGTAATATGCTTGCCCATAATTCAAGAGTAGTCAAATGTAGTCATCCAAAAGAAGTATGCTATGCAAGAAGTTCATTATTCAAGTCCTTATATGTGAAATTCGAGAATTATAATCCTTCAAAGAAATATGCTATGCAATTGTTAAATGTCCAAGGTCTTAAATGTAAATGTCACAAGAGTACAATAAGCTCTAAATTCCCAAATCAATTTCGGGTTTACAACTTTAAAAATGTAAAAAATGAGGAAAGGAAAATCTACCTCATTTGAATGGCCAAAGGGGTCTATTTATAGAGGTAGGTGGCAGGGTTGCAATGTGTCCATCGGTCAAATATCCGACACCTCATATGCACTGTTGATATTCATCGTCTCCTTGTTGATATTCAACATTCACGCCTTCATTGATGAAACTCATCGTCATTTGCTGCTTATAGAAGGTCAAAACCAACTTGCCGCTTTTATATGTTTTATAGTAGCTACGGTTGTAAAGGCTCGAAATAATTTAAAGTCCCGATATCTTTTCAACATTGGTGAAGCTCGACATCGCTTATGTTTAAAAGTTCGACAATATAATCTTCTTCGTTGTGTTCACTTGATACCACTCATTGTGGTAAGTATTTGACAATAGTGTTGGGGTAGCGGTTTGGTGGTAGTCATTATATTGCGGGCTCAACATCTCCTTGAAGCTTGATATCCCTATTCTTTGACCAGATGTGACAATCGCCTATTCTATAATACTTTAGATTATAGCGGCTCGACACCTCTCCTTTGATTTTTGAGGTTTAATCGCCTTTATATCACAAAAAATTGATATCCGTTGAGGTTCAATACAATTTCAGCTTGTTATATGCTTGGCATCCTTAGAAGTTATTAGGATGCGATTCCTCTTTTGCCTTACATATTCGATAACCTTTATGATTTTTGAGGCTCGATACCTTTTTTCTGTGTTCACATTTGATATCATTTATGTTTGCTAATTTCTTGGAATTTAACTTCCTTAGAAACTTGATACTCCTTCTTTACTTAAGCATTTCACTTCCCTTGATTCAAGAAGTTTGACACCTTTCTTGGCGCTACTTAATGTTCACTTCCATTTATTGAATGCTTTATTTACTCCTGTTTCATTATTCTAGAATTTTACATGCTTTCCCTAGATGTTGACATCTTTATTTGTGGTAACATTTACCTCCACCCCCTTTCTCGTGTAGAAGAGATTGACTATACTTTAGTATAATCTACCTTTTCAAATTACCACCTCGATATTGACATTTGCCACTTCAATATCTACTTTGATCTAATTTGTCCATTTAAATTGAAATCAATGCTCTAGATTATTTCCCCTTTTCCTATAAGTATCCGCTCCTCTTCCTTCTTTACGCTTTTACCTGCAAGCTAAACTTGAAATAACGATTTAATTTCTTCATCTTTATTAGAAGCTTTTGATCTTCTAAGCATTCAAGCTTCATTTTATGGTGTAACTTCTATTTTTAATTATTTTAAACGAAAGATAAAAAGCGGATTTTTCAATTTTGAATCTAAGGTTTTAAGGTGATTGGGTTTGCATACTTTCTGTAATTTTGATATTGGATTCAAATGTTAATTTCAATGTCTCGTTTTCCAATAATTTGGTAGTTATCGTGCATTTGAAAACATCCTAGAAATTTGATAACTTTATAAAGCTGCAATGATACCTATTTAGAAATTTGACACTTAACTAGAAATTTAATTGATTGTAAAAAAAACTCGATATCCACCTAATTTGATAGTTTATTACAAATTAGCTACTGGTTTACAAACTGATTAGTCATCTTTAGAACTCAACAAATAATTTGAAATTTGTTATCCATTTAAGGTCTTACTAACTAGTTGTGAACTCGACAATAAGTTAAAATATAGCTGTCTAGAAATTCAATAACCGGTTTTGAACCAGACAACTGTTTGAAGGACGGTTATTTAGCTATAAACTCAACAACTTTATAGTGAGTCGTTATCCTTCTATAAATTCGGCAACTACTTAAAGTGTGTCATATAGTTACAAACTCAATATTTTGAACAAGTTTGACATATCACTATGATTTTGAAAAGCAGTCATAGAATTTTCAATTAGCTGTTATTCGATAATTGTTTATACATTCGACATTAAATTCGATAATTAGTTAAAGTGCCTTTAACAATTTACGAGAACAATCCCGTGCCATGGACCTGATAACTAATCACAAGTTCGACAACCCATTGTAAATTCAACAATATGATGTAATTTTGACCCAATGGCTAGTTACGAACTTAGTATATCGCTAGAATTCAATAATGAGTTTCATCTCATTATAGATTCGATATTAAGCAATGGACTACTAAGTGAACTATTAAGCAGTTATAAATTCAATAATCATTCATGGTCTTTGCCTTCTATTAGGTACTAAATAGTTTTCACATAATTAAGCATTTATAGGCCATACATCTATTTGTTCATCATTTTTTGCATCTATATTTAGGAATTCCACTTTTTCTTAGCATTTTCTTAAGTATTTCAAACTTCTTATAAAATATGCAATATTTTTTTGATCTTTTGTAATATCATCTAGTTGATAAATAGCTAGCAAGAAAACCGACAAAGGTTCAAAACCTTCTCTTGCCTCAAAAAAGGAGATTATTGGTTTGTCCCATCTCTAATAACTACCCAGGATGAAGTCAATACCATCCTACAACAATTTAGGATCATTGATGTAAAGGCCAAAGTTGTAGGATCGTTTGGTAGGATACATAATTCTCTAGATGGTTTCTCTGCTTTCATGCCGATTCAAATTTGGCATTCTTGCTATCTTTCTCTTTCTAATTTCTATGTCCGATACTTAGATCACTTGGGCGTTGGTCCAATACAATTGCTACCCAATTCCTATGCTTATCTAAGTTGTCTCGAGATCTTGGTTAGAGAATATGAACTTCCTTCTCTTGATATTGATACCCTTCGCTCATTAGTAACTCTCGTCAAAGTGGCGAATCGACCAACAGGTATTGTGTATCATCTTCTCTCTCAGAAAAGTCTAATCACCAATTTGACAAACAGATCTAAAGACTAAGAGAACCAATTTTTCTTCGTTAGGGACCATACTTCTAAAATTAGGGGGTCCTTCTCTGCTCCTAGTGTATCTTGTCGCTTCTTCCTTTGTTACGTCTACTATGTTCTGTTATTTTCTTGTGGTAGTTATCCCGTTTTTAGAATTTACTTCCAAGGGAACAAATCCTTTTATTGCAAAAACAATTGGTACTTGAGTTTGGCATCTCAAACTCTAGGAGACAAACATAGGATCTTAACTAAGGTCGATCTTAGAAAATACTCCTTGATCTTAGAGAACCACAAGGTACTTAGGGAACCCCTTATGGTAAAGAAAGATACTCACTGGCGAGAAGTCTTGGTTTCTAGTAAACATGAATCCTTTTCTAATTCTTCTCCTATTTACTATGACTCTTTTGGTAAGCTCTTGTTGTGATTTCCAACAAAGCCTCTTTCATCACTATCTTATAATTTTTCCTCTGATTTAGGTTCTGCTCTTATGATTGCAATCACTAAATCTAAAAAGGCTAAGACTTGTGTTTCTGCATTAGTTTCCCTTACTTCCACCACCTCCATCGAGAACTCCTTTACTAAGGCGCTCGAAGATATTGATACTAAGAATCATAAAAGAGAAAAAGGGTTTAGTAACTTAAGCTCTTCACCAAACAAGAGGCCTCACCTCGAAGAAGGCCAAACTCTCAGTGCTACCAAAGAAGAATCAAACATAGATTTAGCCACAGTTAATCAAGGTTTTGGTTTTGTTGACTTAAGCGAGCTAGATCAAAATCCTCAAAGCTAAACCGATTCTACTCACACTACAAATCCCGCTATTGATATTTCAATTCCTTCGCCCATAGATTTCATAATAGGTTTGTATCAGGATCTAGGCATTACTCCTCCTCCCTATGAATCTCTTTCCTCTGAAGTCCTAGTTCAAAATACTCCTTCCAATTTTTAGGGTTTAATTTGCTTAGTAATTCAATCTTTATCCATGGCTTCTTTAATGCCACTACAATCTTCTACCTTCTCTAAGGATCATCTCCCCATCCTCTTTCAATAACTCCTTGTGGTATGTTTCTTTATGCATAAATTTTTGGTTCTATATACCTATATTTATTATATGCCTATTACCTATTTTAGGTTGCCATACATATGTTTTTCCTCCAACGATCCTCTAGAGAATTCGTCAGCCAAGTTATAGGTCTTAAAGAGAAAATCTCTTCAATGAAAACTAAAGTTAAGTCCCTTGAGGACCAAATATTTAAGTTGCAACAAAGAAGAATAATGCCACCTCAGAAAAAGATAAGTTTGCCTTCAACTTGGATGAGGATAGAAAATGTAACAACCCTGTATTTTGTGATTATTTTAATTGTATATTTTGATTATTTTAATTGGATTTCTGATTAAAAAATTTATTTTATTTATTAAAATGGATAAATCTTGTTATTTTAAAAATAAAATTTTATTTTGATGTAAATTATAATTCCAAACATGAATAAATAGAATATTTTCTAGAAATGTGGATTTTGGTCAATATGGTCAAACTTTGACTTTTAAATTTAAAATTTTGAATTTTTGAATTTTATCTTTTATTATGAAAATAAATAAAATTTAAAGAATACTGCTTTTCGTTTCATTGGAATTCGATTTATATTGTGAAAGTTATGCTTTTTATAATATTGTATGTAAATTGATTTATTTAACAAAATTGTTTATTTTGATTTTTATAAATAATATTTTTGTTTGTCAAATCATGTTCTGATATGTGTAATATTACATACTATATATATTTTTATTTTAAAACATTTTAAAAAAGTGTAGTTATAATTTTCTAATGTTCATTATATATGATTTATATTTTTAAATTCTAGTTTCAATTATTAAGCTATTTTCTTTATTTATTTTTATTTTTCCTTAAAATATTTATTTATTTTCAATTTCATTTTATTTTGTTCAGCATTTTACTTTTATTTTCTGAATTGTATTTGTTTATTTTGATTAAAAAGAAATAAAAAATATAAAGAGACAAAACCCTTTCATATGCCATGACTTTTCATTATCTTGTCCTTTCAATTTCCAATTGCCTTTTCCATTTTGTGTAGCCATCCATTCTCTTATGCAATTGCCGTATATTCCTCATCATTTTCACATGAAAATACTTTCTTATCTTCCCCCTAAAACTCATGGCTTCAAGAAAAAAAAGAAAAAAAATGCTTATGGCTTCATCCTTTTCTCCTCTTTTCATTGTATTTTCACCTTCCTCTTCTTCAGGCTTTGCTCGGCCTCTACTCCACTCCAACTTCACCACCATCACCACCATCATCTACAGCAGCTCCTCCTTCCTTTCCTCTGACCTTGACCTGGGCCGTGCCTCCATATGATGCTTGTACCAAAACTTTGCACAAAAACTCCACCAAACAAGTGCTAGCCGAGCCTATACTTCACATCACCTTCCTATTTCACTTTGGCCACCCCATTAGCCACTACCTCTAGCAAGTTCACCTCATCTAGCCGTTGTTCCAGACATGTCCAGACCTGTACAAGCATGAGCCAAGCCATATGTGACCAAGCCGAGCCAAGTGGTGCATCCAAACCTTCCATTTTGCCTTGTCCTTTGCATACTTCACTTTGCAACTTTCCTACCCCTTCGTCTCCATGTTGCTATGCCTATTTGACCCAAACCCGAGCCATGTTAACACCTGGGCCAAGCCTAGTGTGGTGTGATCAAGCCCAATTGATCATGTGACAAGCAATGTTGTCGTGGTCAAGCAAAGTTTGATGAAAGCTAGGTGATGTTCTTTGTTAATTCAAAATTCCAATTGTTTCAATATATTTTGTAGTGAATTCATATGTTCATATTATCATGTTTATTTATTGTATACAAGATCATCATCTAGGCTCCCATTCATTCAAATAAAAATTCATGTTGTATCGTGCTTGTCGTTCCTTTGGAATCGTTTTGTGTGTCGTAGTGGTCTTCAGCTTGAAAAGGTGAGTCTTTCTCACTCTGACATGTTTACTTATGAATTAGTGAATTGATGTCAGTTTTTTAGTAATTAAAATGTTTGTGCAAGTAAATGATGATTATATGATATATTATTCCACGTTATTACCATGTTAACTCTGTTATACCTAACATCTGATATATGACATTATATAGTGACATTGACATTGTTTATATTGTTTATGCATATGTTCACTGCAAGTTCCTTGTTAGAATAGAATCACTATGGGTTGAAATGATACATACTCGAACAGACTTTAGAATAGAAAAAAATCATTATGGGCTGAAATGATAGGCCTGAGCTATTTTTATTATATTTTATTTTACTTAGGATTGCGGGTTTGAAATGATAGAACCCGGGTTTTCTTTTTAAATTGCGGATTGAAATGATACATATCCATATCACTTGAGCTAGGTTAGAAAATTATATATAGACACTGTGGTATATTTTAAATGATTTTTATATAGATATGTGTTTTTAAAAGTATGAAATTTGATTTAAAAATATATTTTATTGTTTTAAGAAAAATTAAATATTAAGTCTTGAAATTGTGAATTTAAGTATGCAAATTTGAAGTGATTGTGATTTTGACTTTAAATTGTAAATAATGGAAATTAAATTTAAAGTTTGAAATGATATTTGAAGTAAAATATTAAGTTTTATTAAATTTATAAGTAATAAACAGTGAAATTTTGACTTAATAAATGAATTGAGTTTTTAAATTTAATATTTGATTTTAAAATTTTTGTTGTGATAAATCATATGCTAAAGTTATTTAAATGCAAAATTTTAAAGTTTAGAAATATGATTTATAAATTTAAATGACAAGAATTTGGAGTGTTAATGTTTTTGAAGTTATAATAAAATCTAGAATTTTATTAATAGCATTTCCAAAATGCTGTAGTCTTATGACAGCATTTTTAAATGCTGTTGTTTTTGAATTTGACTAGGTTTGAATTAACTAAATGTCTTTTACGGCATTTTATAAATGTCGTTGTTCCTTGACTAAACTATTTGGAAACTATAAGCTACGATTGCAATTTTTAAATGCTGTCGTTGCTATAATTTGACAATGTTTTGAAATATTATAGATTTCAACACTATTTGAGTTATATTTAAAGTGTTAAATGATTTAACTGTTGGAATTGATCATTTGTGAAATTTTAGGAGTTTGAATGTATATTTTAATATCTAAATTTGATTTTAAGGAATTTAAATTGAATTTGAATTTAAATAAAGTTTATTTGGTTATGTGTTAAATGGAATGAAATGAAATGAGATAAATGAATTTTTGAACGGACTTTTGAAATGTGTTTTATAATGATATTTGGAATAATAAATGAATGACTTATTTGATTTAAAAATGATATTTAAATTTGAATACTTGAATTTGAATTCAAATACTGGTTTGATAATGAGATTTTGAAAGGATATTTAGTTACTTGAAATTTTGGTTTATTTAAATGATAATGGATTTATGAAATGAATATTTCAAACTAAGTAATAATGAAGTTAAATTTGAGATATATGAAATTATATAATTTAGTTTGACATATGGGATATTAAATCTTTGAAATTTAGTTTTCAAATTTATTTTGTAAATTAAATCTGTTTTTGAATTTGATAAGATTTGAAATGGTTTGTTGGAAAACTAAATTGAATTGAAACTGATGGTTTGAATTGAATTAAAATTCGAAATTCGAAATTTAAGTTTAATTGAATAAATTTGTAAATGTAAATAATTAAAGGAATGTTTCATGATTTCAAACGTATGATTTCGAAATGTTATGATTTTCAAAGTGTAATGATTTCAAGTATTTTAGTTTCGAAAGAGTAATAATTTTGAAAGTATTATGATTTTTGAAAGTGAATATATGTTTGAAATGGAAATGATAAACTATTTTGATTTGAATATAGTTTTCAAATAAAATGGTTTTCATTTCGAAGTATAAACTATTATGAAAAGAATATAGTTTTGAAATGAAATGATTTGATTTTGAAGTATAAATTATTTTGAAATGACCACGCCGTTATAATAATGTTTGGTTGTTAAAGAGATCGAGAACGGAAGTAGTCATACTCTCTGCCAACTCCGAAAACCACTTTAACAACCGTGTACGTGGTGGAGATTTCAGAATGAAGTAGGATGGTGACAACGTTCTTGAGGTATATTACGTGGATCTAACTCTCGTGAGTTGGCATAAGGTGGCTAAAACAGGAGCGATCTCGGGCCAAGTGAGGTCATTCCTCCGATCGGACACATTTCTTCGATCCTATACTCTTACTTGTGGTTGATTTGATGGCCATCCTCCGATTTTGGTATGGAAGTGTGTTCCGAGGTAGGCGTATGTGGCTGTTACGTTACCACCAGCCCGTGTGCGTACATGGCATATCTACCCTGGCATTGCCTTGTGTGCCGTTTCACCTACCATACCGAGCCTTACTACAAGTTTGTATTTCTCCCATAGCCCATGGAATATTTAGGGTAGTCTCTCGATCTAGAGATATGTTGATGCTGGATGGACTATTGGGACTATTACGTGTTGGGGGCTATATGGGTAACCCTTCAATGCTATTTTAAAGTAAGTTTATTTTACCGTAGACATTATTATAATAATGCAATATTACTACATAGTAAATAGTTCAACAGATCCTTATGGGATGGGCGGTCCCAAGCATCCATTAAGTTACAGATGCATTTTGTTACTGTTCACTTGAGTTGATTTACAGTTCATAAGTATTTATGTCCTGACTCGAGAGTTTTGTGTTTTTCTTTACGCTCGAGTCAGAATGAGTGATTCAGCATTCAAGACTCACCTTAGGAGTTGGAGCTTTTCTTGAAGATCCAACCATCTATTTTTCTTTCGGTTTCCAATGACTTCAGTGATGTATTCTGATTTATACCTGATGTATCTTGTACTCATTTGTTGTATCTTGTTTAACCCTGATGTATCTTATTTTTATATAGTAGCTTTATGAACTACTATCTCTTTTAAATTCCGTTGCATTATTATTTACTCTGTGTCTGTGATCTGTGATTATTTATTTACTGTATATTCTGAGATTCGCCAAATTTTATTTAAAACGCGGTATTTTGAGCAATTCAAGTCTGACATGTGTGGATGTGAATGGTTGAAAATATCGGGTCGTTACATTTGGTATCAGAGCTTTGGTAGCTCTAGGAAAAACTCAGCATGTATGGTAAATGTATTTACATAATCACTTTCATTCGAGTTTGAATCTCTTCCTTTTTGATTCGATTCCTTTGAATTTTGGAACGTTCCCTACGGTTCCAAAATCCATTCATGTCCCTCACTATTCGTCTTCGTTTGATTCTGGAGTATCCCATAACTCCATTTCGAATGATCATTATAGTGATTCGGCAGTCTCGCCAATCTCAAATTGGTTTGTAAAGGGGTGAAACTCCTTTACAATAACATCGATTCACCAGAGATTTTATATCCTCGGTCTAGATGCTAGTATCTCTTATTATTCCAAACTCTATCTCTTAAGACGGAATGTTGATTTTCCCCAGAAATTCCACATTTATCTTATTTATTAAGTCACGGTTGACCCGTTTAAGGTTGCCCGCGATTTATATAAGCTTATCCATCTTCCTATTCTGTTATTTATCTCATCTTTGTTTCCAACTTATCTTCAAATCATTTTAGAAGTGTATTTGTAAACTAAGATTTAAAATGATTTATATATTGTGTTGTTTGAGTTATTGATGTTGATTTGGGTTTCTGATCGATTCGTCTGATCAACGCAATCGATAAGATTTCCAAAACACTTGAACAGAGCAAATTGACACAATATGTTTTTCAAATTTAGTAGTGAAATAAATTTTGTAATTATATTATAAATCTTTTTCTGGATTTTATTGAATTGGGTGTTAAGAAATAATTTTTGGTTTTATATATCATTGTCTTTTGTTTTATATATAAATAATTGAACTATAATCATGGCTATAAATATATTTGGAAATTTAAAATGAATTTAAAACAAGAATTTGAGAATTTAATTTTCGATGGTTTCAAACCTTGTGTTTAAGGTTTTAAAGGATATACTATTTAAAGTATTTTCGAATAAAATTTGTTTCCAAAGAATTTTAAAGTTTAAAATTAGTGCTCTTCTCTTTGTCATTGGAAAGTAACTTCGGTGATGACTGCAACATCACCAATATTCATTTTTGAGTTTCGAAGTGAAGAGACCATTCTGTAGTCTTGCTACAATTTTGTTTTGGGGAATTTAATTGATTTGAATTTTTTAAAATAAGACTGGATTTATAACATATGCCGATATATGATTTAAATTTGAACGGATATATATATATAGTATATGTGCATTTATTTATCTCTAAATAGTTTGGAATTTACCAGAAATTTAATTCCTAAATTGTATTTTGAAAGTTAATTTCAGGTACATTTTCAAGATTTAGATAAATATTCAAGCTTGAAATGATTAAATTAGAAAGTTTTATTTGTATAATACACAATTTCATCCAATATAACTTGCCGAAATTTTCAGAAGTTGATTATGCAATTGGATAATATACAATATAAAATGGATTTTATAAATAAAATTTGAGTGGTTATAATAAATGTTGTACTCTTAAATTTTAGTTATAAAAAGATTAACAGAGGTAAATAGATAAAAAGGTAATAGAATAATTTATAATATAAAACGATGTTAAAGAACTAAGAATAAATTTAAAGCAATTATAATAAGTAAATATGTTTAACATAGCTGATAAATATATTAAGAGGAATAAAATTAATTTTATTTAGGAATAAAGAAGAATTAATTTTATTGAGTACATTATGAGTATAATAAACGATTTTTTTTCAAATCCACGATTTTTGAGATTATTAATTTAAGATAATTGGATAATAGGATAATAAAATTGAAGATAGCTAAGATTTATTTAACTTATGTCAAATTAATTTTCAATTTAAGTTGAAATTTTCATGCTTTCAAATTTATTATCTTATTTTGTTTTTCAAACTATCTTCTAGTTATCCTTATTTCCCTTATCTTGCGACAGAATGGGAGGCTATTACTTATACCAGTCTGTTTAGAAATTTTTCTATAATCTTTGATAATCTTTAGTACTCATTTTTGAATCTGAGCACTGCTTGCCATCCACAGACCGTCGATCAAGCGGAAAGGGTGAATCAGATTCTAGAAGATCTTTTTCATGCTTGTGTTCTTGATTCTGGAGGATCTTGGGAAGATCATCTCCACCTGGTTAAATTTACCTATAACAACAGTTATCAGGTATAATTTCAACCTTCTTGTCATCTTATCTAAATCCTATTTCATTCTATCCTTTTCGTGTTTTTCCCGTACCTCATTTCTTTTCGGAGACGAAAAGTTTTGAGTAGGGGAGAGTGTAGCAACCCTACATTTTGTGATTATTTTAATTGTATATTTTGATTATTTTAATTGGATTTCTGATTTAAAAACTTTATTTTATTTATTAAAATGGATAAATTTTGTTATTTTAAATATAAATTTTGATTTTGATGTAAATTATAATTCCAAACATGAATAAATAGAATATTTCCTAGAAATGTGGATTTTGGTCAATATGGTCGAACTTTGACTTTTAAATTTAACATTTAAATATTTTAATTTTTGAATTTTATCTTTTATTATGAAAATAAATAAAATTTTAAGTATACTGCTTTTCGTTTCGTTGAAATCCGATTTATATTGTGAAAGTTATGCTTTTTACAATATTGTATGTAAATTGATTTATTTAACAAAATTGTTTATTGAATTTTTATAAATAATATTTTTGTTTGTCAAATCATGTTCTAATATGTGTAATATGACATTATATATATATTTTTATTTTAAAATATTTTTAAAAAGTGTAGTTATAGTTTTCTAATGTTTATTGTATATTGTTTATATTTTTAAATTCTAGTTTCAATTATTAAGCTATTTTCTTTATTTATTTTTATTTTTCCTTAAAATATTTATTTATTTTCTTTTTCATTTTATTTTTTTCAACTTTTTACTTTTATTTTCTGAATTTTATTTTTTTATTTTGATTAGAAAGAAATAAGAAATAAAAAGAGACAAAACCCTTTCATATGCCATGACTTTTCATTTCTTGTCCTTTCAATTTCCAATTGCCTTTTCCATTTTGTTTAGCCTTCCATTCTCTTATGCAATTTTCGTATACTCCTCATCATTTTCACGTGAAAATACTTTCTCATCTTCCCCCTAAAACTCACAGCTTCAAGAAAAAAAGAAAAAAAATGCTTATGGCTCCATCCTTTTCTCCTCTTTTCATTGTATTTTCACCTTCCTCTTCTTCAGGCTTTGCTCGGCCTCTACTCCACTCCAACTTCACGACCATCACCACCATCATCTACAGCAGCTCCTCCTTCCTTTCCTCTGACCTTGACCTGGGTCATGCCTCCATATGATGCTTGTACCAAAACTTTTCACAAAAACTCCACCAAACAAGTGCTAGCCGAGCCTATACTTCACATCACCTTCCTATTTCACTTTGGCCACCCCATTAGCCACTACCTCTAGCAAGTTCACCTCATCTAGCTGTTGTTCCAGACATGTCTAGACCTGTACAAGCATGAGCCAAGCCATATGTTACCAAGCCGAGCCAAGTGGTGCATCCAAACCCTTCCATTTTGCCTTGTCCTTTGCATACTTCACTTCGCAACTTTCCTATCCCTTCGTCTCCATGTTGCCATGCCTATTTGACCCAAACCCGAGCCATGTTGACAACTGGGACGAGCCTGCCCAATTGATCATGTGACAAGCCATGTTGTCATAGTCAAGCAAAGATTAATGAAAGCTAGGTGATGTTCTTTATTAATTAAAATTTCCAATTGTTTCAATATATTTTGTATTGAATTCGTATGTTCATATTATCTTGTTTATTTATTGTATACAAGATCATCATCTAAGCTCCCATTCATTCAAATCAAAAGTCGTGTTGTATCGTGCTTGTCGTGCCTTTGGAATCGTTTTACGTGTCGTAGTGGTCTTCAGCTTGAAAAGGCGAGTCTTTCTCACTCTGACATGTTCACTTATGAATTAGTGAATTGATGTCAAGTGTTTAGTACATAAAATGTTTATGCAAGTAAATGATGATTATATGATATATTATTCCATGTTATTACCATGTTAACTCTGTTAATTATCACCTGACATCTGATATATGACATTATATTGTGACATTGACATTGTTTATGCATATGTTCACACTGCAAGTTCCCTGTTAGAATAAAATCACTATGGTTTGAAATGATACATACCCGAATGGACTTTAGGATAGGGAAAATCGTTATGGGATAAAATGATAGGCCTAAGCGATTATTTTTATATTTTATTTTACTTGGGATTGCGGGTTTGAAATGATAGAACCCGGGTTTTCTTTTTAAATTGCGGATTTAAATGATATATATTCGTATCACTTGGCATAGGTTAGAAAATTATATACAGACCCCGTGGTATATTTTAAACGATTTTTATATAGATATATATTTTTAAAAGTATCAAATTTGATTTAAAAATATATATTTTATGGTTTTAAGAAAAAATAAATATTAAGTCTCTAAATTGTGAGTTTAAGTATGTAAATTTGAAGTGATTGCGATTTTGACTTTAAATTTTACTTTTAAAATGTAAGTAAATAATGGAAATTAAATTCAAAGTTTTGAAATGATATTTGAAGTAAAATAATAAGTTTTATTAGATTTATAAGTTAATAAATAGTGAAATTTTGACTTAATAAATGAGTTGAGTTTTTAAATTTAATATTTGATTTTAAAATTTTTGTTGTAATAAATCATATGTTAAAGTTATTTAAATGTAAAATTTTAAAGTCTAGAAATATGATTTATAAATTTAAATGACAAGAATTTGAAGTGTTAATGTTTTTGAAGTTATAATAAAATCTGGAATTTTATTAATAGCATTTCCAAAATGCTGTAGTCTTATGACATCATTTTTAAATGCTGTTGTTTTTGAATTTAACTAGGTTTGAATTAACTAAATATCTATTATGGCATTTTATAAATGTCGTTGTTCCTTAACTAAACTATTTTGGAAACTATAGGCTACGATAACACTTTTTAAATGTTGTCGTTGCTATAATTTGACAATGTTTTGAAATATTATAGATTTTAACACTTTTCGAGTTATATTTAAAGTGTTAAATGATTTAACTATTGGAATTGATTATTTGTGAAATTTTAGGAGTTTGAATATATATTTTAATATCTAAATTTGAATTTTTAAGGAATTTAAATTTAATTTGAATTTAAATAAAGCTTATTTGGTTATGTGTTAAATGGAATGAAATGAAATGAGATAAATGAATTTTTGAATGGATTTTTGAAATGTGTTTTGTAATGATATTTGGAATAATAAATGAACGACTTATTTGATTTAAAAATAATGTTTAAATTTGAATATTTGAATTTGAATTCAAATACTGATTTGATAATGAGATTTTGAAAGGATATTTAGTTACTTGAAATTCTGGTTTATTTAAATGATATTGGATTTATGAAATGAATATTTCAAACTAAGTAATAATGAAGTTAAATTTGAGATATATGAAATTATAGAATTTAGTTTGAAATATGGGATATTAAAGCTTTGAAATTTAGTTTTCAAATTTATTTTGTGAATTAAATCTGCATTTGAATTTGATAAGATTTGAAATGGTTTGTTGGAAAACTAAATTGATTTGAAGCTGATGGTTTGAATTGAATTAAAATTTGAAATTTGAAATTTGGGTTTAATTGAATAAATATGTAAATGTAAATAATTAAAGGAATGTTTCATGATTTCAAAGGTATGATTTCAAAATGTTATGATTTTCAAAGTATAATGATTTCAAGTATTTTAGTTTCGAAAGAGTTATACCTTTGAAAGTATTATGATTTTTGAAAGTGAATATATGTTTGAAATGGAAATGATAAACTATTTTGATTTGAATATAGTCTTCAAATAAAATGGTTTTCATTTCGAAGTATAAATTATTATGAAAGGAATATAGTTTTGAAATGAAATGATTTGATTTTAAAGTATAAATTATTTGGAAATGACGACGGCGTTATAATAACGTTTGGTTGTTAAAGAGATCGAGAACGGAAGTTGTCATACTCTCTGCCAGCTCCAAAAACCACTTTAACAACCGTGTGTTCCGAGGTAGGATGGTGGGCATATGTGGCTGCTACGTTACCACCAACTCGTGTGCGTAATTGGTATATCTACCCTGGCATTACCTTGTGTGCTGTGTCACCTACCATACCAAGCCTTAACTACGAGTTTGTTTTTCTCCCGTAGCCCATGGAGTATGTAGGGTGGTCTCCCGATATGGAGATATGCTGATAGTGGATGGACTACTTGGACTATTACGTGTTGAGGGCTACATGGGTAACCCTTCAACGCTATTTTAAAGTAAGTTTATTTTACTATAGACAATATTATAATAGCGCAATATTAATACATAGTAAATAGTTTAACGGATCCTTAGAGGATGAGCGGTCCCAAGCATCCTTTAAGTTACTGATGCATTTTGTTACTGCTCACTTTAGTTGATTTATAGTTCATAAGTATTTATGTCCTAACTCAAGTGTTTTGTGTTTTTCTTTAAGCTCGAATCAGACTGAGTGATTCAGCATTCAAGACTCACCTTAGGAGTTGGAGCTTTTCTTCAAGATCCAGCCATCTATTTTGCTTTCAGTATCCTGTGACTTCAGTGATGTATTCTGATTTGTACCTGATGTATCTTGTACTCTTTTGTTGTATCTTGTTTAACCGTGATGGATCTTATTTTTATATAGTAGCTTCGTGAACTACTATCTCTTTTAAATTCCGCTGCATTATTATTTACTCCATGTCTGTGATCTGTGATTATTTATTTACTATATATTCTGAGATTTGCCAAATTTTATTTACAACGCGGTATTTTGAGCAATTCATGTCTGACATGTCCGGATGCGAATGGTTGAAAATATCGGGTCGTTATAGAAAACTTGGCTAGCGGTTGAAGAGAGGATCACGGCCTTCAAGTCAAAGCTTATGCAAGCCAGGAAAGTAAAAGCTCAAATAGCTCGTTAGTTGGAAAGAAACGATTCTACCATTATCTATGCAAACAACGTTGCTAAAGATGCTAAAAATAAAGTTTCTAACTTTATCAATCAAGCCCTCCTCGAAACTAAGGAATGATGTTGTGAGGTTGCCCTCTTTATTGTGTATCATGATAACATAGGGAAATGTTCGGAGTTAGACTTTCCTTCACTCCTGGATTTAAATGATAAATTTAAAAGGGGGTTTAACCTCAAACTAGGAAGTGCTATGGGTCACTTCAAGATGAATTCCCAGAATCAGCTCCTAGCAACCCTCAAGAGCTGTTATTTTTTTATGATCCTCCGCTTGACATGGATGAAAATGATGAAGGGGAGGATGATGGGGAAGACAAAATTGATGGTGATGACAATGATGACAAAGACGATAAGGATAGGGGTGGTGATAACAAGGATCCTAAAGGATCAAGAGATGGCGATCGGGTGGCCATGACTAAGGCCCCTCCTCCCATGATAAAGGTTTCCCTAATCCACTTAGATCTCAAAAGTTCCCCTGGAAAACATCACATCGAAAGATGCCCCTCCTCTCGTGCATCAAGTAAAAGAGAGAAAACTCAAGCTCCAATTTCTTAAGATCCCACAACACAAATGTTTAATTTTCATTTTTTAAATGCTCATAATTACTAATTAGCTTTAGTTAATAAGTTTGCTTATTTTAGTTTAGGAAAAGAAACCGTTTTGATATTTTGCATGAGAAAATAGAAAGGGAAGTGCTACGGTTAAAGAGAGAAATTAAGAAGCTGATTGAGGAAAATAATAGTTTATCTAATAAGTATAGGCGTCTTCTCATTTATGCTAGTTAGTTGAAAGATTTTAAAGAAAAAAGAGAAGCTCAGCCCTAGAAAAGGTCCTGTCTTCATTGCGAAAGAGTTATAAAAGAGAGTGTCGAGCCGACTGCACTCTTTTGGATATTAATTGAAGACAGGGACAATTCAGTAGAGTTCCTTCATAAAGTTTATTCTAAAAACCTTTTTATTGACTTCTCTTTTCTAGGGAAAGAGAATGGAGGGTTACTAAGGCATTTGCACACTAGATATTTGAATGATCATGGATCTAATCCTCATCTTGGGGAATGCTAGAACCTTCCTAGGTTTGAGCCTGCTCCACTTTCCTTATGCACTCTTCCTTTTGAAAAATTCAAGTTTAGCAAAGAAAAATTTATCTCTAAATTTTACAATGGGTCTGTATTGTATGAACTTGAATGATTTTGTTGTTGTATTATGTAATTCAGACAATCTTTATAAGCATTGAAATTCTCATTTCTTTGCAGCACGGTTTGTTTTCCATGAAGTGAACTTCCATTTTAAAAGAACTCTTAAGTAAATTTGTCAAGCTAAAAAGGGATTTTAAGGAGAAAACATTGACCTTCAAGACCTCTCGACTAATTAAATACTGCTTTCTTAGGAACCTTGAAGAAGTTTACAAACAACTTCCCCACTTGTATTTTGATTTCTTAGGTGATGAAAAAGATAGTTTACTTAAGGAAATATGGTCTAATTATGCTAAACTACTATGCGGTGATTCTAGTCCCCCCTTGAGAGATGAGATTATCATCAATTTCCCCCAGTCATTATTCCTCTCGAGTTTAATATCTCCTTTGACTCTACTTTCCTTATATTCGTGGGCTTATTCAAAAAGGCTCAAACCACTGCTTCAAAATTTAAGGACTGAATATATATAACACTTGAATTATTAATGTAATTTGACTTATTCATGCTTGTATGCCCTATTGTTATTAACATAAGAATATTTTTTCCCAACATGCTGATTTTTATTTTACTTATTCTTACTAGGTATGTTAACTCACACTTATACCTAGTGACCTTGACCTCCCTTCTCAATTGGATATATTTAAGGCCAGACTAATATTAGTTATCAGGAAGAGCTCCTCCTCTCAAGATGCTTCAGCTACACCATTTTCAAATAACCTAAAAGCGTATAAATGATATAATAAATACTATAAGTTGAGATCCATATTAAGTAATGTAAATGAAAAGTCCTCAAGTATAGAGGAGAAAATCAAAGAAAATGATAAAGGAATCAAAGAGCTAAGAAATAATATAGGGGCAGTAGTTCGATCCAGACCCCAAAACTAAGGAATCAAAGTTGATGTAGAAATTGCTTATTTATATCAGAGAATTGATAATCTTGAAGTTGATCTGCTAAAATGCAAGGTATCATGTCAATCTCTAGAATGCAAGTGGTGGCGAATCCAGGCTTCCCACTCCTACTCCTATGGTAATGACTAAGTCTTAATCTCTAGTAGGCAAAGAGGCATGCCCTTCCTTGTCAAACCCACCTTCGGACCAGGGAGAGTGCCAAAAGGTTAGGTATGAATGCATCCAATTTTTAAAAGGAAAGCGGGATGAAAGAATATCTTAACAAGTACCAAAGTCAGGATGAGGAGCTAGGTCGTGAAAAATATGCTTTTGTGCAGAAAGTTAAAGAATTACAAAGCAAGGTCAAAACTCTCAAGGATCCAATAAAACACTCGATCATGCATTAAAGTTTCAAGTTAGCCCTATTGATAATATGGATATTATCTAAAAGAAGGAGAAGAAATTCAAGGAATTTTTGGATGTGGAGGTTAGTCACATCACCAATCCTTCTTCGGCCATTAAAGACTTGAAGGAAAAAGTGTGAGGCCTTTGTTCTTAATGGAGAATAACCAAGGTGGCGTTGCTTGGAAAGTCCTGATTATATTCTCATATTGATTAATCTTTCTTATTATCTGTGTCTTTTAACGTGATGTGTGAAATGGTAAACCGTAAATAAATTAGTACCTAAACGGTTAATACCTCCAATAGACTTTGTGTTTTCTCATTTATTTTTTCTTATATTTGAACTCGTTGAATTGTTTGAAATTTAAAACTTGCTTCAGTGCTTCAGTGCTTCAGTTCAATTTCATATGACCTACGGTCTTTGATCAAGCATAGATTTGCTTGCTCTTTATTCCTTTGTAGAATGCTTTAGAACAGACTTTTCGATACTCTCTTCTTCTTCTAGAAAACATACAGTAAATAATTATGGCTTTCATAACTTTGAGAAATTATTTATTTCTTAAATTGGTTATTTCTCTTTGCAAATGCTGAAGAATATTTTTGTGAAAAAGTTTTCTTGTTAATCTTTGATAGTTTGAGAGTTTGTTTTTCAAATTATTTTTCTAGAATAATTATCAACAAAAAATTTAGATAATTCGAATCGATTTACTTTCTTATCTTTCTTTTTATAGGCAAATTATGGTTGATTTAAATATCATTATCCTAGCTGGTTTCTCTAAGTAAATATCTATTCGATGACTTTTCTTTATTGCATAAGTAGAGATAATCATTAGTCAGCTTTGATAAAAGTCCAAAAATTCACTTGGCAAGAGGATCGGAATTTCACCAATAATCCACTTGATAATAAGACCATAATTCAATCAGAAATCCATTTAATAGTAAGACTAGAATTTTACTTGGCACGAAGATTAGAAATTCGTCTGATAATAAGACCGTAATTCCATTTGATAAGAGGATCATAAATTTGATTATGAATAAAAATTCCTGTCATTTGATAATTTGAATTCCAATCAAGGACTGAGAGCTAACTCGATATATCAAAAAATGAATCCCCTGACTTAAATAATAATTCTGATGAGAAGGTTAAGAAATGTCTAGATGTCCATATTTGACATTAAATCCTTGGTTCCAGATAATAGATAGTTCTCGATCCTTCCTTTGAAGGTTACTTTAAGTTTGCCTTGGTGTAGATGTCACGACCCGAAATCCAATGTTCAAAAATTGACATCAAATACCTCACTTGTATTCGACTCTCAAAGATTCAAACATCGAACTCCAGTCGGATGGAGCTTATAACAACATTAGATGAGTATAAAAACAGCGGAAACAGAATGAATAACATTCATTACATCACAGTTACAACATCACCATAATATCCATTACACCATCAGAGTGTTTTTATACATATGTCACAACTCCAAATAGAACATCGTAATAGAACCACAAGTGATCATATGCAAAAAAGTCTTCAAGGAAATAAAGTGATAGAAAACTTCCAAAACTAAGCACCTTGAGATCCAAAAGCTTCCAAAATATCTCCAAGGTAAAGGCCTCCAAAAACCGATAGCCTCCAAACCAAAAGACTTCAAAATCCAGCAAACATCAGAACACGGAAAACCTGCTACTAGGCTGCCCGTGTCGAAATTATGGGCACCTAGAGTTTATAAAGGAAAAAATAAACTCCGGGTCAGTCGTGGGACTGGTATGAGTAAACAAAAACAGTTGCTTTTAAATAAACAAGATTTCTAAAAGAAAATCCGGTATGCTTTTTGGAAAATGAAACTACCATAAGACCTCCCACCACACACACAATGCAATTCACTGAATTAGAGGAGATTTCTTCTTATGATAGTCAAATATGCTTGATACGGAAAAATTCATTGATATTATTACTAGTGCATAGTGTAGAAAGCCATTTCGAAAGTATAATATTAATCTTAGTCAGCATACAACCATTATTGTATGCCTACTATAGCTACCATGTTTTGTGGCAGGTTACCGCCACAGTGCATTGTTGGTTATACAGCTAAAACCGTACAAGGCTCGTATTGTTTCTTTGGATTTCCCAACAAATGGTCAGGCTAAGGAACTTCCTACTGCCACATGAGTACGCCTCTGGAGGGACGTCCCGAGAACTTAACCAGTTCTCTGCCAACGCAAGGTCGGGTTACCTCTGTAACTAGGTAACTACTACACGACTATGCCATTCCCCGGTCGTTTGCGACCTTTATACGAGGGCCCTCTATCACAAAGCAACAACCACATAGTAAATGAGATTGCAGCAACCACATAGATAAAGTATTTGGGCTCCATACCATGATACCACCTTTTTCCAAAAGGAAATGACATACCTTAAAGGGTGCGACCCTCATAACCTTGTCCCATCTTTCCTTTTTCGACCATTTCCGGGGTGTGAGGTCCGATGAGGTCTCGTTCACAAAGCTACGCTTTACACGAAAGCCATGCTTTGATCATAAATGATCGACAAATGATCATCGACACACAGCAGCACTTAGCATGCCACACTACCAAATTGGGAGTATATCACTGATAACCTTCAACTGCATAACCTCTGAGCTCGTACATCTCAGAGAATGGTGTTAAGCTAAGCGAATAAATTCTCCGCCACCAACAGATATGTATTTGAAAGAAATCTGCTTTATATCTCAAAGTGTAGTGTCAGACATACAACCATACAAGTCTGTTCCAGGTTCGAACAGAACCGAAGGCACTTCGTCCAATAAATAAGAAGCCCTTGCAAATCCGGGTATCCGCAATTTCGATTGGACTCCCCATCACATGTGGAGATCTCTATACTGGAGCAACTCAGTGCAGAGACATTCGATAGGTTATCCTATCGTTTTCGAAGACACCCGTTCTTCAACCCCGTCTTCAAATGCTATTAATTTCGTCGTATCATTATTCGGAACAGTTATATGACACAAAGGTTCTTTCCTGGCTAAACCGAATAGTGAGCGCTTAATTTTAAAATACGTGGATGTATCAATTATAAAGATTCACATTCAAGGTTCGATGTGGGTTTCAGATAAATAACTGAAATCCGACTCCCTGTCGCATCGAAGTTTAAATGCCGTTTTACGGGCAAAAGAGTTTTCACATAAATACAGAAACAAATCACAAATCACAGTTCAGCACAAAGCAATTCGTATCACACAGTATCACAATCACAACAAAAATATCAATCCAGTACACAACATTTGATAATAGTTAATCATCTTTAATTAAAGTGAGTGTAATTTAAGTGAATTAACCACATAACTATTTTTTTTAAATCAGTGATTAATTATTCTTAATGATAAATTAATTAAATCTTAATCAACTTTATTAATTAATTATTCCTTAATTAATCATCTTAATTAACTATTAATTATAAATTAATTAACTTTAATTATCTAATTAACAATTCTTAATTACAAATAAATTAGACACTTAATTATTAATTAACCAATCTTTAATTACAAATTGATTAATCTCTAATTACTTAGTTAATTATAATTATAAATTAATTAACCATTCTTAATTACCCTTCTAAACAATTAATTAATAATAATTATTTATCTTAATTAACATTTAAAAATCTTCCTTAAACTTTGAAATCAATTTATTACTAAATTAGAAAACTTTCAATGTTAATTAAATTTAAAACTTATCTTATATTAACTACTTAGTTAAAGTATTTATTGGGATTTTAAAAACATTCTTAACTTAAATTGTTAAACATTTATTAAGTTGACAATACTCAAAACCTGTTGAAAAATAATTTGCTTAACTTTACTTTTATTATATAGCAAGTTTTAAAACCAACCCGAGTACTTTCTAGGTTTTACTCGAGTAAACACTTGAGTTTCCCACCATTTCTCCCGAGTCAATCTTCTCTTCCTCACGTACGTTCTTCTTTCTTTTCTTTTATTTTAAAATTTAATTTTAAACTTAAATAACTGTTTCCAGGCTCGAGAATTTCGCGTCCAACCCAAAGCAAACTCTTCGTTTACTCGAGTAACAACTCTAGTCGCTCTCCACCAAACACTCTGACACATATCTACGCCGTACACGTGCACGGCATCTCGCCATCGCTCCGGCGAACTCCACTCCCTTTGGCAAGTCGTGAATCACCCCTACATACGAAATCAAAACTCGTTTCGACACTAAAATTTCCAAATCGAAATTTATCATTTCGCTCGAATTCCTGAACTCAACCCATCCAACAAAATCACTTCGCCCCGGTTGCTCCGACCATCAGAAAATCTCCAACTCTGTACACACCACGTCAACCCCCTACACTACCATCCCCCTGGAGCACGTGCAACTCGATGCATCAGAGGTGATGAAATCACCTCGTTTCCAGACATTTCCAAAACTCGAACATAAACCCTAAATTCACCTCGTTCCTTTAATTTGTGCTATAGAAAAATTATTTGACAATTTTCTCGAAATCGTCGATTGCCAAACTTGCTTCAAGCAAAATCTTAAAATTCAAAATTGGTTCGATCATCTGAAAATGGTTAAAATGCATATTCTGTTCTACTATGAACTGCTCGTGGCATACACAACTAAAAATCACCATATTATTTTTGAAAATCCTATCTTTGGCTGTTAATTCAAGTTATACAATCGAACCGATGTTTTAAAATATTTGAATTTGTCATATATTTGTCTTTTTACAGTAAAACCGGATTTACATAGTAAATTCCTCATTATTAAGCTTAGAACAAATTTTGGACCAAAATTTAAGTTTAGACAAACTTATTTTGTTTAAAACTGTAAGCCTATAAATAGTTGGATTAAGATGTTTTGAAGTTTGATTAACTATCAACTCTGTAACTAAAATCCAGGAAGAACAGGCCATACAAAATTCACAGTACACATATAGTTACAGAATTTCTAACTTAAAAATTTACAGCAAAATACAACATTTATTTATGAAACAGATGCACAAGTTTAAATTCAGAAATGATATGTTTACTCACATGAAAACAAGTTTGAACAGAGAACACTTTTGTTTTGAAAAAATGAAGTTTTGATCTTCCTGTTTTTGTTCAGCAGGTTTTATGAGTTTGTAAATATAGTGATGCTTATATTTTTTTTCTTTTCTCTGATTTGCTAAGTTGTCTTTTTGAACGAGCAGGAATAAGAAGATACATATATATACAGAAGAAAGGTTTTGTACAGGGGTAGGTATTATCTGGTATAAGCTCATTTCTTTTGGTCAGATTTTTTTCTTTTGTTGACTAAACAAGATTTGTTTCAGAGTTGAAATGATTTCCAACACATTTCGAATAACCATATTTTGTGCTAGAATAGATAGCATTTAATGCACTTGTTTCCCGTCCTGTTTACATACTTAAGCTATTTGAATTTTTGTATGTACATTTTTTTGTTTTTTCTTCTTGCATACACAAAATTTAAATACATACAAACTTGTTTGGTTTTGCTTTGCTTAATAAAAAAATTGTTTTAGTTATTTGTATTGGTTTAACTTATGTTGCATACGCATAAACTCACTTATTTCTAACATAAACCCTTGTTTTTTTATTTTTATTCTTAAGCTTAACTATCAAACCCTTTATGTCATATTTACTTTATTAACAAATACATTACCCATTAAAGATATTTTGTTTTATTATCTTCTTGCTTGCATAATATACATACATACCTTCCTGGTTTTGCTTAGTTATGAACGAGCAGGCACTAGAAAATATACATATATATTCACATATATATAAGATTTAAATTCAAATGATTTTTAAAACATTTATTTATTCAATCAAAAGAAATTGAAGTTTTATTCATATAAATTAACACATATTTTATTTGTTTTGAAACTTTTCAAATTAAATTCCAAAAGTTCAAATAAGTTACCAAATTTAAATTTATAAATTTTGGGATGTTACAGCAGAACTAAATCTGTTCAATTGTTCTTCATCTAGAAAATTTCTTTGATCCATCATTAGGATAGATTTAAACTTTCTTGATTGATTTATTTTTCCCCTTATCACCCTTTGGGTGATGATTTAGGCTCTGAACTTTTTGGCCCCTTATCACCTTATAGGCGATATTTAGGCTTGAGCCCCTTGTTACCTTACAGACAATGTTTTAGGTTGGTCGCTGCATTTGGTTAGTCATTTTAGGCAGGACCAAAGTCTTACCCGTCCTCTCTCTAGAAGGTGCTCCGGTCAGGTCTTATAGAAGGAACCAAAGGCCGGCTGATGCTTTGGCCAAAACATCTTAGACGGGACCAAAGGCTTACTCCATTCTCCATTTAGGAGATGCTTTAGCCAGGTCATGTAGGCGGGATCTAAGGCTTGCGAAGCTATGGTTGGGCCCTATATGTGGGATTAGAGGCTTACTCTGACCTCCCTATAAGAGTTGCTCTGAACAAGCCATTTTGGTAGGATCAAAGGCTTTTTCCATTATACTATAGCTCAGGAAGAATTTGTCTTTATTAATCAGTTGATCTTTGTAGATACTTTTTCCTTTTGCTTACATTTTGCTAAAAAATTCTTGAAATTCTTCTTTCCCCAATAAATTCTCGATCATTTCTTCAAGGGCTCGACACTAATTGGTTTCAGGTTCATTCCTTCAGTGATATTGACCATAAGCACCTCCGAGATTTTTTTCATTTCCCAATTTCTTCTTCTTTAAAGGCCAACAATTCAAACTCTCTTTAGTTAAGAGATAGATGTTTTGGTAGGAGGTGGTAAGAGAATGGGCTTTGATACATCGGGAATTCTTAGGGGATAATGTCTTTGGTCCCTATTTGGTTTTCTTATAACTTTGAATAAGCTCTTCAGTTCTAACGTCCAGTTCTCTCTTTGAAAATTTCCGAGTTCTGGTTGGAGTAGGAGAGAATTCAAATATTCTCTTCCATTTTTGGGCAAACTTATTGAAATCCTTTGTTATTTAAATTTCGAAGATAGTTCCCTTAGCTTGGAGTTGTATAGGCTTCTTCATTTTTGAGAATGGATCATTCCTTTTCTTGTTTCTTTTCTTCGAGTAGGGCAATAAATGAAGATTGAGGTAGATCCCATATGGAATGGATTTATACTTCAGCTATTCGGGTCATAAGGAATTACTCGCCTTTTTTGAGCTATATCCATCCGTACCAATTCTCTTAACACTTGCTCATCATGGAATCCCAAACTACGAGTAACTTGATAAGCTGGTTTGGCCAAGTGAGGATTAAAGGATCCTTGTTTTGAAATGGTCGTTATGCCATTCAAGATGTGTTATGTAATATTTGGAAAGTTCTTTCAGGAGATATGCAGGTTGGGAAAGTCCTTATTTCCTTTTTATGCAGACTTAGGAGAAGTTCTTTATAGGGATATGCAGGGAATCAAAGGTTTGAGCCCTCCTTCTAGCGCCAAAAATGTTAACAAGATTCTTTGCTAACCAAATATGCAGAGTGGGCTGGGATCGGTTTGGATAAGGGCTTAAGTAACTTATGCAAGCTTGGAAAAAATCTGCATGCCCAGTTTGAGTCCAAGTGAAGTTATATGCTTGTTCATTATTCAAACTCAAGTCCAGAATATGGTCATATGCTCGTCCATAATTCAAGAATAGTCAAATGTAGTCATCTAAAAGAAGTATGCTATGCAAGAAGTTTATTGTCCAAGTCCTTACGTGTGAAATTTGAGAATTACAATCCTTCAAAAATAGGTGCTATCTAATAGCTAAATGTCCAAGCCCTTATCTGTAAATGTCACAAGAGTACAATAGGCTCTAAAATCCCCAAATAAATTTAGGTTTTACAACCTTAAAAATGTAAGAAATAAGGAAAGAAGTATCCGCCTCCATTTGAATAGCTAAGGGAGCCTATTTGTAGAGGTAGGCAGCATGGTCTCCACGTATCCATCAGTCAGATATTCGACACCTTCTATGCATTGTTAATGTTCGTTATCTCCTTTGCGTTGTTGATATTCGCATTCCCGCCTTCATTGATGAAACTCACCATCATTTGCTACTTGAAGAAGTTCAAAACCCACTTGCTGCTTTTATGTTTTACAACAGTTATAGTTGTAAAGGCTTGGTTCTGTTTAAAGTCTTGATATCTTTTCCATTAATGAAGCTCAACATTTCTTACCTTTATAAGTTCAACAACATAATCTTCTTCTTTGTATTCGCTCGATAACACTCATTATGGTAAGTATTTGACAATAGCACTGGGGTAGTGATTTGGTAGTTGTTATATCACGGGCTCAACATCTCCTAGAAGCTCGATATCCCCATTCTTTGATAGGATGTTGCATTCTCCTCTTCTATGATGCTTCAGGTTGTAGCAGCTCGTCACCTCCCATTGGATTTTTTAGGTTTGGTAGCGTTTACATCACAAAAACTCGATATCCATTGACGTTCGACACTACTTCGGATATGCTCAACATCTTTAGAAGTTGTTGGGATGTTATACATCTTTTGCCTTACATGCTCGGGAACCTTTATGGTTGTTAAGGCTCGATACCTTCTTGTTGTGTTCACATTCGATATCCTTTATTTTTGCCAATTTCTTGGAATTCGACATCATTAAAGACCTAACATTCCTACTTTACTTAAGCACTCAAAATCCCTTGACTATAGAAGTTCGACACCTTCTTGGGGCTGCTTGAACTTCATTACCCATTATCGAATGCCTGATTTACTCCTCCTTCATTGTTATAGAATTCAACATGGTTTCCCTAGGTGTTTAGCATCTTCATTTGTAGTAACATGTGTAATAAATGGTTATAATTATAATGGACAATTCTTAAAGACGTTTATTTATTCATTCTAATTTTACCTATTATATCTTCCTTATCTCTCCATAATTAGTCCATTTATATTTCTATTAAATTCCTGTAACTCCCTATTTATTCCGCATTTATTGCCTTGTTAATCTTGGAGTTACAACCTTTTCCATTTACAATTTCTAATTATTAATTAAGCGGTTTGTATAAATGTTCTAGTTACATCTAATGTGAACATTGATGGGTATTATACTTATAGAGTCCACAATTTACAATTATAAGGAGGTCCAACAAAGGAGTCAAGTACCATTTAATTTCTAGGTTGCTTCCATATGTCATGGTCATGCTCTTCTTACTCCACACTTTAAGATACGATCTCTGCTCCGTAAGTAATTGTAGCAGGAGTATAAATTTAACTCTACTTTTTTTTCAACCCATAGTTGCTTCGCCCATCCTTTCGGAATATGGTCGCAACTACCTCTATAGTTGGAGTTTATAGAGTTAGACGTATCTTCGAAATAAATAAATATATATATATGTATATATATATATATATATACACACACACAGAGTAGGGTTTTATTTAAAATAAATTTTACAATAATAAATATGTCACTCATACGTATACCTTTCTCCATTGATTGGGTAACCTAAGCTCTGATATCATATGTAACAACTCGTCCTGAAACAGACCTAAATCCTGATCCAGAAAAGGCTCACTGAAACTTAGACCAATTCAAAACTCACTGTTGGTTGGTAAAAAGAACAATACAGATCTATTTATCAATTTACTTAGAATTCACAGTGGGAAGACAAAGTATAATAGCATAAATAGTATCCATTTTATTTCAAATTCCAATTGTCACTAAACCATAACATATTGTCAACAATAATCATTACATCATCTTGTTCAAAAATTCATTTTTGACTTCAAATGGGTACATCATAAAATTTCATAAATAGATAAATAGACTATTGCTACATTCTCCTCTCATCATCATCTCCATCTTGGTCTTTGCCTCCATCTTGGTCATCGTCTCCTTCTCTAAACTGTGTTGTAATGAGGATGGATTCAGAATAATGATATCTTGTGAATAGAAAATCTCGACCTTTCTGTATCAGTGCTTGGGTGGTACAATTCAATAAGGATACGTCTTTCACATTTTAAACTATATCCAAAACCATTTAATACTTCATATAAGGGAAATAGGCATGCCCTTAAACAATCACTTAATACCTTCAACCCTCGAAGCAGGTTTTCCTATAATCAATAATGCAGAACCACTATTACCGTCTACCAATGAGAGATATAGAACCCAAGCCACTTAATACCTTCTAATGGAAAATATGCAGACCTGACCATTTAAGACCTCAATTGAGGTAGGCTTCCATCATTTAATACCTGTTACCATGGCGGACTCCACATAGGTCTCTATCCAGCTGACATTGCGTGGAAATCTCTTTGGACACTTAATACTTCAACTGAAGCAGACTTTTCCGAGATATCTTCAGCTATGCGTAAATCCAATCCCGACCATTTAATACTTCGTATGATGAAAAACGATGGGCCCTCAAACAATCACTTAATATCTTCAGTTTCCCTAACAAGGTCCTCCGTATTATGAGCCATACCCCATGTAATTGTCTCAAATTAGTCCGACTATTCATAGGAACTGGTAGCCAGATTAGATGGGTTGATTTACCTTACAAAATAGGAACTAACCTCGTATCATCCATATTTACTTATTATAAATGATGTCTACATCAGCCCCAAAGTCATGCTGCTAGTAGCTAGATTAGTTGGGCAAATTTCTATGTGTTTTTTTTTGATCTCGCATCCCCATAACTTAGTCATATTTCATAACACTCTCAAAGTGTATTATCACATATCCCATCGTATTCATTATTTAGGTCTTATAAGTAATCCTTCTTATTTTGCCTAATTCATTACTTCCCTAAGGAGGATTTAAATGACAATTATCACTTAATTAACTATGCAATTAATATGCTACAATTATACGTTATTTACGCTAGTTTATATATATAACTATGCGTTTATTAATTTCTATGCGTGCGGAGATTACGTCTTAAACTAACGTTCAAACGCCAAATCTTCCAATGTTATACAAGTCTCATTTCCATAATAGCATTTTTGCCATAAGTCCAATATTTCAAAATAAAATTAATAGATTTGTACTTAGAATCCAATTCTAACTTATTTTATATCAAAACAATGGAATAGAACAATAATAATTGAAACTTACAATTTAATTTGTCTCACTCTCTATTCAATTCTTTTTTACATGAAGTTAGACAAGGGAATTTCTATTCAATTTATAGAAATAGGCAGTGCAAACTACGAATAAGAACTCATACCTTACATGCCTTTCTTAATCACTTTTAATCAAATCAATAGAAAAGGAATAAGAAGTGGAATAGAATGTAAAATACATATATTGCAAAATCCACAAAAACTCCTTTATTTTAATACAAAATAATTAAGATTCCAACCTAAGAATTGACATTTTGCTTTGGGAGAATATTGGGGATTTTTAGTATGATGTTTTTGTAATTTAAAACTCCCTAAGGCATACATCAAATTCAAACTACACTATTCAATTACTGAAATAGAAAAAATAAAATTTCCACCCATAGAGGTCCTTATCTTTTCCTTCTTAGATTTGACACATTTTGAATGAACACTTTCAAATCTCTTTATTTTGATACGTACTGTTAGCACCAAAATTGGTCACTAACACCCTTAGAAAGATTGTGTAGAGAGATTAATGAAGAAATTAAATTAAAACAGAGAAGAGAATGTAAATTCAAGTGCAGAAAGTAAGAACACCAAATTTATAGTGGTTCGGCGTAGTAGCCTACGTCCACTTTGAAGTTGATCTTTATTCCTTTCTTTGATGTTTGATTACAGATACAATCCGTTTCTAAGTAATTGAATACAATTGACAAATAATAAGCTTAAGTCTTGAATAAGGGTTGAATGTGGCAGAGTCTCCCATTGTTCTCTAAAAAATCTCTCCTTTATTGTGCCCCTGCCCCTCTATTTATAGACGAGAATGGGTTGGACTCCCTGGTGGGCCCGGTATCTGAATATGTCGGCCTGAATGGAATAAGCCCTATGTGCCGACCCAAACATGCCGAACAACCAAGTGCCAAACCTCCGTCTTTATGCTGAACAACATGAGGCCGGACGCTCTTCATGTCGAACACCCATTGGTGCCGAACGATTCTGGACGACGAACGGTCGGTGATGGCCGAACGAGATATGTGTCGAACGGGATGTGGTGTTGAGTGAGGGGTGCAGGCTGAACCGAGGCTGGAATGCCGAGCGGTCCAGGAATGCCGAGTGGAGCATGAATGTCAAACGCTCCAGGAGCCGGACGTAACTTGTAGGCCGAACGTTCACGGATGCCGAACATTCTTTTGGCCGAATGATGTCTTTGGCCAAACGTACTCGGGAGGCCAAGCGATCTTTGGTTGTCGAACGATCTTATGCCAAGCGTTCTTCTTTGGCCGACGATATTCAATACCGAATGTTTCTCGATGTCGAACGCTCCTTGATGCCGAACGAGGCGCTCCTGTCGAACGACCTTGTCATGCCGAACGTTCGTTGACGCGGACCGGACTTGGATGCCAAGTGCTTCTTGGATGCCGGACGTAACGTGATGCCGAACGATCCAGTTTGACCGATCGATAGGGATGCCGAGTACTAGGTTGCCTGGCCAATTCCCCAGGAAACACTTGCCCTCCAAAGTGTATCGCCTGACCGAATGTGATACGCTTTGGATCATGAGTCCTTTGTGCTTTTCTTCAAATCCTGGCCCATCACTCTTGGGGGTTGCTTTCTTGTGATACCAGTTGTGGGGGTGTGTGCCGAACGTAATGTAAATGCCGAACGATACGGTCGAAGCCGAACGTTCTATTCGTGTCGAATGATACCTTTTTGATCGGCTCTACCGGTTATGGCCTCTTCAACTTATCCTTCTTCCCTATAAAACCTGGCATCCTCCTTCTTCCCCTCTTTTCACTTTTATTTCCTTTATTTTTCGAGAACTTGCAATCCATCACGCCTTGCTTTAGCCAAGTTTTAGCAATCTTCAATCCAAAACTCACGGATCCCCAAGCTCCCTCCATAATCTTTGGTAAGAAACTTCTGCTCCCTCTCGACTCAGGAGGCATTAGATATTACTCAAACAAATCGTTCACGGACCGTAGAAAAATAGGAGGCGTGTGAGTTGTGGCTCAGTCGTGGTCTAGGGCTATAACTTAGCATACTCTTAGGTGATTTCAAGGTGAATGGACCGGAGAAGATAAGGTTGATGGTGTATTGCGGTGACTCAACATGATCTCTTAATGTCGAGTAGCCTTACGGTAGCACGAGAATGGACTCAGTGTTCGGGACTATTGATAATTTTTTGACTGGGCTGTGGTTCGGCATAATCTCCCTATGCCGAACGAAATTGGAGTGGGACAAGTTCAAAAGGAAACGGGGAGTGGATAGGAGACCGAACGACAGTTATGCTGAACTGTATTTCGTTCGAACGATGCCCAGGTCGAGCGATGGTTTGAGCGAATAAACTTAGGCCGAACAGCAATTTGGCCAGATGGTAGTTTGGCCGTTCAACATTTAGGCCGAACGATGATTTGGCTGAATGATAGTTAAGCCGAACGACTCTTAGGCCGAACCATTATGAATGTCGGACCCTGCCTTAGCTTAGGTGGAATACTTATTTACCTCACCTAATCAAATAACAAAACAAAGGCAAGGACCCCAGCATACTAGCATATCGAACTGATCTGGACTGACAGCTTCCCAGCTTCAGTAGACATGATTTTGAACATAAATTGACATAGTCAGATAACCTCTTCTAATTTTTTCTGAATCCGAAATTATGAACACCATATGGCAGGCTTTTGGAGACGGTCAGCGATGACGGTCTTGAAGTCGACGATTCGAAACTTAGTTTTATATCAGTAACCCTATGACTTTCAATCTTTTAATGCCTACACGTGATTGATCGTACTAGTTCACACACCACTTGGGGGGAATATTTGTATTGTTGATTCTAACGTCGAACATTTTTCAAGTATAGTTCACACAGGTGCTTAGCCAAATTCAATATTTATTGAAGATGTCGAAAAAATCCAGCTCTGCCACGATTTCTGACAGACCGGGGCCATCCTCTCGACAGGAAGTCGTAGACGTTTCAAATCCATCAGCCTCCCCTGCACATAACTTAGCCCCCGATGCCTTGGAGGCATCGATCTTCTTGGATAACCCTGTCGATTCATAGGCTTCAAAAATCAATCAAATTGCGCTCCGACGAATATGCTCCATCCATGGAATACCTTTTGACGACATGCTGGTTCCATCGGGGCACGACCGGCCACACTTGCCCCCAGTCGGATACATAGCATGTAACAAATTCATGTGCTGGGTTGGAAGTTTGCCACCGTTCAATTTGTTTCTTCGAGATGTGCTGCAATACATCGACATCTCCCCGTCACAGTTGCACCCAAACGGTCACGCCTTCATCTATGGCACTTACCTACTCTTCATGACCGTCTTCTCTAGGCCTCCCACTCCTGGCGACATTAGATATATTTATATAATCAAGAAGTGGAGAGATAGCCCCTCCTTTGTGTTCCTCGAGCAGCATCACATATGCCAAATTTTAACCGGGGCGTGGAGCAAGTTTTCCCTGTACAAACAGGAATGGTTCTATGTGCGTTGCCCTTTTGGTTCCGCGAGGAGATGGGTCGAAGGAAGTGAGTCTTCTTCTTGGAACGATACTCATGTTTTGGCCGAAGCTATGCCTATGCTAACTCTTGTTTCATCTTCTCAGGTATCAATTCACGTCCCGACGGCTGCGGGTATTCTGAGGCCGTTGAAGCTATTAGAGCTCTTCCTGCCAAAGAATGAGACATCCGAACTCTTATCTCAAATGAGTCACTATCGAGGTTCGGATTGTTAGTAGAAGGTCGCCGGGTAAGTCTTCCCGAAGGCGTTACTGTACCCAGGCCGGTCTCCGGCAAAGGGAAAAAATTAGCTGTGTCGTCAGCACGCCACACCCCTGATGTACAAGAAGAAGGGGAAATCAAGGAGGGTGAAACACCCGAGGCACAAGGTGAGAATTTGGGTCCAACCCAAGATCCTATAGTTGAAGTGCACGATATCGAAACGTCATCTTCTCCTTCACAGAGGAAAAATGTATTGACGTACAAAATCAAAAAGGAGAAGGTTGGCGGGACTTCGAAAGTTACGCTTATCCCGACGGAGAAAGAGGCTTCTTCTCAACACGTAGAAAATTCTTTAAAGGGATTATTGAACCTCTCTATTCCGGATGATCTGCTCAATTATGACTTTGACGATCCGGAGGCACTCAAACTTCATTCGCCCATTAGAGACGACGCGGGTGCTCCAACCCAGAGTCAGGGAGAGAAAACTCCTATTAGCAAAGCGACTAGTCTGTTGGGGGGAAACACTAGGACACACACGAACACTTGCACTTCAATTTTTCGCTTAGACTTTTGTCAACACACTACTCTTTGCTAATTCGCTGCTATTTGAATTCTGTACAGGTGGTATGGGGTGTTCACATGGATTCGATCGCCTTCGTGGCTCGTCTGTTCTTCACCACTCCAGACGGCGCGGGTTTCGAAAGACGTCGAGATAGGGATGGTGACAGCGATAAAGACTGTAATGACCCACAAATCCGTACCCCTTGAGTTAACACTATTTTACAACAATCAACTCAAGCTGCACAGAAATACGAACCATTTGGTTTTAAGAAGAAGAGGTAGAAGAAGAGAAAACAAAATCAACATCAGAATCTAACCATCGCAGCGGAATAAAATATAATAGATAATAGATACTCTTTACTCAAACATCAAATATTTTTGTTTATATATATATATACACACACACACACACATCATCAGGGTACATCAATCACAGCTTAATATCAATATCATACAAATGGATACACAACAACCTAAGATACTTAATAACTCAAACAGCGGAATATATAAATATAAACAAGAACGAATGTACGTATCGTCATCCAGCTCGTCTCCCGAGTTCCACCACATCAAAACCTGTATCCTATAATACTCGGTCTGACCCGAGCATTACAGTTAAATAACACCCGAGTCAGTCTGGAATACCAGCGTGAGAAAATCACACCCAATTGATTTTTAAAGTTTCAAAAATCCTTTGAAAACAAAAGCATCTCGTAAGACCTCGCCACAAATAAACATGTCGGGTTTTTACCTTACGATAGCTAAAACAATTTTTATAGAAATCCTCTGATATTATAATAGGGTCTATATATAAATACTTATAAAATAGCCGAAATTGTTACATTATTAAATTCCAGCTACTAGCCACAAAGTGGGTAATACAAACAAAACTCGTACAAGGCTCGTAGGGAGAATGGATTTCCAACTAATGACTAGGCACTGGGGTACCACCTGTCACAGTACGGGGCCTAGATCACCGTACCGAGGAGTACGCCCGCTCCCTCGCAACACAAGGCCGGGACTATCCCTTACTTGATAATCCCGAGTGAGATCACTCCGCGGTTGGGATCAGCAACCGCCCACTAAGCCGAAATAAAAAGGGACATCTAGACTGGAATGACCTCACCCTGCTTGGGTGCTACCCACCTAGCCTTGCTGCATAACCGCTGATTTTCAGTCATTCCCATTTGATGAGGCTTGATGCTAAGCGTTACCTTTATAGAACATATACCTTAGAATGCCCATCGTCCACCTGACGATGATTCGCAAGCATTCATCCATACAAGTCCGTCCCGGTTTCGAACGGAACCGAAGGCACTATTCCTATTACATCCATTTTGGAAATATCCTCAAGATTAGTAGCGACTAGCCCTTGCACTTCACTGCTCCATCTTCGAATCCAAAAATCGTTTTTCATGAAAACGTACAAACCGGATCGAAGTGGTTTTCGAGAAATTAATCTCGATTCCGAACTCTTCGAAACGATCAACGCATTTTGTCCAATATTGATAGTCGGTGATAACTATCGATTAATATTCACAAACATCCATCAAACAATAAATAATTTCCCAAATTATTTATTAACCTCGAAATATCTTCACAAGATATATTTCTATTTTAAATCCTTAGGAAACAGTTTCAAAACCATCCTTCTTTTCAGATGAGACTTTCCCAAATATTTTCTATCTCCTCTGAAATCACCAAGCACAAAACTAGAGTTTTGAAATAATTTAAAACACTTTACTTTGAAATATATACTTTACAACATTTAGAATAAAACTACTTCAATATTTGTTAAAAATACATACTATATGAATTTGAGAAAATAAGGTTACTTTATAAAATATAAAACCAGGTTTTCACTTTTAAAACAAATACTAAGTCACTTTTAATTAATTAATGCTATAATATATTAAAAGGAAATACTTGCTTTAGAATTTAAATATTAGAAATAATAAATTTTACAAACTTGTTTTCTTTTAAAAAAACAACTTTAAAACATTTAATTTATATTTACAAATTTACTTTTAAAAAACGTGTACTTGGCCATCCAGAGAAAATTCCAACTTCAAGCACTTAAATCAATTTTCCAAATTGATTTCCAATTTATTCTATTTGAAATAAATTTCTTTACTTGCTCGGTTCATTTCAAAATTCATTAATTATGGACTTTATTTTTTTTATTATTATTTTCTGTTTGATTTTAAATCCTTTAACTGAAATGTACAAATTTCAGGCTTTTCCCATTTTCTTCTTTGTTTCTTTCAAATTTTAAATCTTAAATTTAAAATAAACGTTATGTTCTTTTAGATACTAGCATTGGAGTTTACAATTCGTTAACTTTCTATAAATTCAAAAATCTCCTTTCTATATTCAAGATTTATTAATTAGAATCCTTATGTCACTTTATTTTATTTTTATTTCATTCTTAAATTTATTCAAATTTCCATAATTATTTTACTTACAAATTCACCTCCTTTCTTTTCTTTCCAACATCCAAGTTATATATTTTTCTTGAAATTCATTATACCCAATTATCCAATCAAACCATAGCATTCAATATTTCAACATAATCCATCATAAAATATCAAATCATCGTAACATGGTAATTTAAATAATTTAAATAAAAGTTGAGGGATCCAGTTGGATCCCTCCACCCTATTTTCCCTGCATCCACAGCCGTTAGCATTACATAATATGCCAAATTCAAATTATACTATACTCTATCACATCAATCAATCCAACCATAAAATCAATTATTTAAATTTAATCATTTAAATTTAAATTTCAACTGAGTGAGATTAACTCACCTTTGACTGCGCATGCACCCATTCCAATCCGACATGTTTTCTTTTAAGATTTCAAACCTTGAATAAACATTATACAATTTAATTATTAATATCCGAATCAGTCTTACAATTAATTCCCAATTTAACAATTTAAATAATTCCATGATTTATTTCAAACTAATGATTAAATTAATAAAATATTTTAGCGACACCATAAATTTAATAGGTTTGTTAAACAAATCCGTTTCCAAAAATAAAATTTCCATTTAATAAATTTAATTTAATTCTCCTTAATATACTAATAAATTGGTTAATTGGAATGTAAATATGTATATCGATATATACTTATTATCATTATAATATAAAAAAAATTCTTTCTCTGTAATATATATGTTCATATATATATATATATATATATATATATATTATATATTACACATTTAAATTTAAATGAATAACTACAATTTAGAATTTGAATTAACATAAATTATTAAAACAAAGATCGATACTTCGTTGAACTGCGGCCATCAGGACTTCAACCCCACCACGCAAACTATGCCCTAACCCCTACTCGATGCTCTTCCCATCGTTTACCGCAACCAGCCTCAACCCTAATCGCGACTTCACCGCGACAACCCTAGCCTCGTCGTTCCCCCTCGTGCTCGCCAGAGGCCGTGACCACTGCCGCCTCACGAACCCTGCCAGCAATCGACGACCCCATCCCCGAGCTTGACATCATCTCGCGACGCTACCCTCCTCCCTAACGCGATGAAATCACTGACCCTAGCAAATTGGGCTGCTGTGCCAAAGAAATCGAGCATCTCAAATCTCGATCGCAACCGCAGGCATGAATCGAAGATTTATAGGATTTTAGACATTCGATTTCGGCATGAACAGGAAAGATGGAAGGGACAAAGGGAAACTCGGCCATTTATTCGAGCACCTTATTTTTTTCTTTTCTGCGTTCCATTTGAAAGGAGGAAAGGGAATATATAAAATTGAACGAGGATGGCTTCACAAAAATATACTAATACGAGAATTCTTAAAGAAGACTCGACTTTAAAAGAAATGGGAAGGAGATGTAAAGAAGAAGATTTGACTTAAGATTTGATTTTTTTCTTTTATATGTATATTTTATTTCGATTAATATCAATTAAATTTGCAGCACGTTTATATATCGTGCACCCACACACTAACTCCGATTAATACGAAATTCGAAATCCAATAATAATTCAATATTACGGACCCAATGGAACCGGTTTCGTCGAATTCCGAGACTGTGTCTCGGAAGGCTATTTTTAAATTCAATTTAAATGATATAAAATCTTAAAACTAAACAAACCACTGCAAATTTCCATTTTACAACTTTTATTATCTTCAATATTATCAATATAAATTTTATCAGCCATTAAATTATTTTTAACAGGCTTAAAACTCCAGATTCAATAATTTACCCAACTTCAAATTATTTTGATTTAATAATTAAATCACCCAATACATATTGATATTTGAAATTCAACTTAAAAATTAACTTTTGATTATTTAAATTAATTAAATATTCTCATTTCAAATGCTCAAAAATTCTGGGTCGTCACATTCCTCCCCCCTTAAAAGAATTTCGTCCCCGAAATTACTAATTAGGAAGAATGATTCAATACCCGTTTACTTTTCCCAAAACCAATAATTAACATCTTTCCAACGATCTTTTTATAAGAGACCCATTATTATTATTCTTATTAACTTCTCAACCCTCCCATAGTTTCAAACTATACTATTTGATTAACTATTCAAGTTTCAATTTAAAACCATTTTGAATTATCAAATTTTTTTTCAAAATTTTTCTAACTCTCTAAATTTCCGAAAATTTTTGCCAGCGTCTCCTTTGCGCGGCTAGCTCGGTACAACTACAAAATGGCTCTACGGCCCCTCAAATCCAAAAAGAAAACAAAAGGCCAAGTGGCTCAATCCAAATCCCAATCAAATTTCATACCAAATTCAAATACATACCTTTTTGTCGAGCATTTCAAATTTATCTTTTGTAATCAAAACCAATTCTTCTTTCCCTTTATAATACCTGCATACCTGCTTAGCACTAATATCCATTCACAATATTCCAAAACATTTTATCCACTTTCTCACAAAATGTCAATATCTATTCATTCCAATATTGACTTAAATTATATTGGTAGTATCAATTTCCATTTAAGACTTCACCATTCCCTCTTAAGTTTAGTTTAAGCATTTTATATGTTTCTTACATTTATTTTCATCTTCCACCTTAGTTTATATTTATTTCTATTCAAATTGATTCTTCCATTTTCATATGAATTCAATTTATCTTTAACTCTAAATTTTAAATTTTACTTGTCATTTACAACTAATTTATGTCATTATTTGAAATTGGTTGCATTTACTAACTTATTTTAGTTTCTAATTTGAATTTGTTTGGCGTTAACAAAATTTTCCAAAAATTTTCAAAAATTTTCTAACTCCCAAAATTTCTGAAATTTTTTGGCAGAGTCTCCTTTGTACGGAGGAGCTTTTGCAATTTGACAAAAGAGATAAATATATATACATCGACCCACACGGTCGGAAAAACCAAAAACAGTTCATTTTTCCTATTTTTATTGCGTAGGCGTACCTTATTTAGCATTTTAAGCAAGCGGCTTATTATTTTTAGCAAATAGCACAACCAAATCCAGCCACACGGCTTCCAGGTACCTGTACTTACTCAATTTAAACATGTAAGTGCCAAATATATGCAGTTTAACTATATTTCACTTAGTTGCAATGGTTAAAACATATGAATTCTAAAAGAAATGCTTAACAAACATTTTCCATAAGCAACTTATACCATTTTCATACTAATTCCACTGTTCCAATTAATATATAACCATTTTCATTCAATTTGAATGGTTTAAAACTCAATCGCGTACATTTAATTTATTCTTAAGCAAACTCAATTCATATTTAATTCCATTGCTTTCAAAAATCAATTTATTTCACTCGTATTAATTCATAGGATTTTAATTACCTCCATTTACAACCAATGATATTTATTCTATGCAAATTTGACAAGATCTATGTGAACAAACAAATATTTATGTTTTATCACCAATTTAAATGGATTTCAACTCGATTTATACTTAATCCTATTTCATCTTCAAATCTATTCACAATCTAAATATTCTCATTTCATTGCATATCAAATTTGAATACATTCACTTGCATTTCATTTTATTAACCAAACTAGTTCATTCAAAACCATTAACAATTTAGGTTCATCTTCATTACCAATTAAATTTCCCTTTTGTTTTAATTCATTCACAACCATTTATTTAGCTCGACACGTTCTATTGGAATTTTATCCACTATCCATTCATTTACATTTCATTTCACGTCTGTTTATTCGAAACTATTTATTTAGCTCAAAAACAATCCCAGCTATTTCATTCCATAATTATTTCTCAACGTATTTAAACCACATTTCATTTGATTCTTATTTATTCCATCATTTATATATTTAATATAATTAGTTTATCCACGTTCACTTAAACCATTCTAATAAACTTGAAACATTTTGTTTTTCTTATTGTCTCAAGTTATTTCAATCCCTTAATAATTTAAATGGTTTACAATTATTTATTCTAGAATTTCATTCCATTAATATTATTTATAACTCACCGAATTTTATTTCGATTAAAAATATATTTTCACTTGATTTAAAACCAATTCAATATTATTAAACTTTGTTTAAGTTGAATTCAATTCAACTCTCCTTCATTTATTTAGCTTAAGTCAATTTACTTCAATTTATTCAAATTTTACACTTAAGCTCATTCTCATTCTGCAAACAAAGTTCTCTTTTCAATTTATCTTGATTCTATTTTAATCCAATCCCATTTCCAACTACTAATTTATTTGATCAATTATTATACATTTTAGCTTTCTAGATTCAGCTCATTCAATTTATTACCTGGCTATTTCCAAGTTATCTTCACTTATGGATTTTATTTGCACATTCAAATCATTGCTATTTTAATCCATTTACATTTTTATCCGATACACTTCAATTATATTTAATTTGTTAACACTTCAAGCTAAATTTTCAATTTATAACTCAAGTTTTAAATCCACTATCCATTTTCAATATACCACCCAATTTTATTAACCACAATATAATTACATTTACATTACTATCGATCCAAGTCGAATTTGATTTATATCTTGAGTTTTATTTCCAAACTTCAATATTAACTCACCAATTCAGCTTTATTTAACATTCCATTAACCAATTTATTAACAAATTAGTTCAATATTTGATTTTTAATTCCAGATAGCACTTCATTTAATTTTCTTAGTTCAATTTATTTTACAATTCAAGTTTTGATCTTTATTTTATTTTCAATTCAACAAAAATATTTATTTTTGGGTTTTCTATCTCACCTTCAAATTTAACAAGTCACAACTTATTCTTTACACAATCCCATTCATTCAAGGCTTAAATATATTCATCTTTTATTTTTAACTCAAGCCTTATGCTTATTTATATCTTAAGCATATTTTTATTCCATGCAATATAATTCTGATTCTTTTATAAGTTATTCTTATTTATTTATTCCAATTCCAATTCTTATCCAACTTGTTTTCCATTTGTTCAGGTAAGAATCTAATTCCATTCATTAACTCAATTGAATTTTTATTCCAATTCAATTTTACTTTAACCCAAATTTATTTAACTCAATTCAATTTCAACTTGATTCAAATACAACTGGACATTATTTCCAGCTTATTCGATTTATTTCGATCCAGTTAAATTTTATTCTCCAATACAAGCTTATTTCATTTTTAACTTTTCACTTAAAATTTAAATTCCAACATTCAAAGCTTATATTTCCTTCCCGATTTAAAACTCGTCTCAATTTATAAGCTTACAATTTATAAGCTTACAACTAACTCATCAGGATCTTTAAATACCCGGC
Organism: Allium cepa; assembly: GCA_030765085.1. NCBI lineage: Eukaryota > Viridiplantae > Streptophyta > Magnoliopsida > Asparagales > Amaryllidaceae > Allium > Allium cepa. The sequence continues at coordinate 620,722,028 of CM060934.1, read as the reverse complement.
TTTGGTTTCAAATCATATTGAAATCTTCAACATCTCAAATCCCATTTCTCAAAAGTCATACCATTCCTGGTTTATCCCAACAAATTTCCTTTGGAATTTTCAAACAACTAGCTTTTCTGAACAAATAAATTTTTGGTAGCAATCCGTCACTTAGAAATTCAAAAATGAATACTGATGATGTGGCCGTCATCATCAGAATTATTTTCCAATGATCCAAGTGATTTCAATGCTATATCACTTCCCAAAATTCATTTAAAACAGATTTCCATTCAGAAATATCTCCAAAACAATTATACTATTATTTATCATTAAAACACTTCGACAAACACTTCCAAAATTTCCAGGATTTAAATTTTCAAATCCTACTTAAATCAATCTTATCTATAATTCATTTGAATAGCTTATGCTTATACAAATTCTTATTTGATTATATTTCAATTTATAATTCACATTTACAATTCATATTTATAAATTTCATTCAATAATGAATTTATCCCTTAAATTTTTAATTATATTTCAATTTCTAGTTAATTTTTCACTTAACAATGATAATACTTCAATATCATCATTTCTAACATCCAAGCAACCATATATTAGCTACATAGTTTTCAAAAACTTTTATTAATATCAAAATATATTTTGGGTAAAATTATTTCATTTACCCACATTCAAAACGATACCGTGTCAATTATTCTATTCAAGTGTTTAGAAACCCCTTCAATACAGTTGCGTAGACTGTGTCGACAAAGGTTCATATGCCACTCAATAAATCAATCAACACAATATTAAAATAATTTATATTCATTAACAAATACGCACTCATATCTATTAATACGCTCAAACTCATTATAGAGTACTTCGGACTCTAATTTAAATGAGTAATTCCCACCAGAGCCAAGGTTATCTCCAACCTAAGCTCTGATACCAAGTGTAACGACCCGCAAATCCGTACCCCTTGAGTCAACACTATTTTACAACAATCAACTCAAGCTGCATAGAAATACGAACCATTTGGGTTTAAGAAGAAGAGGTACAAGAAGAGAAAACAAAATCAACATCAGAATCTAACCATCGCAGCGGAATAAAATATAATAGATAATAAATACTCTTTACTCAAACATCAAATATTTTTGTTTATATATATATACATCATCAGGGTACATCAATCACAGCTTAACATCAATATCATACAAATGGATACACAACAACCTAAGATACTTAATAACTCAAACAGCGGAATATATAAATATAAACAAGTACGAATGTATGTATCGTCATCCAGCTCGTCTCCCGAGTTCCACCGCATCAAAACCTGTATCCTATAATACTCGGTCTGACCCGAGCATTACAGTTAAATAACACCCGAGTCAGTCTGGAATACCAACGTGAGAAAATCACACCCAATTGATTTTTAAAGTTTCAAAAATCCTTTGAAAACAAAAGCATCTCGTAAGACCTCGCCACAAATAAACATGTCGGGTTTTTACCTTACGATAGCTAAAACAATTTTTATAGAAATCCTCTGATATTATAATAGGGTCTATATACAAATACTTATAAAATAGCCGAAATTGTTACATTATTAAATTCCAGCTACTAGCCACAGAGTGGGTAATACAAACAAAACTCGTACAAGGCTCATAGGGAGAATGGATTTCCAACTAATGACAAGGCACTGGGGTACCACATGCCACAGTACAGGGCCTAGATCACCGTACCGAGGAGTACGCCCGCTCCCCTGCAACACAAGGCCGGGACTATCCCTTACTGGATAATCCCGAGTGAGATCAGTCCGCGGTTGGGATCAGCAACCGCCCACTAAGCCGAAATAAAAAGGGACATCTAGACTGGAATGACCTCACCCTGCTTGGGTGCTACCCACCTAGCCTTGCTGCATAACCCCTAATTTTCAGTCATTCCCATTTGATGAGGCTTGAGGCTAAGCGTTACCTTTATAGAACATATATCTTAGAATGCCCATCGTCCACCTGACGATGATTCGGAAGCATTCATCCATACAAGTCCGTCCCAGGTTCGAACGGAACCGAAGGCACTATTCCTACTACATCCATTTCGGAAATATCCTCAGGATTAGTAGCGACTAGCCCTTGCACTTCACTGCTCCATCTTCGAATCCAAAAATCATTTTTCACGAAAACGTACAAACCGGATCGAAGTGGTTTTCGAGAAATTAATCTCGATCCCGGACTCTTCGAAACGATCAACGCATGTTTGTCCAATATTGATAGTCGGTGATTTAACTATCAATTAATATTCACAAACATCCATCAAACAATAAATAATTTCCCAAATTATTTATTAACCTCGAAATATCTTCACAAGATATATTTCTATTTTCAATCCTTAGGAAACAGTTTCAAAACCATCCTTCTTTTCAGAATAGACTTTCCCGAATATTTTCTATCTCCTCTAAAATCACCAAGCACAAAACTAGAGTTTTGAAATAATTTAAAACACTTTACTTTGAAATATATACTTTACAACATTTAGAATAAAACTACTTAAATAATTTGTTAAAAATACATACTATATGAATTTGAGAAAATAAGGTTACTTTATAAAATATAAAACCAGGTTTTCACTTTTAAAACAAATACTAAGTCACTTTTAAATAATTAATGCTATAATATATTAAAAGGAAATACTTGCTTTAGAATTTAAATATTCGAAATAATAAATTTTACAAACTTGTTTTCTTTTAAAAAAAACAACTTTAAAACATTTAATTTATATTTACAAATTTACTTTTAAAAAATGTGTACTTGGCCATCCAGAGAAAATTCCAACTTCAAGCACTTAAATCAATTTTCCAAATTGATTTCCAATTTATTCTATTTGAAATAAATTTCTTTACTTGCTCGGTTCATTTCAAAATTCATTAATTATGGACTTTATTTTTATTATTATTATTTTCTGTTTGATTTTAAATCCTTTAACTGAAATATACAAATTTCAGGCTTTTCCCATTTTCTTCTTTGTTTCTTTCAAAATTTAAATCTTAAATTTAAAATAAACGTTCTGTTCTTTTAGATACTAGCATTGGAGTTTACAATTCGTTAACTTTCTATAAATTCAAAAATCTCCTTTCTATATTCAAGATTTATTAATTAGAATCCTTATGTCACTTTATTTTATTTTTATTTCATTCTTAAATTTATTCAAATTTCCATAATTATTTTACTTACAAATTCACCTCCTTTCTTTTCTTTCCAACATCCAAGTTATATATTTTTCTAGAAATTCATTATACCCAATTATCCAATCAAACCATAGCATTCAATATTTCAACATAATCCATCATAAAATATCAAATCATCATAACAGGGTAATTTAAATAATTTAAATAAATGTTGGGGGATCCAGTTGGATCCCTCCAACCTATTTTCCCTGCATCCACAGCCGTTAGCATTACATAATATGCCAAATTCAAATTATACTATACTCTATCACATCAATCAATCCAACCATACAATCAATTATTTAAATTTAATCATTTAAATTTAAATTTCAACTGAGTGAGATTAACTCACCTTTGACTGCGCATGCACCCATTCCAATCCGACATGTTTTCTTTTCAGATTTCAAACCTTGAATAAACATTATACAATTTAATTATTAATATCCGAATCAGTCTTACAATTAATTCCCAATTTAACAATTTAAATAATTCCAGGATTTATTTCAAACTAATGATTAAATTAATAAAATATTTTAGCGACACCATAAATTTAATAGGTTTGTTAGACAAATCCGTTTCCAAAAATAAAATTTCCATTTAATAAATTTAATTTAATTCTCCTTAATATACTAATAAATTGGTTAATTGGAATGTAAATATGTATATCGATATATACTTATTATCATTATAATATAAATTTTTCTCTTTCTCTGTAATATATATGTTCACATATATATTACGCATTTAAATTTAAATGAATAACTACAATTTAGAATTTGAATTAACCTAAACTATTAAAACAAAGATCGATACCTCGTTGAACTGCGGCCATCGGGACTTCAACCCCACCACGCAAACTATGCCATAACTTCTACTCGATGCTCTTCCCATCGTTGACCGCGACCAGCCTCAACCCTAATCGCGACTTCACCGCGACAACCCTAGCCTCGTCGTTCCCCCTCGTGCTCGCCAGAGGCCGCGACCACTGCCGCCTCACGAACCCTACCAGCAATCGACGACCCCATCCCCGAGCTTGACATCATCTCGCGACGCTACCCTCCTCCCCTACGCGATGAAATCACTGACCCTAGCAAATTGGGCTGCTGCGCCAAAGAAATCGAGCATCCCAAATCTCGATCGCAACCACAGGCATGAATCGAAGATTTATAGGATTTATAGGATTTTAGACATTCGATTTCGGCATGAACAGGAAAGATGGAAGGGAAAAAGGGAAACTCAGCCATTTATTCGAGCACCTTATTTTTTTTGTTTTTCTGCGTTCCATTTCAAAGGAGGAAAGGGAATATATAAAATTGAACGAGGATGGCTTCACAAAAATATACTAATACAAGAATTCTTAAAGAAGACTCGGCTTTAAAAGAAATGGGAAGGAGACGTAAAGAAGAAGATTTGACTTAAGATTTGATTTTTTTTCTTTTATATGTATATTTTATTTCGATTAGTATCAATTAAATTTGCAGCACGTTTATATATCGTGCACCCACACACTAACTCCGATTAATACGAAATTTGAAATTCGATAATAATTCAATATTACGGACCCAATGGAACCGGTTTCGTCGAATTCCGAGACTGTGCCTCGGAAGGCTATTTTTAAATTCAATTTAAACGATATAATATCTTAAAACTGAACAAACCACTGTAAATTTCCATTTTACAACTTCTATTATCTTTAATATTATCAATATAAATTTTATCAACCATTAAATTATTTTTAACAGGCTTAAAACTCCAGATTCAATAATTTACCCCACTTCAAATTATTTTGATTTAATAATTAAATCACCCAATACATATTGATATTTGAAATTCAAGTTAAAAATTAACTTTTGGTTATTTAAATTAATTAAATATTCTCATTTCAATTGCTCAAAAATTCTGGGTCGCCACAAAGACTATCATTCCCGAGACTCGTCATCTCGGGGAAAAACTTATTATCAGCCAAAATACCACCAGGATACCTCTTCTCATGCGGAGCATAGTAAAGACAAGCGCGACCATAAGAGGTCGCAACCCGATGCTCCCCGGGACCAACACTCCGACTCCTCTTCCACTCGACAGTCCCGAGATTCTTATAGGAGGGGCAAACTCTCAAAGCCATCTCCCCTCGCTCCTGCAACAGACCCAACAGTATCAGAGAGGCTGGCCAAGCTTACAGATAAATTTCCAAAAATCTGCTTCGATGGCCTGAAATTCCTCCCGACGATTCATCCTATTCCCGGACATGCCAAACAGAGCGCCCTTGCTTGTACGAATGACGTCTATGTTCAACATGACGCGTTTGTTCATCTAGCCGAAAAAATTTATGAAGTTTTCGTGGAGCGCCAGCATGAAATTGACTGCCTGAAGCTTGAGGCTATCCACGACAAGGATATCATTAAAGCTCAGGACGAAGAAATGGCCACTTACAAGTCTGAGCTCGAGGTCGCCCATCAGAGGGCTAAGGACACTGCTGAGGCCGTTACACGTCTAGAGTCAACTCATAAGAAAGAAATTGATGAGGCAGTTCAATGGTGTGGGGCTTTGGCTCTAGAGAAGGACTCCGTTCAAAAGGAGAGGGACGCGCTCAGCCTCCGAGTCAATGAGCTTGGGGGGCAGCTTCGTAGGGAGATCGAAGAGAAAACGGCTGCCCAAGAGGAGTCACAACAATACTGTGACGAGATTGTTGCCACTCGACTTTTAAAAGAAAAACTTGAGGGCGAGCTTTCCAGGGTTGAGGCGTTAAAGAGTGAGGCCCGTGAAGAGGGCAAAAGGATTGCGTCCATCGATATTGACTCGCGTCTTGAGGCGGCTAGAGAAGAAGGCAGGGAGGAGGTCAAAAATATGTTTGACCTGCTAATCGCTGAGTTCAACGCCCGCGTTCTCATGCATCCAGACTTGACTTTCACGGGCGAGGGTTATCTTGAATCTCTAGCCGAGGCATGGGAGGCTTTGATAGAACAGGAAGTTCGAGCACGACACCGAAGAGATTGATGAGGGGGCATTGATAAAAGAATATCTCAAGGTAAACGAGCCTTCAGACTTATCTGCAGCTTAAACTATATATGGCAACGGTTCCCCCTCAAGGAAAGGGAAAGAAGTTATTACTGGTCCATCCAGGGTCGCGCCTCCAGCTCATGCGCCTACTCGATCGGTCGATCGGCCTATACTCGATCCATTTGAGCAGCATATTGGTTACACCCCGGAGGACCCCGGCCTTGGCGTTCATATTCTGTCTTCCATTCCGGAGGGTGAGACCCCTTTGACGGTTGAGAGCCTGCCGGAACATGGTAGATAACTCTTCACTTTAAGATTTCAAACATCGCCACTCTTTAGGAAGGACTATTGTGTTCTAATACTTGTTTTTCATGCTTTCGAGCAGGTCGTTTTGATCCCGGGCCCACTCCAAGGAGCGATGTCGCCAAGGAGGTAGAGGAAAAGGTAGGTGAGGACAGTCAGGCAGGAGAGGCCCCGGGCCAGATGCTCAAGTGATTGGGGCGCTGGATGAAGACAAATCTAAGACTTCTTCTCCCATCTAGGGGAGTTACGAAGTAGAGATCACAGGCGCTTCCGAACACACATCTGAGTTGAGTATGAAAGAGCGACTGGAGAAGGACAAGAGAGAAACGACCAAGATTAAGGTCGAACCTCAAACCGTGGACCCCGACGATCCCTTGAATAAGCCGCTGAAGTTCATTCTCCCTGGCAGGTCTAAACCCATGGATGTCCCTCATACTTCTTCGGCTGTCACTCCCCCATCAACGAAGGGTACTAATGGTAAATGCGGAGGAGAGGGGTCGTCTGAGAAAACAAAGGAGGTGAAGAAGGCGAAGAAGCATAAGAAGTAATCATTACTCTCGTTCAATGAGGGTTGGTTTAGATTAGGCAAGTACTTTTGTTTTCTTAGTTTGAGTAAATAAACTTTTGATTCCGAGCTTCAAAGGAGTTGTAATGGAAACTTATCTTTGATGAATAAAACTTAGTTTTTCTGTCTTTCCATGGCTCTTTGTCGTTAAATTTTCTTTGTGATTGTGATTCAAATCCAAGCTGTTGTGGATATAATAGACCACTTGGTTCATCTTCATATAGCTCGGAAATTCTTTGAGAACCATTTGTTTTTTCTTCCGTGCCCCAAGCACTTAGAATATTTTCTAATACGCACGTTGAAGGCTCGATGTCTTCAAGTCATTTACGTCCAGTCCGTCTTCAGCGGACCTGGTCATTTAAATCGTTTATACTTAAGTCCGCGCTCCGTGGACCTAGAGTACTCCAGTTCGCACTCCGAGGACTTGGAGATTTTAAGTCGTTTATACTTGAGTTCACGCTCCAGGGACTTAGAGTACTCGAGTCCGCGCTCCGGGAACTTGGAGATTTTAAGTCGTTTATACTCGAGTCCGTGCTTCGGGGACTTAGAGTACTCCAGTCCGCACTCCGGGGACTTAGAGATTGTTAATCGTTTATACTCGAGTCCGTGCTCCAGGGACTTAGAGTACTCCAGTCCGTGCTCCGGGGACTTGGAGGTTTTTAAGTCATTTATACTCGAGTCTGCGCTCTGGGGACTTAGAGTACTCCCGTCCGCACTCCGGGGACTTGGAGATTTTTAATCATTTATACTCGAGTCCGCGCTCCAAGGACTTAGAGTACTCCAGTCTGCACTTCGGGGACTTGGAGATTTTTAATCGTTTATACTCGAGTCCGCGCTCTAGGGACTTAGAGTACTCCAGTCCGCACTCTGGGGACTTGGAGATTTTTAATCGTTTATACTCGAGTCCGCGCTCCGGGGACTTAGAGTACTCCAGTCCGCACTCCGAGGACTTGGAGATTTTTAATCATTTATACTCGAGTCCGCGCTCCGGGGACTTAGAGTACTCCAGTCCGCACTCTGGGGACTTGGAGATTGTTAATCGTTTATACTTGAGTCCGTTCTCCAGGGACTTAGAGCACTCCACTCCGCACTCCGGGGACTTAGAGATTTTTAATCATTTATGCTCGAGTCCACGCTCCGGGGACTTAGAGTACTCCAGTCCGCACTCCGGGGACTTGGAGATTTTTAATCGTTTATACTCGAGTCCGCGCTCCAGGGACTTAGAGCACTCCAGTCCGCACACCGGAGACTTGGAGATTTTTAAGTCGTTTATACTCGTTCATACATTAGCCGGGATAGCATAATTTTATTTGCCCGTCACAGGATCATCATTTGTAGAGACATTAGTAATTCATGGAAAAGATGGCTTCAAGCCTTTATTAACGAGAGCAAGCTAAATCGCCTCATTACATGCCAAGTATTAGAAATAAAAACATACTGGAAATAAGTACAACTAATACATGAAAGAATAGACTAAGTATAATAACGCCGCAAGTGCTCGCTGTTCTATGCTCGAGGGAGTGTCACACCATCGACGGTCGCTAGCTTGAAAGTTCCTTCTCCAAGCTTTCGTTCGATGACGTATGGACCTTTCCTTGCGGGATTCATATGAGACGGGATCGGGAAAACTCGTTTCAAAACGAGGTCTCCCATACTAAAAATTCTTGATCGGACCTTCTCGTTATAATATTTAGCGACTTTGTGTCTGTGTGCGGCCGCTCTCAAGTTGGCTTCTTCGCTTTTTTCATCAATGAAGTCCAACGATTCCAATAAAAGATTCTGGTTCGACTCGTGGTTGTAATAAGTTACCCGATGTGATGGGACCTCAAGTTCCACGGGTATGACAGCTTCTGTGCCATACGCCAATGCGAATGGAGTGTGGCCGGTCGCGGTCTTGTGGGTGGTCCTGTAGGCCCAAAGTGATGTTGGAAGTTCATCCACCCACCTGCTTCTAGCATTTTCCATACGTTTTTTCAGTATGGACTTGATTATCTTGTTTACGACCTCGACTTGTCCGTTGGCCTTCGGGTGAGCAACCGCAGCAAACATCTTTTCAATGCCATATTTCTGACAAAATTGAACTCCTTGCTTTCGAATTGAGTCCCATTATCTGTAATGATGGTCCGTGGAAGGCCGAAGCGACAAATGATATTTCGTACGACGAAATTAATAACCTTCTTGGTGGTTATCTTGGCCAGAGGCTCTGCTTCTGCCTATTTGGTGAAGTAGTCGACCGCAACTACTGCATATTTCGCTCCACCTTTATCTATGGGCAAAGAACCAACTAAGTCAATTCTCCACATTGCAAATGGCCAGGGACTTATCATTTGCATGAGTTCCGTCGGCAGAGCCCTCGGGATTTTTGCATATATCTGACATTTATCACATCTTCTCACATAGTCTGCAGCAACCCGATTCACAGTTGGCCAGTAATATCCATAGCGGAGGATCTTCTTTGCTAATGTCTGCCCCCCAGTATGGTCGCCGCACTTTCCTTCATGGACTTCCTCCAAGACTCGTTTTATCTCATCATGGGCAATGCATCAGAGTAGTGGGGTTGATAATCCCCTTCGATACATTATTCCATCCTGTATTACATAACGAGAAGCCTTACGTAGGACTTGTCGTCTTTCGCTCCTTTCTTTGGGCAAGAACTCGAATAGCAAGTATTGCTTGATTGAGGTCGTCCACGATTCCTTCTCGATTTCTGTTTCCAACACGAAATCTACCTCCATCATATCTATACTCGGAGCATGGAGGGTCTCGACAGGAAATAATCCCATTTGTTGTGCGTCGCCTGTGCTTGCGAATTTTGCCAACGAGTCAGCTGCCCTGTTTTGCTCACGCGGGACATGTGAAATATCATAGTACTCGAGATTCGCTAGCAGTTCCTGAACTCGAACCAGATACGGGGATAGTCTCTGCCCCCTTGCTTGGTAGTCACCTCACACTTGGTACACCACCAGCTACGAGTCGTTGAAGATTTCAACCGATTTTACTCCCAGTTCTTTGATAAGTTTCAAGTCGGCGATCAATGCTTCATATTCGGCTTCGTTATCCGTTGTTGTGAATTCGAGCTTCAAAGCGTAGAAGATCAGTCGGTTTTCAGGAGTTACGAGAACTATGCCAACCCCTAAACAACGGTCATTAGATGCCCCATCGGTGTATATCTTCCATCGAATGGGAGGTATGATATTATGATCGTTTAATTCGTCTGTCGTAGTGAATTCAGCAATGAAGTCAGCTAGTGCCTGTCCTTATATGGCCCTTCGCGGCATGTAGGTGATGTCGAACTGACATAGCTCAATATTCCATTTTAACATCCTTTCGGAAGTTTTCGGTCGTTGGAGTATCTGTCGCAAAGGCTGATCAGTATAAATACTGATTGAGTGTGCCTGTAAATACGAGCGAAGATTGCGTGCTGCAATCACCAAGCAATAGGCTAGTTGTTCAATCTTCGGATAATTTCTTTCTGCCCCCGTCAAGCATTTACTAACATAGTAAACGAGCTTCTGGACCCGGTCTTCCTCTCGAACCAGGGCTGTGCTGAGAGCGTGCTGGGATACAGCCAAGTATACGTACAGAATTTCGTGGTCTATTGGTTTGGACAATATCGGGGGACTTTCCAAGTGCCTTACAATAGCCCGGAATGCTTCCTCACGGTGGGATGTCCACTCAAAATTCCTATTTCCTCTCTTTACGACATCGAAGAAAGGAATACATTTGTCTGTAGGCCTGGATATGAATCGGCTCAACGCGGCCACCTTTCCATTCAAGCTTTGTACCTGTTTTATGGTTCTGGGCACTTGTATATCTCGGATAGCCTGAATCTTCTCTGGGTTAGCCTCGGTTCCCCGGGCATATACAATGAATCACAGAAACTTTCTCGACGCTACACCGAATGAACACTTCAACGGGTTGATCTTAATTCCATAATGTCTGAGTATGTCAAACATCTCCGCCAAGTCTCGTATGTGGTCGTTTGACTGCCGTGACTCCACGAGCATGCCATCCACATAGACTTCCATTGTTTTACCAATCTGATCTTTGAACATTCGATTCACCAGGCGTTGATAATTCGCTCCTGCGTTCTTCAACCCAAATGGCATTACTACATAGCAGTACAATCCCATGTTCGTGACGAAACTGGTGTGTTCTTGGTCTGGGAGTTGCATTGGGATTTGATTATACCCATAGTATGCATCTATAAATGATAGTAGTTCGTGCCCGACGGTAGAGTCGACGAGCTGGTCGATTCTAGGTAAAGGGAAACTATCCTTCGGGCATGCCTTATTCAGATCGAAGTAATCAACACAAGTCATCCACCTTCCATTCGCTTTCTTTACCAACATTGGGTTAGATACCCATTCGGGATAGAGGGCGTCGCGGACGAACCCATAGGCCTTGAGCTTGTCCACCTCCTCTTTGAGAGCTGTGGACATCTCCGGGTTCATGCCTCTCCTTTTTTGTTTCACAGGTACATGTTTCGGGTATATGTTCAACATATGACTCACAATCGCAGGAGAAATCCTGCATATATCAGAATGTGTCCAGGCGAAAACATCAAGATTCGCTCGGAGGAAATCAGTAAGGCTCTCAACGGCCAAAGGGTCGAGTTGCGACCCAATTTTAAGAACTCGTGATGGGTCGCTCCGGCTAACTGGGATGTCAATGGTTAGTTCAGCCAGTGCTGCACTTGTTTCCCAGGGTTCCCCATCATCGTCTCTCGGATCTATGTCCCTATAGATCCGAGAATTTTGCCCGAGCCAGAGCTCGGGGGCTAATTGTCAATCATCAACATTTCAGCTACGGACGGAGCGGTCCGCAACCTTTCCTTTCTCTCTATGCTGAGCCTCTCTCAGCTCAGCTACATAACAGGCACGTCCGGTCGCCTGATCGCCATGCACCACTCTAACACCGCTGTCTGTGGGAAATTTTAACGTCAGACACCAAGGGGCCAATGCTGCCCTAAATTCTGCCAAGGCTGGACGTCCTAGAAATACGTTATATAGAGAGTCAACGTCCAACACTATGAATGGTAGGATTCTCACCCTCCTACGCTCGCCTTGCCCCAGTTCAACTGGTAACTCCACATATCTCACTGCATCCGTTGCTGCGCCGTTAAAGCCATGGATTTTGGCATTGGATGGTTTCAAATCCTTAGCTCCCAGTTTCATTTGGTCATATTCCTTCTTGAAGATGATGTTAACGGAGCTTCCACAATCAATTAGAATTCTCTTCACATACGTCGGCCCGATTGTTGCAGATATGACCATCGGGTCGATGGTAGGGGTCTCCACCTTGTCCGCATCTCGGCTCCTGAATACAATATCATCATCCATCGTTCGCTGCTGTTTTGAAGGAGTCCCATCCTCTACATTCGAACAACACTCATATTCCGCATGTCTTAAAGAGTTAGCATATCGCTCCATCTCCTGCCAATTCCTATCCGTAGGATGAGGTCCTCCCGCAATCATGTTGATAACCAATCTACCCACAGTTCGAGCAGGTTGCTCTAGTTGGCATGGAGCTGGCCCACGTCTAGGGTCCGACGTCTCTTGTCTTCCGTCTTGTGGATCTTTGACAAACTCCTGCAGCTTCTTTTGTCTAATCAACTTTCCAATAGCGTCATGGAGGTGCCTGCACTCCTCTGCGTTGTGCCCATAAGACTCGTGAAAGCGGCAATATTTCCCAGTCCGCTTCTATTCCTCCGTTGATTCCTTTAGGATGGTTTTCTATACTGGAAAGTGTTACAAGTTGACAAATAGATGTTCTCAAGTGATGCGTTGAGTGGGGTGTATTTATTGTAGGTTGGGATCCTTGACTTCCATTTCCCCATCTCTCTTTTCTTCCTGGGATTTCCACCTTCGGATCCTTTAGACTGTCCAGGCTTGTTTTTGACAATGGCTTGAGCTTTTCCCAAATTATCGCCAGCTTGCTTCATAGCGACGGTACTTTTCACAGTCTCCTGAGCAGGCCCTAGTGCCTTGTCTCGTCTTGTCCATCGAGCTTCTTCCCTTCTTATGAATTAGTGAGCTTTCGAATAAAAACACTCCAGCGTGGCCGGGGGCTTTCCCTCCAACCAATCTCCAAATTCAGAGTCTGGATCTACTCCACGCATTACCGCCATCAAAATTGCATGGTCGTTTGGATTGCTCACTTCAGTAGCAGCAACATGAAATCTCTGTAAGTATGTTTTCAATGACTCTCCCGGAGCTTGGATTAAGCTTGATAAGGACATCACATCCTTCGGATGAGTGGTGTGTATCCTAAATTGTTCTATGAATTTCGTTGCTAATTGGTCAAAGCTGGATATAGATCGAGGTGGGAGTCGAGTAAACCACATGGTGGCAATACCAGATAAAGTGATTGGGAAGCACCTACACTTGGTCGCATCATTGGCTCTTGCATAATCCATCATCCATCCATACCTCATCACATGTTGCCTGGGATCAGTCGTCCCCTCATAGGCTGGGATAGTCGGCATATTAAACTTCTTGAGGTACTCAACCTGTAAGATACCATCAGTAAAGGGGGTATGGCTTCTAGTCACTCCCCAATCTTCATTAGTCAAGCCTTGGTTTTCTCTCATCAACTGCCTGGCCATAGCTGTTAAGTCTGGAGTTTGTATGGAGGATGGAAGATTGGGTTCCGTTCCACTGGACCGTGCGGGTTGATGTCCCGCTTGATTTGGGTCTTGGAGATTTGGATGTCTGGTCTCCTCGCGGGCTTGATTCCCAATGCCTACTTATGCATCTTCCTTCTTACGGTGTCTACGCCTAGGAGGTTCGTCAGCTGAGGTTGAGCTATCAGATTCAGAAATAGGGGCAGGGTTTCCTCCGGCATTCTGGCGCTGCTGCTGAACGAGCTGAGTCATGAGGTTAGTATTGGCTTGAATCTGTTTAGCAAGTTGTCTTCTACTGTCCTTGAGTTGTCTTATCAGGCCATTGAACTCGTTCGGGAAACGACTTCCGCTTGGATTTGGGTAGAGGGCCCTGCACCTCTGGTTGTCGGCTGATTTTCAGGTCCAACTTGTTGTACGCTAGCAGTTTCGTGGACATCTGCATTATGAGAGGCCGATCTGGTTCATGGTCTCCCTATGGTAGAGTTGTTGGTTCTAACTCTGAGTAGAATCAATAGATGCCTTGTGAATGATTTTGGATCTCCTTTGGGGGGTTTATATCATCCAGTAGCTACAAACCAGATCCTAATAGCCTGAGAATTCAATTCTCAGTGAAAGCACCAAAATGTTAGCACCAAAATTGATCACTAACACCCTTAGAAAGATTGTGTAGAGAGATTAATGAAGAAATTAAATTAAAACAGAGAAGAGAATGTAAATTCAAGTGTAGAAAGTAAGAACACCAAATTTATAGTGGTTCGGCATAGTAGCCTATGTCCACTTTGAAGTTGATCTTTATTCTTTTCTTTGATGTTAAATTACAGATACAATCTGATTCTAAGTAATTGAATACAATTGCTAAATAATAAGCTTAAGTCTTGAATAAGGGTTGAATGTGGCAGAGTCTCCTCGGTGTTCTCTAAAAAATTTCTCCTTTACTGTGCCCCTGCCCCTCTATTTATAGACGAAAATGGGTTGGACTCCCTGGTGGGCCTGATATCTGAATATCTTGGCCCGAATGGAATAAGCCCTGTGTGCCGACCCAAACATGCCGAACAACCAAGTGCCAAACCTCCATCTTTACGCCGAACAACTTGAGGTCGTATGCTCTTCATGCCGAACACGCATTGGTGCCGAACGATTCTGGATGACGAACGGTCGGTGATGGCCGAACGAGATATGTGCCGAACGGGATGTGGTGTTGAGTGAGGGGTGCAGGCCGAACCGAGGCTGGAATGCTGAGCATTCCAGGAATGCTGAGTGGAGCATGAATGCCGAATGCTCCAGGAGCCGGACGTAATTTGTAGGCCGAACGTTCACGGATGCGGAACATCCTTTGGTCGAACGATGTCTTTGGCCGAACGTACTCGGGAGGCCGAGCGATCTTTGGATGCCGAACGATCTTATGCTGAGCGTTCTTCTTTGGCCGAACGATATTCAATACTGAATGTTTCTCAATGCCGAACATCCTTGATGCCGAACGAAGCGCTCGTGCCGAACGGCCTTGTCATGCCGAACGTTCGTTGATGCTGACCGGACTTGGATGCCGAGTGCTTCTTGGATGCCGGATGTAACGTGATGCCGAACGATCCAGTTTGACTGTTCGATAGGGAGGCCGAGTACTAGGTTGCTTGGCTAATTCCCCAGGAAACATATATAGCAAGAGATTGTATCCATGTTAGATTTAGAAACTTAGAGGTTTGGAGGATAATAGGTTGAGAAAACAAACAATAAACGAAAATGGATATGTAGGACTTCTTACCTGAAACCCTAATGGATTTTTTTGAATCTATAAAAAGACGAATGGATAGGGCTTTGCTAAAATTCATATAATATTGTGTGAATAGAAGTGAGAGGGCTAAGCTCTTATTTATAGTGGTTGGAATGCACCAGAACCGTAGGATTTAAGTTGGTTTAAAATTATAAAATCTGGAACGTTCATTGCTGAAAACCCTAGCCTCCACCTTGTATCAACCGGTCTGTTGAATAAGCTAGTTTAGGATTTTTTGATGATAACAAACATATATATATATATATTCATTTAAATATATTTTTTATTATACTATTTTATTTTCACATAATTAAATAAATATTTACTAAATAAAATAAATAACACAGAATTCATATTCAAACAGATACTTTAATCAAACAAATATTTATTACAATTTTGAATAGTACAAATTTGAGCTCTCACTATATACACAATTTTCATTACAATACAATTTCAAATTACAATACAACTTTTCACTATACAATTATCATTTACATTTGCACCTCACTACGTATCACTCATTCACTCGTATTTAATCTTCAACTCTATTCCAGATTGAATCCAACATCTGAGTTATCTACAAAATAAACACTAACGTAGTAAAATTGAAAAAGAAATATTTTGCAGTGTAAAATAAAATATTTAAAAAATATATTATTTGCGTCAGTTATTTGGGTTGTTCATCATCATTTATTTTTGAATTCATCTTACACGAACAACCTGTGACATACACAGTGTATCACTTTACATGCCATAAGGCCATGCACACCGACATAACTTGATAAAACTGCATGACAGGTGAGAACAAGGTCAAAACTGAGCCAAAGCTAGGTTCAACTCAAGTGCAAGACAAATAAAGTCACGATATAAGCACAAGGTCAAACCCGAGCAAAAGTTAGGTTCAACTAGGGTGCAATAAAAAAACAAAAATAGAATGGTCAAGTTTTAATAACTAGAACAAGCCTCGACCAAATACATGATTGTGTACACAAGAATATAACTCAATGCAAAACAACCACCAGTGTAAAAGAGGCTTGAAGCATGCATATGGTCAGGCAATGTTGAAGACACAATGCTACAAAGGTGACATCAATATACAGAGATATCAAGTGAAGCCTTAATAGCCAATGATTTAAATGTCAAACAACAAAGACTGGAAGAAACTGCAACAAGCCTCAACAGTCAAAGTGTAAACATGTATGGTGGACAACACACAATACAACTCAATGTAGTACAAGAATCCAAAAACCAAACAGTTCAACTGCTCAGGCTAGAGTCATGACACAAAGGCAAAGACCACATAAATATATGTACATATATGCACATGTATATGCATACACATATATGTGTCCAAATGAATGGGTCAAAATGCACCAGACCAGAAAACAATGAAGACACAAATGCACAAGAACAAAGATGATAACAAGTTCAGTTTCAAGTGCAACCTGTGCAGTTAAAGCGCTCGACAGATTCGAAGCGGTGGAGGTGCAAAAGTCATAGCGAGGATATAGCGGGATATAGCAAATGGCTCTGAAATAGCATATAAAACTCGTACTTAATGTTTTTACAAATATATAAATGGTAATTAAATGAAAAATTATCATTCAATTGAATTATAATTAATACATAAATAATTTTAAGCAAAAAACATGTGCGAGTATACTTTAAATAAACGTAAAACTGTTATACAACATAATTGAATTTAGTAGAATATTAGAGTATGTTCATTTCTAAAAATATATTAAAAATTAAATCAAATAAATTAGTTTCATAATTTTTATAATGTATAAATGCAATTTTTTAATTCATTTGATTAAAGAAGATGTAGCGGAAATAACAAAATATAGCGGGAATAACGGGATATAGCGGAAATAGCGGGGATTAAAGCGGAAAGGCTATATTTTGGGGCTATATGGAAAAATCGTAGCGATAGAAATCCGCTATGAGATATAGCAGGTTTATAGCAGGGTAATAGCGGGGCATTAACTGCAGAGAGTGCAACATATACACGAGGACCAGAACACAGATGAACATGAGCATGCAACACAGTCTCGACCAAAACAACAAATTAGTTCAGGTACAACCAGTTCCAAAACCATAATCCAAAATACAGTGAACTAATGAATGCAACTGAATACAATGACCAAAGGAAGCAGAGAAAGGTACACAAGCGAATGGCAACATGCAACAAAAATGAAGTATACGGCATACATAGATGCATGTGTGAACACACACACACACACACACATGTATGTATGTATGTATGTATGTATGTATGTATGTATGTATGTATGTATGTATGTATGTATGTATAGGTATATGTATATGTATATGTATATGTATATGTATATGTATATGTATATGTATATGTATATGTATATGAATATGTATATGTATATGTATATGCATATGTATATGTATATGTAGTGATAACCAGTACAGCAAGGCTAGGCAGTTCAACCAAGTTCAACAGCAG
This sequence comes from Allium cepa, assembly GCA_030765085.1. Taxonomy (NCBI): domain Eukaryota; kingdom Viridiplantae; phylum Streptophyta; class Magnoliopsida; order Asparagales; family Amaryllidaceae; genus Allium; species Allium cepa. The sequence goes on along the minus strand of CM060934.1, from coordinate 620,704,095 downwards.
TTTTCAAAAGGAAACAACATATATGCAGCGATGAACAAGACTGCAATACCAAAGTTGTAACGACCCAAAATTTTGGTCATCTGAAATTGGTATATTTAGTTAACTTTAAATAATCAGAAGTTAATTTTATAAGCTGAATAAATTATATTTCGAATATCTGGATTTATTGGATAATTAAATTGATAATTTAATATTTGAAAATATAGAAATAATTGGAAATTAGATTTAATATGAATAAAAATGATTTATAAATTTGAATTAAACTCTATTTGAATTAAAATGATGTTAGTAAACTTTTAAAAGTTAATTCGTTAAAATCGAATATTTTAATATTTAGTTGACGAACGAAAATGCACATTTTGAAAATAGTCTCGGATTTTGACAAAACCAGTTTCATTGGATCCGTAATGTTATATCGTTGTAATACTTCAAATTTTGTATCAATCAGATTTACGGTTTGTCCAGGGCAAGCTAAAATGCTTAGAAATTCGTTTAAGTGAACTTTAAATTTAAAATAGTCGATTCGAAAACCTATCTTCCAAATACGATCGAATTGGCTCCCGAAATATATATTCCATTGCGTTTGGAATAGGGGTAAAATATTATAAATGCCAAGCGGCATGCTTTATTTCGAATTCGAAAAATTCGGCGAGGAATAATGCGCGTAAAATTTTCTATAAAAGCCCTTGATTTTCTTCATTTGCAACAAACCTAGGGCAAACTAACCCTAGCCGCCATTATACTTTACACGGCCAGAAACTTCCAATCATTCCCTTTCGATTTCTTCAAATTCGTTAAACGATTCAAAAAATTATCAACTACAAAAATGTTAAGCATCGTGAGAGCTTCGATATGAACGGCTATGATCGAAAATAGTCTAGTAAATCAATGGCAAGTGGGGTTTGAACGCACGAAGTTTACGCACGTTTTTCAAGCCAAGTACATAGTCGAGCTTTACCATATTCAAGTTGATGGTGGTGCTCGAGTAGCGTTTAGATATGGCGGCCTCTGATCATCTTCTAGTTGGTCATAGGCGATGCGTAAATTCAAGGAAATTTGCGGCTAGGTTGGGTTTCACGTATGCAAGAAACGGGATGAAGAAGAAGGGGTGGATGGCTTAGATCTGGGCAAAATGAAAAATATGGCCATTATTGATAATAAAGGTTATAAAAAACGAAATTGATTAATTATTACGTTTCAAATCATGTAATCTTTGTAACATCATAACTTTATCACACGAGGTCGAAAATTGATGAAACGAATTGCGTTGGGTTCGATTAACGAGCACTACATTATGGAGCTAGTTTGGGATATATTTGAGCCAGTGAAAATTTTGGTTGAAATTAAGTGCTTGTTTAATTTTAATCGGAATAAATCGCTATCGCAACGACTACAAGCAATGTGAGTACAACTCACTTTTTCTGACTCATTAATGTTTTTATATAAGTGAGAAATAATATTATTTTACGATGATTGATAATTTTTTGGATGATATATGATATATTATCTGTATATTGATTGATATTTGGATATATACCTGCCTAGTGGAGTAGATGACCATATACGTTCCCGTGTATGAGCAGATGACCCTTTGTACGCGCGTCTGCCTTGAAGCGGACATTGTACACATATTTTCTAATATGTATATTTGTTGCAGGTGACGGGTTGGAGGGATCCAACTGGATTCCTCACCTGTGTTGATTTTATTTACAAATATTGATATACATGCTGCTATCATATGATATATGATGTTTTGGATGTCGTGGTTGATGTATTTAGTGTTGTTGCAGCATTGGGCCATATTTTGGAAATTTAAAAATGTTAAAGTAATGATTTCGAAATTTAAATGGATTTTCAAGTGACTTGAAAATATATATTTTTAATGGTTAGGTAAATGGATTTATTTTAAATAAATAAATGCTATAATTTCTATTGTTATAAAATTATGATTATGGGAAAGATAACCAGAATATGATTTTTGGAATATAGAGTTACCTACTTTGTGAAATGGTATAAATTTTGATTTTTGGTTTATTATAAATAGTTTTATATATAAGATTTATAAAATTGAATTTTTATAAATCAAAATGATGGAATCATAAAGGAGTTTTGTAAATGTTAAAATGAGGACATAAATGGATTTTATAAGTGAATAAGATTTATAAATTTTGTGATGTTATAAAAGAATTAATTTGTAAATAAATAATTGATAAGAAATTAACTTATAAATTGGATTTTGGCTGTAAATGAGATATATATAAAATTACTTAATAAAGAGAATTCATAAACTGAAGTTTTAATAAAATATGAATGGAATTTATAAACATTGTTTTATAAATCCGAAATCGATTGAATTTGATAAGTTAAATATAGAACTGTATTAAAGGAATTATATCCACAATTTTGGATAGTGATAATCCTTTAATAAAATGTGTATAAGTAACGAATTTGGTTAGGAAATTAAATCCACGATTTTGGGCAGTGGGTTATCCTTAATATAAATGTGTAGAAATATTGAATTTGGTACACGATTTATATTCACGAATTTGGACAGTGAATAAGATTTTAATTAAATTAATGTTTTGAGAAATGATATTTTAAATTGAATATAAAATGTTTTAAAGATGTTATAAAATGTGTTAAGTATCGAATACATAGATTTCAACATTTATTGTTGAAATAGACGTTTTCGAGAAATAAGGAAATGATGGACTATAACACTGTTGTTATAGTAAATGATTTTTGAAAGGAAATGTTTTTGTATAGTATATGATATTTATATATCTATCTAATTTTCAAATCCCTATTGTAAAGACATGAAAAATTTCAATAATTAAATTTGTTGATTTATTAAGATTTTGGGAAATAAATTAAGAAGAAATATAAACTTTATAATTTAATAATGGAATGAATGCTAAAATGAAATGCAACCATGGAAATTAAAACTAAGTATTAACAATTGAAACGAAATTACAATTATTTGAAGTAATGTAAATTGTTATACTTGGCTATGAATTAACGTAAGAAAACAAATGCAAACATTAAAATTTATAAATGAGATAATATGTAATAAATGACCATTAAATAAAGATTGGGTATATAAGAATGATAACATTTATTGCAAGTTACCTATATATTTAGTCTACCAAATTAATTGGAAATCAATTACATTTAAACGTAAATAAATGTTTATTAATGTGAGTAAGAACCGTAATTGTAAAGTGTGAATGTAATAAAATAATAGAAATGTATATTGCATTCATAAGATAATATAAAGAAATGAAACCAAGTAAATAAATTAATTGAGAATATTAATCATAATAAATGTATATATTTGGCAAAGGTGTAATAAAACGGAAATAGGATAGTTAATTCAAAGAAAAGATGGAAAGTTGGATATGTTAAGGTAATGAAAGACAAACAAATAGTAACTAAGTTTATAGAGTAATAATAGACTTAATAAAAAGATTGGAATTGAATCAAATCAGTTTATTTGAAAGTAATTATAATTAATTAGATTTCAAATTTTAATAAATGTATGTACTGTAAGTGAATGAAATTAGATACTATCTTAATTGAAATTAAGATGAAATATGAAACTATTAATGCACTAAGACATATACAAATGGTAATTATATCCATAAGTTAATAAATGATTTGATAACAAAATTGGGAAATCAAATAAATAGATTTATTGGAATTTCAATTGATAATTAATGAATTTACTGAAACGGAAATTAAAAAAATGTAATTAGTAAATAATTAATTTTAAATTGATGTGTAATTGTTTTAAACTATTGTAATTACACATGTAATTGGAAATGATGGAAAATGGTTGGTTATTAAATTGGAAAAGAAAAAAATGTGATTTTATTAATTAATTATTAGTTTATTTAATTATCTGGAAATAACCATTTTGTCCACTGACTCATATTTCAACGAAACCAGTTCTATTGGATCCGTAACGGTGAATTATTGTAGGATTTCAAGTTTCGTAACGATCGGGCTTGTCGTTTGATTGTACAAGCTTGAAACGCCTAGAAATCAATTAAATTGAGATCAATTGAAATCAATTTGAAATAAGTTAATTTTAGTATAACTTCTTCATACGGTGGAATTTGGACTTGAAACCTATTCCATTGATTTTAAAATATTAAAAAACATATATTTTGATATATGGATTGACCCATTCCTGTTCCAGAATTGAAATGGGCCTTTCGGTCAATTATCGTTCAAAACCCAAACCAATCAAGCCCAGTCATTTCTATTCTAGTCTGCCTATATATACCCGGTTATAAACCCTTGTAGCCTTTGTATTTTTCATTTATGTACGTACAGAAACTTCTATTTACTCCTCTTCCTCAATGGCTAAAAACCCTAAATATTCCAATTCAATTCTAATTCAAAATCCAATAACAAAAATTCAAACTCCACAAATAATATCAAATTTTATATGGACTCGAAACTCTCGATGAACGCATCTCTGATTTGCAATTCATTAGAAATTGAAGCATGGTTTGGTTGGAAATTGATGGATTATCTAGGGTCGTTCATCATGTTTCGATCATCATTGATCGATCGACAAATCAAGGGTACCATTGTGTAGAGGTGATCGATCATAGTCCATCGGAGTCGTTTGTTCCCGGAGTTAACGGTTGGATTGGGCGGAAAAATTCGCTAGGGTTTCGAATATAGAGTGGCGGATGGATATTTTTTGTAACATCGATCGACGTTTGAAGGCGCACAGCATCGCGTGAGCCTCTTGGGTTGGTCGGCGTGCGAGGGGGGTGGCCGCGACTGGCCTGCAGCGTGGATCGGCTTGTTTACGGCGGCGCTTGACTGCTGTAGAGCGGCGGCTTGTTCCTGTTCGCACGCGATGTTTTGGTGTGCTGTTTGCTTCGGTAACGTGGCAGTAGGGTAAGGTGATTATAATTTGTTTTATATATTTTATAAATTAGATCGTTTAATGTTCTAACATACGTATCTTTCACATACGAGGTCCAATTTATGCGCGGTTTTCTCCGCTAGGATCATATTTGAATTTTGGACATTCTGACGTTTCTTTGGACAGATTCTGAGACTGTTTGAATTTTTGAGTTTAAATTGGATTTAAATTCAATTTCAGTTGAAAAGGTGAGTGTTTTAACCCACTCACAACTTCTAAAATTTCTTATGTTTGTTAAATTTAATTTATGTTGTGATTATGAATTTATTGATGATTGTTTCGTATATTTTTAATTATCATCTCGGTTAATTGCATTTATTTAAATTAAATCGTTATTTAGTTTATTATTGAATATAACTACCTTTTAAATACCTATTATCTATTATCAGTTATATATTGATATTAATTGATTATTTGGATAATGAATGTGATGGATTTGTGATTTTGATGATGGATGAATGGATGTTTAGTTTATATTGTTATAAACTACAAGTTCGTTATGGATTATTATTAATTCGGGATTGCGGTTTGAAATGATATACAACCGTAAAATATTAAATTATGGATTTAAATGGTAAATATCTGTATCACTTGACCATAGGATAGGAAATTATATACAGACACCGTTGCTATATATAAATATTTTGAAAATGATTTCTATGGTCTTGGAAAGAAATATATGGTTTTATATAAATACTGAATTTTAGTATTATATAAAGGTTGTTTTATATATAGCTAAATTCTTGATTTTAAGCTATCTATAAATTTGTTTAATATAAAATAAGTTTAATAATAAAAGTTTGATTTTATTAAAAATATAATATGGTTAAGTATTTAAATTTTTGTTTTAGTATAGAGTTAAAATAATGTTAATGAATTAAGATTGAGAAGATAGATTTGAAATTTATTCGAAATAGTATTTAATTAAGAATTATATTTAAATAAAATCGATTTGAAACGTATGAAATTTGAAGTTTTAAAAAGATATGATTTTATAACTTGATTTTGGTTTAAGATGATTTAAACAGAATATTTCAAGTTTAAATAAATTGAAAGAAATATTTAGTGATTTGAAATTAGGTTTATTTAAAGATATTGGATTTATTTAGTGAATATTGCAAAATTAAATAATGAAGTTAAATTAAGATACATATGAAATCATAAAGTTTAGTTTTGAAATTATGGAATATTTAGAGCTTTGAAATATATTGAAATTTAAATGGTTTGTTTTTTGGTCCAAATATGTATTTGAAATCGATATAATTTAAATGGTTTATTGAGAACTGAATTGAATTGAAACTAAATTTGAGATCTGATTAAACAATTAATTTTAAATTCAAGTTTTTTGGAATTGATTGGTAAAATTGAAGAAGCTATTTTATTTTATAAAGTGTTTTAATATCTAGACTGTTTAAGTGGTGGAGATTATGTTTCAAAGTTATGAATTTCAAAGTATTATGTTTTGAAAGTGTTATAATTTCAAGTGTTTGGTTTTGAAAATGTTATAACTTTGAAAGTACTATGATTTTGGAAAGAGGGTATATTTGAAATGAAATGATATCGTATTTGGTTTTGAAATAGAAATGATATTTTGGTTTTGAAGTATAAACTATTTTGAAATGACCATGGTGTTATAATAACGGTTGGTTGTTAGAGAGACCGGGATCTGATATGGGCATACTCTCTGTCGATACCGAAAACCACTTTAACAACCATATACATGGTGGAGATTGTAGAATGAAGTAGGATGGTGGCAGCGTTCGTTTGAGGTATATACGTGGACCCAACTCCCATGAGTTGGCATAAGGTGACTAAAACAGGAGCGATACTTAGGCCAATGAGTAGCTCCTCTGATCAGACACACTCCTTCGATACTATATTCTCACTTTGAGATTTATTTGGTGGCCACTTTTGATTTTTTTGATTTGGGGGTGTGGCTCGAGGTGGGCGGTAGTTGTGTGCTACGCGTTACCACCGGCTCGGATGCGTAATTGGTATATCTACCCTGATATTTCCTTGTTGTGTCGTGTCACCTACCTTAGCGCGCCTTGTACGAGTTTGATTTGTGTCGTACCTATGGAGTATCCTCTGGTAGCCTCCCGATCAGGAGGTATTCTAGTATTGTTGTAACGACCCCACTTCCTACCCCAGGAAGTAGTATCGTTAATAAGAAAGAAAGAGGTGAGAAAATAGAAAAGATAAAGAAGAAAGAACAACAACATCAGAATCTCACAGTGGAACGAATAAAATATATTAATCACATAAGTATTTACATAATATATAACATCAATCAAAGTGATACATATAGTACATCACATACTAGACAGTTATAAACACCTGTCTAGTTATACAACTCAAAACACAATACATCACAGAGATACCACACAGCGGAACTAAATATATCTAAAACGCTGAAGCCTCCTGCTCCATTGCTCCTCCAGAATTAGTCAAAGCTAAACCTGAATCCCTTGGCTACCCGTAAAAATTTGGGTACCCGAGAGTTTATGAAAAACAAAAATAAACTTCGGGTCAGACATGGGTCTGGTATGAGTAACAGGTTAAAGTTGCTTAATTTTGAAAAATCCTTTGAAAACAAAAGGTATCACGTAAGACTTCCCACACATAAACATGGAAAAGTTTTTACCTTACGCTAACCAAAACATTTGATAGGAAATCCAGTGATATTATAATAGGTCTAGGGTTTTCAAGTAAATAGAAAATAGCCGAAATTGTTACATCTATTAAATTCCAGCTACTAGCCACAAAAGTGGGTAATACAATCAAAACCGTTGGCACTTACTGGATTATGGATTCCATACAATGGCAGGGCTACTGGGGTACCGCCCGTCACAGTACGTGGCCTAGATCAACGTACCGAGGATTACTCCCTTCATCCCCTGCAACACAAGGCCGGAACCATTCCTTACTGAACAGTCCCGAACAAGATAAACCCCGCAGTTGGCTGCAGACCAACTGCCCACTAAGCCGAATAAAAAGGGACATCTAGACAGGAGAATATCCTTGTCCTGCTTGGGCATGACCCACCTAACCTTGCTGCACCTCCCCTGTTTTAGCCATTCCCGGTTGATGAGGCTTGAGGTTACGATTACCTTTATAGGACATATTTCTTAGAATGCTCATCGTCCGCCTGACAATGTGTTGAAAGCATTCAATCCATACAAGTTCGTTCCGGGTTCGAACGAAACCGAAGGCATCATCTCGTTACACTCATTTTGGAATCACCCTCAGAGTTAACGACGATAACCCTTGCATTCTGAGTCTTCATCTTCACTTCAGATTCACGACCTATCATTAATTTGGAAACGATGTGGTTTCCGGATATTCCTAATGCGGAAAACCGATCCCGGTCTCATCGAAATCCAAAGCGTGTCTTCTAAGGCCAAGTTGTCTATTTAGTCTTAACAGTGAATTCAATATTATCAATATGCACAGATAGATAATTCACATCTCATAATAGATAATCACATCATCATAAACAGATAACTAATATCATCATCCAAACAGATAATTAAATATTATCATACTTAAAGCATACATCCATATCACATAGATATTATCCATTATATCTGAGATCACAATCAAACAATGAAATATCAACATCATCCATCAGCAATGATTTATGAATCACAATCTATAATTAATTTAAAATGAATTAAATTAACTACTTTCATCTTTAATTAATTTAAAATAAATTAAATTAATTACTCATTTCATAAATCCTGCTCTCACAATCATTAATTAATTATAAATCAAATTAATTAATCATTTCTAATTACAAGAAGTAATTCAGTCTTTAATTAATTTCTAAAATGAATTATTCTAAATCATTTATAGCAGATTAACATTTAATTACTTACCCATTAATTATTCCTTAATTTACAATTCTTAATTACATCATTACTTAATGATCTTCAATTTAAATTACTTATTTAAATTAATTAAGTGCTTAATCTTTACTTAAACACAATTATTAATCACCCCTTGATTAATAACAAACCAGTAATTAACTATCCTTAATTACTTATTAATCAATCCATGATTAATTATTCCCATAAATTAATCCTTTGATTAATTACAAAAGAAATTACTCAAATTACTTCATTTACAAATCATCTTGTATTAACTTCATCAAGTAATGATCATCCGATTACTATTCTGAGTAATTATACTCCATTAATTACACTAAGTAATTACACATACCAAATCATCAATTACTTATATATTCAAATTAATCATCTTTGATTTAAATATCCTTTACTGCATTCCAGAAATTTCCTTTAATTTATTTACAGAAATTAATCTTGAATAAACCCATTAATTACATTTATATCGATTCATTTCCATTTAATTATCTTGTTGATTTATTATTCTCAAATAAATCAATTTCTAATTACATCATTAATTATTAATTAATGATTTCTAATTTACATTTTCATTTGTTAATTTACATTAAGAATACACATCTTCAAAACATAAATATTAATCCTCTTGATTAATATATACAGTAATTAATCATTCATAATTAATTACTTCTCAATAACACTCTTACTTAATCCCCTGATTAATTTTAAGTAATTATATTTCAATTACTTCCATTAACAACATCACCCAATTTTATTACATCCCGTAATTATCCTTCAATTACATTTCTAAGTAATTTACTTCCTAAATATCAGTTAATTAAACTAAATTAATTAACTCAAATTAATTTACACAATTAATAAGTAATTAATTTCTTAATTACTTCTCAATAAATAATTTCATGTAAACTATTGAATTAATTAATCTAATTAATTTATTACAAAATCAATCATATTAATTAATTATAACATAATCTGGTTAATGAACTTCATTAATAATTATTTAATTATTTCCTTCTAACATAATCAACTTATATTAATTATTAATTATAAGTTAATTAACCATTATTAATTTAAAATTTTAATCTATAGTTCTAAATCACACATTAGTTAATTAATTTATTAATTAACTTTAATCACTACATTTAAACTATTAATTACTAGTTTAATTAATTTCAATCATTAATTATTCTTACTTAATCAACTTAAGAGTTAATGCATATAAAAATTCTAAAAACTTCATGAATTAAAGTAAAATTCCAATATGTTTTAAAACATTTATTTATATTACTTTCTAATTAAAAACCAATTTATTCTTAATAAAGTTTTATAACTAAATTTTCAAAAACCCTTCTTAAACTCACATGTTAAAAAGCATATTTAACATTTAAAACTTATTAATCATCACACTTTACTTTTATTTCTTATCTGGAATTTAAGTTCTGATTTCCATTTGGGTGTTATCTTTGTTTAATTCTTCCTTAACAATATATATTTCATTTTTGATTTCAACTCTTTTGAATTCATTCAAATATTTAGCACTTTTTGAATTAATAAAATAATTTAGATTATGAAACTTAATTACTTCCAACTATATTTCAAAACTATCTTAAATTCACTATTTAAACTTGTTTAAAACTGGGTTTGACTTTGTTTTTAAATTTTAAAACAAAGGTTTCAAAAACAGTTGAAACTGTTACAGGTTGAAAAAAACACACAGAACACTACTACCCGAGCCCCCCTGCGTTTGCTTCGAGAAATAACGAAGTTTCCCCGAGAAAATATACAAGCTGCTTCGAGGCATTTCCCAGGGGGCGCGCAAATGGAAAGAAACACAAACCTGGAAACGCAACTCCTCACACCCCTCCAAACCTGTCAACGCCACGCACGCGGTGGTCCCACCACCGGAGGCCACCAAACTCCGGTTACTCCTTCGACCATCTCTCCCCTACCTCCCCTCCAATCCACGTGGCACTCGGTCACCTATAATGGCTGCGGTGCTCGAAATTTCTAGCACAGTTAAACTTAGGTTTAAAAACTTGAATCTCATACCGATGCTTCCCCCTCCATTTGCGCCGCCATCCCCTATTTTTCCCAACTCCACGGCAACCTCCTCTACCCACAGACCCAAGCTCGACTCCCCAGATCCATTTGATCGTCCACGGCAACCTTAAATATCTAAAATAGAAGAACTCGAACTGCACCTCACCCCCTCCACTAAAAATCCCCATATTCAATTTAAAAATCATAATTTTGTATATGAATTCAGTTTATATTCATGAATTTGTAATTCATTAAACTTGAATTTTTACATGTTTGAAGATGGTTCTGTGTTTTAGCTCTTCCCAGTGACAACACAGGTTTAATTACTTAAAACAAAATTTTAAACACAAATTTATAGTGTAACAAATATATTTCATTCAAGGCTTAAGGTTTAACATGGATTGAAACAAGATCAAATAAATTTTTGAACAAAGTTTGGCCATGAAAAATTGAACAGAGTTTCTAAATTTTACAGTAATGCACAGCATATGTATATATCTACATTCAAGTGATTCATTGCAACATATACTTGTATGCTTACCTTACATATCATCACAGAAAACCCATATCACCATTCTAACTTAAGTTATATTGAATAAAAACAAATAAGAAAAATGTTACTCACAGAGAATTCAGTCTGCAGTAATTTGTTTTACAGTTTGCCAGAGAAAGGAATATGTATAGATGCACACAATTATTTTAAGCATCCAAAAATTTAGCTTGCAACAGATTAAATCCTAAGAAAGTTATAAAAGTGTTACTCACAGAATTTGTGGAAGAACAGAGCCTTATTTGCTTTGCAACAGGCTTGCAACTTTCAGGTTGAACTCCCCTTTGATTCTCAGTTGAATTGAATTTTGGTTGTTGTTTAAACTGAAGCTTTGTTTGTTTGAGTTTGAAATGAAGTTTACTTTACTTTTTAATCAGTTCGAATTGAATAAAGATGAAACTGATTTATAGAAAGAAAAGAGACAGGGAAAATATGCAGACATGCTTATTATTATGTTTCAACAATCTGAGACAAATATTTGCATACAATCTTTTGTTTGTACAGATTGTTTCCAGAGATATTTGTTAATGGTGGCTGATATGTAATACTTAATGTACTAAAAGATTTTTACATTAATTAGTTTTGTTTGTTTGCTTAAAGATATTTAATGATGTCTTCCTAATCAAGCTTCATACATATACAGCTGTGTATCTTTATTTCTTTCTTTGTTTTATTTCATACAATTCGGCCTGCACACTTTATTGTTACTCAATACTTTTAAATCAGTTTTCTTACTGTCATTTGTTTTCCAGATATTATTCTTTTGTTCTTGATATTTTAAACATATTATATAGGTTGCAGTTTGGTCATGTTGGTTTATACTTTGAAAATTCTTTGTTTCTAGTTTTAATTGTTGACTTATTATTACATTTTGAAGTGTATGTGACTTGTTATTGTAAATTGTAAATGTTTGTGAATGTTATATAAATTTATTCCATATGATTATTACTTATTTTAACTTATTATATACAGTATTTTCACTTATAATCAATAGCTTCATGTATATTTTATTTTATTTCTATGTTTAACTTATTACTTAAAATCTTGTATCCCTATATATATATATACATTCTTACTTATTTATATTATAAAACATATGATCAATTTGAAATGATAAATAAAATGAATTATCTTTCTGTTATAAACTACATATTTTATTAATGTATGTTGATGTATTGTTTGACGAAATTATAATTAAAACTCATATATCATTTTAAATTCATATTTTAAATCAAGATTATACTAAAAAGAAAACAAAACAAATTCTTTTGTTAATAAATGTAAATTTAAACTTAAGTTAAAATAAATTTTAAACTATTTAAACATTTACTTATGTATTTAAAATCCTGTATTTATTTATTTATTTAGCTTGAAAAGTTTATATTAAATAAAACATAATTTCTAATCCACTAAAATATATATTAGTATTTAAAGCATAATTTATAGTTAAACTTTAAAACAAATTCTCATCTATTTACAATGTATACAAATATATACATATATAAATAGAAACAAACAATTAATTTTAACAGATATCATTTACCAATTAAATATTTATTAAAAGAAAAGTATCAATTCAGATTTAATTAACAAAATATATCAAATCAATTTAATATTTAATGCAGATTATTAAATTGATATTGCTAGAAAATTCCGGGTCATCACATTCCTCCCCCCTTAAAAGAATTTCGTCCCCGAAATTTAAAAGCAAAGGTAATTTAATAATATATTTAATATTTTAACTTATTTTAAACCAAAAGCATATATCAATCACATGCTAACAATCATCACAACCAATCTACTCAATCAACAAAGCTAACTATCCAGATAAAATTCTGGATAGTTCCCAGTATAATACCGGAATACTCGATCTATAGAATCCAAACAGTCTATACCACTAATCTATAGAACTCCTTTGAATCAGAGAAAATTCATACAAAATCAAATCTCCGACTCCGAAATCCAAATTCCTTCGTCTCTTATCCACCAAATACTTCTGACAATCCAGAGCTGCCTTTATCCTACTGATCAGCTCAACCTTATGCTGATAACTCCTAAAACAATCTGAATCCAAAAACAATCCAGTAGAATGATTTTCTCAAAATCAACCAAAACCAAGAACTCAACCTTTTCTATCCTCAGTAGAAAACAATTTCTCTTTTCCCAGAAAAGAAAAACAAATGTACTCTCAACTGCTTCCGCTGCACAACTCTGATCTGTGTAGATGAAAATCCTGATGATGCACATAAGCATAAACTGGACAACACATGACAAAAATATGATTCAGCAGATCCAAAATAAAACTCAGAAGTTCCTCCAAAACTTGAGATGCTTTACCAATCTCTCTCTAGAAACTATTCTATTACTAAGCTGAACCATCGGCACTACTTCTGAAATCCATTCGATACCAAACTCAACTCCTTAGATGCTAAGACAAACAACTGACTTCTTCAAAGATATCCAGAAGAACTTCTGCCATCCCAGAGAACACTTAACTATCGCAAGTCACTTTTGCGATCAATCCAAGCTAATATCCAAAGAAAACTGTTCTCTCCTTACCTATCTGAATAACTTAAGCTACTCTAGCCAATCCATTGAAGAAATGGATTCACAAAACTGATTCTTAACTTCACCTCTAAAGAACTGTAGACAAATGACCTCCTCGCGTGCCGGCAGAACAATCTGAGCTGCAACACTGATGCTCAAAAATTTCTTAATCCAAAATTCCTCGGAAACTCAGGCGTCAAAGCCAAACACAACATTTAGCTGAACTCAACCTCAAAACTAATGCAGACACACTCCCTTATCCAAAGATCTTTTGAGAACTTCTTCGGAAACAATCCGTCGCCACTGCATCTCAACACACAACTACTACTTCTTGAGTTACCAAGATAATATTTCCAGCTTCTGCTCAACTCACAAAAATCCAATTTCTACTCATCCAATCTTGTACTACAAAAATGGACTCCAAATCTTCACAGTTTCTCAAGAGATTAGGTGAAATCCTTACACAACAAATTTACTCGAGACGGTATTAGGTCTACAGTCTCGTCAAATATACTTCTAACCACTGGTAGTCGTGTTACACACACCACTACTCAATCTACCCTTATACTTATATTGGAAAACCCGAACAGGTAATCCAATAAATAGATAGAAAATATATATATATATATATATATCAAAATTACAAATACGCTCTCTCAGGAAAGAAATCACTTAAGAGCCTAGGTATTCGCTCAACCTAGCGCTCTGATACCACTGTAACGACCCCACTTCCTACCCCAGGAAGTAGTATCATTAATAAGAAAGAAAGAGGTGAGAAAATAGAAAAGATAAAGAAGAAAGAACAACAACATCAGAATCTCACAGCGGAACGAATAAAATATATTAATCACATAAGTATTTACATAATATATAACATCAATCAAAGTGATACATATAGTACATCACATACTAGACAGTTATAAACACCTGTCTAGTTATACAACTCAAAACACAATACATCACAGAGATACCACACAGCGGAACTAAATATATCTAAAACGTTGAAGCCTCCTGCTCCATTGCTCCTCCAGAATTCGTCAAAGCTAAACCTGAATCCCTTGGCTACCCGTAAAAATTTGGGTACCCGAGAGTTTATGAAAAACAAAAATAAACTTCGGGTCAGACATGGGTCTGGTATGAGTAACAGGTTAAAGTTGCTTAATTTTGAAAAATCCTTTGAAAACAAAAGGTATCACGTAAGACTTCCCACACATAAACATGGAAAAGTTTTTACCTTACGCTAACCAAAACATTTGATAGGAAATCCAGTGATATTATAATAGGTCTAGGGTTTTCAAGTAAATAGAAAATAGCCGAAATTGTTACATCTATTAAATTCCAGCTACTAGCCACAAAAGTGGGTAATACAATCAAAACCGTTGGCACTTATTGGATTATGGATTCCATACAATGGCAGGGCTACTGGGGTACCGTCCGTCACAGTACGTGGCCTAGATCAACGTACCGAGGATTACTCCCTTCATCCCCTGCAACACAAGGCCGGAACCATTCCTTACTGAACAGTCCCGAACAAGATAAACCCCGCAGTTGGCTGCAGACCAACTGCCCACTAAGCCGAATAAAAAGGGACATCTAGACAGGGGAATATCCTTGTCCTGCTTGGGCATGACCCACCTAACCTTGCTGCACCTCCCCTGTTTTAGCCATTCCCGGTTGATGAGGCTTGAGGTTACGATTACCTTTATAGGACATATTTCTTAGAATGCTCATCGTCCGCCTGACGATGTGTTGAAAGCATTCAATCCATACAAGTTCATTCCGGGTTCGAATGAAACCGAAGGCATCATCTCGTTACACTCATTTTGGAATCACCCTCAGAGTTAACGACGATAACCCTTGCATTCTGAGTCTTCATCTTCACTTCAGATTCACGACCTATCGTTAATTTGGAAACGATGTGGTTTTCGGATATTCCTAATGCGGAAAACCGATCCCGGTCTCATCGAAATCCAAAGCGTGTCTTTTAGGGCCAAGTTGTCTATTTAGTCTTAACAGTGAATTCAATATTATCAATATGCACAGATAGATAATTCACATCTCATAATAGATAATCACATCATCATAAACAGATAACTAATATCATCATCCAAACAGATAATTAAATATTATCATACTTAAAACATACATCCATATCACATAGATATTATCCATTCATATCTGAGATCACAATCAAACAATGAAATATCAACATCATCCATCAGCAATGATTTATGAATCACAATCTATAATTAATTTAAAATGAATTAAATTAACTACTTTCATCTTTAATTAATTTAAAATAAATTAAATTAATTACTCATTTCATAAATCCTGCTCTCACAATCATTAATTAATTATAAATCAAATTAATTAATCATTTCTAATTACAAGAAGTAATTCAGTCTTTAATTAATTTCTAAAATGAATTATTCTAAATCATTTATAGCAGATTAACATTTAATTACTTACCCATTAATTATTCCTTAATTTACAATTCTTAATTACATCATTACTTAATGATCTTCAATTTATATTAAATTACTTATTTAAATTAATTAAGTGCTTAATCTTTACTTAAACACAATTATTAATCACCCCTTGATTAATAACAAACCAGTAATTAACTATCCTTAATTACTTATTAATCAATCCATGATTAATTATTCCCATAAATTAATCCTTTGATCAATTACAAAAGAAATTACTCAAATTACTTCATTTACAAATCATCTTGTATTAACTTCATCAAGTAATGATCATCCAATTACTATTTTGAGTAATTATACTCCATTAATTACACTAAGTAATTACACATACCAAATCATAAATTACTTATATATTCAAATTAATCATCTTTGATTTAAATATCCTTTACTGCATTCCAGAAATTTCCTTTAATTTATTTACAGAAATTAATCTTGAATAAACCCATTAATTACATTTATATCGATTCATTTCCATTTAATTATCTTGTTGATTTATTATTCTCAAATAAATCAATTTCTAATTACATCATTAATTATTAATTAATGATTTCTAATTTACATTTTCATTTGTTAATTTACATTAAGAATACACATCTTCAAAACACAAATATTAATCCTCTTGATTAATATATACAGTAATTAATCATTCATAATTAATTACTTCTCAATAACACTCTTACTTAATCCCCTGATTAATTTTAAGTAATTATATTTCAATTACTTCCATTAACAACATCACCCAATTTTATTACATCCCGTAATTATCCTTCAATTACTTTTCTAAGTAATTTACTTCCTAAATATCAGTTAATTGAACTAAATTAATTAACTCAAATTAATTTACACAATTAATAAGTAACTAATTTCTTAATTACTTCTCAATAAATAATTTCATTTAAACTATTGAATTAATTAATCTAATTAATTTATTACAAAATCAATCATATTAATTAATTATAACATAATCTGGTTAATGAACTTCATTAATAATTATTTAATTATTTCCTTCTAACATAATCAACTTATATTAATTATTAATTATAAGTTAATTAACCATTATTAATTTAAAATTTTAATCTACAGTTCTAAATCACACATTAGTTAATTAATTTATTAATTAACTTTAATCACTACATTTAAACTATTAATTACTAGTTTAATTAATTTCAATCATTAATTATTCTTACTTAATCAACTTAAGAGTTAATGCATATAAAAATTCTAAAAACTTCATGAATTAAAGTAAAATTCCAATATGTTTTAAAACATTTATTTATATTACTTTCTAATTAAAAACCAATTTATTCTTAATAAAGTTTTATAACTAAATTTTCAAAAACCCTTCTTAAACTCACATGTTTTAAAGCATATTTAACATTTAAAACTTATTAATCATCACACTTTACTTTTATTTCTTATCTGGAATTTAAGTTCTGATTTCCATTTGGGTGTTATCTTTGTTTAAATCTTCCTTAACAATATATATTTCATTTTTGATTTCAACTCTTTTGAATTCATTCAAATATTTAGCACTTTTTGAATTAATAAAATAATTTAGATTATGAAACTTAATTACTTCCAACTATATTTCAAAACTATCTTAAATTCACTATTTAAACTTGTTTAAAACTGGGTTTGACTTTGTTTTTAAATTTTAAAACAAAGGTTTCAAAAACAGTTGAAACTGTTACAGGTTGAAAAAAACACACAGAACACTACTACCCGAGCCCCTCTATGTTTGCTTCGAGAAATAACGAAGTTTCCCCGAGAAAATATACAAGCTGCTTCGAGGCATTTCCCAGGGGGCGCGCAAATGGAAAGAAACACAAACCTGGAAATGCAACTCCTCACACCTCTCCAAACCTGTCAACGCCACGCACGCGGTGGTCCCACCACCGGAGGCCACCAAACTCCGGTTACTCCTTCGACCATCTCTCCCCTACCTCCCCTCCAATCCACGTGGCACTCGGTCACCTATAATGGCCGCGGTGCTCGAAATTTCTAGCACAGTTAAACTTAGGTTTAAAAACTTGAATCTCATACCGATGCTTCCCCCTCCATTTGCGCCGCCATCCCCTATTTTTCCCAACTCCACGGCAACCTCCTCTACCCACAGACCCAAGCTCGACTCCCCAGATCCATTTGATCGTCCACGGCAACCTTAAATGCCTAAAATAGAAGAACTCGAACTGCACCTCACCCCCTCCACTAAAAATCCCCATATTCAATTTAAAAATCATAATTTTGTATATGAATTCAGTTTATATTCATGAATTTGTAATTCATTAAACTTGAATTTTTACATGTTTGAAGATGGTTATGTGTTTTAGCTCTTCCCAATGACAACACAGGTTTAATTACTTAAAACAAAATTTTAAACACAAATTTATAGTGTAACAAATATATTTCATTCAAGGCTTAAGGTTTAACATGGATTGAAACAAGATCAAATAAATTTTTGAACAAAGTTTGGCCATGAAAAATTGAACAGAGTTTCTAAATTTTACAATAATGCACAGCATATGTATATATCTACATTCAAGTGATTCATTGCAACATATACTTGTATGCTTACCTTACATATCATCACAGAAAACCCATATCACCATTCTAACTTAAGTTATATTGAATAAAAACAAATAAGAAAAATGTTACTCACATAGAATTCAGTCTGCAGTAATTTATTTTACAGTTTGCCAGAGAAAGGAATATGTATAGATGCACACAATTATTTTAAGCATCCAAAAATTTAGCTTGCAACAGATTAAATCCTAAGAAAGTTATAAAAGTGTTACTCACAGAATTTGTGGAAGAACAGAGCCTTATTTGCTTTGCAACAGGCTTGCAACTTTCAGGTTGAACTCCCCTTTGATTCTCAGTTGAATTGAATTTTGGTTGTTGTTTAAACTGAAGCTTTGTTTGTTTGAGTTTGAAATGAAGTTTACTTTACTTTTTAATCAGTTCGAATTGAATAAAGATGAAACTGATTTATAGAAAGAAAAGAGACAGGGAAAATATGCAGACATGCTTATTATTATGTTTCAACAATCTGAGACAAATATTTGCATACAATCTTTTGTTTGTACAGATTGTTTCCAGAGATATTTGTTAATGGTGGCTGATATGTAATACTTAATGTACTAAAAGATTTTTACATTAATTAGTTTTGTTTGTTTGCTTAAAGATATTTAATGATGTCTTCCTAAGCAAGCTTCATACATATACAGTTGTGTATCTTTATTTGTAACAACCCGCATATTTATCGATTTTATATTTAAATATTTTATTTAAATATTTTATTGTTCGTCGGATATTGGACTGAAAACCTACTTTTTGCATACGGTCGAATTAGGACTCGAGACCACCTCCATTGAGTTCAAAATGCCGTTTGCGACCTTTTTGGAGTATAAGCTTCGATATGTTTGGAGAAAGTTGATTTTTGCTACTTTTTTCCGCTTAGGGCTTTGGTTGGGCTGAGCCAATTAGTCACTTAACTCAGTTCCAACACTCTCCTCTTCATTCACTTCTCTTCTATTTTCCTAACACTCAAGCTCAAGCAAAAATGGAGGAAGAGAATGGGAAATAGAAATTCCTAAGCCCTAGCTTGCTTTGCAAATCCATCTCCTTGCTCCAAAGTTCATGAGAACCCATTGGTAAGCTTCCTCTTCTTCTTCTCCAACTCATTCTCTCTTTAAATGCCAGAAATTTCCTAAACCTAACTTAGGAAATGTTCTTCTTTTTAGCTTAGATTCAAGCTTCTAGAGTTGGATTTGAAGAGTGGTTGATTCCACTTTGCTTTCAAGCTTCATCTTCATAAACTTAGTTCAAAAGTGAGATTTTTATCTCACATCTATGACTATAATTATCTTTGGTTGTTGGGTATGAATTCCTAACACTTCTTCATGTGCATTTGCTATTGATTCGGATTGGTTTTGTGAATACTCCAATTTTTGAGTTTTTAAGTCAAATTTGTGTGAAATGCTTTTATGGATGTTTGATCATGCTTTTGTTGATGCATCGAGGAGCATATAGGGTCGGGTTGCCGATTGGCATAAACCCTTAGAGCCAATGTTCGTCCGGTTGCATTTTGGAAGAGTTTGCTCTTCATTTGAATAAGGCTGAAAAACAGCCCATGCATGATTCAGTCGACTGAAAACTCTGTTCAGTCGACTGAACCTGAAACCCGAGAGTTTCCAGGCATGATTCAGTCGACTGAAAACTCTGCACAGTCGACTGAAACTGGAAACAGAAAGTTTCCTGAACCTGGAAAATTTTCAGGTATAGGGTCAGTCGACTGAAAACTCTGTTCAGTCGACTGAACCTGCTGTTTGTCCAATTTGCCTTTTTGGATTGAAATTCCAATTTAAATCGATTCGTGATAATCCTATTTGTTGTTATCATCTATTATGACTTTGATGACTCTTTTTAGGGATTTTTGAATATCCATTTCGATGGATCCTTTATCGATTTCGTTGGATTTTATTCACGTCTTCGTATGTGAATTTTTGTGATTGATTGTTCTTACAATCTTCTTCGTGATTTGTCACTTTAAAAATATAAAGGTTTTCTATACTAGTAGTAAATATCAAAACTCTTTCCTCAAACGATTTCAATACTATTTTAATACCAAATTCGTTTATAAAACCGTTTTCCAATCTATTAGTATATACAAACCTTTACCTCACTCGTATGAGAAATCTAATTAAATGGCTTAGTAAAACAAGTGGTATGAAACGCTTGCATTTACTTTGTCGGTTAATTCTTGGACTTGTTCAATTGAACCTCTTGTGATAATTTTCTAGTGGAGATTTACAGTTTGTTCGTAAATATTTAAGTTAAGCAAGTGGTTATGGGACAAGAAGCTAAACTCATATAATTACTAGCTTAGCGTAATCGACATTTCTCGTTGATCATGACGATCATCTTTGTGATTTAGACTAGCAATGTGCGATGTCTCTTTGTCTGCGAGGGAGACTAAACCCCGTTTTGTGGAGTTTCGACTCAATTTATGATGGGGTAGCAACCCATGGTCTTCGGGCCGTTTGTGGAGCTTCGGCTCAATTTGTGATGGTTAGCGACCATGGAATTAGCGTTCCGTTTGTGATACACGTGTTGGTGAGCTTTATGCTCCCGTTTGTGATAGGCCTTCCCCCCCTTTGTGATTTCTGGATTTCTTGTGTAGATTCCTAGAATTTGTGTTTCACCAATTTTCGTGATTTCCATTGATAAGTTTTATCAATATTTGTGCATTGGTGAATTTGTGTGCCATTGACTTTAGTGATTTCTGGATTTCTTGTGTAGTCTTTTGGAATTTGTGTGTCATTGACTTTTGTGATTGACATTTATATTATCGTCAATATTTGTGGTTTGATGAACGAAATAAAGAGTATGACGTTTCTTTGATCCTTGTGTAGATTTGGTGACATTGATTAATCTCTTGATGATTATCAACTAAGTATATGTATATATATATATATATCACAACTTGGCATTGTGATTATTATGTGTTTAGTCATATCTCTTATTCTATATCGTTTCATCTGATATTTATAGTTAGACTGATCCGTTTATTATTTTCTTATTAAATAATTCTCGGGTCAGACCGAGATGTTACAGGTGCTTCTGCTTGACTTCTCTCTTGGGATTGATTTCTCTTGCTTTTGGTTAACTACTTAGATTAGTAGTTTTTTGTTGTTGTATACATTTGAGATATAGACTCCATAATGTATACTTATTCTTTTGTGTAGTTCATGTAACTATTCTTTTGTGATATTGTGGATCTTTTTAGACCACTACTCTGATGTACACTTTCTAGTGTAATATTCATATCTTATTCCGCCTTTGTGATATGAATTGTCTGTGACTGATTTGTGTTATGCTTATTTCTATATTTGTTTTCCGAAGGATTTATATAGCCACCGTGTAGTAGCTTTGAGTTTGTGTCGGTATGTCGGATTTCCTCTCGAAATAGAATGCATGTTATATTATCTGACATACCGGTGCTCGCGCAAAGAAATTACATGGATGGTCGCTCCTCAACAGCCTTACTCTCCGTGATAGTCGACAGCATTCGCCGTAATGTTCTTGGCTAGCGTGGGTATAGAGGTGGGGCGTCACAGCTTGGTATCAGAGCCAAACTTCGGAACAATATGGAATATTATAACAAGGATCATCGTCCTAAGTCCATCTTAGGAGTTGTGCTTTAGGATTTTATTCGGGTCTTCGTACCGTTCTATCCTATTTTCTTTATGATTCCTTGTTTTATCAATCAAGTTTGATTGAAATTTATTTTGAGAATGACTCTTTCCTCTTCTTTCTTTCTTTCTTAAAGAAGAGAAATGGTTAGACCTGGCCGTTCCAGCACCGGTCAATCTAGTGCTACTCCCCAGGATGGAGTTTTTATGTCTGCTCAACAGCTTCTAGATCTTGTTAAGAACGCTCAAGCAGCCGGACCCAATCCAGAGCCTACTCATCCTAGATCCGGTTTTGCACGCTTGTACAGAGACTACACCGATTTGGGTGGAGGGCCATTCAGGGGATCCGAGAGTGTTATTGAAATTCAAGCTTGTCTCAAATCATGCGATCGCATCTTTTCTCGCATGAATCTTATTGACCTTCATCGAGTCCAAGTAGCTTCTAGCATGCTCCAAGAAAGAGCATTGGATTGGTATGAGCTTTTAATTTCTGAAATCGTTGAGGCGGATCTTACTTGGGAGCAATTCCGGGGAAGATTCGAATTGAAATTTGTGCCTGGAGGCTGAAAAAGTAACCTTAGCCCGGCGTTTCATAGACCTTGTTCAAGGTGAATCTTCTGTGACAGACTATGTCGCATCCTTCGAATCTCTGTCCAAATACGGGGTTGAGTACATTAATACCCCATTGAAGAAAAATCAGAGATTTGTCTATGGCTTGAATAAGAATCTTAAGAAGCCATTACTCCTGAAACTTGAGGTTTCATTTGATCAGCTTATTGATATCGCTCTACGTCTTGAAGAAGCCGATAATGAAGGTGATGTTGAAGTTATGCGTGCCCAACAGAACTTCGACAATAACTTGAAGAGGCCTATCAAATTCAAAGGCCCCGATTCTTATAAGAAAGGAAAGCAACAAACTCAGGTAGCAAATGTTCCTACCTCTAGTCGTGGACGATGCTACAATTGTGGTTCCACAGACCACCATGTAAGGGAGTGCCCGAAACCCCTCTTTTGCCGTTATTGCAAAGGTTCGGGTCATCTTTTATCTTCGTGTCTTAAGCTTCCAAGAAAGTGAGAAGGAAAGCTGCAGCTTTTGGTCAAGGTATTTTCATTCAATCCTCGATGGCATTGTTTTAATTCGTGAACTTTCTATTTGAGTTCTTTTTGATATGGGTTTCATCTCTTTATTTTTATATCAAAAGAACTTGTTGATTCTTTTCTTTGAATATTTTGGGCTTATTGACTTCATTGAGAATTGCGAATCCGGATGGTAGATCCGCAACACTCAATTCGCTTTTGTTTATATGTCGAGGTTGTTTTATGTGACTTTTCTTTCCGAGCCGATATTTTTTCTTTGGCTTCGGAATTGACCTTTCTGTAAGGATTGGCTTAATCATTGTGAAGCCCATATCCTATTTTTTCGAGTGGATTATTCATCTTCGACATTTTCAATCTGTTAAGCAGATTTCTATTTTTCTTTGTGATTTTGATTCCATCTTGATGGCATCATTTTATTCATTAAAGTCCTTATGGTGAGGAAAGTGTTATTTCTCTCATCTAAATAGTTTGAGAATTTTCCGGTATATTTTACTTGTCTTAGGATTATGACATAAGTAATCTTTTGTGTGGTGCTAAGGTCTTTTTAGTTCGACTTTACCACCGTTTTCATTTGCTACAAGTTGCGGAAGTTAGCATTTCACTTATCGCATTCCGCACTTGTTATGATTCCTATGAATGAATTATTATGTCATTCAATTTGTCCAGCTTGTTTCATCCGTTTTATAAATCCAATATTCTATGAAAATTTCAATGAGACCATTCTTTTTTATGGATTTTGGATGGAAATAGAAATTTAAAATTTTGCAAATCTTTTTCATAAGATTTAATTATAAGTGCAATTTGATTTTGCTCTTAAAACGAGCAAAGAATATTCTTAAAAAATTTTAAGAGATTTATTTATCCTAGAAAAGATGACCTTGTGATTGTATTGCCCGTTGAGTGCTTTAAGAATTTTGGTCGATGCGCTTGATCAACGTTATCGATAGGAATTTCCTAAACGCTTTGATGTGACAATCAGACACGATATATTGACTTGTAAAAATTTAAATTTTTGTAGAAAGATTATTACATAAAAGTAAAAATGTAATTTTGAAAGTTTTAACTTTTTGGGGAAGAGAATTATTTAAAAAGAACCCTTCCTTTCAATACTCTTATTCTTGTGATTCCTGAAGGGGAACCAAGACTTTGCTATTTGCACGGATACTAGTCGTATTGGTTTGGAATGCCATTCTCTTGCAAAGGAGAACGTTCTACCACTTGTGCTTCTAAATCATTTTAGCTTATCGAGACTAGATATGCCACTCATGATCTAGTGTTCGCGGCTATTGTTTTTACTTTTGAAATTTGGCATCATCATTTTTGGATGAGAAATTTGTTCTCTACCTCGATCATAAATCTTTGGAATAATTATTTTCCCATAAGGAACTTCATGTTGACTCGAGTTCCTAGCATCTTATGATCTTGATATTCTTTTATTCCCGAGAAGGGAAATCGTGTTGCCAATGCGCTTTGTCGTAGGCAACAAGTGGTTGATTCTTTGATGTTGTCTGAATGGAATTATTTTTCTATCAAGTTCATCGGACGTTTTGGTATACTTCGTTTTATTGAACTTTATCTCATTCCTTTTAAGGACTAGCGTCCGATGTCCTTTTATTGTGTTTGATTCATCGGATGTACCGTTTGTACTACATCGATGTCTTTGCTTTTGATTCATCGGATGTACCGTTGTACTACATCGATGTCTTTGCTTTTGATTCATCATATGTACCGTTTGTACTACATCGATGTCTTTGCATTTGATTCATCGGATGTACCATTGTACTACATCGATGTCTTTGCTTTTGATTCATCGGATGTACCGTTTGTACTACATCGATGTCTTTGCTTTTGATTCATCGGATGTACCGTTTGTACTACATCGATGTCTTTGCTTTTGATTCATCGGATGTACCGCTTGTACTACATCGATGTCTTTGCTTTTGATTCATCGGATGTACCGTTGTACTACATCGATGTCTTTGCTTTTGATTCATCGGATGTACCGTTTGTACTACATCGATGTCTTTGCTTTTGATTCATCGGATGTACCGTTGTACTACATCGATGTCTTTGCGTTTGATTCATCGGATGTACCGTTGTACTACATCGATATCTTTGCTTTTGATTCATCGGATGTACCGTTTGTACTACATCGATGTCTTTGCATTTGATTCATCGGATGTACCGTTTGTACTACATCGATGTCTTTGCTTTTGATTCATCGGATGTACCGTTTGTACTACATCGATGTCTTTGCTTTTGATTCATCGGATGTACCGTTGTACTACATCGATGTCTTTGCTTTTGATTCATCGGATGTACCGTTGTACTACATCGATGTCTTTGCTTTTGATTCATCGGATGTACCGTTTGTACTACATCGATGTCTTTGCTTTTGATTCATTGGATGTACCGTTGTACTACATCAATGTCTTCGCTTTTTGATTCATTGGATGTACCGTTGTACTACATCCATGTCTTTGCTTTGGTTCATTGGGTGTACCGTTTTTGTACTACGCTGATGTCCCAAATTATTTGAGTTTCTAGTTTTTCGGGCGTACCGATTTTGTACTACGCCGTTGCACCGGCTCAATTTTCTGCTATTCTTGACGTTCCCCACGTCTTTTATCTACGGGAATGCCTTAGGGATTCCGGTTTTCATTCTTGAGCCCGGTGTTATTGTGGAAATTGAAGTTTCACCAGATTTCTTGCTAACTCTTTTGTGTACTTTATGGTGAATTTCCTATTTCAAATTTTCTTTTGTGTTAATATGCTTCTATGGTTGTTACTTCTTATATTTCCTTCTTACTTATTGCGAGGACGCAATTTCTTTAAGGAGGGGAGTCTGTAACAACCCGCATATTTATCGATTTTATATTTAAATATTTTATTTAAATATTTTATCGTTCGTCGGATTTTGGACTGAAAACCTACTTTTTGCATACGGTCGAATTAGGACTCGAGACCACCTCCATTGAGTTCAAAATGCCATTTGCGACCTTTTTGAGTATAAGCTTTGATATGTTTGGAGAAAGTTGATTTTTGCTACTTTTTCCCGCTTAGGGCTTTGGTTGGGCTGAGCCAATTAGTCACTTAACTCAGTTCCAACACTCTCCTCTTCATTCACTTCTCTTCTATTTTCCTAACACTCAAGCTCAAGCAAAAATGGAGGAAGAGAATGGGAAATAGAAATTCCTAAGCCCTAGCTTGCTTTGCAAATCCATCTCCTTGCTCCAAAGTTCATGAGAACCCATTGGTAAGCTTCCTCTTCATCTTCTCCAACTCATTCTCTCTTTAAATTTCAGAAATTTCCTAATCCTAACTTAGGAAATGTTCTTCTTTTTAGCTTAGATTCAAGCTTCTAGAGTTGGATTTGAAGAGTGGTTGATTTCCCTTTGCTTTCAAGCTTCATCTTCATAAACTTAGTTCAAAGGTGAGATTTTTATCTCACATCTATGACTATAATTATCTTTGGTTGTTGGGTATGAATTCCTAACACTTCTTCATGTGCATTTGCTATTGATTCGGATTGGTTTTGTGAATACTCCAATTTTTGAGTTTTTAAGTCAAATTTGTGTGAAATGAATTTATGGATGTTTGATCATGCTTTTGGTGATGCATCGAGTAGCATATAGGGCCGGGTTGCCAATTGGCATAAACCCTTAGAGCCAATGTTCGTCCGGTTGCATTTTGGAAGAGTTTGCTCTTCATTTGAATAAGGCTGAAAAACAGCCCAGGCATGATTCAGTCGACTGAAAACTCTGTTCAGTCGACTGAACCTGAAACCCGAGAGTTTCCAGGCATGATTCAGTCGACTGAAAACTCTGCACAGTCGACTGAAACTGGAAACAGAAAGTTTCCTGAACCTGGAAAATTTCCAGGTACAGGGTCAGTCGACTGAAAACTCTGTTCAGTCGACTGAACCTGCTGTTTGAGTCCAATTTGCCTTTTTGGATTGAAATTCCAATTTAAATCGATTCATGATAATCCTATTTGTTGTTATCATCTATTATGACTTTGATGACTCTTTTTAGGGATTTTTGAATATCCATTTCGATGGATCCTTTATCGATTTCGTTGGATTTTATTCACGTCTTCGTATGTGAATTTTTGTGATTGATTGTTCTTACAATCTTCTTCGTGATTTGTCACTTTAAAAATATAAAGGTTTTCTATACTAGTAGTAAATATCAAAACTCTTTCCTCAAACGATTTCAATACTATTTTAATACCAAATTCGTTTATAAAACCGTTTTCCAATCTATTAGTATACACAAACCTTTACCTCACTCGTATGAGAAATCTAATTAAACGGCTTAGTAAAACAAGTGGTATGAAACGCTTGCATTTACTTTGTCGGTTAATTCTTGGACTTGTTCGATTGAACCTCTTGTGACAATTTTCTAGTGGAGATTTACAGTTTGTTCGTAAATATTTAAGTTAAGCAAGTGGTTATGGGACATGAAGCTAAACTCATATAATTACTAGCTTAGTGTAATCGACATTTCTCGTTGATCATGACGATCATCTTTGTGATTTAGACTAGCAATGTGCGATGTCTCTTTGTCTGCGAGGGAGACTAAACCCCGTTTTGTGGAGTTTCGACTCAATTTGTGATGGGGTAGCAACCCATGGTCTTCGGGCCGTTTGTGGAGCTTCGGCTCAATTTGTGATGGTTAGCGACCATGGAATTAGCGTTCCGTTTGTGATACACGTGTTGGTGAGCTTTATGCTCCCGTTTGTGATAGGCCTTCCCTCCCCCCCTTTGTGATTTCTGGATTTCTTGTGTAGATTCCTAGAATTTGTGTTTCACCAATTTTCGTGATTTCCATTGATAAGTTTTATCAATATTTGTGCATTGGTGAATTTGTGTGCCATTGACTTTAGTGATTTCTGGATTTCTTGTGTAGTCTTCTGGAATTTGTGTGTCATTGACTTTTGTGATTGACATTTATATTATCGTCAATATTTGTGGTTTGATGAACGAAATAAAGAGTATGACGTTTCTTTGATCCTTGTGTAGATTTGGTGACATTGATTAATCTCTTGATGATTATCAACTAAGTATATGTATATATATATATATCACAACTTGGCATTGTGATTATTATGTGTTTAGTCATATCTCTTATTCTATATCGTTTCATCTGATATTTATAGTTAGACTGATCCGTTTATTATTTTCTTATTAAATAATACTCGGGTCAGACCGAGATGTTACAGGTGCTTCTGCTTGACTTCTCTCTTGGGATTGATTTCTCTTGCTTTTGGTTAACTACTTAGATTAGTAGTTTTTTGTTGTTGTATACATTTGAGATATAGACTCCATAATGTATACTTATTCTTTTGTGTAGTTCATGTAACTATTCTTTTGTGATATTGTGGATCTTTTTAGACCACTACTCTGATGTACACTTTCTAGTGTAATATTCATATCTTATTTCGCCTTTGTGATATGAATTGTCTGTGACTGATTTGTGTTATGCTTATTTCTATATTTGTTTTCCGAAGGATTTATATAGCCACCGTGTAGTAGCTTTGAGTTTGTGTCGGTATGTCGGATTTCCTCTCGAAATAGAATGCATGTTATATTATCTGACATACCGGAGCTCGCGCAAAGAAATTACATGGATGGTCGCTCCTCAACAGCTTTATTCTCCGTGATAGTCGACAGCATTCGCCGTAATGTTCTTGGCTAGCGTGGGTATAGAGATGGGGCGTCACAGCTTGGTATCAGAGCCAAACTTCGGAACAATATGGAATATTATAACAAGGATCATCGTCCTAAGTCCATCTTAGGAGTTGTGCTTTAGGATTTTATTCGGGTCTTCGTACCGTTCTATCCTATTTTCTTTATGATTCCTTGTTTTATCAATCAAGTTTGATTGAAATTTATTTTGAGAATAACTCTTTCCTCTTCTTTCTTTCTTTCTTAAAGAAGAGAAATGGTTAGACCTGGACGTTCCAGCGCCGGTCAATCTAGTGCTACTCCCCAGGATGGAGATTTTATGTCTGCTCAACAGCTTCTAGATCTTGTTAAGAACGCTCAAGCAGCCGGACCCAATCCAGAGCCTACTCATCCTAGATCCGGTTTTGCACGCTTGTGCAGAGACTACACCGATTTGGGTGGAGGGCCATTCAGGGGATCCGAGAGTGTTATTGAAATTCAAGCTTGTCTCAAATCATGCGATCGCATCTTTTCTCGCATGAATCTTATTGACCTTCATCGAGTCCAAGTAGCTTCTAGCATGCTCCAAGAAAGAGCATTGGATTGGTATGAGCTTTTAATTTCTGAAATCGTTGAGGCGGATCTTACTTGGGAGCAATTCCGGGGAAGATTCGAATTAAAATTTGTGCCGGAGGCTGAAAAAGTAACCTTAGCCCGGCGTTTCATAGACCTTGTTCAAGGTGAATCTTCTGTGACAGACTATGTCGCATCCTTCGAATCTCTGTCCAAATACGGGGTTGAGTACATTAATACCCCATTGAAGAAAAATCAGAGATTTGTCTATGGCTTGAATAAGAATCTTAAGAAGCCATTACTCCTGAAACTTGAGGTTTCATTTGATCAGCTTACTGATATCGCTCTACGTCTTGAAGAGGCCGATAATGAAGGTGATGTTGAAGTTGTGCGTGCCCAACAGAACTTCGACAATAACTTGAAGAGGCCTATCAAATTCAAAGGCCCCGATTCTTATAAGAAAGGAAAGCAACAAACTCAGGTAGCAAATGTTCCTACCTCTAGTCGTGGACGATGCTACAATTGTGGTTCCACAGACCACCATGTAAGGGAGTGCCCGAAACCCCTCTTTTGCCGTTATTGCAAAGGTTCGGGTCATCTTTTATCTTCGTGTCCTAAGCTTCCATGAAAGTGAGAAGGAAAGCTGCAACTTTTGGTCAAGGTATTTTCATTCAATCCTCGATGGCATTGTTTTAATTCGTGAACTTTCTATTTGAGTTCTTTTTGATATGGGTTTCATCTCTTTATTTTTATATCAAAAGAACTTGTTGATTCTTTTCTTTGAATATTTTGGGCTTATTGACTTCATTGAGAATTGCGAATCCGGATGGTAGATCCGCAACACTCAATTCGCTTTTGTTTAGATGTCGAGGTTGTTTTATGTGACTTTTCTTTCCGAGCCGATATTTTTGCTTTGGCTTCGGAATTGACCTTTCTGTAAGGATTAGCTTAATCATTGTGAAGCCCATATCCTATTTTTCCTAGTGGATTATTCATCTTCGACATTTTCAATCTGTTAAGCAGATTTCTATTTTTCTTTGTGATTTTGATTCCATCTTGATGGCATCATTTTATTCATTAAAGTCCTTATGGTGAGGAAAGTGTTATTTCTCTCATCTAAATAGTTTGAGAATTTTTCGGTATATTTTACTTGTCTAAGGATTATGACCTAAGTAATCTTTTGTGTGGTGCTAAGGTCTTTTTAGTTCGACTTTACCACCGTTTTCATTTGCTCAAAGTTGCGGAAGTTAGCATTTCACTTATCGCATTCCGCACTTGTTATGATTCCTATGAATGAATTATTATGTCATTCAATTTGTCCAGCTTGTTTCATCCGTTTTATAAATCCAATATTCTATGAAAATTTCGATGAGACCATTCTTTTTTATGGATTTTGGATGGAAATAGAAATTTAAAATTTTGCAAATCTTTTTCATAAGATTTAATTATAAGTGCAATTTGATTTTGCTCTTAAAACGAGCAAAGAATATTCTTAAAACTTTTTAAGAGATTTATTTATCCTAGAAAAGATGACCTTGTGATTGTATTGCCCGTTGAGTGCTTTAAGAATTTTGGTCGATGCGCTTGATCAACGTTATCGATAGGAATTTCCTAAACGCTTTGATGTGACAATCAGACACGATATATTGACTTGTAAAAATTTAAATTTTTGTAGAAAGATTATTACATAAAAGTAAAAATGTAATTTTGAAAGTTTTAATTTTTCGGGGAAGAGAATTATTTAAAAAGAACCCTTCCTTTCAATACTCTTATTCTTGTGATTCCTGAAGGGGAACCAAGACTTTGCTATTTGCACGGATACTAGTCGTATTGGTTTGGAATGCCATTCTCTTGCAAAGGAGAACGTTCTATCACTTGTGCTTCTAAATCATTTTAGCTTATCGAGACTAGATATGCCACTCATGATCTAGTGTTCGCGGCTATTGTTTTTACTTTTGAAATTTGGCATCATCATTTTTGGATGAGAAATTTGTTCTCTACCTCGATCATAAATCTTTGGAATAATTATTTTCCCATAAGGAACTTCATGTTGACTCGAGTTCCTAGCATCTTATGATCTTGATATTCTTTTATTCCCGAGAAGGGAAATCGTGTTGCCAATGCGCTTTGTCGTAGGCAACAAGTGGTTGATTCTTTGATGTTGTCTGAATGGAATTATTTTTCTATCAAGTTCATCGGACGTTTTGGTATACTTCGTTATATTGAACTTTATCTCATTCCTTTTAAGGACTAGCGTCTGATGTCCTTTTACTGTGTTTGATTCATCGGATGTACCGTTTGTAGTACATCGATGTCTTTGCTTTTGATTCATCGGATGTACCATTTGTACAACATCGATGTCTTTGCTTTTGATTCATCGGATGTACCATTGTACTACATCGATGTCTTTGCTTTTGATTCATCGGATGTACCGTTTGTACTACATCGATGTCTTTGCGTTTGATTCATCGGATGTACCGTTGTACTACATCGATGTCTTTTCTTTTGATTTATCGTATGTACCGTTTGTACTACATCGATGTCTTTGCTTTTGATTCATCGTATGTACCGTTTGTACTACATCGATGTCTTTGCTTTTTATTCATCGGATGTACCGTTGTACTACATCGATGTCTTTGCTTTTGATTCATCGGATGTACCGTTTGTACTACATCGATGTCTTTGCTTTTGATTCATCGGATGTACCGTTGTACTACATCGATGTCTTTGCTTTTGATTCATCGGATGTACCGTTTGTACTACATCGAAGTCTTTGCGTTTGATTCATCGGATGTACCGTTGTACTACATCGATGTCTTTGCTTTTGATTCATCGGATGTACCGTTTGTACTACATCGATGTCTTTGCATTTGATTCATCGGATGTACCGTTTGTACTACATCGATGTCTTTGCTTTTGATTCATCGGATGTACCGTTTGTACTACATCGATGTCTTTGCTTTTGATTCATCGGATGTACCGTTGTACTACATCGATGTCTTTGCTTTTGATTCATCGGATGTACCGTTGTACTACATCGATGTCTTTGCTTTTGATTCATCGGATGTACCGTTTGTACTACATCGATGTCTTTGCTTTTGATTCATTGGATGTACCGTTGTACTACATCAATGTCTTCGCTTTTTGATTCATTGGATGTACCGTTGTACTACATCCATGTCTTTGCTTTGGTTCATTGGGCGTACCGTTTTTGTACTACGCTGATGTCCCAAATTATTTGAGTTTCTAGTTTTTCGGGCGTACCGATTTTGTACTACGCCGTTGCACCGGCTCAATTTTCTGCTATTCTTGACGTTCCCCACGTCTTTTATCTACGGGAATGCCTTAGGGATTCCGGTTTTCATTCTTGAGCCCGGTGTTATTGTGGAAATTGAAGTTTCACCAGATTTCTTGCTAACTCTTTTGTGCACTTTATGGTGAATTTCCTATTTCAAATTTTCTTTTGTGTTAATATGCTTCTATGGTTGTTACTTCTTATATTTCCTTCTTACTTATTGCGAGGACGCAATTTCTTTAAGGAGTGGAGTCTGTAACAACCCGCATATTTATCGATTTTATATTTAAATATTTTATTTAAATATTTTATCGTTCGTTGGATTTTGGACTGAAAACCTACTTTTTGCATACGGTCGAATTAGGACTCGAGACCACCTCCATTGAGTTCAAAATGCCGTTTGCGGCCTTTTTGAGTATAAGCTTTGATATGTTTGGAGAAAGTTGATTTTTGCTACTTTTTCCCGCTTAGGGCTTTGGTTGGGCTGAGCCAATTAGTCACTTAACTCAGTTCCAACACTCTCCTCTTCATTCACTTCTCTTCTATTTTCCTAACACTCAAGCTCAAGCAAAAATGGAGGAAGAGAATGGGAAATAGAAATTCCTAAGCCCTAGCTTGCTTTGCAAATCCATCTCCTTGCTCCAAAGTTCATGAGAACCCATTGGTAAGCTTCCTCTTCTTCTTTTCCAACTCATTCTCTCTTTGAATTTCAGAAATTTCCTAAATCTAACTTAGGAAATGTTCTTCTTTTTAGCTTAGATTCATGCTTCTAGAGTTAGATTTGAAGAGTGGTTGATTCCCCTTTGCTTTCAAGCTTCATCTTCATAAACTTAGTTCAAAGGTGAGATTTTTATCTCACATCTATGACTATAATTATCTTTGGTTGTTGGGTATGAATTCCTAACACTTCTTCATGTGCATTTGCTATTGATTCGGATTGGTTTTGTGAATACTCCAATTTTTGAGTTTTTAAGTCAAATTTGTGTGAAATCTTTTTATGGATGTTTGATCATGCTTTTGGTGATGCATCGAGGAGCATATAGGGCCGGGTTGCCGATTGGCATAAACCCTTAGAGCCAATGTTCGTCCGGTTGCATTTTGGAAGAGTTTGCTCTTCATTTGAATAAGGCTGAAAAACAGCCCAGGCATGATTCAGTCGACTGAAAACTCTGTTCAGTCGACTGAACCTGAAACCCGAGAGTTTCCAGGCATGATTCAGTCGACTGAAAACTCTGCACAGTCGACTGAAACTGGAAACAGAAAGTTTCCTGAACCTGGAAAATTTCCAGGTACAGGGTCAGTCGACTGAAAACTCTGTTCAGTCGACTGAACCTGCTGTTTGAGTCCAATTTGCCTTTTTGGATTGAAATTCCAATTTAAATCGATTCGTGATAATCCTATTTGTTGTTATCATCTATTATGACTTTGATGACTCTTTTTAGGGATTTTTGAATATCCATTTCGATGGATCCTTTATCGATTTCGTTGGATTTTATTCACGTCTTCGTATGTGAATTTTTGTGATTGATTGTTCTTACAATCTTCTTCGTGATTGTCACTTTAAAAATATAAAGGTTTTCTATACTAGTAGTAAATATCAAAACTCTTTCCTCAAACGATTTCAATACTATTTTAATACCAAATTCGTTTATAAAACCGTTTTCCAATCTATTAGTATATACAAACCTTTACCTCACTCGTATGAGAAATCTAATTAAACGGCTTAGTAAAACAAGTGGTATGAAACGCTTGCATTTACTTTGTCGGTTAATTCTTGGACTTGTTCGATTGAACCACTTGTGACAATTTTCTAGTGGAGATTTACAGTTTGTTCGTAAATATTTAAGTTAAGCAAGTGGTTATGGGACATGAAGCTAAACTCATATAATTACTAGCTTAGTGTAATCGACACTTCTCGTTGATCATGACGATCATCTTTGTGATTTAGACAAGCAATGTGCGATGTATCTTTGTCTGCGAGGGAGACTAAACCCCGTTTTGTGGAGTTTCGACTCAATTTGTGATGGGGTAGCAACCCATGGTCTTCGGGCCGTTCGTGGAGCTTCGGCTCAATTTGTGATGGTTAGCGACCATGGAATTAGCGTTCCGTTTGTGATACACGTGTTGGTGAGCTTTATGCTCCCGTTTGTGATAGGCCTTCCCCCCCCCCCTTTGTGATTTCTGGATTTCTTGTGTAGATTCCTAGAATTTGTGTTTCACCAATTTTCGTGATTTCCATTGATAAGTTTTATCAATATTTGTGCATTGGTGAATTTGTGTGCCATTGACTTTAGTGATTTCTGGATTTCTTGTGTAGTCTTCTGGAATTTGTGTGTCATTGACTTTTGTGATTGACATTTATATTATCGTCAATATTTGTGGTTTGATGAACGAAATAAAGAGTATGACGTTTCTTTGATCCTTGTGTAGATTTGGTGACATTGATTAATCTCTTGATGATTATCAACTAAGTATATGTATATATATATATATATATCACAGCTTGGCATTGTGATTATTATGTGTTTAGTCATATCTCTTATTCTATATCGTTTCATCTGATATTTATAGTTAGACTGATCCGTTTATTATTTTCTCATTAAATAATGCTCGGGTCAGACCGAGATGTTACAGGTGCTTCTGCTTGACTTCTCTCTTGGGATTGATTTCTCTTGCTTTTGGTTAACTACTTAGATTAGTAGTTTTTTGTTGTTGTATACATTTGAGATATAGACCCCATAATGTATACTTATTCTTTTGTGTAGTTCATGTAACTATTCTTTTGTGATATTGTGGATCTTTTTAGACCACTACTCTGATGTACACTTTCTAGTGTAATATTCATATCTTATTCCGCCTTTGTGATATGAATTGTCTGTGACTGATTTGTGTTATGCTTATTTCTATATTTGTTTTCCGAAGGATTTATATAGCCACCGTGTAGTAGCTTTGAGTTTGTGTCGGTATGTCGGATTTCCTCTCGAAATAGAATGCATGTTATATTATCTGACATACCGGTGCTCGCGCAAAGAAATTACATGGATGATCGCTCCTCAACAGCCTTATTCTCCGTGATAGTCGACAGCATTCGCCGTAATGTTCTTGGCTAGCGTGGGTATAGAGGTGGGGCGTCACATTATTTCTGTCTTTGTTTTATTTCATACAATTCGGTCTGCACACTTTATTGTTACTCAATACTTTTAAATCAGTTTTCTTACTGTCATTTGTTTTCCAGATATTATTCTTTTGTTCTTGATATTTTAAACATATTATATAGGTTGCAGTTTGGTCATGTTGGTTTGTACTTTGAAAATTCTTTGTTTCTAGTTTTAATTGCTGACTTATTATTACATTTTGAAGTGTGTGTGACTTGTTATTGTAAATTGTAAATGTTTGTGAATGTTATATAAATTTATTCCATATGATTATTACTTATTTTAACTTATTATATACAGTATTTTCACTTATAATCAATAGCTTCATGTATATTTTATTTTATTTCTATTTTTAACTTATTACTTAAAATCTTGTATCCCTATATATATACACATTCTTACTTATTTATATTATAAAACATATGATCAATTTGAAATGATAAATAAAATGAATTATCTTTCTATTATAAACTACATATTTTATTAATGTATGTTGATGTATTGTTTGACAAAATTATAATTAAAACTCATATATCATTTTAAATTCATATTTTAAATCAAGATTATACTAAAAAGAAAAAAAACAAATTCTTTTGTTAATAAATGTAAATTTAAACTTAAGTTAAAATAAATTTTAAACTATTTAAACATTTACTTATGTATTTAAAATCCTGTATTTATTTATTTATTTAGCTTGAAAAGTTTATATTAAATAAAACATAATTTCTAATCCACTAAAATATATATTAGTATTTAAAGCATAATTTATAGTTAAACTTTAAAACAAATTCTCATCTATTTACAATGTATACAAATATATACATATATAAATAGAAACGAACAATTAATTTTAACAGATATCATTTACCGATTAAATATTTATTAAAAGAAAAGTATCAATTCAGATTTAATTAACAAAATATATCAAATCAATTTAATATTTAATGCAGATTATTAAATTGATATTGCTAGAAAATTCCGGGTCGTCACAATTGTATAGACTACTGGCACTATTTATACGTTAAGGTGGAAAATGTAAAGCCTTAACGCTATTTTAAAGTAAGTTTATTTTACTTTTAGACATTATTATAATAGCGTATATTACTACATAGTAGATAGTTTAACGGATCCTTAGGAGATGTGAATCCCGAACATCTCGTAAGTTACTGTACTCACGTTAGACACTAGTTAGTAGATGTTAAACCCCATAAACATCTTCGACGGTGTTTACATTCATATTTATTGCCATTGATTTAATTACATAAGATCTTTTAGTTCTGACTCGAGTGTTTTATCTTTTCAATTCGCTCGGGTCAGCCCGAGCATTTCTGGATTTTGAAGACCTTATTTATGGAGGACGAAGACGAAGATTGTATTACTATTATTTAATATATATTATTCCACTACATTTCATACTGTTCCGCTGCATTGTTATTCTTCTTTGTTATAGGTAACTCTGATTCTGTATTGTACTAGTATAATCAAATGTTTTGTAAACAACTTCATGAACTGTTATTTGATTATTATATTTTGTTATTCCGTTGTGAGATTCTATTTTTTTTGTTTCTTTCTCTGCTTTTCTTATTCACCCCCAATAACAGTTCGCCCTTTTATATGGTATTCGTCTGACGTGTGTGGTTTATCGTCGATTTAAAGCGAACGAAAGGTGGGCCATTACTGTTGGTATCAGAGCTTCGGTTTAGCGAAAACCTTCGCTTTGTGGGGTTTGACTCTTTATTAATAAGGTAGTAATACCCTATGATAAGTCGCTGAGAGTATATATATGAGAGAGCCTATTTGTTAGTGTTATAAAAAGATTTTGATATTGTGTTAATTTGTTCCGTTTTGTATTTACAAATTCTGGTCGGTGCATAGGACTCTATGACATCGATATGGATTTCCAAACACTTAATAGGACGGACAGACACAATATTCTTTTTGCAATATAGGTAAATGAAATAATTTTGCCTACTATATTTTGTATATATAATAAATTTTATAAATGATATATTTGTTCGCAATATATTGGTTGTTAGGTATTGAAATTTTTAAATATTTGTCGGAAATAAGATGTAAAATAAAATAAATGAAAATTGAAAATTTAGAACTTAAGTTTCGGGGTTTTGAAAACTTCTTTCGAATGATTTTGAATATAATAATATTATTAGAAGTATTTTCTGATATAAATATTTCAATATAATTTGAAAGTAATGTTTTAAAGAAATTTTGGAAAGAAATAGGTTATGTACCCCCATCTTTGTAGCTGGAAAATGATTTCGGTGATGAGTGCACGCATCATCGACATTCATTTTCGAGTTTTCAAGTGGGAAGGCCACTAAAGCAGTTTTACTGTAGATTTATTTTGATAAACAAATATAAATTTTAAATTGTTTTAAATAGAATTGGATATATATAAGTTGTAAGTATATACATTTATTTATTACTTTAAAATGATTTGAAATTTAACCCGGTATTTGAAAGACACTATGCTATAGGATCGAGTAATGTGGATAAACTACTTGTGCGGAATAAGTATGTGAATAGTAAAAGCAGCAAATTAAGTGACACCAGAGATTTTTATACTGGTTCGAACTCCCATTCTACGTCCAGTCCCATACTCCTTCTGGATTTAACTTAGCAACCCTCACTTAACCTGGAGGAATAAGTTTACACCGCTTGAGCAACCGAACGTGACTTCAACCGCCTAAGCAACCGAATAGAACTTCTACCGCCTGAGCAACCTAACATGACTTCTTTACAAATAACAAATGTATCTAATTGTAGTGTGTTCTTAAATAACACTGATAAGTCAATTAAGTAAAATCTTCCTATAATCTTCTCCTTTATGAAATATAGTGTGATGTGCTTTGAGAATTGTGGAAGATAAAGTGATCAATGATCAAAGTATGTATGCAATTTGAGTGCAATTTGAAAACTGGAGAATAGATGAGAATTCAAGAATATTAAAAGTAATTTCGGTGAAAAAAATCGATGAAAAAATTCGGTGAAAAGTTTGTTGAATTCTGTAATTTATTTATAGTGTATAAAGAGTTGCAACTATAGGTGAGAAGTTACATTGAAAAGAACAGGTGCAACCATTGATTTTGAAAGCGTTTCTCTTCGGTGAAGAGAAGTGATTTTTCGGAAAAAATAGTAGTTGGAAATATTCAGACGTCTGAATTAAAAAATTCAGACTTGTGAATTAGACTGAAACGCAAACAGCAAGCTTTAAGGAAAATTTTGACTAAATTCAGACGTCTGAAAATTTTCATTCAGATGTCTGGATATTGTGAAATAATATTCAGGTTTCAGCGTTCAAACGTCTGAATGAATGAGTTCAGACGTCTGAATTCAGACCTTTGTGCATATGTGTGCATGTGTGTGCATATATTTATATATATCATTTCAGGAGAGATTTTAACAAATTTGTAAATAAAGTACAGACTCTAGACACATCATAATACAGCTTTAAAATGTCTGAGAAGGCATCTGCAACAAATCTCCTACAAAGATGATTAGTATACATAGAGTATTTTATATAGCTTGTCATAATCAAAATCAAGATTCTAACATTATCCCCTTTTTGATGATGACAACTTATAATCAATAATAAATATTTATAATATTGTTACTCCCCCGTCAATATGCACAATTTTAAGATTTCTCCCCCTTTGTCGTCGACAAAAAGAAAGAGCATAGATAACAATAAATAGATCATCTTATTAAAGCAAGTAAAGTATTTAATACATGAAGAAACAATAGGAATAATAGTTAAGAAATTTCTCATACAACTTGACAAGCAAAGTTAAAAATAATCAAAACAAACATAATTTTTTGAAAATATACATAGATGATTAAAATTGACTTATAACAGACGGATCATTATGATTAGAGCTCGAGCTTGAGGAAGACCACTGAAATGGGGATGGGTTGTAAGCTTGACTGGATGAAGAACCGGAAGAAGAAATACGATCCCATATTTTATTGAGAGTTGAATTTTATTTTTGTCTTCTTATCAAGTGCCTTAATGTCCCGATGAATCTTTGATTGATTTCGGGAGAGAGTGATGATGGCTTGTCTCGAAGAAGTTTCCAGGCCAATTTCTTGAATGGTGTCATCGTGCTCCTCTTCTTCTACATGTTGAGTATGAGAAGAAGAAGCAACAGTAGTCTTTCGAGGTTAGGAGCATCTTGTTGAACATTTTGAGACCATTGATGGAAGGAGATGAT
The DNA here is from genome assembly GCA_030765085.1 of Allium cepa. Taxonomy (NCBI): domain Eukaryota; kingdom Viridiplantae; phylum Streptophyta; class Magnoliopsida; order Asparagales; family Amaryllidaceae; genus Allium; species Allium cepa. The sequence goes on along the minus strand of CM060934.1, from coordinate 620,663,431 downwards.
ATGTTGAGGAGGAGGCCGTGGTGGAAAACCCATCAATCCTAATGTTTTAGCGCCTAACTCACTAATAGTTGTAAAATCGGAGTCGAGCATTGGTACACCGACATTTAGGAGGATGCGCATAACATAAGCACCATAACGAATGGTTCTATATTTTCTTCGGATTGTGATGTCTTGAAATTCATCCAAAATAATTTTTCCCCAATTCACTTGTTGATTGGAGTACATAGAATAAAGAGCTTGAAAATTTTCTTTATAAACTTTTTCATAACTCCCCATCCTTGGTTGTAAGGAGCGAATAAGTGCATGGTGAATGAGTCTAGCTTGTGGCTTTAAGAAGGTAGATTTTAAATTGCCCGAATTTATAAGTTGATCGGACAAGAAACGATGTGAAACTTCGTCTTGATGATACATATGAACTTTAATCTCATTAATATTAATTCCTTGATAAGGACAATTTAAAATATGACCTAGTCTTTGTAAAGGTAAGAAGATTCTTACACCGCAAACTATTGACCACACACAATCTTCACGGTTTTAGGGATTATGATGATCCAAATTAAATTTGCAAGAAAAAGTTTAACCATAAGATGATTAATCTTAACATTGTTAGGAGTAAACCCAATTAAGCTATCGAAGTGGAATTGTTTCGCCAACTCTCTAATACGATAAGCTGCAAAATCCGAGAATTTCATGAATGCTCCTTCGAAAATGTTGGAATTCTTCATAGAATTATACCGGGAAACAGCAACATCGTTCGATAGCCATTGTCGGATTTGATCTTCGGATGGTCCGGGGTTGATTCTCTGGTACGTTTTGATCTAGGTGCCATTAGAGAGTTAGAGGAAAGGTAAAAGCTTTGAAAGAGTTGAAAAATGGGGGCTAGGGTTTTGAAAATATTTGGGAAAGAAGTGAAAAAGGTAATATATAGTGGGTGAAAAGGCAAGGGTATAAGTGGAAAGAAGGTGAAAAAATTGGCTCAGAAAAATTCAGCCGTCAGAATTATTTGATTCAGACATCTGAATTGGACTAAGTTGCAACCCTCAAAGAAATAGTTCAAAATTGACATGTTTCAGACGTCTGTTTGTTTGATTCAGACGTCTGATCTGGGGTAAAAAATTTCTACCTTGGATATTCAGACGTCTGTTTTGAATAAAACAGCCATCTGAATTTTTCTCAGAATCACATATTAGCTTTATTGAATATAGAAAACAATGTATATTATCAAATAGTTTTAAATAATACAAGTTTAGAACAAACAAAATGAAATAACAAATGAACAATAGTATATAAACAACAACAAAAAATTAAAGAGATTTTGAAGAAGAACTTGGAGTATGATATCACTCTTCTTCAATTTTAGTGTTCTCTACAAATGGTCGAAGTGGAGGCCATATGTTGCCACGTTCCCAAGAATTTGGTGATGTCGGTGGACATTGTGGTGATGGTTCCCAAGGATTGTGACGATTTGAAGAATGAATGGTAGATGGTTGATGAACTATATCTTTTAAGGAAAAACCACAGAATTTTAATGCGACTTGTTCCAAAAAGCTCAACCGTTTGGCATTAACTTTTTGTTCATAGTATAACTCGCGCTGTAATTCTAATGTTTCTCTTTGATAGCGATGAATATCATCTATTTTCTCTTTTGTGGATGGTGATTCAAAAAAGAGAGGCCGTCTTGTTCTTTTAGTTGGTGGAGTATATCCAGTATGAGTTGAGGGTGGAATAATCGGAACTGGTTCATAAATTAATGTAGGAGTTGGTAGATTTACTGATCTTGGGGAAGGAGAAGTATAAGAAAGCTCAGATGATTCAGAGTTGTATTGAGATGACATTTTGAAATAGTGTTTTGACATTTAAAATTTCTTGAATGAATTCTGGTGCAATAAAAAGAATTTCAGAGAATATATAGTTAGAGGCTTAATAAGAATAGAAAAAATTTGTATGGTTAGGAGAAGACTGTCGAGTATAAGATATGACATAAATGAAAATAGAAAAAGTTTGTATGCTTAGGGTCATGGTTTGTTTGGCTTATGGTTGTTTGGGCAAGGATACTTTAAAATTGTTTAGATGTATGAATAATCTATTTAGTTTCATCTAAGACTGTTGAGTAAATGATACACTTAGTAGTTTATTTTTCATTCTGTACAATTTGAAGTTTTCAAACCCGAACAACTATTTGTTTTGTTTGATATGAATGGACAATTGATGGTGTTGATTTTATATGATGATTGTATATTGGTTAGAAGTGATTGTTGTTTATATTGGTTTATTTGTCAATGGTTGAAACAACTATAATATTTTATTTTATATAATTATTAACCCTTTTGAATTATATAAGTGAAATATAGGTGATGGAAGCAATTGCTACTACTTTTGGTTTCATAAAATAAGCGTTAATTGCCCGACAAGTAGATACGTTCATGGATTACGGTTTTATAGCATTATTATATTATTTTCCCGTGTTGGGATATATTATTTTGGAAAATATATGTTATATGTTGTTATATTTGATATTATAATTTCTTCCGAGCCTCTCAGCACAATGGAGACTCTGCCGAAATTTTTCCAAAATTTTGGACTTAGAAAAAAAATTTGAATTTTTTTTCCAAACTTTACTATTTTGAGTATAAAAAGATTAATGGTTATAAATTGATATATTTTATTTAAATTAATTAATTTTTTAAATTAATTTTTTTATAAAATTAATATTTTTTTAATAAGATGTAATGTTTACTTAATTCTTTCTTTTCCCTTCTTTTTCCTTTTCGGAGACGAAAAGTTTTAAGTGGGGGAGAGTGTTAACGACCTGAAAATTTTCAATAATTAAATTTGTTGATTTATTAAGATTTTGGGAAATAAATTAAGAAGACATAGAAACTTTATAATTTAATGATGAAATGAATGCTAAAATGAAATGCAACCATAGAAATTAAAACAAAGTACTAACAATTGAAATGAAATTACAATTATTTGAAGTAAAGTAAATTGTTATACTTAGTTATGAATTAATGTAAGAAAACAAATGCAAACATTAAAATTTATAAATGAGATAATATGTAATAAATGACCATTGAATAAAGATTGGGTATATAAGAATGATAACATTTATTGCAAGTTACCTATATATTTAGTCTACCAAATTAATTGGAAATCAATTAAATTTAAACGTAAATAAATGTTCATTAATGTGAGTAAGAACCGTAACTGTAAAGCGTGAATTCAATATAGTAATAGTAACGTATATTGTATTCATAAGATAATATAAAGGAATGAAACCAAGTAAATAAATTAATTGAAAATATTAATCGTAATTAATGTATATATTTGGCAAAGGTGTAATAAAACGGAAATAGGATAGTTAATTCAAAGAAAAGATGGAAAGTTGGATATGTTAATGGAATGAAAGATAAAAAAATAGTAACTAAGTTTATAGAGTAATAATAGACTTAATAAAATGATTGGAATTGAATCGAATCGGTTTATTTGAAAGTAATTACAAATAATTAGATAAATGGATGTACTGTAAGTGAATGAAATTAGATACTACCTTAATTGAAATTAAGATGAAATATGAAAATATTAATGCACTAAGACATATACCAACGGTAATTATATCCAAAAGTTAATAATTGATTTGATAACAAGATTGGGAAATCAAATAAATAGATTTATTGGAATTTCAATTGATAATTAATGAATTTACTGAAACTGAAATTAAAAACTGTAATTGGTAAATAATTAACTTTAAATTTATGTGTAAATTTTTTTAAACTACTGTAATTACACAAGTAGTTGGAAACGATGGAAAATGGTTGGTTATTAAATTGGAAAGGAAAAAAGTGATTTTATTCATTAATTATTAATTTATTAATTTAATTATTTGGAAATGGCCATTTTGGCCACTGATTTGGATTTCGACAAAACTAGTTTCATCAGATCTGTAACGGTGAATTATTGTAGGATTTCAAGTTTCGTAACGATCGGGCTTGTCGTTTGATTGTACAAGCTTGAAACGCCTAGAAATCGATTAAATTGAAATCAATTTGAAATAAGTTAATTTTGGTATAACTTCTTCATAAGATGGAATTTGGACTTGAAACCTCTTCCATTGATTTTAAAATATTCAAAAACATATATTTTGATATATGGATTGACCCGTTCCCGTTTCGGAATTGAAACCGGCTTTTTGGGTCGATTATCGTTCAAAACCCAAACCAATCAAGCCTACTCATTTCTATTCTAGTCTGCCAACATTTACCCGGTTATAAACCCTAGCAGCTTTCGTATTTTTCATTTCTATACGTACAGAAACTTCTGTTTACTCCTCTTCCTCAATAGCTGAAAACCCCAAATATTCCAATTCAATTCCAATTCAAGATACAACAACAAAGATTCAAACTCCTCAAATAATATCAAATTTTATATGGATTCGAAGCTCTCGATGAACGTCTCTCAGATTTGCAATTCGTTATAGAAATTGAAGAATGGTTTAGTCTGAAATTGATGGATTATCTAGGGCCATTCATCACGTTTCGATCATCATCGATCGATCGATAAATCAAGGGTACCATTGTATAAAGGAGATCGATAGTAGTCCATTGAAGTCGTTTGTTCCCGGAGTTAACGGTTGGGTTGGGCGGAAATATTCGCTAGGGTTTCGAATATTGAGTGGTAGCGGCTGGATTTTTTTGCGATGTCGATCAAGCAGCATCGCGTGAGCCTCTTGGGTTGGCTGGCGTGCAAGGGGAGTGGCCGCGACAGGCCTACGGCGTGGATCGGCTTGTTTACGGTGGGATTTCACTGTTGTAGAGCGGCAGCTTGTTCATGTTCAAATGCAATGTTTTGGTATGCTGTTTGCTTCGGTTACATGGCAGTAGGGTAAGGTAATTATAATTTTTTTTATATATTTTATAAATTAGATCGTTCAATGTTCTTACGTATCTTTCACATACGAGGTCCAATTTACGCGTAGTTTTCTCCGCTAGGATCGTATCTGAATTCCGAACATTCTGACATTGGTTTGGACGGATTTTAAAACTGTCAGAATTTTTTGGGTTTAAATTGGATTTAAATTCAATTTAAATTCAAAAGGTGAGTGTTTTAACCCACTCATAACTTCTAAAATTTCTTATGTTTGTTAAATTAAACTTATGTTGTGATTATGAATTTATTGATGACTGTTTCGTATATTGTTAATCATCATCTCAGTTAATTGCATTTATTTAAATTAAATCGTTATCTAATTTATTATTGAATATAACTGCTAATTAAATACCTGTTATCTATTATCAGTTATATATTGATATTGATTGATTGTTTGGATGATGATTGTGATGGATGTGTGATTTTGATGATGAATGAATGGATGTTTAGTTTATATTGTCATAAACTGCAAGTTCGTTATGGATTATTATTAATTCGGGATTGGGGTTTGAAATGATATACAACCGTAGAATATTAAATTACGGATTAAAATGAAAAATATTCGTGTCACTTGACCATAGGATAAGAAATTATATATAGATACCATTGGTCTATATATAAATATTTCGAAAATGATTTCTACTGTCTTGGAAAGAAATATATGGTTTTAATAAATGCTGATTTTTTGTATTATATAAAGGTTGTTTTATACATGGTTAAATTCTTGATTTTAATCTATATATAAATTTGTTTGATATAAAATAAGTTTAATAATAAAAGTTTGATTTTATTAAAAATATAATACGGTTAAGTATTTATTTGAATTTTTGCTTAGTATAGAATTAAAATAATGTTAATGAATTAAGTTAAGAAGATAGATTTGAAATTAATTCGAAATTGTATTTAATTAAGAATTATATTTAAATAAAATCGATTTGAAACTTATGAAATTTGAAGTTTTAAAAAGATATGATTTTATAACTTGATTTTGGTTTAAGATGATTTAAACAGAATATTTCAAGTTTCAATAAATTGAAAGAAATATTTAGTGATTTGAAATTGGATTTATTTAAAGATATTGGATTTATTTAGTGAATATTGCAAAAAAAAAAGTTAAATTAAGATACATATGAAATCATCAAATTTAGTTTTGAAATTATGGAATATTTAGAGCTTTGAAATATATTGAAATGTAAATGGTTTGTTTTGTGGTCCAAGTCTGTTTTTGAAATCAATATAATTTAAATGGTTTATTGAGAACTGAATTGAATTGAAATTGAGATTGAGATTCGATTAAAAATTTGAATTTTGAATTCAAATCATTTTGGAATTGATTTGTAAAATTGAAGAAGCTATTTTATTTTATAAAGTATTTTAATATCTAAACTTTTTAAGTGGTGGAGGTTATGTTTCAAAGTTATGAATTTCAAAGTATTATATTTTGAAAGTGCTATAATTTCAAGTGTTTGGTTTCGAAAATGTTGTAACTTTGAAAGTACTATGATTTTGGGAAGAGGATATATTTGAAATGAAATTATATCGTATTTGATTTTGAAATGGAAATGATATTTTGGTTTTGAAGTATAAACTATTTTGAAATGACCACGGTGTTATAATAATGGTTGGTTGTTGAAGAGACCGGGATCGGATATGGGCATACTCTCTGTCGATAACGTAAACCACTTTAACAACCGTGTACGCGGTGGAGATTCTAGAAGGAAGCAGGATGGTGGCGGCGTTCCTTTGAGGTATATGTGTGGATGCGACTCCCGTGAGTTAGCATAAGGTGGCTAAAACAGGATCGATTCTCAGGCCAATGAGGTAGCTCCTCTGATTGGACGCACTCCTTCGATATTATATTATGACTTCGAGATTTATTTGGTGGCCACTTTTTATCTTTTGATTTGGGGGTGTGGCTCGAGGTGGGCGGTAGCTGTGCGCTATGCGTTACCTCCAGCCTGGATGTGTAATTGGTATATCTACTATGGCATTGCCTTGTTGTTCCGTGTCACCTACCCTAGCGCGCCTTGTACGAGTTTGATTTGTATCGTACCTATGGAGTATCATCTGGTAGCCTCCCGATCAGGAGGTATTACGGTACTATATAGACTACTGGCATTATTTATGTGTTTAGGTGGACAATGTAAAGCCTTAAATGCTATTTTAAAGTAAGTTTATTTTACTTTTAGACATTATTATAATAGAATATATTACAACATAGTAGATAGTTTAACGGATCCTTCAGAGATGTAAATCTCGAACATCTCGTAAGTTACTGCACTCGCGTTAGACACTGGATAGGAGATGTCAAACCCCATAAACATCTCCGATGCCGTTTACACTCATATTTATTACCGTTGATTTAACTTACGTAAGATCTTTTAGTTCTGACTTGAGTGTTTTATCTTTTCAATTCGCTCGGGTCAGCCTGAGCATTTCAAGATTTTGAAGTCCTTATTTCTAGAGGACGAAGATTGTATTACTATTATTTAATATATTATTCCACTACATTCATACTGTTTCGCTGCATTGTTATTCGTCTTTGTTATAGGTAACTCTGATTCTGTATTGTACTAGTATAATCAAATATTTTGTAAACAGCTTCATGAACTGTTTTCCATTACTATATTTTGCCATTCCGTTTTGAGATTCTGTTTTATTTTGTTTCTTTCTTTGCTTTTCTTATTCACCCCGATAACAGTTCACCCTTTTGTATGGTTTGAGTTTGACGTGTGTAGTTTATCGTCGATTTAAAGCGTACAAAAGGCAGGCCGTTATACCTATACTAGTTATTTTGGGTTTTCATAACGATGTTTTACGCATCATTCGTTTTGACCCAAATTAATGTGTTTAAAGAAAATGTTTTCCTTAAAGAATGAAATATATACTTAATCGTGATTTAAGTATGTAATATTTTCCAAGTGTTGAAAATAAGAGAATTGTGAATTGCTTATTTTTAAATAAATATTTGGAAATGTTTTCCAGTATTGAAATGGTTTTGAGCATATACCTTGTTTAAAGATAATTTAAAGTGAATATTTGGCAAGTAATTTAATTAATAAAATATTAATTAAAAGGGTCCAATGATTGTTATGGTGCTAAATATTTGTTTGTTTGCCTTGATAGTTAAATAACTGACTATCTAAATTGGCCAAATTTTAGTTCCTCGACTTGATGTGGGAACTATTTAGTCGCACACTTAGTATATAGCCTTCTGTGTAGGCTTGATTATCGTTTGTGTTGAGGATGATTATCATATAGTGCGGAGTATTACTCCAATCTATCGAGCTTCCTTCTAGGCCCAAAGGATACCAAGTTGAAAGTGGGAGACGTGATAAGTCTATGAGACTTAGTTGCTGTGTGAGGTTGAGAAACGCTTTTGCGTTGTTGGTACGAAGAGACCGGGATCAGATTTATCTAAAAATCACTTCGAACTAACGTATATGCGATGATTGTGCAGGTTTCTTATGATGATATTGATATTCAGGATTTTCATAGTGCGGGGCATGCTTGTTGACCATTTGGGGTTAAAATCCCAATGTACATCGAGTAGCAGTGGTCTCTTCATTATGAAATATCAATGCAAGGACTATTCGCTGCTAATCCTAGAGATTTCCCAATAGGATGTGGTAGGAAAGTACCTTCGGTTTGTCCGGTTCTTGGACAACTTGTATGGATGTTTGTCTGACATTGTATTTCTATAGATTACGTACATTGGTTTTTACAAATGTACATCATTGGTGGCAGAGAAGCCAACTTCTCTTAGCTTAACACCCTCCTTGAGACGTATGAGCTTAAGGGTTGTATTTTTATGGAAGGAAATTAGTAGTCAACGGAAATGACGGTATGGCATTCAAAGTGATGTGATATGTGATTTATGAAAGGTAATTGTTACCATAGGCCTCGTCAATCGGAAATGACCAAAACAGGGTTAGATGCAGTAGAGCTAAGTGGGTCCCTCCCAAGTTGGGTATGATCATCCTCTTCTAGGTCGTGTATATGATCATTGTGGTATCTATGCTAGATGGCCTTCGGTAAAGGTCGGTAACGACCGGAGGATGACATATTCAGTACCATCTAGTTATAGAAGTGGGCCAGTCTTGTGTTGGTAGAGGGCAGATGTTCTGTGTCTTGGGACATCCATCTAGAGGTGTATCCCTTCGGAAGGTAGTCCCTTCACCTGGTCATTTTTAAGGAAATCCAAACTCCACTACGTACTTGCCATTTTGATTATATTACCCAATTGGGCTATATGCTGGAATTTAATCAACGTAACAATTTCGGCTATGATTAATATTATTTGTGCAACAGACAGTATTATAATATCAAATGATTTGATATGATATGTTTTATTTATGGTAAGGTAAAAACATGTCTGTGTTTATGTGTGGACTTGTCTTACGAGATACTTTTGTTTTGATAAAGGAAAAGTTTGTTAATTTAATAAATTTAGTTGAGTGTGTTTCTCACGCTGGTTTACTAGACTGATCCAGGCATTCTTCCCTTTCAACGCTTGGGTCAGACCAAGTATATTCACAGGTTTAGATTTGGTGCTTTTGGAGCTTCAGTAGGAGAGCTTGAGATCTCCGTTCCGTATACATGTACCTGTTTTGCTTGATTATCCGTTGCATTATTTCTTAGTTGCTGTTTTATATTACAAACAACTGTGGGGACAGGTTATTATAACTATTCAACCTGATAACTGTTGATTGATTGTCGACTCTAATTGATGTGTATATATATACAGTTTCTATTTTGTAAAGATCATTGATATGATATTATATGTTTTCCGCTACAATTTGAGATTCTGTATTATTCTGTTTGGTTCTATCTTCTCTCTTTCTTCTCTTCTCTTCTTCTCTCTTCTTTTCTTTCTCATGACTTTCCGTCGGTCTATGCTTTTTGGGTCGGACGTGTGTGGTTTATTGTTGATTCAAAGGGTACGAATTTGCGGGTCGTCACATGTGGTATTAGAGCTTAGATTTTGTATATTCCTAAGCTTTGATGTGTACTCAGTATAGATAGGGACGGTAGCACCCTAGATTAAGTTTGAGTGTATTATAAATATGAGCGCGTATTTGTTAGTGAATATAAAATGTTTTATATTATGTTTGCTTATCCGTTGAGCTGTTTGTGAATTCTGGTCGGTATGTGGAATGCCATATTATCGATAGGGATTTCCAAACACTTAAATGAGGCAAGTCGACATAGTATCATTTTAAATTGGGTAAATGAAATTATTTTACCTTGATTATATTTTATAATAAAGGATTAATTTTTCAAAATTATTAAAGTGTATATAAATTGATTGTCTCGTTGTTTGAAAATGTAAGTATATATAAGTTAATAAAAGATGTTTGAATAATCTAAATAAAAGCAACAATTGTAAAAGAATGAAATTATATAAGTAAATGAACTATAAAGTATGGAATTATAATTTATATGATTTTCAGTTGTGAAATAATCTTATATATAAGAAGTGAAACTATATGAATATATTTACAAATATGAGTTGTAAATGAAAACGAATTTAATCTAAGAATATGAAATTTAAATCCTGTTTATTTTGAAAGTTATTTTTCAAAGTTAAAGAGATTATATTGTTATAAATCTAAATAAGATAAATGAAATTGGAATGATCTTATATAAGTGAAGTGATATAGTGAAATTATATAAGTAAAAGGTTTATAAATGTGATTTATAAATAAAAAGGAATTTTTTTAAAAAGAATAAAAAGCACTGAATTCACTACTGTTGCTGGAAAATAATAAGGGTGATCATTGCGGCATCATCAGTATTATTTTCGAGTTTCCATGTGATGGATTTGCTACCAATACTAAATTGAAAACTGAAGTTTTGTTGTGATAAACGAATTTGAATTTAAAAATCCAAGTTTTAATTGTTAAATATAAGTAGAATAAGTTTTGGACTTATTATATGAATTTGGAAGTTTAAATTATAACAAGTTATATAACTTATAAAATGAGAAAAGGTAAGTAAAAACAAATATAAAAATGGTTAGACAATTTTGTTAAGCAAAGCAAAATCTGAATTTGAATAGTTATATGAAATTGACTTAAGTAATGGTTAAGTAAAATGACTTTAGAATTGGAATCTGAATTGGATTTATAAGTTGAAATTTAAGTTAAATAAAATGGAATTTGAATAAAATTAGTAGTGAACTTAAGTTATATAAGTGAAAGTAAATGTAAATGAAGTTGATTTTGGCATCGAAGTAAATTAATAAAGTGAGTTTATGAAATGAAGTCATTAAAGAATATGGATTTGAGTTAATTTAATGAAATTCAACTTTAGTTGTAAGAATAATTTAGCAATTGAATTAATGAATGAATTGAATTTAACTAATGGAATAGTTAGCAAGTAAAATATGAATTGAATGTTAATCAATCGAATGTAAGTAAATTAATGTGGAATAGTGGATGTAAGTGTTGATTCGTTAAAAGCTAATGAAATTGAAAATTGAAAATTGAATGAAAGCTAATTAGATATTAAAACAATTAAAATTATAAGTGTTGAACCAAATTGAATGTAAGCGAAGTAAAGTACACTAAATAAATTTGGTTATATTGAATATGCATTGGTGTTAGTTGATTGAATTGAAATTCATATGAAATTGAATTAATGAAATTGAAAGATAAATAATTGAATTTAAATTGGAAGTAAGTGAATTTTAATTAGAATTGATTTGAATTGAAAGTGAACCAGCTTGAATGTAAATTATTGAATGTAAACTAATGGAAAAGAATAACTGAATGCTAGTCAATGTTAATGGATCAAATGTGAATAAACTGAAAAACCAATTCAATGAATATTAATGATAAGTAAATTTATATTGATTTGGTTATGGATTGATAGGATATAGATTTTGGTTTGTTGGATAATAGTTGTTGAGGGTTGGATTTATTGCTTTTGTTGCATTAGTTATATGGACATATATAGTTGTTGTATTGGTATATGTTGTATATTGATATTACTTTCATATATACATGTTTCTCATTGATTTGTTGAGTGTTTAGTAGGTGCGTATGGCATTTGTTTCACATTTGGAGCTCGCTTTCGCGCTATATTAGTCGTATATGTTCGCTAATAATATGTAAGGTACATATCTCGGATTACATATCATACTTTTACACTTTTTTCCCTACGAGATGCCTCATCCTCGAAGATGAGATGTATATTTGTAATATATATATATGTTGTGATCCTACAACGATCAAACCGCGCAAAGGAGACGCTGACGAATTTTTTTGAAAATTTAAGGCGTTAGAATTTTTTTGAGAAATTGGAGAAATTTTTAACTTTAATTTTGATTTTGAGTTATAAACTGAAATGATATTAGTATTTTTGAAAAGAAAACTATATATGGATTTGAAAACTTAGAGAAAAGATTTTATAAGAAGTTTAACGAATGGATTTTTGAAATGTTAAAAGGTTTAAATAGATTTGAAATATAGTTTAAATGATTTGTTTTGAAAAGTTAATGGATTTTGTGATTTTTTCTTACTTGGTAATTTCAAAGATGAAATTCTTTTAAGTAGGAAAGAATGTAACAACCCAGAATTTTGGTCATTTGAAATTCATATGTTTAATTAATTTTAAATAATCAAAAGTTAATTTTATAAGCTGAATAAATTATATTTCGAATATCTGGATTTAATTAGATAATTGAATTGATAATTTAATATTTGAAACTACAGAAATAATTGGAAATTGGATTTAATATGAATAAATATGATTTATAAAGTTGAATTAAATTCTATTTGAATTAGAATGATGTTGGTAAACTTTTAAAATTGAATTAAAAGTTAATTTGTTAAAATTGAATACTTTAATATTTAATTAACGAGTGAAAATGGTCATTTTTCAAACAGTCTTGGATTTCGACGAAACTAATTTCATTGGATCCGTAATGTTTTATTAATTTAAGATTTCAAATTTTGTGTCAATCGGATTTACGGTTTGTCCAGGGCAAGCTATAACGCTTAGAAATTCGTTTAAGTGAATTTTAAATTTAAGATAGTCGATTCGAAAACCTATCTTCCAAATACGATCGAATTGTCTCTCGATGTATATTCCATTGCGTTCGGAATAGGGGTAAAATATTATAAATGCTAGGCGGCACGCTTCGTTTCGAGTTCAAAAAATTCGACGATGAATAGTGCGCGTAAAATTTTCTATAAAAGCCCTTGATTTTCTTCATTTGCAACAAACCTAGGGCAAACTAACCCTAGCCGCAATCATACTTTACATGGCCAGAAGCTTCCAATCTTTCCCCTTCGATTTCTTCAAATCCGTTAAACGATTCGAATAATTATCAACTATAAAAATGTTAAGCATCGCGAGAGCTTCGATATGAACGGCTATGATCGAAAATCGTCTAGTAAATCAACGGCAAGAGTTGTTTGAATGCATGAAGTTTGCGCACGTTTTTCGAGCAAAGTACATAACCGAGCTTCACCATACTCAGGCCGATGGTGGTGCTCGAGTAGCGCTTCGATATGGCGGCCTCTGATTATCTTCTAGTTGGTCATAGGCGACGCGAAAATTCAATGAAAATTGCAGCTAGGTTGGGTTTCACGTATGCAAAGGAACGTGATGAAGAAGAAGGAGCGGACTGCTTAGATCTGACGGAAATGAAAATATACAGCCAGGATTGATAATAAAGGTTATAAAAAAAATTGATTAATTATTATATTATAAATCGTGTAATATTTGTAACATCATAACTTTGTCATACAAAGTCCAAATTGACGAAACGAATTGCGTTGGTTCTGTATTGACGAGCACTACATTATGGAGCTAGATTGGGATTTATTTGAGCCAGTGAAAATTTTGGTTGAAATTAAACGCTTGTTTAATTTTAATTGGAATAAATCGCTATCGCAACGACTATAAGCAATGTGACTACAACTCACTCTTTTTGACTTACTGATATTTTTATGTAAGTGAAACATAATATTATTTTATGACGATTGATGATTGTTTGGATGATATATGATATATTATCTATATATTGATTGATATTTGGATATATACCTGCTTAGTGGAGCAGATGACCCTATACGTTCCCGTGTATGAGCGGACGACCTTTTGTACATGCGTTTTCCTTGAAGTGGACATTTTATGCATATTTTCTAATATGTATATTTGTTGCAGGTGATAGGTTGGAGGGCTCCAACTGGATTCCTCACATGTGTTGATTTTATTTACAAACATAGATATATATGTTGTTATCATATGATATATGATGTTTTGGATGTCGTGGTTGATGTATTTAGTGTTGTTGCAGCATTGGGTCATATTTTGGAAATTTAAAAATGTTAAAGTGATGATTTTTCGAAATTTAAATGGATTTTCAAGTGATTTGAAAATATTTTTTTTTAATGGTTAAGTAAATGGATTTATTTTAAATAAATAAATGTTATAATTTTTATTGTTATAAAAATTATGATTTTAGGAAAGATAACCAGAATATGGTTTTTGGAATATAGAGTTAACTATTTTGTGAAATAGTATAAATTTAGATTTTTGGTCTATTATAAATGGTTTTATATATAAGATTTATAAAATTGAATTTTTATAAATCAAAATGATGGAATCGTAAAGGAGTTTTGTAAATGTTAAAATGAGGATATAAATGGATTTTATAAGCGAATAAGATTTACAAATTTTGTGATGTTATAAAAGAATGAATTTGTAAATAAATAATTTATAATAAACTAACTTATAAATTGGATTTTGGTTGTAAAGAATTGGTTAATAAAGAGAATTTATAAATTGAAGTTTTAATAAAATATGAATGGAATTTATAAATATTGTTTTATAAATCCGAAATCGATTGAATTTGATAAGTTAAATATAGAAGTGTATTAAAGGAATTATATCCACGATTTTGGATAGTGGATAATCCTTTAATAAAATGTGTATAAGTAACGAATTCAGTTAGGAAATTAAATCCACGATTTTGGACAGTGGATTATCCTTAATATAAATGTGTAGAAGTATTGAATTTGGTAAACGATTTATATTCATGATTTTGGATACTGAATAATATTTTAATTAAATGTTTTGAGAAATGATATTTTAAATTGAATTTAAAATGTTTTAAAGATGTTATAAAATGTGTTAAGTATCGAATACATAGATTTCAACATTTATTTTTGAAATAGACGTTTTCGAGAAATAAGGAAATGATGGACTATAACATTATTGTTATAGTAAATGATTTTCGAAAGGAAATTTTTTTGTATAGTATATGGGTTTATACATCTATCTAATTTTCGAATCCCTATACTAGTTATTTTGGGTTGTCGTAACGATGTTTTATGCAACATTTGTTTTGACCCAAATAAATGTGTTTAAAGAGAATGTTTTCCTTAAAGAATGAAATATATACTTAATCGTGATGTAAGTGTATGTAATATTTTCAAAGTGTTGAAAAAAAGCGAATTGTGAATTACTTATTTTTAAAATAAGTATTTGGAAATGTTTTCAGTATTGAAATGGTTTTGAGCATATATCTTTTTTTAAAGATAATTTGAAG
Organism: Allium cepa; assembly: GCA_030765085.1. Classification (NCBI taxonomy): domain Eukaryota; kingdom Viridiplantae; phylum Streptophyta; class Magnoliopsida; order Asparagales; family Amaryllidaceae; genus Allium; species Allium cepa. Next base: position 620,647,941 of record CM060934.1, on the reverse strand, counting down.
TGAATACTTGGCAAGTAATTTAATTAATAAAAGATTAATTAAAAGGGCCCAGTGATTGTTATGGTGCTAAATATTAGTTTGTTTCCTTGATAGTTAAATAACCGACTATCAAAGTTAGCCAAATTTTAGTTCCTCGACTTGATGCGGAAACTATTTAGTTGAACACTTAGTATATAGCCTTCCGTGTAGGCTTGATTATCGTTTGTGTTGAGGATAATGATCATATAGTGCGGAGTATTACTCCAATCTATCGAGCTTCCTTCTTGGCCGAAGGATAGCAAGTTGAAAGTTGGAGACGTGATAAGTCTATGAGACTTAGTTGTTGTGTGAGGTTGAGAAACGCTTTTGTGTTGTTGGTGCGAAGAGACCAGGATCGGATTTATCTGAAAACCACTTCGAACCAATGTATGTGCGACGATTGTGCAGGTTGCCTATGATGATATTGCTATTAAGGATTTTCATAGTGGGGGACTGCTTGTTGATCGTTTGGGATTAAAATCCCAATATACATCCAGTAGTAGTGGTCTCTTCATTATGAAATATCTAATGCAAGTACTATTCGCTACTAATCCTAGGAATTTCCCGATAGGATGTGGTAGGAAAGTACCTTCGATTTGTCCTATTCCTGGACAACTTGTATGGATGTTTGTCTGACATTGCATTTCTATAGATTACGTATTTTGGTTTTTACAAACGTACATCAGTGGTGGCTTAGAATGCAACTTCTCTTAGCTTAACACCCTTTTTAAGGCATATGAGTTTAAGGGTTGTATTTTTGTGGAAGGCAATTAGTAGTCAACGGAAATGGTGGTGTGGCATTCAAAGTGATGTGATATGTGATTTGTGAAAGGTAATCGTTACCTCATGCCTTGTCAACCAGAAATGACCAAAACAGGGTTAGATGCAGCAGGGCTAAGTGGGTCACTCCCAAGTAGGGTATGATAATGTGACGACCCGGTATTTTAGCAGTATTATTTTAATAGGAATTTAATCTAAATTAAATTAAAATCAAGATTTTCATTTTATATGCTGATAAGATCTTTGAATATTTACCGGTTATATATGTGTTTGTAAAGGAAATTTTGATTTGAAAATCTAAAATAAATTCTGTATTATTCAATAAAACCAAAAGTTATATATTATCAATATTTAATATAATACATATAAAAGGGTAATTTGAATACTAATGTTTAAAAATAGAAATCCTATCAATATTTAAATATGAGAATAAAAACATAAGTATAAAACATAATTATAAAATATAAGATATAAATAGAAATATATATTTACAAATACAATGTTATAAATTAATGTTTGAAGATTTAACTGCAAATAGAAAATAAAACTAAAGGAGTTATGTAAATTATAACTATAATAATCATACATGAACATATAAGATAAGCTTAGAAAAGAAGATAAATATTTTCCTAACCTATGTATACATTTGCATAATACAAAATCTTCAACAAAGATTATAACAGGTGGCTGTGTAATCATGTATACAAAGAGGACAGGTATTCACATCATGTTCAAAGATATCTTTGAACCAAATCTAAGTATTAGCTAACATTAATTAGATGTAAACTAATTTGAGGACATATGCATTAAATAAGCACAACTTTTTGTCAAGAAAATCTTACAGCCGAAATAGCAAATATCATTTCAATTTGTTGTAGTTGAACTCAAATCTGGTCAAAGAAGTAAGGCTTGCACCAATTAAACCTACTGTTCCAAGTTGTTCCTATATATCCATCATTTTATTCTTAGTTCATTCCATAACTTAGAGAAACGAGAAAAGAAAAATAAACAGCTTTATTTACAAACTCAAACAATTTTTTTTCAACAACAAAAAAAAACAGATTTACAGGGATTTTAACTCCAGCTCTTCAACAAGATTTGTTCTCTGTTTCAATAGTAATTCATGTGAGTAAACATCTGATTCCAGGTTTAACTTGTGTATTTACTTTTGAATGGTATGTCTCTACTGTATAGCACTAAACAAAACAATTCTGCAAATTACCTGTTGCGCTAGAAATTTTTATACCCTATTCTTCCCTGTTGTTGGCTACAGAGCAAATTATTAGTAGGAGATTTAATTCTTTTTCTTGTAAATTATTTTATACCTTAGGATTTCTTTTAAACTAAAAGGTTGTTTTAACTTAAAAGCATAATATGGAAGTGGTTTAAAGTTTGACAGTGAAACAGAGGGACTGTATATTCAAATTTACAGTAATAAGGTAACCAATGGTTAAAATTCAAATAATTTAAATTTTAAGTTTGATTTTATATTTGAAATAAACCTTCAAAGGTAGGATTTTTGATACAAGAATGATGATTTTTAGATAACTATACAGGGTGTAGTTCGTAAAGGAACTGAAACTGCCTTTTTGTGAATATCTGATGATTCAACAAATAATGGATGTTGAAATCCGTTGTGGAGCTTGATGGTTGATCCAAGAATATGGGGAAAATGTTAAAAAAAAATTAATGTAAGAATTGTTGAGGTGAATCGAGTCTAGGGTTTTGGGTTTGAATATTTTTGTGGTCTGTAAGTTTGTTGTTTTTGTCATCATAGATCGACCGAGCTACACGAGAATTTAGGAGATGGTAGAGAAAAATGATGTCGAGGTATGGCCGGATTCGTATAGCCAATGGTGGTCGACGTTGAGTGGTCGTGGCGATCTTCTTTTGGTTCATTCGAGTTGTAGTTCGTTCTAACAAGCATATTTTGATTTCGACCCTTACGTGTTGATCTGGGGTTTGATTTCGTATGCGTGATCGATTTGGGGTTTGCAGGGGGCGCCGTGGAGCACCGGAGTGGCGGCGACGCGCCATGCATATGCACAGTGGCGTGAGGGTGTCAGTGGTGCCGTGAGGTGCTTCCGCGTGTTTCTGTCTAAACATAAAACTCATGTTAAAAAAAAGAACAGGGGGAAGAAGAAGGGGGTATGAGAAGAGAGGGGAACTCGGGAAGAACAGGAAAAGACCCGAGTTTTACTCGAGTAAACGTATTGTTACCTCGGGTCCATTCTTTTAGGGGTTAAACATAATTACTTTTAAGTTCTTTTGTTAAACTAAGTTCAATGTTAATTAAGTTATAAATGTAGACAAGTTTCAAGTTAAGTTTTGATTTAAAACTTAAAACTTATTAAGGAAGGTTTGCTACTATAAGACGTTTAATAAATTTAAAGTGTAAGTTAATCAAACATGTAAATTAATTTATACTTGTAATCAATTAAATATTTTAAGATTAGATAAAGTGGTAATTGAAGCTTGACATTAATAATTTTGTGGTTAAGTCAATATTGAACTTAAGAATTCAATTATCTACTTAGAGTTAATTAATGAGTAAATAGTAGTTAACTTAAGTGATTAATCCAGGATTTAAATGGTAAATTAATTGGTAATTAATGATCAATCAAATAATTAGTGATTTAGTCAATGGATAATTGAGGTTATTAATTAATAATTAATTTATTAATTTAGTGAGTAATTAAGTAATAAATTAATAAATTTAGTAAGTCGATTAGTCGGTGATTAACTAAGCAGGATAAAATGGTTTATCCCTAAGTGATAATTATAAATAAGTTAAGGGTTAAGATTAGTTAATCAAGGGTAATAAATCTGTAATTAATAATGGTAAATCTAAAATTAAATTCTGTAGAGAACTGATTAATGAATTATAAATGAAGGGTGTTAACTTAGGTTTATTATACAATTGATTAAGTTAACTTAATTAATTAAGGATAATCATTCATGGAATGTGGTTAAGTATAATTACTAAATGAAAGTAATTAGATAATGATGATAATTTTAATGTAAATAAATGAATAATTAATCAAGGATAATTAATTAAGATAAATGATTACGGGATGGATAATCAATTGGGTTGAAATTAATAAATAAGCAGGACTTAAAGGTAATTGATTTAATGCAATTATGGCTAATTGGGTTTGTTCAAGATGGTGTGGTTGATTTATCTTGCTTATGTATGATTAAATGATAATTAAATGCTCTGAATAGATTGATATTGATATCCCTGATATGAAATGGTTCATCATTTGATGTGTTGAATGGGCAATGATAATGTGATTATCTGTCACGTTGAATTGTTAAGTAAAAATGATGACATCTTTCCTTTAAAGTTGAATTGCATTTCACTTAAATATATGTGTTATGATGGACGAAATTCGAAGAGACCGGAGTCGGGTACTAATTAATACCCGAAACCACTTCGATTCTATATAAATTTGATACCTGGAGTCAATAGGTAGTAATGGAATGTTTTAAGTCGATCGGACCATTTAACCTAAGTTGGTACCTAGAAATTGATGTGTGGAATAAGTGTTGTCTATAACAACTTGTGAAGTTGTAAATTGATGCAAGTTACCCGGGTTTATATTGTATGCTTTGTATTCCATGTTAGATGGGTTTACTCACGCTGGTTTCCAGCCTGACCCGGGTGTTACTTTGGTGTAATGCTCGGGTCAGACCGAGTATTACAGATTTTCAGGTAGGTACGTTCTGGAGCTCAGGAGGCGAGCTGGATGGTAGGAGCGTATATAGTAATTCCGCTGTATTTATATTATTGTTAATCTGAGACATGATAATTGTAAATATTCAGTGAATGTATATAGGTGAATCTCAGATGCATATTAAATGTAAATGACAAATATAGTATTCTTTTGTAAACTGTTGTTATTTATTATTATATTTTATCCGCTGAGAATGTGAGATGTTTATGTTTCTGTTCTTCTTCTTCTATCTCTTTCTTCTTTTCCATAACTATCTTGGATTTTTGGGTTCGAAAATTCTGGGTCGTTACATTTGGTATCAGAGTGAGGTTAAGTGAGAACCTTGGCTCTGTTGGGATTACTCATTAAGGATAGAGTCAATGGTACCCTAGAATGAGTTGAGTGTGTGTGTGTGTGTGTGTGTGTGTGTGTGTGTGTGTGTGTGTGTGTATATGAGAGCGTACTTTTTATTTTCTTATATAAAGATTTTAAATGATTTTATATAAAAGTATATTTTGATATATAAAGCAATATTTCATTCTAATAAATATTAAGGTGATTGGTCGTTAAATTATTGAAAATTAAAATTTAGAAGTAATATAATACAACCAAATTTAAAGTCTTGAATTGGAATTAAATTAAGTAGAAATAGAAATACAACCGAATTAAAATTAAATTAATTGAAAATGAAATTCAAAATATGGTCCCAGAATTTGATAATTTTGTTTCAAAGAAATGAAAAATAATAAATAAGTATTATTTGGATAACTGGGACTTGTTGTAAACAATGAGTTGTTGGAAATTTGATTTGAATTTAAAATCCAAAGGTGGTTTAAAATTTTAAGACATGGCCAGGGGGGCAAGAAATAAATATGTATATATGTATGGATATACATGATATCAAAGATAATTTGAAATAAACTCTAAATGTTGAGTTTCGATTTTCCCTGGAATGTGATGTGAAACCCAAAGTTAACCAAGTTTTAAATTTAAATGGAAAGGTTATTAATCTGAAGGTTTAAAATTTAAATGGGAAATTTGAATGAGAATTGGGATTAAATTCAAGCAAGAATTGAAATGATTTGAAATTGAAGTGGGTTCAATTAATATTAGTCCAAATTGATTAGAATAATTTGGAATTGTAATTAAAGTTGAATATGTTTAAATATGAATTGGATGGATTGGAAATTTGAAATTTTTGGGAAAATTTAAAATTCCTTTGGATTTGGAAGTGGTTTCCAAAGGTTTTGGAGAAATAATAGTATTATTTCAAAATATTTTTGGTGTTGAATTTGAAATCTGGAAGATTTGGAATTAAAAATGTTTGGGAATGTTTTTGAAGATATAAAAGCATTGAACTCTTTCGGCCACTGGAAAATAACGTCGGTGATGACTGCAGCATCACCGATGTTCATTTTCGAGTTTCTAGAAGAGAAATTTGCTACCAAATTGTTTTAAATTGGGATTGTTTGTGAACTGGGGGATAATTGAATTTGTCAAAGAATTGTGGATATAGTTGAATTATAGGGTAATATTGAAATTTTGGAAAATTGTTTAAACTATGGGATCTTGATTAAAATGTTTATGGAACAATAAAAATATATTGGATAAATAAAATGTATAACTCCAAGTTAAAAGCAAAATGTGAATGTAATTGATTATAAATAGAAGTTGAAAATTTTAAATTATAATTAAGGTTGTACAAGTTTAAAATTCAAATGGGAAATTTGTATTGGATTAACTTGAAAAGGGTATTGAACTTGAAGAGAGTTCAATTGATATTAGCCCATATTTATGTGAATAATTTAGGATTAAAAATTTAAGTGGAATTGGTTTAAGATCAAATGGAATTTGATTTGAAGTTGGAAAGAAATTGGAAATTAATTCAATTGAATTGGGAATGAATTAATTCCAATGGAAATTGGAGTTATTGGAATCGGGTCAATTTAAATGGGAGTGGAAATTTAAATTGAATTGTTGGGGGAAGAGAACGGTTTTGACTCTGGACTATTTTTAATATAATTTGTTTTGATATAAACTTATTTTTCCAAGCTATATAACCTTTCTTTCTTAAAGCCAAATTATTTTATATTTGGTTTACAATTATTTTGGAGCTATTTAATCATTTTTCAACTGTTTTCTAAACTAATCGCTATTTTTTAACTATTTTACAAATAAATTGCTATTTTACAACTATTTTGCGATTATCTAAAATTTCTAAAACTATTTAACTATTTTCCAACTATTTTACAATTAGTTAACTATTTTATAGCTATTTTGCAAACTAGTAATTATTTTTCAACTACTTATCTATTTCTTTAACTTTTCAAGTTATTTTCTAAATTTAAACTGGACAGAGTTCAAACTGTTATTGGTTGAATACCCAATCGAGGTCAGAATAGGGTGATAATCCAAATGGATTGAAGTAATTGTGAGTAAGAGAATGAAAATCAAAGTGAATGTGAGTAGAAATGAAATTAATTTGGCTAATAACCAATAAAGATAAATACGTAGGGTGTACATATGTTATTCTATTCGTATAGTGATTTGATCCAGATTCGAGCACAGAATTTCGAGATAGTTATATCGATCCGAATGGGATTTTTCACTCGATTTTCGACGGCGAACCTGGATATGGATTGTTGATTGGTTATGGATATTCTCTATCATAGTTAGGCTATGCAAGGAGAATGACGGTTTCTGATCAAGAAACCAGATCTGTGTCCGCACTAGGAAGTCGGGTGGACAATACTAGTTCGGAAGTGAAATTGTGTAATCGAGTGAGCGATCAGATTGGTATGGCGTACGAATGATATGTGTACATCGTACGGATTTGAATGGAAATGGTATTGAAAAAGAATAATCAAACTTGAACATTTGATTTTGAGTAAACAAAGTTAAATATCTTTGTTTTATAAAATGAAACTTCCCTTGTTTGATCTTTTGCCAGAAGAAAAGGGTTTTTGGAAATGTTTGAAGTATAAAAGGATTTTTATACAAGTTTGAAATGATCCAAAGTTTTAAAATTTTTATATATCCGTATGTATATATATATAAGATCTTATGAGGATTTTGGAAAAGGTTTTGGGAACCTTTGGATTTGGATTTGGAAAGGCTTTTGATTTTTGGGTAAAATTAATATTGAAATTTGGAAAGCCTAGTTTGAGAATTATCGATTTTGGAATAATCGATTTTGTGTAAAGGAGCTTTGTATGAGATCATACTAGGTGTATGATTTAAAGATACTATATATGTATAGTATAAAATGTTTTGATGATGGCTCTAGGGAAAAAGGCGCTTCCTTGAAATGAACTTCTCAGGAGTACTACCGGGTGGTGCTGCCTTGAGCCCCAAGGGGGGTTCTAAAGTTGATCCTGTGAGGAGTCCGGACGAAACTAGTTCCCGGGAATTTTGAGTAGAGTATACCATAGCGAAAGTCGTGTGTGCCGCTGAGAGCCAACAGTTACATGGACTTTTGCTGCGATGGCAACGTAAGCCAGGATGTAACTGCGATCTATGGTATAACATAGCGAAAATCGTGTGTGCCGCTGAGAGCCAACAGTCTGCGTTTGATTTTATATCGGTAGACTGCGACCTATGTAGGAGTGGAGAGGTTTCATTTCGACAGCGAAAATCAGAGGCCGCTGAGAGCCTGTAGTTACATGGACTTTTGCTGCGACAGCAACGTAACCCTGGGTGTAACTGTGATCTGTTGTGTGGGATCCATGGCGTAATTGAGAGGCCGTGGAGAGCCTGCAGTTACATGGACTTTTGCTGTGACGGCAACGTAACCCTGGATGTAATTGTGACCATGGATGGGGGTGATGATTTTCAGAGCATTGTCACCAAAGATATTTCCTCTATTTTCAATAAAAAAAAATTGTTTTTAATAAATTTATTTTTCCAAGTATTTTCACTAGATGTTAAAAACGGGTCTGCCAAGCACTTATAGATTTTTCAGTCATACGCCTGATCAACGTATGACCGAATTTCTATGAGGACAAGGATGGACTTGTCGAAACAACGAGTTATAAAAGTATTTTATAAAAAAAAAACTAGAAATATTATATAGATTTTTTTTAAAAAGTAGTTTAAAGATGATCGAAGAAAATTTATATGATTTTAAGTATTTTAATAAATCTGGCTTCGTTCCTTTTCGACGACGAAAAGATTCAAAGGGGGGAGGAATGTGACGACCCGGTATTTTAGCAGTATTATTTTAATAGGAATTTAATCTAAATTAAATTAAAATCAAGCTTTTCATTTTATATGCTGATAAGATCTTTGAATATTTACCAGTTATATATGTGTTTGTAAAGGAAATTTTGATTTGAAAATCTAAAATAAATTCTGTATTATTCAATAAAACCAAAAGTTATATATTATCAATATTTAATATAATACATATAAAAGGGTAATTTGAATACTAATGTTTAAAAATAGAAATCCTATCAATATTTAAATATGAGAATAAAAACATAAGTATAAAACATAATTATAAAATATAAGATATAAATAGAAATATATATTTACAAATACAATGTTATAAATTAATGTTTGAAGATTTAACTACAAATAGAAAATAAAACTAAAGGAGTTATGTAAATTATAACTATAATAATCATACATGAACATATAAGATAAGCTTAGAAAAGAAGATAAATATTTTCCTAACCTATGTATACATTTGCATAATACAAAATCTTCAACAAAGATTATAACAGGTGGCTGTGTAATCATGTATACAAAGAGGACAGGTATTCACATCATGTTCAAAAATATCTTTGAACCAAATCTAAGTATCAGCTAACATTGATTAGATGTAAACTAATTTGAGGACATATGCATTAAATAAGCACAACTTTTTGTCAAGAAAATCTTACAGCCGAAATAGCAAATATCATTTCAATTTGTTGTAGTTGAACTCAAATCTGGTCAAAGAAGTAAGGCTTGCACCAATTAAACCTACTGTTCCAAGTTGTTCCTATATATCCATCATTTTATTCTTAGTTCATTCCATAACTTAGAGAACCGAGAAAAGAAAAATAAACAGCTTTATTTACAAACTCAAACAATTTTTTTTCAACAACAAAAAAAAACAGATTTACAGGGATTTTAACTCCAGCTCTTCAACAAGATTTGTTCTCTGTTTCAACAGTAATTCATGTGAGTAAACATCTGATTCCAGGTTTAACTTGTGTATTTACTTTTCAATGGTATGTCTCTACTGCATAGCACTAAACAAAACAATTCTGTAAATTACCTGTTGCGCTAGAAATTTTTATGGCCTATTCTTCCCTGTTGTTGGCTACAGAGCAAATTATTAGTAGGAGATTTAATTCTTTTTCTTGTAAGTTATTTTATACCTTATGATTTCTTTTAAACTAAAAGGTTGTTTTAACTTAAAAGCATAATATGGAAGTGGTTTAAAGTTTGACAGTGAAACAGAGGGACTGTATATTCAAATTTACAGTAACAAGGTAACCAATGGTTAAAATTCGAATAATTTAAATTGTAAGTTTGATTTTATATTTGAAATAAACCTTCAAAGGTAGGATTTTTGATACAAGAATGATGATTTTTAGATAACTATACAGGGTGTAGTTCGTAAAGGAACCGAAATTGCCTTTTTGTGAATATCTGATGATTCAACAAATAATTGATGTTGAAATTCGTTGTGGAGCTAGATGGTTGATCCAAGAATATGGGACAAATGTTAAAAAAAAAGTAATGTAAGAATTGTTGAGGTGAATCGAGTCTAGGGTTTTGGGTTTGAATATTTTCGTGGTCTGTAAGTTTGTTGTTTTTGTCATCATAGATCGACCGAGCTACACGAGAATTTAGGAGATGGTAGAGAAAGATGATGTCGAGGTATGACCGGATTCGTATAGCCAATGGTGGTCGACGTTGAGTGGTCGTGGCGATCTTCTTTTGGTTCATTCGAGTTGTAGTTCGTTCTAACGAGCAAATTTTGATTTCGACCCTTTCGTGTTGATCTGGGGTTTGATTTCGTATGCGTGATCGATTTGGGGTTTGCACGGGGCGCCATGGAGCACCGGAGTGGCGGCGACGCGTCGTGCATATGCACAGTGGCGTGAGGGTGTCAGTGGTGCCGTGAGTTTCTTCCGCGTGTTTCTGTGTAAACATAAAACTCGTGTTAAAAAAATTAACGGTGGGAAGAAGAAGGGTGTATGAGAAGAGAGGGGAACTCGGGAAGAACAGGAAAAGACTTGAGTTTTACTCGAGTAAACGTATTATTACCTCGGGTCCATTCTTTTAGGGGTTAAACATAATTGCTTTTAAGTTCTTTTGTTAAACTAAGTTCAATGTTAATTAAGTTATAAATGTTGACAAGTTTCAAGTTAAGTTTTGATTTAAAACTTAAAACTTATTAGGGAAGGTTTGCTACTATAAGACGTTTAATAAATTTAAAGTGTAAGTTAATCAAACATGTAAATTAATTTATACTTGTAATCAAGTAAATAATTTAAGATTAGATAAAGTGGTAATTGAAGCTTGACATTAATAATTTTGTGGTTAAGTCAATATTGAACTTAAGAATTTAATTATCTACTTAGAGTTAATTAATGAGTAAATAGTAGTTAACTTAAGTGATTAATCCAGGATTTAAATGGTAAATTAATTGGTATTAACGATCAATAAATAATTAGTGATTTAGTCAATGGATAATTGAGGTTATTAATTAATAATTAATTTATTAATTTAGTGAGTAATTAAGTAATAAATTAATAAATTTAGTAAGTCGATTAATCGGTGATTAACTAAGCAGGATAAAATGGTTTATCCCTAAGTGATAATTATAAATCAGTTAAGGGTTAAGATTAGTTAATCAAGGATAATAAATCTGTAATTAATAATGGTAAATCTAAAATTAAATTCTGTAGAGAAGTGATTAATGAATTATAAATGAAGGGTGTTAACTTAGGTTTATTATACAATTGATTAAGTTAACTTAATTAATTAAGGATAATCATTCATGGAATGTGGTTAAGTATAATTACTAAATGAAAGTAATTAGATAATGATGATAATTTTAATGTAAATAAATGAATAATTAATCAAGGAGAATTAATTAAGATAAATGATTACGAGATGGATAATCAATTGGGTTGAAATTAGTAAATAAGCAGGACTTAAAGGTAATTGATTTAATTCAATTATGGCTAATTGGGTTTGTTCGAGATGGTGTGGTTGAGTTATCTTGCTTATGTATGATTAAATGATAATTAAATGCTCTGAATAGATTGATATTGATATCCTTGATATGAAATGGTTCATGATTTGATGTGTTGAATGGGCAATGATAATGTGGTTATCTGTCACGTTGAATTGCTAAGTAAAAATGATGACATCTTTCCTTTAAAGTTGAATTGCATTTCACTTAAATATATGTGTTATGATGGATGAAATTCGAAGAGACCGGAGTCGGGTACTAATTAATACCCGAAACCACTTCGATTCTATATAAACTTGATACCTGGAGTCAATAGGTAGTGGTGGAATGTTTTAAGTCGATCGGACCATTTAACCTAAGTTGGTACCTAGAAATTGATGTATGGAATAAGTGTTGTCTATAACAACTTGTGAAGTTGTAAATTGATGCAAGTTACCCGGGTTTATATTGTATGCTTTGTATTCCATGTTAGATGGGTTTACTCACGCTTGTTTCCAGCCTGACCCGGGTGTTACTTTGGTGTAATGCTCGGGTCAGACCGAGTATTACAGATTTTCAGGTAGGTACGTTCTGGAGCTCAGGAGGCGAGCTGGATGGCAGAAGCGTATATAGTAATTCCGCTGTATTTATATTATTGTTAATCTGAGACATGATAATTGTAAATATTCAGTGAATGTATATAGGTGAATCTCAGATGTATATTAAATGTAAATGACAAATATAGCATTCTTTTATAAACTGTTATTATTTATTATTATATTTTATCCGCTGAGAATGTGAAATGTTAATGTTTCTGTTCTTCTTCTTCTATCTCTTTCTTCTTTTCCATAACTATCTGGGATTTTCGGGTTCGAAAATTCTGGGTCGTTACAGATAATCCTCTCCTAGATATATCTTTACACGCTATGACGTCGTGTATCTGATTATTGTGGTTTGTAGCTAGAGGGCCCCCGGTAAAGGTCGGTAACGACCAAAGGATGACTTATTCGGTAGCATCTAGTTATAGAGGTGGCCCGGTCTTGTGTCGGTAGAGGGCAAATGTTATGTGCCTCGGGACATCTATCTAGAGGTGTACCCCTTCGGAAGGTAGTCCCTTCACCTGGTCGTTTGTATGAAAATCCAAACTCCACGACATACCTGCCATTTTGATTGTATTAACTAATTGGGATATATGCTAGAATTTAATCAATGTAACAATTTCGGCTATGATTAATATTATTTGTGCAATAGATACTATTATAATATCAGATGATTTGATATGATATGTTTTAGTTATCGTAAGGTAAAACATGTCTGTGTTTATGTGTGGACTTGTCTTACGAGATACTTATGTTTTGATAAAGGAAAAGTTTGGTAATTTAATAAATTCAGTTGAGTGTGTTTCTCACGTTGGTTTACCAGACTGATCAGGGAGTTCTTCCCTTTCAATGCTCGAGTCAGACCAAGTATATTTACAGGTTAGACTTGGTGATTTTGGAGCTTCTGTAGGAGAGCTGGAGATCTCCATTCCATATACATGTACCTATTTTGCTTGATTATTCGATGCATTGTTGCCTAGTTGTTGTTTTATATTATCATCAATTGTGAGGACAGGTTATTATAACTATTCAGGCTGATAATTGTTGATTGATTTTTGACTCTGATTTATGTATGTATATATACAGTTTCTTTTTTGTAAAGATCATCGATATGATATTATATGTTTTCCCCTGCGATGTGAGATTCTGTATTGTTCTGTTTGGTTCTATCTTCTCTCTTTCTTCTCTTCTCTTCTTCTCTCTTCTTTTCTTTCTCCTAACTTTCCGTCAGTCCATGCTTTTTGGGTCGGACATGTGTGGTTTATTGTCGATTCAAAGGGTACGAATTCGCGGGTTGTCACAAAAGTACAATCACACACACATATATATACATACATATATGTATATATGTATGGAGACAATCAACCAAAGCTAGTAGTATATATGGGGTAAAGTCAAATCAGTAGTAGGTTGACCCAGCATAAGTAAGTGGCTATGATCAATCAACACAGCAAGTATTAATCAAAAATGGTCAGAAGCTGTGGGTCATCAAGGCACAGTTCGAACAAGAATTGAGCTAACAATTAACATGGAGTCTCAACAAAATATACACATGAAGGTCAAACCAAACCAGACTCAAGTGAAACTATCGAATCAGTCAATATAAGTAATTGAACATGTTAAGTTAAATGCCAAAGTCAAATCCAATTGAACAAGTCAGTGCCAAAATCAAAATACAAAAAGCCGAAATCAAAGGAGCAAAAAGAACGAAACCAAATTCAAAGCAAATGCAAGCCGTGGTGACCAAGGTAGCACATCAGAAAATATACAAATAGAAAAAGTCAGAAAGCATCACCAGCATTCGAATTAAATAGAACGGCCAAGCATATCAATTGAAGAAATCAAATAAAATATATACGAACGAGATTATAGGATTTCGAATCCTATTTAGCCCAATCTCATCATAGGCGTAAAAGATATTCGAGTTCAAACAATATCACAGAGCATAGTTTCAAATCAATAACTCGAATCGAATCGAGTTCAAGCATATCAATGAAAGCAACAAAGAAAAATTGCATACCAGATTTATTCAAGTCGAACTCGATGTAGAGAAGCAGCCGCGAAGGAACGAAAGCAATAGACGGTTCAAGCCTCGAAGTGAGTTAAAAGCATACCAGCAAGATTTCGAGCATCATTTTTCAAGCGACGGCTTCAACAAAGTGAAGCCCTAAATTGTTGAAAGAGGAACGAAAATTCATGAATGAGGCAGCCATTTTCAAAGAAAAGGATTGAGGCTGAACAAGAAAAAAGAAAAAGGGTAATATTTTTTATCACTACATTCTTTAATTTGGGCCAGATTATAATTTCCTTGGGCTTTTAATTAAAATAGGGTTTCTATTACCGTTTTAGTGTTTTTTATTTTATATTTCTTTTACAAATGTTTGTAAATTCTAGTCGTGTGGCCAGGGGATGAACTACGGTGGTGTAGTTAGAGAATTCACAACTCAGTGGCAGGATTTTGAGCGCAGATTTAGGTTAGTCGATAGAGGGTGTCGCGAGTTTACATATGTAAGCGTCTAACTACTTAATTTCTAGTAGAAACCATGGGTGCAACATGTAGGCAGGGTTTTGCCGAAGCTGGATAAATCTGTGTTGTTCTATTTCTGCTTTCAATATTCTACTGTTAATGTGCTGCTATTATTCTGTAATTATCAATGCTGCTATTATTTTAGATATTTTCGCATTAAATTTTTTATAATAATTAGTATCACCCTATTCACCCCCTCCCCCTCTAGGGTGAAATCGATCCTACACGGTCGACCGCCCTCTCAACCGGTCATGAGCCAGGGATCAACCGGTGCTATTTTGAGAATACTGATTTTGTTTTTTTACCATTGTTTAATTTATTATCTTCTTATTTGCATTTTAACGTTAACTTTAGTTTTAATGTTTACTTATTCCCTAAATATATTTACTATTAACTTTTGAATTTCAAACTTGGGAATTGATTATTAATTTGAATTTTAGTTCAATTTAAATTATTTTAAACCCAAAAACTTCAAATGCCAATAATTTCTTCGTTTGAGCTCCGTTCTTAGCATAACTTTCATGGTCAAATTCCAACTTTTGCAAAATTTTCATTTTTACCCCTATCTTATTTAAAATAATTTAACCATTTTATTTATTTACAGTAGATTTTGCGGGATGTTATAGGTTGATCTCAACCATCATCATATATCAAGTTTATCTCTTAACACCATCTTTTATGGGGCAGATGGTCCTGGTAAAGCATTTGATGGCTGATTAGTTTCATCACTATGGTGGGAAGCTTCATTACCTCCACCAGTGGCTCCAGATCACACGAAAGGTTTCCTATGTGCCATTTTTTCAAATCTACGGTAATTTTTCTTTGGATATGGCTTCTAAAGGCTTGCAATCCATAATATTAAATCTACACTTGAGAAGCTCCGTCCTTCAGTGAAAATGCCAAAAATGTTGAACCAAAATTTGGCGCAGCTCCCACATCAATTAGAAACGAGATAGATCTAAGTAATATCAACAAAAATAGCAAAGAACACAAATAATTTTATAGTGGTTCGGCAAATTCTGTGGCTTACATCCATTTTTTTTTCTTATTAGAATATGATTAGTCACAAGTACAAGAGCTTTACAAGTAATTTCAAATCTAAACAGCAAGTAAACAACCCTTAGTGACCAAGTGTTAATAGGGAATAGAAGAAGAAGAAGAAGAAGATAGAGGCTAAAAATTCTTTATTCATTGCTCTAGCCATCCTATTTATAGCAAAATCGCCCAATGAAGTCGTCAGGTCGTCTAAGACCAAGTAAGAATCTGTATTCGACAGAATAGGGAGGAAGAACATATCAACTCAGGCCAAAGATTATATTGGTTACAACCATATTGTGATTGGTACTAAGATGATTTTACCATAGGACTTAGGCTCTTTCTCTCAAACGTGGTTGCATCTTCAAGTCCTAAAGCTTCATTTATATTTTTTCTCGATAAATCATGGTAGTAAAGAAATGATTTGTCCTTTATAGGGTTTTCTTTTCCTGCAAAGCTTTGGAGTTTTTCACCTACTCTTGTAGAAGTGGACCCTTCAAGCACAATCAACTTGGCACATTAAAGCTTTTCACCTACTCTTATAGAAGTGGACCCTTCAAGCACAATCAACTTGGCACATTACTCCATTCCTTACACACATCATGTAATGACCCACCTTTCGACTATTGAAAGTCAATATCAAATACATTCACAGTATTCCAATACCAAACATACAATTGCTGTAAAAGCAGATTGTTAGGGGAAAAAGAGAAAGAAAATCAATAGGAGAAATAGAATCACACATCGAAACGACCATATACAATATAATAAAGGTAGTAAATATAATATAATAAAGATAGTAAAAGCTTTCACTCTAAAACACATAGTATATCAGAGTAAAAAAAACAAACCTCATTAGCCTGGACAGTTATAACTTCCCGGCCTTACAATTGCTAATGGGTATATATAATAATACAGCGGAAAATAAAAATAATATGACCAGTGAACATCCAACTCTACTCCATGAGCTCCATGACACACCAATTACATTCTAGAAAAATACTTGGTCAGACCCAAGCATTATAATAAAATAACACCTAGATCAGTTTGGAAATATCAGCGTGAGAAAAACTTAGGTAATATGATAAACATATAATAATTCTGTGAGACCGCGCCGTTAAATGTGAAACGGATTTATACCCTATAAGAAAAACACCATATATAAAAGAATGGAAACAATTAGAACAAAACCCAACTTGAAAGAATGGGATGAATAAGATCAAAATCCAAACATAAAGAATGAATACAAATAATTAAACGTAGAGAAGAGCTCTTCTCAATGCAATTAAGAAAATAATTCAAAGATTTGAATCAGCAATAAGAAAAAGAAATTTTCCAACAATGATTAGGAAGGTGCACCCCCTCACTAAAAATATACCTCTAAAAATATACTTGAGAACTCCGATGGTTGTTAGAAACCTCCAAATCGGACCCCGCCAACCTGACCGAGTACCTAAGTATTTCACATCTTCATGCGCACACAACCGAAACCAATCTAGAGTAAATGTGACAATACCCTAATGGAAACAACCCCACATACCTTAGTCCCCACTGGCTCTTTTGTTTTAGTCACTTCTGACAAAGGATATTAGCGCTCAAATGAGCAATAAATCATCTTAGATTGACGATAAATAAAAAGGAAAGCTGAATCGTGAGTCAATAAATCAACTATCAGGATTTTTCAAAATGATCGTACATGGAAATTAGATCTCATACCCTTACCATTACTCGTTGATTTCAAACCTATATTATCCCTCGGTTAAAAATGAAGCCAGCAAGTGAAGGTAGTGTTATCTTTAGGCATTGTCTTGATAACACTTTTAATCTTCCAAATAGAAATGAGTTTTCATACCTCGATGTTTAGTGATAAGAGTATGACAAAATCCTTTCCATATAAGAGCCACCATTTGTGGAAATTAAATTTTGTATCCTTTTGTAACCCAATAAAAACTTTAAACTTCTAAAACAGAACTTGTGCTTGGTTTTCACACTATAATATTTGTAAAGCACTTTAAAAAAAGTCTTGAAAAAATATTTTGAAAGAGAAAATTATATTTCTAAGTGTATCAAAAGAAGGATAAAAAATGAATGCCATTAAACATTGTTTGCTAAGAACCCAAAACAATTTATACTTGGGTTTATTTTTAAAACAATTCCTTTTACAAGATTTCTTTATAAACTATCATTTATAAATTTCAAAAAACATTTACTATCTTGGAAATGCTTTTATAAATTTAAAACAATGTTAAACATCTTAAAAAATAATTGATATAATCCTTTTATAGATTTAAAATCACATTAATTATCCCAAGAAATAATTAATCAAATTTGTAACCCTTTTAATAAATCAATTAATTAACTTTAAATACCTTATTAAATCAGTTAATTAGCTTTAATTACTTTTATTAAGTGGGTTAATTAACTTTAAAACACTTATATTAAATCGGTTAGTTAACTTTAAACGTCATTGGTAAATCTATTAATTAGCTTTATTATATTTAAATAATAATTAAAAATATACTTAAACCCTCAAATTCTTTCAAAAAATTATTCAACTATACAAACCTATTTAGAAAGAATTTACAAAATATTTAAGGCAAATAACCTTTATGCATTTAAACAAGTTTAATTATCTCTTAAGATAATTAAATCCAATTTATAATCCTTTATAAATTTAAGACAACATTAATCCTTTATAAATTTAAGACAACATTAATTATTTCAAAAGACAATTAATCAAATTTATAATCTCTTTATAAATTTAAACAGCGTTAATTATCCCAAAAAGTAACTAGTTAAACTTATAACTCCTTTTTATTCAACACTTATTCTTTATTTTCAAAATTCTCAAAATATTTCAAAAATATAGTTTAAACCACTTTCAAAGTACAACGCATGACTAAATATTTGTTTTGTGAAAATACAAGCTCTTGTGCCATACACAAAAAGGTTTAACAGAATGATATCTCATAAGTGACCGTACAGCGATAATCACTGTAACGACACTTACATAATCAAACAATATGTCATAAATATTTTCAACCAAACAACAACATAAGTGACATAAAAATATAAGTAGTATTAATATGGGTGAGAAACCCCTTAGGGTTTTTGTATAAAAGTCTCATGTAAATCATACATATGTATGTGTATTTCAAAGTATTCCATAGCGACCTATTGCTACGTACACTCTAATTTTTCTTTTGTTTGTCTCCTCCAACACAATGGTTATTTACGCCATCCGCTTTTCAAGCGAGAATTTAAGATCCAAATAGACAACCAAACAATAATATAAACTATCATCCAAGCATTCAATAATAACTTATAGTAACACATATATCATATAATTTATTTAAAGGTAAGTAAACACATAGATTCCAGTTAGCGCTTTCGCATTCCAATTTGGTCTAAAATCGAACGACATTCGATTTTAGCTCCAAATTTCACTTGCTTCAAATTTAAAGAAACTAGTTCCAATGCATAGCTAACATTCCTATGAGTGCAACACAACTGACCGCATCTAAATCCGACCTTGTATGAGCAAGATATCATTTATATAAGATTTGAGATTAAAATAACCATTAATTATTAAACTTACAAACTAATTACCCTAGTTAGTTTTATCCTTCTTCCCAAAATAAACTCCCTCCGAAACCTGATATGCATGCGCCGAAACCTACCATGCCATGCACTTCCATCGCCAATTCCTTCCCCACTACCCGACAAAATCACCTTCCTTCGCCACCGACAGTCTTCTCTCTACGAGCACTACAGCCCCATCACATGAATCGAAGCTTGGCTAACCCTATAAAATCATGACCTGGAGCACTCTCACCTCGACTTGGAATCATCGCGCCACCCAAATGATAACTGCCTATCACCAACCTCAACCACCCAACACCCTTTGTCACCATTAACCCAAATCTAAACTCTAATTAGCCTATCTCCCTCTAAATCGAAAAAAAGTGAAATCTTAGTTTTTGCTTATTTACTGACTTTGACCAAATCACTATCAGGCCTCACCAGACCCATATAGCATTTTAGATCTAGGCTAACCGAGTTCAAAGATACAAATTTTACAATTTTTAGTTGAGTTTTTGAATCGATATTGATTATTTTGAGTGGTGGATTAAGCTTTTGTTTGGTTATAGGAAGTTCTAAAAGGAAAGGGAATGAGATAAAGAATAGTAAGCTTATTGAAAAATCTAAGTGTATTGGTATATCTATTCATAAATTTCTAACGTCTTGTTGCATAGAATTTCGCCCACGTATGAACCACGAACAATAAAACAAAAATACGGCCATGTTAAAAAAATGCGACACGATCTTAAAGAAATAATAAAATAAACTAGTTACCTTATTCAGTAAAGTTATAAAATATCATCTTCCGTCAAAAAATCATCAAATAACAACTTAAATATTTACCAAATTAAAATTTATAGAAGAATTGTATTAATTAAATTAAAAATACTACAAAATAATCAAGTCGTTTTATTAAAAAAAAATTCTTATTATTTATCCAAACTATTTATTATTGTAAATAAATTTATAAAATGGATTTATCATTATTATTTATTAATTAAAAGGAGTTAAATAAGGCTATTATATCCATTTAATTAATATTTAATTCACTGTTCAAATATTTAAATAATCCCTATATTTAAAAATAAGTTATTTATATTTTTAAACACCGATTACTTAAATATTTAAAATTGATTAAATATTCAAAATCATAAAATTCCGAGATGTTACACATCACATGCTGTCAAAGAGATGAGAAGGTTCCATAAATAAATCATGTTAGTGCTGATCACTTCAGCGATCGATACCAATCACACAGCTATTTTGCATCTTGACATGAGATTTTTTTAAATCAACTTTCCATAGCCATTTTAAGCTTGCCCTAAGTTTTTAAACCATTTTGCCTCCGTCTCGATATTCAGATATACTAGAAAGCTGCTTGATTTATATACCGAATAACAATTCTTAAGAAAATTATTAAATTGATTATAGTTACGAATATGTTTGTAACCGAGAGTTTTGAATTGAACATTTAAAATACCCTTCCTTAAATTGTTTCAAGTCATGGTGTATTGAAAAATGAATATTGATACATCCTTTATAACATCCCTTATTACGAATCTACAAGTGTAATTTCTTTTTTGTCTGGGTGATCTAATTTTAAGTTGAGTTTGTAGGTTTCCAGATTTCAGTCATTAGACAAAGATAGGTACCGAGATTATGTTGAAGATGAAGACCGGCATGAGGAATTGCTGTTATTATCTTTTATACTAACTTAAGTTCTGTTGTGTAACATAAATATTATCTAAATTTAAGAGACTAGAAGGGTTCATCATCTTTATATGTCAGATCTTTGATTCTGCTGTGCTATAATTTATATTTTAGCCCAATGTGGGCACGAATTAAGATTTGAATTATGTAAAGATGGTTTTCTGTAATGAAACTTATTTAATTGTTACGTTTTCTTAAACTATTGAAAATATATATACTTATTTCACTTTGTTATCGAAAGATAATTCTAAGGCAACTTTAGCACATTGAGGTTCCATCTTTGGCACTCAGAATAAGGATGTTTCGCCCTTTAAGAGTAGTGTTCATAACACTCCCTATATAATTGATGGTGAATTACACATGACCGTTGGTGAGACTAATGGATCCTGTACTTATAGCTGTTTGAAATAATAATAGAACAACTAAACGAGAGTCTTCTATAGGTTAAAACAAATATGTCAAAATAGAAAATTTCATGTAATGATGTTCAGTAGTCTTCGGACTTAAGAGTATTATTGATCTTAACAATCAAAATTCTACTTTGATTATGCTTGACCATATGACATCATGATCATGTTACGACCATAGCTGGATACATGTTGAACTACTTGAAGTGAAACACTACTCAAAAGAGGATCTGTCTCCTTCGTTGTAGAAATTTAGTGTCAACATAATTGATAATCAATTTAAAATCAAAATCTTTGGCCAAAGCAAATCAGTTAATCGATAAATTGAATTGGATTGAGCCAAGGGCTTTAAAGTGGCACTATACAATTAACTGCAGATACTATTGGAGTTTTTATCATTGACTAAACTTTAAATATCTTAGTGATATAGTATGATGGAAAAAACATGAACAAAATAATGTTGCAAAGGTGTAGCCAAATAAAGATTAGAAAATAGATATAGTCTACATAAACTATAAGCAACTAAACTCTTGCTTAATACTATGCTTAGACAAAGTGCGTGCATGATTTAGTATTTTAATTGGTTAAAGATATTACCGAGAACCTAGTTCGTACTAGGAAATCAACCAACGATGTTTTTAGCAATTTTTCAAGTTCAAATTATTGAAATTAATTTATAAATATTAGAGTAAAATTTAATACAAATGCTATATTGAATTTTATGACTTTTGATTATTTATTTATAGTTTTAATATTAACTAATATAACATATAATTGTTATATATTAATTTAATTAAATATATGTGCTGATATAAATAATTAATCAATATATGATGTTAATTAGGCCCAAAGTCATGGAGAGTCCATCAGCAAAGGGAGTCCAACCAAAACAGGGAGATGAGGAGGTTTGAATGCTTTTTTGACCTAGATTAGACTAGATTTAAAAGATGAGGAAAATGTGGAGATATTTGATATATCCAGTGGATGTATATAGCTATGGCTTCTCTCATTCAAAACACGCAAAATAAATAAATCTACCATCCATTAGAACTTGTTAAAACCTTAAAGTTGGGACTTGCACACCAAACTAGAGAGAGGAAGGAACTATAGTCTAAGGAGGAAGTGCTAACATCATAATTCATCAATAACCAACAGATTTAAGGTAAATGATCTCTTTAAAATAATTATGCATGTACAATAATGATTTTTGCCCTATAAAATATCAAAATTAAATTATTTTATATATACATATGTTTGTAAATGTTACTATATATGTAGTATTAAAATTTTTTGGGTTTGGCCATAACTTGGTACATACATTTATTTCAAAGAAATTTAATTTTGAAATCATAGATACATGCATACACACATACACATACATACATATATAGACATGTGTGTATGTAAAAACTCATGAGTTTTGAAAATAAATAAAAAATTTAGCCTTTATTACAATATAAAAATTATGTATGTATATATATGTACATAAACTCAAGGGTTTTGAAAATAAAACAAAAAATTCAACCTTTATTACAATATAAATATATATGTATCTGTGTGTGTCTTCGAAGTTTTAGATAAAATAAAATTTCTTATGGCCTTGTATCATTAATATAACTTTTTAATATATAGTTAGATATTAATATGGATTAGATTTGGTTTAAATTTTAAAATTTGAATTTTTATAATTTCGCAAATTATGTATAGTCAAAAGTGTGTGTGTCCGTATATATACATATAAGCTTGCAAAATATATTAAGAAGATATTATATTAGTTATAAACATTGTATATTCATGTCATCATAAATCCTAATGGTCACAAATGTTTACATGTACTTCTTTGTTTATTTAAATCATATATTGACATTCATATTGTACACACGAATCTTTAAAAAATAAAATAAATCTAATTAAATAAATTAAATTTACACATACATATGTATATATATTTATAAATTTTTAATATATATATATATATATATATATATATATATATATATATAATGAACAAAACATTAAGTTAAAATAAATAAATCAATCAAATAATAAACCCCTCGTTTTGTTAATATTTAGTAATTATGATTTAACGCAAATAGTTATTCATGTAATTGGTACAAAACTCCTCGTTCCTCATCAATGGATAGGAGGAAATAATTATGGCGGCCTCATAATCTCGCCTTCTTTCTCCTTTCTTTCGTTCTTGCATCTTCCTGACGCTCCTCATCCTTCCACTACCCTTTTGTCAATTCGTTCCCTATTCCATCCTCACCCTGCCATACTACGCAAAAAGGATACCTCAAGGCCTGTATCAAGATGTGAGTGCTTCTTCCTCTGTTGTAGATGTGGTGTCACGTGCCAATCTCTTGTCCCAAGCCATGCAAGTTCCTCTGAGCAATGAAGAGTTTCCTACTTTGTGTCCGGTTTTGGTTGCATCTCAGTCAGTGACTGCGATGGAAACCTCGGTAGGTGGCAGCGGTTGTCATAACTGTATTGTAACCTTAGTTCGCTAATTGCGTTTGGAAGCCACGTAAATGTTCGCATTAGGTTGGAAGCTTTTGCTGTAAGAAGCCGTGAGGTTGATGAAAGTAGGAGTGTAGCAAGAAATGAAAATGCGAATGTCGTCATGCACTCTAAGTGTTCGACAAATTGATTCTATGCAAAAAGCTGCTGCGGTAATCCTTGTGCAATCTGAAGTCACATCTCATCCCCCCACATCCTCTAACAACCCACAAAATTGGTCCTCCTTATTCTCCAAACCTACTTGAAATTTCATAGATTTTTCTATGAGAAAGTTTGAATTTGTTTAAGAAAATGGATTTATGATTCCACCGCAAGAAGTATTAGATGTCGAAGTTGAATTTTGGAAAGACTATCTAGCTTGTTTCCTTTTGGATTCAAATATGTTGATAATAAATACTTGAATCAAAATGAAATGAGGAATGTCCTTTTTCTATTAATTATGAAAAAGCAGAAAGAGCTATCTATATAGCTTACACAATCAAGTAACTCAAAACAAGCTAAAATAAAGTAACCACTAACACATGAGTTAAGACCATGAAGTTAGTGCACAGACTAATTCAAAACAGACTGCTACGGTGGATTCCTAGTAAATAGGAATTTATTTGACAAAGTAAAACAACACTGTTAACACCTTCCCCTAAACTGAAAACTACTCAGGCTTAACTTTCAGTTTATCATTTTTGGAACAAACTCCAAGAAGAGCTCTCAACTTTTCATATGCCTCCAACTTCAATGGTTTAGTGAAGATGTCAGCAATTTGATCTTGGCTTTTACAGTACAGCAGTTCAACTGTTCTATCTTTAGTGAGATCACGAAGAAAATGAAACCTAATGTCAATATGCTTGCTTCTTCCATGCATCACAGGATTTTTAGACAGCTTAATGGTAGAGATGTGTCACAATATATCACTGTAGGTCCTTGTTAACCATATTGCTTAGCACGCACATGATGCTGATGCTATAAATTCGGCTTCAGTAGTGGATAAGGTAACAATTTGTTGCTTCTTGGAGGACCATGATACAACAGCAGATCCAAAGGTAAAAGCATAGCCCGAAGTGCTTTTTCTATCATCTAAATCGCCGGCATAATCGCTATCGCTGTATCCCACCAACACCTCTTTCTTCTCATTTTTATAGAATATGTAGTAGTCAATTGTTCCCTTCAAGTAGCGAAAGACTCTTTTTGCAGCTAAATAATGACTTTGAGTAGGAGCTTCCATAAATCTACTAAGAAGACTGATGACAAACGTCATATCTGGTCGTGTAGCTGACAAGTACATTAAGCTTCCAATAATTTGTTTATACAGTGTATTGTTTATTCTTTCTCCACCACTATCTTTGGTGAGTTTGTTACCTGGGACAAATGGATTGTTTCCTGAATTACAATCTGCCATTTGAAACCTTTTTAAAACTTCTTGTGCATACTTCTTTTGCCCAATGAATATCCCAGCATCGGATTGAGATACTTCAATGCCCAAAAAATAAGACATTTTTCCAAGATCAGTCATATCAAACTCTTCCATCATAGATTGTTTGAACGCATTGAACATTTCTTTATCATTTCCAGTAAATATAAGATCATCTACGTATAGGCAAACTATTAAAATCTTACCTTTAGCTTCTGCCTTGATGAATAAGGTATGTTCATAAGGACACTTGTGAAAACCTGACTTTGTGAAGTAATCATCAATTGACTGTACCAAGCTCTTGGTGCCTGTTTAAGTCCATATAAAGCCTTTTTTAACTTAAGTACTTTGTGCTCACTTCCTTGTTGTACATATCCTGGTGGTTGAGAAATGAATACCTACTCATGTAATTTTCCATGTAAGAAAGCTGACTTTACATCAAGTTGATAGATATTCCACGAGTTTTGAGCAGCCAAGGACACTACAAGCCTTATAGTGTCGAGTCTAGCTACCGATGCAAATACTTCATCATAATCAATTCCATGTTCTTGTGTGTATCCTTTAGCCACTAAGCGAGCTTTGAATTTGTCTATTTCTCCTTTCTCATTCAACTTTGTTTTATAAATCCACTTCACCCCAGTAGCCTTCTCGCCTATAGGAAGATCAGCTAATTCCCAAGTATCATTTTTCACAATTGCTTCTATTTCAGTATCCATAGCCTTTTTCCAGCATGATGATTTCATAGCATCTTCATAACATATCGGATCACTATCTGTAAAGAAAGCAAAATAAGAAGATTCTTCATAATCAGAAAATTCTTCTCCACTTACATAATCTTTCAACCAAATTGGTTTATTCCTCGATCGTCGTTGTATTAAGCTTTGAGACAAATCTTCATTTTGGGCTGGTGAGTCTTGTGAGCTGTCTCCATGTAACAATCCCTCCCCTGATTCCATTTGTTGACTTGCTTCAGCATTGGGTTGAAACTGGTCAGCATCATGGCTTTCTTTCAAATCTATAGATATAGCATTTTGCTTTGGACTACTCCAATCCCAGCTACCTCCTTCATTAAATACCACATCATGACTGATTATGATTTTTTTGTCACTGGATTGTAGAGTTTATAAGCCTTTGACCCTTCACTAATGCCCAACAGTATACATTTCACATTTTTAGCATCTAACTTGCTTCTTCATTCATCGGGCACATGCACATAACACACACATCCAAAGACTCTCAAATAATCAACAGTAGGTTTCATTTCAGTCCATGCTTCCTCTGGTGTCATATTCTTTACCGATAAAGTAGGACATCTATTTAATACATGCACACTCCAGTTAACAGCTTCAGGCCAGAATTCCTTTGGAAGTTTCTTCTCTGCAATCATGCTACGGACCATATTCATAATAGTTCGATTTTTTCTCTCAGATACGCCATTTTGTTGTGGTGTATAGGAAGCTGTAAGCTGTCTGCAAATCCCATTCATTTCACAAAAGTTAGTAAATTCATTTGAGATGTTTTCACCACCCCGATCAGTTCTCAGTGCCTTTATATTTTTCCCACTTTCTTTTTCAACAAACGCACAAAACTTTTTGAATAGCATAATGGCTTCTGACTTTTCGACCAAAAAATAAATCCAAAATTTTCTAGTGTAATCATCGGTAAATGTAATGAAATACCTTTTCTGACTATTTGAGGCTGGAGTAATCGGACCACATATGTCAGAGTGCACTAGTTGAAGCGGCTCAGTAGCTCTCCATGTACTTCTCTTAGGAAACGAATCACGATGATGCTTGCCGATAATACAACCTTCGCATACCCCTGAAGGAGATTCTATAAGAGGAAGTCCTCTTACCATTTGCTTTTCTTGAAGAGTTTTTAGCCCAATAAAGTTTAGATGCCCATATCGATAGTGCCATAACCACGATGTCCCATGCATAGAAGTGTTGAAGCAAGATGGACCAGCTGAAACTTGATTGTACAGTGCAAACATTCAATTTTCTGTCATGTTCACTTGAGCAATTAATCCTTTTTCTGGGTGATATATTTGACATTTACCTTCTTGGATGACAATAGCTAGTCCCTTTTCTTGTAATTGACCAAGGCTAATCAAATTACTTTCTAAATCAGGAACATAAAAGACTTTAGTGATGGTGTAAGATTTTTCATTCATGTAAAACTTCACATTACCTCTACCCATAACATTTAGGCTAGAATTATTTCCGAGGTAACCTTTTCTCTAAAAGATTCATCAAAATCTAAAAATAAGTTTTTGTTACCGCTCATGTGATTGCTGCATCCAGAATCCAAGTACCAAATGGTGCTATTTTTCATCTCCTTTGCATCAACATATGCCATAATAAAACCTCCTCCTCTATTTCAGTGAAATTGGCTTTGGCTTCTCTCTCTGTTTGCAGGACATTCATAAGCGAAGTGGCCGAATTTGTGGCAGGAGTAACACTCTATATTTATCTTGTTAAATTCTCCTCTACGACCTCTTCCTCTACTCCTTCCTCTACTACTGTAGCCCCCGCGCCCTCTGCCTCTACCAAAATATCTTTCTTCTTGTGTTGTGACTTTCAAAACTTGTTCTTCAACTACATGACTAGCCATTCTCTACTCATGCACCAATAAAGAACTTTGTAGTTCATCAATTGACAATAGATCAAGATCGTTTGGTTCTTCAATCGAGCATACTACATAATCAAATTTTGACGTCATTGAACGTAGAATTTTTTCCACAACTCCAACATCTTCCATCTTTTCTCCATGCATACGCATTTTGTTAGCTAGTGCCAGAGTCATTGCAAAATATTCATTAACTGATTCGCCTTCCTTCCTGTTTAATATTTCAAACTCTTTGCGAAGAGCCTGAAGTTGAGCTCGCTTTACTCTTGATGTGCCCTGATACTTTTTCTTTAATGAGTCTCATATGTCCTTCGATGTATCCTTTTTAAGAATGGTTTCAAGAACAACACGATCAATGGCTTGAAACAAATAATTTTTCGCTTTCAAATCCTTAAGTTTTCGGTCTTCAAATGCTTTGATTTGAGCATCTGAGAGTTCTGTCTCTTTGCTTGGTTCTTCAGTTCCCTTCTCGATAAGACTCCAATACTCCTTTGATCTTAAAATTTTCTCCATCAACATACTCCAATGATCATAGTCACAATCGAGCCATGAGATAGCAGGCTGTACAAATCCAGTATTTTCAGATGTGGAAGTCATCTTGCTGCTGCAAGTGAAGCTGCTGCTTCAATCAATCTCCAGAGATGGCTCTGATACCAAATGATAATAAATACTTGAATCAAAATGAAATAAGGAAGATCCTTTTTTTATTAATTACGGAAAAGCAGAAAGAGCTATCTATATAGCTTACACAATCAAGTAACTGAAAACAAGCTAAAATAAAGTAACCATTAACATATGAGTTAAGACCATGAAGTTAGTGCACAGACTAATTCAAAACAGACTTCTACGGTGGATTCCTAGTAAATAGGAATTTATTTGACAAAGTAAAACAACACTATTAACATATGTTTGGAAGACTTAGGTGGACTTAAGGTTCATTTTGACAATTCCATGTTCTTTTTTCAGTTCTTTTCCCTGGAAGAGAGACTGCGTGTCATATAATCTGAGCGTATATTTATTAAAGGCAAGCTCGTCATCATTACTTTTGGATTACATATGTTGATTTAGCTAAGGAACATGTTCTACCAATCCCGGCATGGGCACATTTCTCAAATATTATGTATGTCCATCCTCTCACATGTCTTAATTGGTTAGCAAATTCAGTTGGTGATTTTAGATGTTTTGATTACCATGGCTAGACGTAGACTTGTTTATGTTAGGGCTTTGATTGAGATCACGCCAAATTGGTTGCTACCTTCAAAGCTTCGTGTTAGGGTGTCTTCGAATCAAGAAGCAATTGTGAATGTGAGTTATACCTGGAAGCCTAATATTTGCTCTATATATAGCACGTTTTGTCATATTGCCACTTCTTGTAAGTACGGTTCACTAGTAATCCCTCCATTAGCTGACTAGTTACTATCACCTATTCCGACCAAAATCTCAACCCCACCTCCTCCCTCCCCCCCCCCCCCCCCCCCAAAAAAAGACAACCTATAAGGCAGTGGATTCCTAAGCCTGCCGTACCACGTCTGATACATCTTTATCAATTGATTCTCTGATGAGTACCACGACCCCCATCTCCTCAGAAATGGTTTCTCGAGTGCTAGTTGCTCTTTTCACACCGGAACTTACTGACCCATCTGAATCAGTCTTTCCGGTTAGCATCCGCTCCTCGATCCCTTGGATTCATGCCAAGCGGGCTTGGGAACAAAGATTCTTAGACATGTGTCACATCCCTTTAAGGTGTAAGTACTGTCGATTGATCTCGGTTCAGATCGGTGAGGATCGTTGTCTGTATTGTCATGTTTCTGTAGATGCTTTATCCTGGCAATCGACTGAGAGCTTGGTGAGAGAAACAACCAATTTGAAGATAGTTTTTGGGGTACAAGTCATGTCTACTCTTCTGGGTCCGAAGACTATGGTTCAAACCTTGCACGTCTCTTTTCTGGGTTTGTTGATGTTATTGGAGTCATTTGTGTGGTGTCACCTCTTTTGATTTGTAAGGATAAACCTTTTCTAGTAATTTTTCTTGTAGTTAGAGGTATACAGCTTTTCTTTGGTAAATTATTATTTATAGCAAAAATGGTCGGGCCGCTATAAAAAACGATCGGTTTTCCTAAAAAATTATTATTATTCATTGAATGTAAATTAAAGATCTAGCTCAAAAATAATAAAGAAGATTTATTTATAATTTAACCATTTTATCCTACTGCCAATGCATCTGAATGGACAAATATACCGTACTTAGCATAGGTCATTAGTTAATTTAGACACATTTGGTATCATACGACGTACATTGTATATGATCTTTTAGTGTAGGTGGTGGGTGACACAAGCTTAGTGCGTTAGGATTGACTCATGCTGGGACTAACGTAAAGGTTATGTAATACATACTTAACATATATGTATCGTGTATAAAATATTAATAAGTAGCGTATACTCATACCAAATTTTTGTTTGGTTCTAAGTTATTTGTATATCTGATGTTATAACGCTCTGGTAGCCTCAAGAGGAAGTTGAGAGTTGGGTTGATATAGGGATGGTATTTGCTGTAGTCTTCCATTTTTTTTTTTTTTTTTTGTTTTTGTTTTTTTTGTTTTTTTTTTTGTTTTTTTTACATTGACTCACTACCCATCGTTGTTCTATGTTATTTGGATAGTATAGGTCATATTATTGTCATGCTTATTTACTTACTATATTATGTATATGCTTTGTGAAATTATAGATGTTATATAGGCTCTGTGTTATTTACTTACTTGATAGTCTTCCATCGTACGTGTACAACGTATGCATAAGCATATATGATTATTTGGGTTGATTTTCGAGCATTGGGGGGCGGAAAGTCATCACAGAAAGACTTAGTAAGAAATACAAAGTGTAAGAAAATTCCCAGAATAAACTGACTTTTGATAGACAAATATCAGGTATATTGTGGTTTTTAGAAATATCCGCGTACGTAGGGTGGTTTCTACAAGTCCAACCTTGAGCCGGTAGCTGTTTCAAAACAGTGTATTCACACTTGTACCCACCATAATTGAAAAACGTGCAACCGACACATTTTTTATTGTGCAGAATTTAAATGTGACAAAGTTTCCCAAGGTAAATTTAATGTTGTTTATTAGAATATGTCGGATTTCAAACTAATTTTTCTACTAAGACCAAAAAAAATATGAAAACCAAGAAAGCAAGTTTTCGTCCATATTATAAAAAGACGATCAATCTAAAGAACGAAGTTAACATACAAAATAGAAAATAAATTTGTTTTTTATTTTTCATCCTTAAATAAAATGAAAGCACGAAAAACATTTTATTATTCCATGATCCATCGTCCTTTCGTTTGCTTCATAGTCTTCTCCATCTTTCTTCCATACCCTCCGTCCTCCGTTCGCTCTTCTCGTGTTTTGTAAGTAAGGTTAAAACTCAAAATACAAAATACAAAACAAATCAAACGATGCCTAGTACTTTAAATGTAATTTGGAGGGAAATAGAAATGTTGAAGATTAGAAAATACTGTACGCAAACAATAATCAAAATAACGAGGAAAAAAAGAAAGAAAAATTAACATACATACATAGGTGTTGACATTGATTGTTCGTTTATTGAAGTAAACGATGACGACCACGAGGACATTAATGTTATGTTTTCAGCTGAATGTGAATCTTCAAATTCTTCACAGGGAAAATTGAGTTTGCCCATAAATGAACCAGCACCTAATGCAAATTTGAACCAATACATGAGCCATGTATTTACTGATTTTTTTTTCTTTTAGTTATCCTTATCTGTAATTATCTAAAATTATCATTGTCCTCGTTCCGAGTTATCAGAGACGGGCTTTTTCTACTTATTTGACCACAAGCAAACGCAATGTTTAAATGCTTTAATTTGGAAGGTTGAACGCTATATCTCTGCTTATTTACAGTTTACGTGTATTTTCGGTCAGCTTCTTCGTGCACCTTGATGGCGTGGTAACTGTTGTAAGTAGGGCTGTTAATGGACATCCGAAAAATTTGAAACTCGTTCACATTCGTATCCGAAAAGCGGATAAATATCCAATATCCGAAAAAAGGATGCGGATGAGGGTTTTTGTCAAAATTATAGTTTAAATTATATATTTTAGTACAATGATAGATATTTATTTATTGTTTTATTAAATTGGTAGTTTATACTATATGCACCTAATGCATATCAGCTGTTCAAAATCATTTATTATCATTATATTTGTTTCTTTAAAACTTTTAGAATAAATGAGATTGAAAAAGAATTATATTAAACTAAAATTTTATATTTATATTTCTTAATTTATTGGTCGTTAATAGATCGGATAATTGTCGATATCCGTCCGTATCTGCGGATATAGATATTCGATATTCGAAAATGGTTTAAAATGCGGATACATATATGACACTATCCGCATCTGAAAGCATCCGTTGACCGGCTTAAGCTGTAAGTTTCTTCTAAAATTATTGCACTATCTTTGTCTTAGGGCTTTTCCCTTAATCAGATCACGTGGGTTTCAAAAAAAAGCTTTCTCTCATTGTGCAATGGAGAAAATATGTGCAACTTGTGATTAATTGTTCAGATCAGAGAAATGTTCGAAGCTTATTGATTTTTTTTTAATTTCGAAAATATGAATTGATCTATGTTTTATTATACATACAAAGAGAGATGATTTTTGTGTTGACTTTTGAAACCAACAAACTGTTATGATTTTTTCTAAGATTCATACACAATTATATTTTAGAAAAATAAGAAGTGAGAATAAAACATAGGACATACAAATTCCTCTAAAAAAATGTTTATTAATTCACCAACAGGTTGTAAGAGAGTTTGAAAATTGAAAAGATGTCTCAAGCCCCAAAACTCTAGAACAAATACACTTTATCCGCATACACCATTGAACTTATAAGCATATATATACTAGTCTTAATAAAATGTCTTCTTTAATCAGCTTTCGATTACTTCAGCCTTTCAAAATAAATCTTTTTCATATAAATAATTTGTTATCTTCTTTAACACGATAAAAAATGCAATTAATATTCTTTAATCGCTCTCCAAAATCTACGTTATTTGAAGGTACTATATTACCAAAATCTAATAATCTCCACGTTGATTTTAGATTTTCATAAATGTCGTCCAAGCTCCACCTGCAACCTCAAGCTCTAAACAATATCCAATATTATCATGAAAACAAATGTCTTCATTCCAAAAACTAGCTAACATCTGAACCGCCTTATTAAGCTTGCCTTCAACTGAACATGCATATCAACAATAAATCAGAACTGATTTAATACCACAAAGGCCTCCATGCGGTATTTGCGGCTTTCCGTTACTGGCTTCATCTTAATTCAAACAAATTTGTCTCTCCAATGACCACTTTGAGAAGTCCCTTCATTCTATATTGTTTTCCCAAGCAATTTATACACGTTGTTGCTTTTCTGTTTTGTGCACAACACCTCTATATTACCCTTCCAAACCTTGTCGAATCCATCTCAAATTGAAAAGTTGCATCTTTTTTCCAAACTCTAGTAACTTCTGTTAACTTCACCACCCTTCCATCATACATCTTCAACCTAACTCGGATTATGCCCTTAACATGCAAATCTCCACCATTAGCAGATTCCATTTTATTATCTTCCTTTTCATAATTAACAAATACTTTCTTTTGATTACATATGTGAAAACAAAGGCCTGAGTCAAGCACTCAATCTTTGCCTTTTGCCTTTATCCATACATACGGCGTTATCATCAACTTCCTAACCAAAATGCACCTTACCATCGCTATTGTCCTTTTGTTTCTTTTGGTCTTATTCCAATGCCTTCGTCCTCTCCTTATCCTTTTTAAGCTTACTGCAAAATTTTAACTAATGACTAGGTTTTACACAGTAATAGCAAATAAAATTATTCTTCATGCTCGATCTATTTGATCATCTTTCCATGTTCGGACGGTTACCCCTCCTGCAAGATGCATCTCTTCAATTGGGTTTGCTTTTTTCTTTTCTTCATTAACATCCATTGGATTCGTCATCTGCTTCTACTCATCAAGCAGGTTATTAACCACCGATCTCACTGAAATAAATCCATCTGGTTTTAAGTTGTTCAATGTAACCACAAATGTTTTCCAACTTTTCTATAAATAACTCATTAATATCAATGCTTGTGTCCCATCATCCACCATCTAATTCACAGTTTTCAATTGATTTATAAGTGCTTGAAAATCAATGAAATGCTTTCCAGTTGACTCACACTCCTTATGCTTCAGATTTACCAATCTTCTTCTTAGAAGAACCTTGTTTGTTACAGAGTTCTTTGCATAGATTCCTTCTAATTACTTCCAAATTCCAAAGCAGATGTTTTATTAGAAATAATATGAAACGCCGTATTCTCCATAAAACACTAAATAGTCGTCGCGGTCTTTCTATCTAATGTTTCTCACTTTGCTTTAGATACATTGTTAGGTTTCTCCCATTTATTCTTCAATGGTTGGTGAAGATTTGTATAGTAGGCTCTGATACCAACTATCATGGTTTTTCTTAGGATCCCTACACAATTAAATTTTAGAAGAGATAAAAAGTGAAGAAAAAATTTGTTGGAACTAGGCCACATAGCAGAAGTTATGGGTAAATTTTAATTTTGTTAACTATATTGGATCTTTATTGCGCTTATGGAGTCTAATTTATTTAGAACATTTCTAAATTTCTTTAGAATAAAATCTTTATTTTATTTGAATTTATAAAATAATATAGTATTATTTAATTTATACTATATTATATATGTGCGTGTGTGTGTATCATACACACACATATGTATGCGTATGTGTAACATATCAATCCGTGCAAGGTATAATATGCACATGTATAGATATCGAGATTTACATCACAACAGACACGTCAGCTCGTCCAATATACAAAAATATTATCCAAATGTATATTTATGTACTTTTTCTTGTATATATAATGTTTACAAATATATATATATATATGTATGTATGTATGTATGTGTAAAAATATTATAATTTCATTTACATAATTTTATATAAATATATAAATACATATATACATACATACATACATACATATATATATATATATATATAAACAATTGTATAAAATATTAACATTGTATATATATAATTTATAAAGTTGAAAGCAATATATGCAAATTTATTATATATATAGATATATTTTGATACATAAATAAATATTTATACATAAATAAATTAATGTTTATAAAATACATAAAATATATATTTTAATAAATATATACATGACTAGGTCTTGCAAAGTGCTTTGAATAAAAAAATTAAATTTTAAAATATATATTTTATTTAAATATCCGTATATAAAAATTAAATATTAATAAACTATTATTTTTGAAACTTTATTTTGAATTTTAAATTTTAAGTAAATCATAAATGACATTTTATGTTTTGAATACTTATTACATAATTTTAAAATTGATTTTTTATTCTCGGCTTTTATTTAAAAATATTTAAAAAAATAAAAATATGCTTTTTTTTAATTTTTTCTAAGAGTATATTTTATGCTAATATTATTTTAAGAAATATAAAACGTAATTTTCATGATATGTTTATATTTATATAACTAATTTATGTATTGATAAACTTAAATAATATTTAAGTAATATACATATATATAATATTTTTATCATTTCTGAAACTGTTATATCTTTAGTATTTTACATATAAAAATATATGACCATATTGATTAAAGTATAATATTATAATTAGATTATAAACTATATCTATCTAATTAAATATTATATTTAAAATCATTAAAAAATGATATTTTTCAATTGTAGAGTCATATTGATGTGATACATATATGATAAAAAAAATTATCTAAGTATATGCAAACACACAACCAATCTAATTGTTATAATAAATTTGTATATCGGGATCGTCACCTAACCAACATCATATAATACACACACATGTATATGTATGTATGTATGTTTGCATTTTTTATGTATATGTATGCCTATATGCATATGTATATATATAACATTATATGTAAACATAAATGGTTATACATAAGTTAGATTTATACCTTATAACTAAAGCCTGAAAGCACACCTTAAATGATGATATTAACTCCTTGAAACGATTTCCAGTCCGTAAAAGTGATAGTCCTTGAACTGTTGACCACTGACTATCAAAAAGCAATTGATTTGATTTGATTTGACCTTAGGAAATTAGAAATTAGAAGGGAGGATTTTTGGTTAGACATAGGGGGATATGGAGGCTAAAATTTCACCAACTAATGCGGTTAGAGATGCTTATATAGAGGAGAAATTTGAGATATTTTAGGGTCAATATCCTATATCATCTCTTATAAATTCTCTCCCATGTTAGCCCTCCATCTCAAAGCCTTTGATGCACCGTCTTATGGCTACACCTACCCCTCATTAGGCCAAATATGATCAGCCCCTATATGAAATTTAAACTCTTTTAAAGCCCAAACAAATATTTGCAAATAAATCTAATTTAATGCTTATCGATACCGTATATCAATTAATACATTTATAACTATATTTAATAATATTTGAATCAAAATCAAATTTTATAATTAATATTTCATAAATATTAACTAATTTATAATAATTACAAATTAATTAAATCATTTGGTTAAAGGAATATTCATCGTTTCGCTTGTGTGACTTGTTAAAGTGTAAATTTTTCAGCGAGTAATATCAAACTATTCGAATATTATCGTTTATACGCCATTTAGCGGGTGGTGTGACATTTTGGTCAAATTGACCGCTTACTTAATTTCGGTAAAATCCCATTTTACTTTATTAAGCATTACCCGATTATGAATTATATCTACACAAATTATCTTCGTTAACACTTTGCACCTGCGTAACTTGATAATGATAAAAATTCCAACATCATCTATATTCAACTCTATATTCGAAACATAAAATCCTTGGGTCAATAATAAAAATTATTATTAACCGAACTACTCTGATTAGAGATTTTAATTTTGAGTTGACTTAAGTTAACCATAATACTAACCATATATAACCAAGGAGACGAATCCTTGAATAGTGTTTCACATCCAATACTTCCACTTCACCCAACTATAATCACTCGGTGGACGTCGCGCCATGATTTGACTATAATCCTAGCTAAGCTTTCATATTGAAGATCGATGGTATTCTTAAGTCGAGAGAACTGTGTAAATCATTCAACGATATTTTATGTTTCGCCTTAGTTATATCAACTAACAGAAAACTATCAGGTGTGTCATTATATTGTTATTCAATAACTATTAGTATGTAATCCCCAAGTTCCCCCAACAGTCTTGTGTAATACACATCCCAACATTTTAATAGCTTATACATCAATATTCAGTCTCGATGCATTTTGACTAGGAACATTTAAAATGATGTATTTTATAATATTGTGATACAACACTCATGATGACAACTATTTGTAATTACCATAACAAACAAATCATTTATGGATTTTCGGTTAATTGATTACGGAGTTAATTAATTTATAATAAGTTATAGATTTGCTCCTAGGACATGCCCCTAACTCTCTCAATCTCCCACTTGCACTTGAGACCAATTATGTTATCTCAATCTCATCCCTTCAATAAGATTCTCGAGAGTCAACTGAGCAAGGCCCTTGGTGAATGGATCTGCTATGTTATCCTTGGTATTTATCCTTTGTATCACGACTTCTTTCTTCTCTATGAATTCTGTAATGAGGTGGAACTTTCGACGAATATGCCATGACTTCTTGTGTACTCTAGGCCCCTTTGCGATATGCATTGCTGCATTGTTATCACTGAATAATGTCATAGGATTCTCAACATTGGGAATCACTCCAAGCTCACTCAGAGACTTGCGCATCAGACTGCCTCTTTTGCCACTTCACTGAGGGTGATGTGCTCGCCCTCCATTTTGGAATCAGCAACTATTTCTTACTTGAAAATTTTCCAACTAACGGCTCCACTGTTTTGTGTAAAGACATAACCAGATACTGATTTACTATCATCTATATACTTTGAAAGCTCAAATCCCCATAAGTAGGTCCCCATTATCGTATATGAAAAATAAGTTCTTAGTATTTCTTAAGTATACATTTTATGGCTGTTCAATGTTCTTCTCCAGAATTAGACCAGTATCAGCTTACACATCCTAATGCGTATGCCACATCCGGTCTAGTACATATCACAATATACATTATGGATCCTATGGTTGAATCATAAGGGATCCTCTTTATATGCTCTTTCTTCTCATCAGTATGAGGAGCATCCTTTTTAGAAAGGACATTCCAGATTACATTGGAATGTTTTCTTGCTTGGAATTCTCCATATTGTACCTCTCTAATATGATATATGTACTAGGATTGGGACAATCCCGACATCCTCTTAGATTACTCTATAGAGCTTTATTCCTTGTATATAGATTGTTTCTCCCAAATCCTTCATTGAGAAGTTCTTAGAAAGAAAAGCTTTCACTATTTGTAACAACAAAGTGTCATTACCAATCTGTAATAGACTGTCGATGCATAGCACTAAAGATATATTGGTTTTTCCTTGTTTCTTTTTGTAAACATATGCTTCCTTTATGTTTTGATGAAAACCAAACTGTTTGATTGCCTTATCAAAACACATATTCCAACTCCTTGAAGCTTGTTTAAGTCTATAAATGGACTTTAACAACTTGCAAGCTTTGACTTCACTCCAATTGACTAAAAACCCTTAGGCTGCAACATATAGACGTTCTCTTCTAAATCACCATTTAGAAATGTTGTCCTCAAATCCGTTTTCCAAATTTCACAGACATAGAATGTTATAATGGCCAGCATTATCAAAATGGACTTAAGCACCATGGATGAAAAGGTTCATCATAATCAACACCTTGAATTTGACGAAATCCTTTTGCAGCTAGCCTAGATTTGTAAATCTCTACTTCTCCATCAGCACTTATCTTTTTCTTGAAAATCCATTTGCACGATGGATTTTATTCCTCCAAGTATGTGCGATAATGTCTGTTACCCAGCGGCTTAACCGAGCAACCAAAGACTTGATGAAGAGAATTCGTTCGGCATCTGTCCCTGTTCGGCACGACCAGGCCGTTAGGCATCTATGGTCGTTCGGCATCTATGGTCGTTCGGCATTGAGGGCCGTTCGGTATTGTATATCGTTCGGCATCGAGGGCCATTCGACATGTCAGAGTCGTTCGGCGATCCACACTGCTCGGCATCCAGACCATGTTCGGCATTGAGTGTCGTTCGGCATGTCAGAGTCGTTTGACATTCCACACTGCTCGGCATCTACACCTCGTTCGGCATTGAGGGCAGTTCGGCATGTCAGAGTCGTCCGGCATTTAATCTCGACCGACATGAAGCTCGTTCGGCATCTCCCCTCGACCGGCATCGGTTCTCGTTCGGCTTGCATTCTTTACTCAACACATCGCCTCGTTTGGCGTTAAGGAAGCGCTCGACATTTGTGGTTCAGCACACAGAGTTCACTCATTTTGGGCCGAACTGTCTAACTACTAGGCCCACCAGGGAAGTCCAACCCATCTTCGTCTATAAATAGAGAGGCAGGGGCACAGCGAAAGGGACCTTTTTCAGGAATACCGGGGAGACTCTACCGCATTCAAGACTCATTCAAGACTTATCTTTTTTGCTTAACAATTGTAATCAAATTGTTGGTATACGGATTGTATCTGTAATCGATTAGTGAGAAAAACAATAAAGATTAACCTCAAAGTGGACGTTGGCAGTTACGCCGAACAACTATAAATTTGATATTCTTATTTTCTGCATTTAATTTAGCACATTATCCTCTATTTGAATTTACTTTCTTCATTAATCTCTCTACATAATTCTACTCAAGGGTGTTAGTGACCAACTCTGGTGCTAACATTTTGGTGCTTTCACTGAGAATCGAATTCTCAGGTCGATAGGATCTACTTTGTAGCTACTGGATTGAAAAATCCCCCACATAAGATCCGACTTATTCATTGGACGCCCGTTGAATCTATTCAGAGTTCCAACTGACAACTCTACTATGGAAAGACCATGAACTCGATCAGCCTCTCAAAATGCGGACATCCACGAGACTGCTAGTGTGCAACAAGTTGGACCTAGCGACCAACAAGCAATTCAAGGCGCAGGGCCCTCCATCCAAAGTCAAACGGAAGTCTTTTCCCAAATAGAGTTCAACGACTTGATAAGAGAACTCGAGGAAAGTAAAAGGAAACTGGCTGAGCAGATTCAAGCCAACACTAATCTCATGACTCAGCTTGCCCAGCAGCAGCATCAGAATGCTGGAAGTAGTCCTGCTCCTTATTCTTCATCCGATAACTCGACTTCAGCTGATGAACCTCCTAGGCGTAGACGCTGTAAGACTGAAACTGCACAGGAAGTGCCACTGATTGATCCACCAGGGATCAGGCACGTGAGGAGACCGAACGCCCGGCTCAACAATTCTCAAATCAAGCTGGCCTTCAGGACGCACGTTTGCCTGACCGCCAGCAGGCGGGACATCAACCCGCACGGTCCCGTGGAATGGAACCCAACCTTCCATCCTCCATACAAACTCCAGACTTATCAGCCATGTTCAGGCAGTTAATGATAGAAAACCAAGGCCTGACCAACAAAGATTGGAGAGTGTCCAGGAGTTGTACTCCCTTCACAGACATTATTCTGTAGGCTGAGTATCCTAAGAAATTCAGTATGCCGACTATCCTAGCCTACGAAGGGAAGACTGACCCTAGGCAACACGTGATGAGGTACGAATGGATAATGGATTCTGCAAGGGAGAATGATGCAACTAAGTATAGGTGCTTCCCAATCACTTTGTCCGTGATCGCCACTATGTGGTTTACTCGACTTCCTCCACGGTCTATATCCAGCTTCGACGAGTTGGCGATGAAATTTGTTGAACAATTCAGGATACATGCTACTCGTCCAAATGTCCTTATCAAGCGTGATCCAGGAGAGTCTTTGAAAGCATACTTGTAGAGGTTTCATGTTGCCGCCACTGAAGTTAGCAACCCTCACGACCATGCAATCTTGATGGCGGTAATGTGAGGTGTAGATCCAAACTCGGAGTTTGGAGATTGGTTGGCGGGAAAGCGCCCAACTATGGAGCGATTCTATTCCAAAGCTCACCAGTTCATAAGGAGGGAGGAAGCTCGATGGACGAGACGAGATAAGGCACCAGAGCCTGTTCATGACACTATGAAAAGAAACATCACCGTGAAGCAATCCAGCGACAGTTCGGGAAAAGTTCAAGTCAACGTCCAGAACAAGCCTGAGAAGTCTAAAGGATCCGGAGGTGGAAATCCCGGAAAGAAAAAAGAGACAGGGAAATGGAAGTCGAGGATTCTGACCTACAACGAATACACCCCCTAAATACGTCTCTTGAAAACATTTATCTATCTACCTGTAACACCTTCCAATACAGAAAGTCGCGCCCAAAGGAGTCCACTGAGGAACAGAAACGGACGGGGAAGTACTGTCTCTTCCATGAGACCCACGGGCACAATACTGAGGAGTGTAGACACCTCCATGACGCCATAGAAAGGTTAATCAGGAAGAAAAAGTTGCAGGAGATTGTTAAGAACCCACCAGAGGGTAGGCAAGGAACGTCAGACCCCGGACGCGGGCCGGCACCATGCCACCCAGAGGAACCTGCCTGGACCGTAGGTAGGTTGATCATGAACATTATAGTCGGAGGACCTCATCCTTCAGACAAGAATTGGCAGGAGATGGGACGATATGCTACCTCCCTGAGGCATGCGAATTATGAATGTTGTTCGAATGTGGAAGATGGAACCCCCGCAAAACAAGAATGCATGATGACAGACGATATATGTTTAGGAGTCGAGATGCAGACAGGGTGGAGGCTCCTACTATCGACCTAATGGTCATATCTACGTCGATCGGGCCAGCTTACGTCAAAAGGATTTTGATTGATTGTGGAAGCTCTGTCAACATCATCTTCAAGAAGGCTTATGAACAAATGAAGATGGAGACAAAAGATTTAAAACCATGCAAAGCCCGTATCCACGGCTTTAATAGTGCCGCAACCGACGCGATGGGGTATACTGAGTTTACCAGTTGAACTGGGGAAAGGTGAGTGTAGGAGAGTGCGAATCCTACCATTCATAGTAATGAATGTTGACTCTCCATACAATGTATTTTTGGGTCGTCCGGCCCTAGTAGAGTTTAGGGCCGCTTTGGCCCCATGGTGTTTGACGTTAAAGTTTCCGACAGACAAAGGAGTCGATGTAGTACATGGCGATTAGGCGACCGGTCGCGCATGTTATGTGGCAGAGCTGAGAGAAGCTCAACGGAGAGAAAAAGGGAAGGTTGCGGAAAGCTCCGTCCGCATCCTAAATAATGATGATTGACAAGCAGTGCCCGAGCCCTGGCTCGGGCAACATTCTCGGATCCTTAGAGACATAGATCAGAGAAATGATGATGGGGAGCCCAGGGAAACGAATGCAGCACCGGCTGAGCTGACAATCAACATTCTAGTCAGCCGGGATGACCCATCATGAATTCTTAAGATTGGATTACAACTCGACCCTTCAATGGCCGAGGACCTCACTGATTACCTCCGAGCGAATCTGGATGTTTTCTCTTGGACACATTCTGATATGTGCGGGATTTCTCCCACTATTGCGAGTCATATGTTGAACATAGACCCAAAGTATGTTCCTGTGAAACAGAAAAGGAGAGGCATGGACCCGGAGAGGTCCGCTTCTCTCAAAGAGGAGGTGGAAAAACTCAAAGCCAATGGGTTCATCCGCGACTCCCTCTACCCTGAATGGGTATCTAACCCCGTGCTGTTAAGAAAAGCGAATGGGAAGTGGAGAACTTGTGTTGATTACTCCGATCTGAATAAAGCATGCCCGAAGGATAGTTTCCCTTTACCTAGAATCGACCAGCTCATCGACTCTACCACCGGACATAAATTATTATCATTTATGGACGCGTATTCGGGATACAATCAGATCCCGATGCACATTCTAGACCAAGAACACACCAGCTTTGTCACAGATGTGGGGCTAAATTGCTATGTAGTAATGCCTTTTGGAATGAAAAACGCTGGAGCAACTTATCAGCATCTGGTGAATCGAATGTTTAAAGACCAGATTGGTAGAACAATGGAAGTCTGTGTGGATGAATGCTCGTGAAGTCACGATAATCAACGAGCACATCCGAGACTTAGCAGAGATGTTTGATATACTCAGGCATTATGGGATGAAGATCAACCCTTTAAAGTGTTCTTTTGGCGTTGTATCAGGAAAGTTCTTGGGTTTCATTGTGAACGCACGTGGAACTGAAGCTAACCCGGAAAAGA
This sequence comes from Allium cepa, assembly GCA_030765085.1. NCBI lineage: Eukaryota > Viridiplantae > Streptophyta > Magnoliopsida > Asparagales > Amaryllidaceae > Allium > Allium cepa. Next base: position 620,604,484 of record CM060934.1, on the reverse strand, counting down.
TTCAGGCTATTCGGGACATACAAGTGCCCATAACTATAAAGCAAGTACAAAGCTTGAACGGAAAGGTGGCCGCGCTAAGTCGATTCATATCCAGAGCCAGGGATAAGTGCATTCCTTTCTTTGATGTGATAAAGAAAGGAAAGAGGAATTTCGAGTGGAAATCTGACTGCGAGGAAGCATTCCGAGCTCTGGTTAGACATCTAGAAATTCCCCCGGTGGTATCAAAACCAATTGACCATGAAATGCTGTATGTATACCTGGCAGTATCCCAACATGCTATCAGTATGGCTTTGGTTCGCGAGGAGGACCGAGTTCAAAAACCGTATATTATGTTAGTAAACGTTTGACGGGGGAAGAAAGAAATTATCCCAGGATTGAGAAGTTAGCTTGTTGCTTGGTGATTGCATCACGCAAACTTCACCCATACTTCCAGGCACACGCGATCAGTGTTTACACCGATCAACCTTGCGACAGGTACTCCAACGACCGAAAACTTCTGGAAGGATGTTAAAATGGAATATCGAGTTGAGTCAGTTTGATATTGCCTACCTTCCGCGAAGGGTCATACAAGGGAAAGCGCTAGCAGATTTCATTGCTGAGTTCACCATGACAGACGAATCAAACGGCCGCAATGTCTTACCTCCCGTTCGATGGAAGATGTACACCGATGGGTCATCTAACAACAGTTGTTAGGGGTTGGCATAGTTCTTGTAACTCCTGAGAACCGATCAGTTTGCTACGCTTTGAAGCTCGAATTCACAGCAATGAATAACGAAGCCAAGTATGAAGCATTGATTGCCGGCTTAAGACTTATCAAAGAATCGGGAGTAAGATCAGTTGAAATCTTTTACGGCTCGCAACTGGTGGTGTACCAAGTGCGGGGAGACTATCAAGCAAAGGGGTAGAGACTTGCCCCGTATTTGGTCTGGGTTCAAGAGCTGCTAGTGAATCTCGAGTATTATGATATTTCACATGCCTCGCGTGAGCAAAACAGAGCAGCCGATTCATTGGCGAAATTTGCAAGCACTGGCGATGCGCAGTAGATGGGATTGTTTCTCGTTGAAACCTTACATGTTCTGAGCTTAAATATGATGGAGGTAGGTTTCATGTTAGAAACAAAAACCGAGAAGGAATCATGGATGACCCCATTCAAGCAGTAATTGTTATACGGGGTCGTGCACGAAAGAAAGAGCGAAAGACGACAAGTCATTCATAAGGCTTCACGTTATGTAATGCAAGATGGAGTAATGTATCGAAGAGGATTCTCGACCCCCTTACTCCGGTGCATTGCCCATGATGAGTTAAAACGAGTACTGAAGGAAGTGCATGAAGGTGAATGTGGCGACCATACCCGGGGGCAGACGTTAGCAAAGAAAATCCTCCGCTATGGATACTATTGGCCGACTGTAAATCAGGATGCTGCTGTCTATGTGAGAAGATGTGACAAATGTCAGAAATATGCGAAAATTCTGAGAGCTCTGCCGATGGAACTCACACAAATGGTTAGTCCCTGGCCATTTGCAATATGGGGGATCTATATAGTCGGTTCCTTACCCCTATCCAAAGGTGGTGTAAAATACGCAATAGTAGTGGTCAATTACTTTACCAAGTGGGCAGAAGCAGAGCCTTTGGCCACTATCACCACCAAAAAGGTCATCAATTTCGTTGTACGAAATATTATATGCCGTTTTGGCCTTCCACGAACCATCATTACAGACAACGAAACTCAATTCGAAAGCAAAGAGTTCAAGGAATTTTGCCAAAAATATGGTATTGAGAAAAAGTTTGCAGCAGTTGCTCACCTGAAAGCCAATGGACAAGTGGAAGCCGTAAACAAAATAATCAAATCCATATTGAAAAAACGTTTGGAAAAGGCTAGAGGCAAGTGGGTGAATGAGCTTCCGACAGTGCTTTGGGCTTATAGAACCACCGATAAGTCTGCGACTGGCCACACCCCATTCGCATTAGCATATGGCATGGAAGCCGTCATACCCGTAGAGCTTGAAGTTCCATCACATCGGGCAACTTATTATGACCATGAGTCAAATCAAGATCTTTTGCTGGAATCATTGGACTTCATTGATGAAAAGCGTGAAGAAGCTAATTTAAGAGCGGCCGCATACATGCACCGAGTCGCTCGATATTATAATGAAACAGTCCGACCAAGAATCTTTGATGTGGGTGATCTCGTTTTGAAACGAGTTTTCTCGGTTCCATCACATATGAGCCCCGCATGGGAAGATCCATACGTCATTGAACGGAAGCTTGGAGAAGGAACTTTTAAGCTAGCGACCATTGAGGGTGTGACACTCCCCCGAGCATAGAATAGCGAGCATTTGCAGCATTATTACACTTAGTTCATTTCTTTCATATTTTAGTTGCTTTTATTTCCAGCAAGTTTTTATTCCTAGTTTACGGCATGTAATAAGACAATTTTGCTTGTATGCATTAATAAAGGCTTGAAGCCATTTTCTCCATGAATTGTCGATGTTTCTGTGTATGATAACGTTGCGACGAATAACCGAGAAATACATTATTCTATCTGACGTACGAACACGCACGAGGACTGAAAATCTCCAGGTCCCCAGAGTGCGGACTGGAGTACTTTGAGTCCCCAGAGTGCGGACCAGACTATAAACGACTCAAAACCTCCAAGTCCCCGGAGTGTGGACTGGAGTACTTTGAGTTCCCAGAGTGCGGATTAGAGTATAAACGACTCAAAGTCTCCAAGTCCCCGGAGTGCGGATTGGAGTACTCTGAGTCCCCAGAGTGCGGACCAGAGTATAAACGACTCAAAATCTCCAAGTCTCCGGAGTGCGGACTGGAGTACTCTGAGTCCCCGGAGTGCGGACCAGTGTATAAACAACTCAAAATCTCCAAGTCCCTGGAGTGCGGACTGGAGTACTCCGAGTCCACAGAGTTGGACCAGAGTATAAACGACTCAAAATCTCCAAATCCCCAGAATGCGGACTAGAGTACTCCGAGTCCCCAGAGTGTGGACCAGAGTATAAACGACTCAAAATCTCCAAGTCCTCGGAGAGCGGACTGGAGTACTCTGAGTCCTCAGAGTGCGAACTAGAGTATAAACGACTCAAAATCTCCAATTCCCTGGAGTGCGGACTGGAGTACTCTGAGTCCCTAGAGTGCGGACCAGAGTATAAACGACTCAAAATATCCAAGTCCCCGGAGTGCGGACTGGAGTACTCTGAGTCCCCAAAGTGCGGACCAAAGCATAAACAACTCAAAATCTCCAAGTCCCCGGAGTGCGGACTGGAGTACTCTGAGTCCCAAGAGTGCGGACCAGAGTATAAACGACTCAAAATCTCCAAGTCCCCGGAGTGCGGACTGGAGTACCCTGAGTCCCCAGAGTGCGGACTAGAGTATAAACGACTCAAAATCTCCAAGTCCTCGGAGTGCGGACTGGAGTACTCTGAGTCCCCAAAGTGCGGACCAGAGTATAAACGACTCAAAATATCCAAGTCCCCGGAGTGTGGAATGGAGTACTCTGAGTCCTCGGAGTGCGGATCAAAGTATAGACGACTCAAAATCTCCAAGTCCCCGTAGTGCGGACTAGAATACTCTAAGTCCCCATATCATGGACTAGAGAATGAGCGATTTAAATATCCAAGTCCCTTGAGGGCGAATTGAACACAAATGACTTGAAGTCATTGGACCCTTAGCGTGCGAATTGGAAAGTATTCTAAGTATCTGGAGCGTGGAATAAAGAATGTGCAATGCCAGAAAAATTATCGGCTTATTTGAAGATGAATCGAAAAGTTTATGTGACTCGTAATAGCTTGGGTTTTGACCATGATTATACAAAAAATCAAACAACGGAAGTCTTCTGAAAGGCAAAAGAACTAAGTTTTATTCATCCAAAATAAGTTTCTACTACAACTCCTCCGAAGCTCGGAGTCGAAAGTTTATTTACATGAACTACGAAAATAAATAAAAATAATTACATAATCTAAACCAACTCTCGTTGAACGAGAGAAACGAATACTTCTTCGACTTCTTCGACCTTTTTCCAGGCGACTCCTCTCCCGTGCGTTTTCCCTTGATAACTTTCTTTGACGGGGAGTGACAACTGAAGAAGTACGGAGAACTTCCATGGGCTTGGACCCGCCTGGGAGGATGACTTTCAATGGCTTATTCAAAGGATCGTCCAGGTCCATAGCTTGAGGCTCGATTTTGATCTCGACCATCGTTTTCTTCTCCTTCTCAAGCTGCTCCTTCATGCTCAGTTTAGATGTGTGTTTAGAGGCGCCTGTAATTTCAATTTCATAACTCTCATCGATGGGAGAGGAAGTCTTGGATTTATCCTCATCAAGCGTTCCGATCACCTGAGCATCTGGACCGAGAGGCTCTCCTATGTGAGTGGCCTCACTTGTCTTTTCCTTCACCTCCTTGGCGTCATCGCTCCTTGGGCCGGTCTCAAATCAGAATGGCCTGCACAAAATCATGAAAAACAAGCATTAGAATACAATAGCTCCTGGTGAAAAACGACGACTTTTGGAATGTTAAAGTGAAGAGTTATCTATCAGTTTCCGGCTGGCTCTCAACTGTCAGAGGGGTCTCACCCTCTGAAATAGGAGACAAAATGTGAACACCGAGGCCAGGGTCCTCCGGATCATAACCAACATGCTGCTCAAAGGGATCAAGTATCGATCGATCGGCCGGCTGAGTGGGCGCATGAGCTTGAGACTTGATCCCGGATGGACCTGCAATAACCTCTTTCCCTTTCATTGAGGGGGAGCCTTTGCAGTAAAGAGCTTTTGGCGCTCACAGGTCCGAAGGCTCATTTCCCTTAAGAAATTATTTTATCAAAGATCCTTCATCAACCTCCTCGGTACCATGTTCGGCCTTCCTGATTTCTGTTAAGGTCTCCCATGCCTCAGCGAAAGATTCGAGGTATCCCTTACCCAGAAAAGTTAAGTCTCGGTGCATGAGGACGTGGGCATTAAACTCTGCAATAAGTGGGTCGAACATGTTTTTGACCTCCTCCCTACCTGCTTCTTTAGCCTCCTCAAGGCGTGAGTCGACCTCCGCAGATGCTATTTTCTTGCCCTCTTCACGGGCTTCATTCTTTAGCATCTCAACCTTAGAAAGTTCATCCTCAGCTTCGCCTTCAGAAGTCGTGTGGCAACGATCTCGTTGCAATATCATTGCGACTCTTCTTGGGCAGCGGTCTTCTCCTCCTTTTCTTTGCGGAGTTGCTCCTCCAGCTCCTTAACTCAGAGGGCAAAAGCGCCCCTCTCCTTCTGCACCGAGTCTTTCTCCAAAGCTAGAGCCCCATAGCGCTGGACCGCTCTTTTTTATGGGTTGATTTCAGACGAGTTACGGCTTTGGTAGTATCTTTGGTGCTCTTTTGGGCAGCTTCTAGCTGAGACTTGTAAGAAGCAAGCTTTTCGTCCTGAGCTTTAGTAATATCCTTGTCATGGACGGCCTCAAGATTAAGGCGATCAATCTCAAGCTGGCGCTCTATGGAGACTTCTGACACTTTCTCAGCAAGATGAACAAACGTGTCATGTTGAACATAGACGTCATTGTTGCAGGTGATAGCGCTCTGTTTGACATGTCCTGGAATATGATGGATCGCTGGGAGGAATTTCAGGCCATCAAAGAAGATTTTTAGGAATTTAGCCTTGAGCTCAGTCAGTCTCTCCGATATTGTCGGACCTATTACGGAAACAAGAGGAGATGGCTTTGAAAGTTCAGTTTTCTTATAAGGATCCCGGGACTGTTGTGTGGTAGAAGAATCGAAGTGTTGATCACGTGGGACATCGGATTGCGACCCCTTATGGCTGTGCTTATCTCTGCCTTGCTACGAGTGAGAAAGGGGATTATGATGGTATTTGGGCTGATAATAAGATTACTTCCGAGACGATGAATCTCGGGAATGATAATCCCTATCGCCATCATCGTCCCTATCTCGGCATCTTCCAGAACTTGAATCCCGTCCTGACTAATAAAATATCGATGAGTCGCAAAGGCGATGAAGTCCATGCATGCGCCTCATGTCACCTACACAAAGTTTAAGAAACGATGAGTTAGCGAAGAATAGGGTGACAATAGAAATTTAAGTATAGGGTGAAGTGCATGTGTTTGTGTGTGTCCTAGTGTTTCCACCCGACGGACCAGTTTCTTTACTAATAGGAGTTTTTTCTCCTTGATTTTGGGATTGAACGCTTGCGTCGCCTCTCGCGGGTGAATGAATCTTAAGGGCCTCTGGATCATCGAAGTCATAGTTGAGTAGATAATCAGGTATGGAAAGGTTCGACAAGCCTTTTAGGGAACTTTCTAAATGCTGTGAGGAGGCTTCTTTCTCCACGGGAACGAGAGTAACTTTAGAAGTTCCACCGACTGTTTTCTTCCTCAGCCTATATGTTAGTTTCTTCTTCCCCTTGGAAGGGGAAGGTGATGTCTCGATGTCGTGAACTTCGACTATTGGATCCCGAGCGGGACTAACGTTCTCATATTGTGCCTCAGGCATTTCAGTTTCCTTAATTTCCCCTTCTTCTTGTGTCAAAGGCGTTACGTGCTGAAGACTCGGTTTGTTTTTTTCCTTTGCCAGAGGCAGGCCTGGTATTGTAATGCTCTTAGGGAGGCTTATCCGACGACCTTCTGCCAACAGCCTGAACTTTGTAAGCGTCTCATTTGAAATGAGAGTTTTGATGTCCCGGTCTTCGGCGGGAATGGCTCGAATAGCTTCAATGGCTTCAGAACATCCGGGGCCCTCGAGACGCGGATTGATACCTAAAAAGATGGAAGAGAGTTAGAAAGGATACAGCTTCGACCAAACATGAGTATCGACCCAGGAAAAAGACTTACTTCCTTCCACCCATCTCCTCGCAAAACCGGGAGGACAGCGAACGTAAAACCATTTCTGTTTGTACAAGACAAACTTGCTCCATGCCCCAGTTAAGATTTGACATTTGTTGCACGGCTCAAGAAACACGAAAGACGGGCTATCCTTCCGTCTCTTGATGCAATATATGTATCAAATATCGTCCGGAGTTGGAATCTTAGAGAGGACACTCATGAAGAGGATACAAGTGCCGTAGTTGAATGCATGGCTGTTCGGATGCAGTTGCGACGGAGCAATGCCGATGTACTGCAACACGTCTCGAAGAAATGAGTTGAACGGTGGCACGCTGCCAACCCAGAACATGAATTTATTACAAGCTGTGTATCCGACTGGGGGCAAGTGTGGACGATCATGCCCCGATGGAACTAATACATCGTGAAAGGGGATTCCTTGGACAGAGCAAATCCGACGGAGCGTACTTTCGTTAATTTTTGAAGCCTAAGATCGATTGGGTCATCTAGAAAAATAGTTGCCTCCAAAACATCGGGAGCCAAGTTGACAGATGCAGTCACAGGGTTCGGAAAGTCTTGAGCGGGGGTTGTTGACGGATGTGAAGTATCTACAACGTTTTGTCGAGAGGATGGCCTGAGTCTATCTGAGATCGTAGCAGAGCTAGATTTCCTAGATATCTTTAATGAAGATTGAATCTAATAGAGTACCTTTTTGAACTATACTTGAAAAATAATCAACGTTAGACTTAACAGCATAAATATTCCCCTCGTGTGGTGTGTGAACTAGTGCGATTATTCAAATATAAGTGCTAACAAATTAAAAGTCACAGAGTTGATGATATAAAGTTGAGCTTTGAACTGTCATCTTCGAAGACCGTCATCGCTGACCGTCTCCGAAAGTCTGTGTCGCGATGTTTTGGATTTTGGACTCGGACATTGGCACTATATGTTTAAGGCTATTATCTATTTTTATCGATTTAAATTCAGACTTATGATTGTTGAAACTGGGGGATTGTCAGTCTAGATTACCACATCCGCGTGATACCTACTGGCCACGGTTCTATAGAGATTCACGAACTTGAATCTCATGCTAAGTTTATTAGCCAAGGGGTAGAGTTCAAAGAGAGAGGTCGTTACCTAGTAAATTGCCCGAAAACTTGGGGGGGATTCTGAAGTAAGGAGGGCGGTTTTAAGTAGTTTCGATTGATTTGGGAAAGGTGTAAGGTAATGTACGATGTTTGAGGAGGGAAGAGTGGTTAATTATTTGGAGTTTTTTAAAAAGCAAAGCTCGTGAATACAGGATAGCAGAAGTAAAAATGAAAAAGATAAGAAGAAGTGTAGTGCCGACCTTTATAGGGGGAAGAAAGGAAGTTGAAGGGACAATGACCGGTAGAATCGGTTAGTGCACATCCCTCGCTCGGCATCAGCTAAATCGTTCGACATTTATATGACGTTTGGCATCAGCATGTCGTTCGGCATACACTGACTCGTTCGACATTCAAGAGAAATTACCATTGAGGAAACGAGATCAGGGCTTGAAGCAAAACATGGAGGACTCATGACTAAAGCGTATCATGTTCATCCACATAATACACTTTGGGTGGCAAGTGTTACCCAACGGCTTGACCGAGCAACCAAAGGCTTGATGAAGAGACTTCGTTCGGTATCTATCCCCATTCGGCACGACCAGGACGTTCGGCATCTATGGTCGTTCGGCGTTGAGGGTCATTCGGTATTGTATATCGTTCGACATTGAGGGCCATTCGGCATGTTAGAGTCGTTCGGCATTCCATACCGCTCAGCATCCAGAACACGTTTGGCATTGAGGGCCGTTCGGAATGTCAGAGTCGTTTGGCATTCCACACTGCTCGACATCTAGACCTCGTTCGGCATTGAGGGCCATTCAGCATGTCAGAGTCGTTCGGCATTCATTCTCGACTGGCATGAAGCTCGCTCGGCATTCCGGCCTCGTTCGGCATCTCCTCTTGACCGGCATCGGTTCTCGTTCGGCTTGCACTCTTCACTCAACACATCGCCTCGTTCGGCATTAAGGAATAGCTCGGCATTTGTCGATCGGCATTTGTGGTTCGGCACACAGAGTTCACTCATTTTAGGCTGAACTGTCTAACTATTAGGCCCACCAGGGAAGTCCAACCCATTTTCGTCTATAAATAGAGAGGCGGGGGCACAGTGAAAGGGACCTTTTTTCAAGAACACCGGGGAGACTCTGCCGCATTCAAGACTCATTCAAGAATTATCCTTTTCGCTTAACAATTTTAATCAAATAGTTGGTGTATGGATTGTATCTGTAATCGATTATTGAGAAAAATAATAAAGATTGACCTCAAAGTGGATGTAGGCAGTTACGTCAAACCACTATAAATTTGGTGTTCTTGTTTTATGCGTTTAATTTAGCACATTATCCTCTGTTTGAATTTACTTTCTTCATTAATCTCTCTACATAATTCTACTCAAGGGTGTTAGTGACCAATTCTGGTGCTAACAATGTCCATACTTTATTTTCAAACATGGAATCCATCTCGGATTATTGCTCCGAGCCATGGTGCAAGGGCTTTAATCTGTAGTGTTGGTTAGAAAGATAGAGGAGTACCTGTTGGAACAGCGTCATCCCACAGCGGAAGCCATGGGTGAATTTAAAAAATCCCTTGTTGGGCCTATAAAGTCTATTTTATTTAGAACATTTCTAAATATTATTTGCATAAAATATTTTGTTTTGTTTAAATTATAAATTATATAATTATATTTAGTTTATGTGATGATACATATATATAGATGTATCATATATACATATATGTGTGTGTGCAGCATATCAATCCTTGTAAGACAAAATATGCTCGTGTGTAGATGTTAGGATTTACATCGAAACTGACATATTAGCTCATCCAATATACAAGTATATGTTATCCAAATACATACATACATACATACATACATATATATATATATATATAAACTATTAGTTTATATAAATATTGTAAACATATATATTAACTTTACTTCATATTTTAAATTTCCAGTATATCTTAAATGATATTTTGATGTTTGAAATTTTTCCCATAGTTTTCCTTAGTTTAAATTAATTTTGTATTAATTTATTTAATTTCGACCATTTTGAAAAATTAATTTTGAAACTAGAAAAATAATTTTTTTTTTCATTTTTCGACTGAGAGCTTACTTGTTGCTAATATGATTTTACAAATTTAAAAATATTTTCATAACATATTCGAATTAATGTAATTTATTAATGTAGTAAATTGATTTAAATATTATTAAATAATAATAAAATATTTATAAAAATTATTTTTTTACCATCGAAAATTAATTTTACTATAATACATCATATAAAAAATTATACAATTGATTTTAAACATAATATGACGTTATAACTAATTATAAACTATATATATGTAATTAAATAATATATATTAATTTAAAATATAAAATTATTAATTTTTACATTTGCCTGTACTGGCCTAACATATATGATAAAAAATTAAACATACATACATACATACATACATACATACATACATACATACATACATATATATATATATAACCAAAACTATTTTGTGACAACATTGCTTGCATATCGAAATCATCACCTAACTAATAATATAACTTATATACATGTATGAAAAAAACATTATAATGAAAATCATTAATCTTATAAAACATACCTTAATTCCAAAGCCTTGAAGTACACATTGAAAAGATAAACTCTCCACTTTGGAATAATTTTTGGTTCATTAGATTACTGCTCCTTGAACCGTTGACCTTCAGCTATCGGATAGTGTGTAGATTTGGTTTCATTTGCGCTTGTAGTGATGGATAAACAAGGGTATAATTTTGGCCAGCAAGTAAGTGAATAAGAGGTAGAAAAAGATCATATCTAATTAGGGTTAGGTATGATTATATAGTGGATAGAAAGGAAGGAAAAGTGGATTTAATCTCATACTCTTCCTTCTTCAATGTAAGCCGTCCAAAATCAGGCCTCTTTCTACCAAAATTGAGCCGCTTAGACCATGTGTGCTACCGAAACTAACAAGCCCTATGATGGGCCAAACCAATTTTGGACAAATTTATCGCTTTCCTGATTTCGGTAAAATCCAATTTCACTTTGTTAATCGTTGCCAAGTTTTGACTTTTATTTACACTAATTCTCTTCATCAAAACTATATCATTTTGGACTTATAAAATTTGGTAATGGTCAAACTTCCAACATCATCCATATGCAACTGTATAGTCCAAACATAAAATCTTTAGTTCAATAATAACTATTAATATTCACCGAACTACTTTGACTAGATATTTCGACGTTGAGTTGACTTGAATTGATCGTGATTCTAATCACATATACCCAAGGAAACGAATCTTCTCTTGAGTAGTGCTTCACTATCAATACTTCCACTCGACCCAACTATAGTCACTTAATAGACATTGTGCCATGATTTGACTATAATCAAAGTGGAGCTTTCATATTGAATATCCACAGTACTCTCAAGTTGAGAGAACTGTGTAAATCGGTCGCATCGATATTTTTTGTTTGACCTTAGTTATATTACCAAGAAGAATAATATCGAGTCTTTCCGTACTTATCCAATAACTATTAGTAGGTAACCCCGAGGTGCTCTAATAACTATGAGTGATACACTATCCAACATTTTGAGAGTATTACGTACCCTAGTCTCAACAGATATATCGATATCCAGTCTTGATGCATCTTGACTAGAAACATCGAAAATGATGCGTTTTATAGTATTATGATGCAATGCGCATAATTACAACTATTTGTAATTACTATCACAAATAAACCACTCATGGATTTTCTATTAAACATATTTTAGTTCAGCTTTTAATTATTTATAACACATTATAACGAATATAAAACAAATGAAAAACATATTTCTTTTGAACAAGAATTGACTTTGGAGTTGATTAATTTACAATAAACTGCAAACTTCCATTGGGGCATACGTCTAACTCTATCAGTGTCGTCATCTAAGACACGGTCTTCCTCCTCGCCATCCACGAGGAAACCATAGTATCCCTTTAGAGCACGAAATTCTCTACTAGACCTTCTGGTAGGTTTCATGTTATCATATACCGGTGAACTCGATTCCCCTATTGTCTCAGTCTCAGTATTAGTCTCTTAGATCTCATCCAAGTCTATAACTTCGCCGTTAATTCAATAGAAGTTCCTTTTTTAAAAGGCAGCGTATATATGGAAACAATCAGCTTTTTTCCCTTTGTATTGTAGAAAATATATCCCCTTGGGATATCCTATAAACTTACACAAAGCTGATCTCGCCTCAAGCTTATTAGGACCAGTGTTCTTAACATAGGTCGGACAATCCCACGCCTTCAAATAATTGAAGTGAGGTTTCTTCCTATGCTATATCTCATATTGGTTCTTAGGTGTAGATTTAGTAGGTACTAAGTTCAACATATGCACTGTCGTTTCTACCTCATATCTTCAATAGGACAGAGGCAACTAAGCTTTACTCATCATGGAACACATCGTATCTAATGAGACTCGGTTCCTTCACTCTGAATCACTGTTGTGTTATGGATAATATGGTGGAGTAACCTGAGAGATAATCCCATTAACTTTTAAGTATTGTCGAAGCTCTTGTCTAATGTACTAGCCTCCTTGATTAGATCATAGGATTTTAATCTTTTGGTTCCTCTTATTTTTAGCTTTATTTTCATACTCCTTAATTTTCTCACAGACATCGGATTTGTTCTTCGTAAGATATACATATTGTAACGACCCAGAAATTTGAACACTTCATCTTTGAATATGTCAACTTTTGGTAATTTATTAAATATTGAATATATGATTTTATAACATTGTTAAACTCTTTTTTTAATAATTAATGTTATAAAAATTATTTTTGAAAGGTTTTGACAAAAATATATTCTTTGAAGAAATACTGAAAATGTGACCGAAAAATGTTTTGTTAAAAGTCAATATTTTGTTAAGTAAAAGTTATGTGAATAACTGCACACCTGTAGGATGTCATATGAACACATTAATGAGAGCTTGAAACTTCTTATATCGGATGGTAATTAAATTACTGAAATGCTTCTAGAAGGAAGGACTAAAGGACCCTTGATTTAAGGAGCAAAAAGTGGAGTGGATTAAGAAAGTCATGGTGTGTAAGAGCATGGTTACCCATGACTTCTTGGCTTTCCCCTTGAGGGTAAGAAGGGTCATTTAGCCACTTACTTATGCCTATAAACAAACACCCATAATCACTTGAGATAGTTACCTAAGCACTTGAAAAAGATATACTTCATTTCAATCTTTTAACTTCTCAAAATTCTCTAAATTAGAGAAAATCTATCAAACACTTCCCAAAATTCTCCAAACTTATGCTATTATCCTAACATAGCATATTACATCACCCCATAAACTCAAAACCAAAAGAAGCGAAGCCATTCTCTCCATTCCTCTTAGGGTCATGAGCATCTAGGCCATTTAGTGCCTTCTCACGCACTTTTCTTGCTCCATTATCTCTTGTTGTGCTTGATTCTAGGCTTATGTGTTGAAGGAAGGAAGTGTAGTGGGTTTAATTGAACGTTAGAAGGAAGATAATGGAATTTGATTCAAGTAAAAGTGAGTTATCTCACTCATTAATTAGAACCCATAAAACATGTCATATGTGATATCATATGTGTTAATTTTGCTTGATAATATGCTTGCTATATATTAGTAATAATAGTCATTAACTACTTAAAGTTATGACCATTATTATATGCTTCAAAAAGTATGTGATTTGCTAAAGTATTGCCTTTTAAACCATTAAGATGTGCAGTTTAAATTAAGTGCATTTAAATGCTTAAAATGAACGTGTTAACTTGTTTATATGTTAAAACACGTTTAGTAGTAATTCATATGGAATTTGGAATCAAATATATGTATAAAAGTGAATAACACTAAATATTGGTTTGAATACAAAAATGTTCGTATAGCGATATTCGCTATAAACGCACTTCGAAATCCCTTCCTTTTATCCCACTTTTTAAACTCCATATTTCATTTATTTTCTAGTGTAATGTTTTATATAATTATAGTAGTATGAAGCTAGTAATAAATGAAGTTTTTAAAGCAATGTATTTATAAACAAAATTAGTGAAGTTATGGTCCATAGAGCGATAGTCGTTATAGATAAAACCATTTATATCTTTTTTATAACAAAGGTTTACAAAATCAGTATTAAGTAACTATTTTTAAAGTAATATTTCCTATAACTATTTATATCTTATTTATAAGTAATTTAAAGGTATTTTATTTATATATAAGTTTATAAAACCATTTTTAACTAATTTATTAAAATAAGAACTTCTACACACTTTCTTCCTTAACTTATTTAAATTCTATTTCCTTATTAAATAAAATTACTATACATATATCATTTTAAAAAGAGTTTCAAATTTGTTTATATAAATAATTTCAAACCATTTTTAATTCAAAAGAAGGGATGATAAGTAACAACTATGTAATGGCATTAGTTTGATTGTTTATAGAATGTTAATATTACTATACTTAACGCTAAAAGCCGTACGAGGAAGCTTCCCTATTTGTGAGTGTCAAGATTGAAGTTTAGGTAGGGATGGAGCAATAGAGCTCTATCCTATCAACATCCTTCTGGGTCGAGGAATAGTTAAGTAGAAATGTCGAAAACAAGTTAAGAATATGAACCTTGATTTCCATAAATAGGTGCTTGAGATTCGATAGTCGATCAATCAACTATCGAACTTGACCAAATTAACTTAGAAAGTATATGAAATGCTTCATGGATTTATACCAATGAGAACAATCAGGGAGGAGCATTGGTACAAAATGCCTCTAGCTTTCGATTACTTCTAAATGAACTGGAATTGAATTAACTAGGAATTCATCGATTGGTTTTGGAGAATTCGAGATCGGTAAGTGTTTTACTTGCTGAATACCACTTCAAAACCATTATACGTGTTCTATGTCTTAGAAGTGGAATGATGGAGACCATGTGTGGTTCCGAAATCTGGTTAGATAATGGAATCCATGTGGGATTCATCATTAGATTGAGTATTGAAGACTCATGTGAAGATGCCGAACGCAGCCTCGACATTGGAAAATGACTAAAAATAGAGTAGGCTACATGATCCTGGGGTTTAGCTGACCTGTGAGGGGTACAACAACTCCGTATCTATAGTATGCTTATAGATGGTGCTAGTGGGAAGTTGTTAATACTTGGCACACATTATTTACATGAGTGCTCGGATGATGGCCCGGTTGTGTTTACCTTACAGTATATATTTTATCTAGAGATATATGGTGCTCGGAAGGTAATTTGTGATCCTTGTGATAAGAGATCAGTCTTATTGAGGATATCTCCATGGAAAATCCATTTATATGAACGTGCCTTAGTGGATTTGTTTGTAAACTAAATATATTGTTGAATGTAACAAATGTTACCATTCCAGCTATTTTCATATTTATATTACATGCCTTAGATATTATCTATAATATCACCTAATGTAAATATCAACTGAGTTGGTTCTTTCGAGGGGAAACCAATCTAGTGATTCTCTTGGCCTCGAAAGTACTACCATGTGTTTATACGCAATTCTAAGTTTCTCATACCAGACTTATGTTTGACATGTGGAGTTTCTTTTCCTCTAATTCCTCATGTTCTCTTTCGAGTAGATTAAGTAAAGCAGGTCTTAGGGTTGGACGTTTCAAGCTTATGGAGTCAAGCTGGATTCTTCCACATATCTATCTATCTATCTATCTATCTACCTATTTTCATTTTCGTTCACTATTATGTATATATTCGGCATTGTGAGGATAGACAGCTATAACTATCCAGGCTGACGGTAGTACTTAGTCACTTTCGTAACTTTAAGATTCATGTATGTTGGAGTAACTATTTGTAGTGCACTTTTGGTATATTATATATTATCGTTCCGCATGTGAGATTATGATACTGTGTTCTTTCTTGTTCCATTTTCTTTTATTTTACCCAAACTTTCTATTTTCCCTGCACTTAGGTATTAATACACGAATATTGTGTATGTATTAGTGTCGACATCTGGAAATCGAGAAGGCGAGGTATCAGAGCCTGAGGTTAAGCGAACACTTTGGCTTTGATTCAGTATGGCTCATTAGTAATAGGGTAAGCAATGCCTTAGAATGAATCGAGAGTATTGTATATATAAGAGCGTATTTGTTATTGAAAAATTAGACTTTTAAAATGTTTTCTTAGAAGTATACTCTTCCTAATAACCCTTTTTCTTTCAAAATCAGCTCCTTCGTTGAATTAATTATTTCTTAGTAACCCATTCTTAGTGATTCATTCTTAGTATATCCTTTCTTTGATATAACTCTATCTTGAAGTATTCTGAAGATGTTTTGCAAAATTCAAGTAGTAAACTATGAATACTCATGCTGCTGCAACAACTAGAGGTCGTATAGTACTATAAGCAATGGTGGGATTCAAACTCCATGGAATCCCATAGTCGAACCTATGGAGAATGTGGTCGAGAAAGTAGTGCAAGTTAAGCCCCCAATAAACTTTGCTTCACTCTGTAGAGATTTTGAGAGGCTGGATGTTAGAAGTTCAATAGGATTGAATCTATTGTTTATGTTCATACTTAGTCGAGGTTATGTGAGAGGTTTTTGGAGACTTGAAGTTAGGTTATCCTATGAAGCGTCATTTGGCTTGTCGTTAACTTTCTGATGCAGCCATGGATTGGTGGAGTTCTATTACTGTGGATGTTCCAAAAAATGACTTCTCTTGGGCCTAGTTTAAGGGGGAATCTAAGAGTAAGTTTGTACCATAGGCAAGGAAGACCTTGTTGTTTAGAAGTTTCTTGGATTTGAATAAAGGTATAACGGTGGTGGTAGAGCATGAGAATAAGTTTAACGAATTGTCTTGTTTTGAACTAGGTAGGATAGATATGCCTTTGAAGAGGAATGAGATGTTTATAGCTGGTATGCATCTTGAGTTTAAGCGATATGAAAAATCATATCAAGAGTTCGTTTGTTGAATTGATGAATATGAGTTTGAGGTTTGAGAGATTGGCACCTAAACCTATTGCGACTTCTCCAACAAGGGATAAAAGCGCAAGTTTATGCCACCAAGTAAGTTGGCCTATGTTGTTTGCTATAAATGTGGGAAGAACAGTCATTTGGAAAAGAGGTATAGGTCTGGTGGAGGAGGCCAGACGGTTAAGGCACCAGTTGGGAAAGCATCTCAGTTCACACCAACGGGTTGTTATGCTTGCGAATAGACATGTCATTTTGTTAATGATTGTTCTTTGCTCAAGAAGGGAGAGCATCCTAGGGTCTTTGCTAATTTGGACACACCTTCCACTTTAGCGGCACCAAAAGGAAAGCAAGTTCTGGAAGGTATTCTATTTATTTCTGACATTCCTATTCATGTCTTGTTTGATACTGGTTCTTCTCATAGTTTTATCTCTAGTAACCTTGTTGATAAAGTTGGTTTGAAACCAGTTATGGTTCATGATTTTATTTGTGTATCGAACCTAGTAAAGAGGGCTCGGTAAAACTTTGTATGGTATGCGAAGGTGTTCTAATTTCTTGTTTTGATCAACTCCTTCCATGCGATATGTTCGTCCTTAGCTTTCTTGGCTTTAATATCCTTTTAGGGAAGGATTGATTGTCTCATAATCTTGTTCTCTTGGATTGTGAGAAGCGGATAGTAGTAATGAAAAAGGGAAAGGAATATGTTATCGTAACTTGTGAAGAGCATGGTCCTCGTATGAGTAGTTTCCTTTATTCCCTTGATGTGGCGGATGGAGTTTTGGAGTTGATTCCGGTTATCCGAAAATTTTCTGATGCCTTTGAGGAGGTTTCTGGTTTAACTCCTCATTATGAAATTAAGTTTTGTATTGATTTGATTCTTGGTGCTAAGCCCATTGTATTACATGTTCATAGGTTATGTTCGAAGGTGAAGTTAGAGGTAGCCATTCAGATTAGTGACTTGCTTCGGAAAGGTCATATCCGACCTAGCCGTTTGAGTTGGAGAGCGCCCTGTTAGGAACTGAGATATTGGTTTCAATGACAACAACCTTTTTAACTTAACTTATTATAAAATGTATCTTTGATTACCAAGGAACGATCAGTATAAAGACTCAAGACTCCAAATTCAGAATGGAGATATCAAGATTGGAGACTCTATAGTATCAAGATCAAGATTTCAAGATATGTGTCTAGTTTTTGTTAAAACTTCATAATAGCATGGAAATATTCATTTTAAATTTCGTTTGGAATGGAATCCATTTCTACCTTCTTAGTGGCTTACAAACCCACGACAAGTAGCTTACAAACCTACGACAAGTGGCTTACAAACCCACGGACATCCTGGTTTTGTACAAGTTCTCTAGTCCTGATGTGATGGAATATTCCGTAGGAAGAAGCTTACAAAACTACTTCAAAATGTTTTTTCAAAATGATTTTCAAAACTTCTTTTCACAATGTTTTAGCTTTAAAAATTATCTTTTCAAATGATTTTCAAAAAGATGTTTTAGCCTTAAAATAATCTTTGTTTTTTTTAAACAAACTCTTGTTTTAAACTTCGTTTGTTTTTAAAACTATCTTCTGATTTTTAAATATTCTTTATAATTTATATACTTGAGATTTAAAATCAAATTTATATATACATTCTAAAAATATATTTTTTCGCTCTTCTTTAAAACATAGGAAAATTAGTTCATTTTATTCCATAATCATTTTATCTTGTTTTCCCTTCAATACCATTTCCAAAACAAATTTATATTGTTTTTAACTAAGGGATGTCGACATCATGGGATACCCCATGTCGACATGGTGGCCGTTAAATTTAAAAGTTTCAATTTTTAAAATATGTATCTATTCGTTTAAATCTCTTTATGAATGGTTGTGACCATTGCTAGTCTATAAATAGACTTCACAAATGAATTTTTTAACTAACTATTTTCTTATTTTCTTCACTCCTTCTTCTCCACAAATCCATATTCTAAATTTTTTATATTTTTAAGATCGTGTCGAAATTCTGCCAAATTCTCAAGTGAATCAAATTAAAATCTCATTCTTTTTTGATTCTCTGCCTTTTCTCGAAGATCAAAGTGTATTCAGAGTTATAAGATCAATTTGTAATCAAAAGTTTACTGAGTCTCTCTATAAGGGTTGGTTATGCCTGGAAATCAATTGGATGATCTTATGTCCCGTAAATCAGAGAGTTTGCCTCAGACTCGAAGATAGTAGGGTACTTGAAGGCCTTTAGAAATTGAGGATTGTAATCTCGACATTGGTGTAATAAAAATATGTACGAGTTGTTTGCCTTGGTACAGGATTGGACATAAGGTATCTTCGAACCAGTATAAAATCCGGTACGTTCTTTCCTTTCAATTTTTTTATTTACTTTCTACATCTATGTTTGATTCTATGATTGTTCGATGATTAATTTCTGCATTTTTTTGTGTCATAATTTTAATTTAGTCCATATAAGTCTTAGAATCTAACACTATTCACCCCACTCTAGTGTTAAATTAGCCTTAAGATCCTTAATTCGCACTCCCTTTCAATTAGTATCAGAGCATTGGTTTTCACAGTTTTCATAATCTGAAACTTGAAAAATTGTTTTAATGACTACCAATACTGGTAATATCAAGTCTGGCACTGGTTCTGTTAACACTAACACTAGTTCATTTATAGAAGGTCAGTCTACTGTCAGACCACCATTTTTCAATGGCAGTAATTATGCATATTGGGCTAGTAGAATGAAAATTTATTTACAATCAGTAGGATTAGACACTTGGAATATCACGTAAACTGAGTATGTTGAACCAACTACTGATTTTGCTAAGTGGACTGCTGAGCAAAAGGGTGTTGCACAAAATAACTCAAAGGCCATGAATGTATTATTTTGTTCACTAGATAGAAATGAGTTTAATAGAGTGTCTATTCGTAAGTCTGCGGTTGAAATCTGGAAAACTTTGCAAGTTATTCATGAAGGAACAAGCAAAGTTAAATAGAATAAAATTTCCATATTAACTAATCAGTTTCATTTGTTTAAAATGCATGTAAATGGGTCCATTTCCGACATGTATTGTCGATTTCAAGATATTGTTCATTCACTAATTGCATCGGGAAAAAGCTTTTCGGCGGAAGACCAAGTTTGAAAATTTCTAAATTCACTTACTCCAGAATGGGATCAAAAGACACTTGCAATCGAAGAAGCAAATGATATCAGTCTAATGAAAATAGTAGAATTGATTGGAAATTTGATGTTTTATGAAGTTCAACTCCAAGGAAGAAGAGAAAACAAGGCTACGGAAAATAAGTCATTAGCATTCAATGCAACAACTGAAGATTGGGAACCAGATAATGATGAGGAGATTGCTTACATGACAGGAAACTTTTGGAAATTCGTTAATATAGAAAAATGAATAATTACAAAAGAATCGATCAAAGGAATTCCAGAAATAATATGGAGAACATCAACAATGATAGATGCTACAATTGCAATAAAATCGTGCATCATAGGAAAGATTGTCTGTATCCAGATAAATAGATGTTCCCTTCATATAATGATTCGTCAAGGAAAAGAAATAAAGCATACACAGCAACTCTTGATGACTCAGACTCATCATCTAGTGACGATGAAAAGAAGATGGATAATTCAAATCTAGTTTCACTACTATTCATAAATCAGACGACTATGGGAGTATGGATCTAAAAATGGTATGCATTTACACTATTTTTAATTTTTTTTGTTTGAATGGATGCTTGTTTGTTTGCTTGATTTTTTTAAATTCCTTGTATTTTAAATTCAAATTTACCCCTCGAAATTTGAATTTTAAATTCAAAAATAATATTATTTGAATAATATTTTAAATATTAAATTATTAATATTTAAGTATTATTATATTTAATGTTATCATAGGAATTATATAAATAGAATATAGGATATAATATATACATTTATTAGAAATTAGGAATAGACACTTGTCCTTTGATTCAATAGGCACATGTCGACATATCTGGATATCCCATGTCGACATGCCCCTTAGAAATTTGATTTCGAAATTTGAATTCAAACTTTTGAAATTTCTTCCACCTTTTCACCAACTTTAATGCTCTGGAAAGATTGCATCTTGACCGGAGAACATGTGTATGGAATCTCTATTTAATTCACTCTCCTTATCATCACTTTTCACTTTTATTTTAAATTTCAAATTTGTCTTCATTATCTTCAACTCCTCTCAAACTTCTTCAATGGCCTCTTCAAACACTCCTAACACTATTAGGCTTCCAAAAGCTATCAAAAACTTTCTTTTTAATGACCCAGAAGCTATCAAAGCTTACATCAACTAGGTAAACTTTGATAAAATTCATACGGGGAAATTTGCTATTTTTGAAGATTTTCTTTCTTATGAAATTGAAAATCTTATTCAACAATGTTCTATTTTTAGTGTAATAGATAGCGAACGAAATGATTTTGTATGTTATCCAAATCATGTTAAGATGTTTTATGCGAATTTGAATCGTAGTTTTTATGATGGACAAGATGGACAAATTTGGCGTAGTGTTAAAGGAACACAAATAGTTTTGGATTGTCAAATTTTATAAAATATTTTAGGATGCAAGTATGCTGGAATGAATCTCTCGGAATTTCAAATAAACGAAAATGATCGAGACATTTCATCACATCTTTGAAGGGGATGACAATTTTGGATTCAAAAATCGTTATTTTCATCCAAAAGCAAGAATTGTTAACCTTCTTATTCAACACACCCTTATACCAAGATCGGGAAACTGAAACAATCCAACTTTGAAAGTTTGCAAATCTCTTTTTGCAATTTTTGGAAATTATGATATCAATTGGGCTTAAGTTATTTTGGATGAGCTAAGGCCCAAGAATTAATATGGGTGAAAACACATTATATCATGGAGTTTATCTCACTCGGATTTTTAATTACTTTGTAGTTGATTTCAAAAGTGAAGAATTTATAATAGAAAAGTGTTCAAACATGGAAACATTTCCCTTATGCAAATTCCATTAGTGTTTCAACCATATGAAACACTTACGGAAAAGGAAGAAAGGATTGCTCACGAAGAGATGGAAGAAATGGAGGAAGAAGAATAAGAAGAGGAAAAGGAAGGAATGGAAATTGAAGATGAGGAACAGGAAGATTAAGAAACTTTCTTAGAGAGTATTGAATATACTACTAATGCCGTTAATCCATCGAATAAGACCATTCTCAATAATCAAAGAATTATAATGGAAAATCAAAAGACACTGAAAAGATCAATGAGTAAGAAAATGGATAAGATTTCCACTAAAATCAACAAGTTTTTCGTGAAAGTTCATAGAAAACTTAGACTATCATCTTCTTCATCTTCATCTAATTAGTTTTAGTGCATGTTATCTTGTTTTCTCCAAGATCTATCCATGTATTTTCCTTTATTCTAGTTAATATTATATTATTTTATGTAATGTTGACTAGAATCATTAATGAAATTTTTTATTTTCTTTATTCAACTTCACTTGTCTCTATAATTTCTTGTTTTCATAATACAAATTTTAGTTACATAGTTTTGTTCATAATATTCAAAACAAAGAAAATTGTCACTTTAGTCAGAGGCATGTCGACATACCCCATTCCCCAATGTCGACAAGTAACTGGCAGAAAGTAGTTACACTTTCAAATTTTAATTTCATGTAACTAACTTGTGTCTATTCATTTTAATCAACTTTCTACCCCTATTTATACCTGTTTCTTCCAGAATAAATTATCAAACTTTATTTCTAATCACTCCTATTCATATTTCTTTCTATTTCTTGAATTATGGCTTCTCTGATTAAGAATCTAAGTGAAAATTTTGAAGATACTCTCACTTCCTCCAAGAATATCCTTACATTCATACTTCGTAATCAGCGCCACTTAGAATTGAGTCAAACACAGATGATCGAGGAGCAAGAAAGACATTTCGACGCCCTTTGTTGGATGATCCCAGCCCTTAACAAGGACGATCTTGAAGAAAATCCACCAGTCACTCTCGACAAAGATAAAGAAGAATGGGATGCCATCAAAGTAGACCCTATCTTTGGAGAAGATGGATGGGTGGAAGTGCCACGGAATGTCTAATCATTCTATATGTTATTTGTTTGATTTGATTGGTGTGTTTTAAACTTGATTGACTTGACTTATTTAAAACATTTGATGTGGTTTGTACATATGATTGAATTAAATAATTATTGTAAATATGATTGGATGATGATTGATTTACTTCTGGATTACACTTATGATCACATTTCACATTTATGATCGCATTTCGTACTTATGATCACACTTAGCACTTATTACACTTATATACGGATTACTATATTGTATTATGGTTGATTATCTTATATCAAGTTTAGGGAATTTATTAGTAAGAAGTTTTTGTAGATGACAAAGGGAGAGAAGTTATAAAATAGTAGTTGGCTTGGAGTAAGGGGGAATTATGATTGGAGTAAGGGGGATTCATGGAGTAAGGGGAGGTTATGACAGGTGTTATGGTATGGTAAGTATATTTTATAAATACAGGTTGTCATCACCAAAAAGGGGGAGATTATTAGGAACTGAGATGTTGGTTTTGATGACAACAACCTTTTTAACTTATCTTATTATAAAATATATACTAACACTATTGTCTAGATAGATATGTATATGCATAATATATGTATATATATATATATATGTAGGTATTGATAACTGAAGACTGATCGGTATAAAGACTCAAGGCTCAAGATTCAAAATGGAGATATCAAGATTGAAGACTCTAGAGTATCAAGATTAATATTTCAACATAAATGTCTAGCTTTTGTTAAAACTTCATAATAGCATGGAAATCTTCATTCCAAATTCCATTTGGGATGGAAGCCATTTCTACCTTCTTAGTGGCTTACAAAACCCACGATAAGTAGCTTACAAACCTACGACAAGTGGCCTACAAACCCACGAACATCCTGGTTTTGTACAAGTTCTCGAGTCCTGATGTGATGAAATATTCTGCAGAAATAAGCTTGCAAAACTACTTCAAAATGGTTTTTAAAAATGATTTTCAAAACTGCTTTTCAAAATGTTTTAGCTTTCAAAATTATCTTTTCAAATGATTTTCAAAAATATGTTCTAGCCTTAAAATATTCTTTGTTTTTGTTTTAAAATAAATTCTTTTTTTCATATTTTCAAAAGAATCAATTTTCAAAAGAGGTGTCTATCTGTTTAAATCTCTTCACGAATGGTTATGACCGTTAATGGACTATAAATAGCCTTCACAAACGAATTTTTTAACTAACTATTTTCTTTACTCCTTCTCCAACGACCCATATTCTAAAATTTTTATATTTTTAAGATTGTGCCGAAATTCTGCCAAATTCTCAAGTGAATCAAATTAGAATCTGATTCTTGTTTGATTCTCTACCCTCTCTCAAAGATCAAAGTGCTATTCAGAGTTATAGGATTAATTTGCAATCAAAAGTTTATTGAGTCTCTCTATAAGATGTGGTTGTGCCTGGAAATCAATTGGGTGTTCTTATGTCCCGTAAATCAAAAGAGTTTTCCCCAGACTCAAAGACAAGGGTACCTCAAGCCTTTAGAAATTGAGGATTGTAATCTCGACATTGGTATAATAAAAATCTGTACGAGGTGTTTGCCTTGGTACAGGACTGGACATAGGGTAACTATAACCAGTATAAAATCCGGTATGTTCTTTCCTTTTACTATTTTTTATTTACTTTCTGCATCTGTGTTTGATTCTGTGATTGTTCTGTAGTTAAGTTCTACTTTTGTTTGTGTCATAATTTTAATTTAGTCCATATAAGTCTCAGAATCCATTAAACGCTAAGCTCTTTCTTTGACTCAGGAGGGCGTTCCACCATACAACCCCCTCTAGTGTTAAAGTAGCCTTAAGATCCTTAATTCGCACTCCCTTTCACGCCCCTCACATTTGCCACTAAGGTGGATGGTTCCTTAAGATTTTGTGCTGATTATTCAAAAAAATATCCTTTGTCTAGAATCAATGACTTATTTGATCAGCTTCATGGAGCTCATGTATTCTCTTAGTTTGACCTTGCTACAGATTTTCATCCGTTGATGGTAGCAGAAGAAAGTGTACCCTTGATAGCTTTCCGTTCTGATTGATTTTATGAGTGGTTGATTATGCCATTTGGTCTAACCAATGCTTCAGCTTATTTTGTTAACTTAATGAATCATATCTTTTGCAGTGTCTTGAACATGTTTATGTTTGTTTTCATTGGTGATATTCTAGTTTATTCCATGACCAAGGAGGAGCATTCTCGGCATTTGAGAATTGTATTGGAGACTTTAATAGAACGGTTTCTTAAGGCAAAGTTCTCAAAATTTTACTTCTGGTGGTAGGATGTTTGGTTTTTGGGGCATGTTGTTTTCTAAGATGGTATTTTTTTTGATTCGGCAAAGGTTACTACCGTTCAAGATTGGAAAAGACCTGAAACGTAACATAAATTCGAAGCTTCTTGAGTTTGGTTGGTTATTATCATATGTTCATTTAGGATTTTTCCAAGATTGCTTCACCACTTACAACTTTGACAAAGAAAGATGTCTAATTCGTTTAGACGCAAAAATGCGAAATTGCATTTAGCGAGTTGATGGAGAAGTTGACTAGTGCCCCAGTTCTGACTATTCCGGACGTAGATGAAGGTCTTATTGTTTACACTGATGTTTGTGGAGAAGGATTGGGTGTTGTACGATGCAACATGCGAAGTTGGTTGCTTATGCTAGTAGGCGGTTGAAGCCACATGAGACTAGATATGCAACGCATGATAAAGAGCTTTTGGCAATAATCTTTATGATAAAGATGTGGAGGCATCATTTGTTAGGTGAGAAGTTTGAACTTTATTCAGACCATAAATATTTGAAGTGTCTTTTTATATAGAAGGACTTAAACTTAAGGTGGCAGCGTTGGTTGGAGTCTCTTGTAGCATATAATCATGAGATTTCATATATGCTGGGGAAAGTTTATGTGGTAGCTGATGCACTGAGCAAGAAGTATGCTATTATGGCTAATATGGAGATTCGACTAGTTGGAACTGGGCTAGCCCTCAGCAGAAGAAATATATGGATTTTAAAAAATTTACCATTTTGGCTCATTGACGGGTCTATGAAGTCTAACTGCATTTAGATCTTATCTAAATTTTCTCTTAAATAAAATCAATATTTTATTTAATTTGGTAAACAAATTTCAAAAGGGCTTTAATATTATTTAAATTTATATGAATGAGTGTATCAAATACACCCTTGTGTGTAGTAGTTACTTATTAAAATAAATATGAGAAAGTAAGCTTTAGTTTCCTTTTCTAATAGTTATGCAGTTAATTAAGAAAATAGATAACATTAATTAGAGAGAGAAAAACATCGTATCTCTCTATCTCTGATTAGATTGGTAATAGGTTAAATAAACATGTTACATTTCAATTGAATGTTTTATTTGTAAAGCATTAATTCAATTTAATTTGATTAATTGCAAACGATTGTGAGCACATCACATGCGCCTAGGTGTATAGTGTAAGTGCAACATATAAAAGTGTAAAAAATTAATGTAAACATTTCTTAAATTTTGGGATTTACACCACAATGGTCACATTTTCCATCTATGTATGCCTTTGTCGTCCTAAACATGAACCGTTTTATTTATTTATTGATATATAAAACATATATATACACGCATACTGTAAATACACACACACACACACACACACACACACACACACACATATATAATTAATGTTTAGCATAACAATGCAAATAAAATAGATTCCTTTTCAATTACTAGTAGTAAATCAAAGAATATTACGATTAATGAAAAGTTTAAAACTCTTGTGAAAATAATCCTTCCTTTTAAGCAAATATTTAATTTTTAATCAGATGGAGCTGCAAATAATGGAATATATCATTGATTTAACATTTTCCTTTTCTTTTAGAAAGAAGAGTTTATTATAGAATGATTTGAAACATGATATTTAAAAATCTATTAATTGGATGACAGTATTACCAAGTTTTAATTACATAGAAGCCAATGTCTAATTATTCAACCATAAACTTTTTGATATGAAAAACTGAATTATAAATATAAAATCTAAAGTTAAATTATGTTTTTTATTTTAACAACAACAAAAGACATAGGCATATATAGATTTGAGATAAGAAGATCTAGATCTAGATTAAACAAACATAGTAAACAATCACAAAGAGTACATAATATAAAATTAAGAAGGTCCAGATCTAGGTTAGATTAACACATCAAATAATTATACATGAAAGAGAAAATGAGATATTGTAATTCATAACAAAATAGCAGTGAACAAAAAAACATTCTATGTTTTAACAAGATAGAACAATTGATTCAAGCAAGGGAATGGAGATATTCAAATCAAGATTCAAACTCACAAGTATGAGTAGAAGGGACAGACAGAGATTGAGAAAATAATTATAAGATATGTAATTATCAAATTACACACACATATAATAACCTTAGGATAAAGCATGTAGAAACATCTTGAATGATAGAAGAATACCTAGATCTAATTTATTAGTCTCTAGATCCGATAAACCTTGCCCTTCATCACACCTTAATGTAACAACCCTAATTTTGAGTAACATTATTTATAACATTTTACTAGTTAAATAAAATAAATAAAAAAATGTAAGTTGGTTAAGGGATTGAGATTTGTATAATAAAGGGGAGCTGTGCCTAGTTGAACTAATGAATTAAATGGAATTTAAAATGAAATGAGTTAGGGAATTAGATAAGGGGCAAATAGAAATAAATCTTATTCTTATACCATAAACCCTCACACCACTTCATTTTACACATTCAAGTTAAAATCTAAACCTAGAGAGACCAGCCACCCTTAGGGGAAGCAAGAAGAAGAGAAGCTAAAAGTTAAAAGAAGAAAGCTTAATCAAACTTATTCAAGATCAAATCTCAACTCCTTAACAAAGCTAAAGATGAATAATTGTTACATCTCATATTTTGATGTTACTGTTTCTATAATCAGATTCGAATGTTTTTGCAAGTATATTTCCATGTTTTTAACGTTATATATATATATATATATATATATATATATAAACACACACATATATGCTTGTTGATGAATTATGCTTATGCATATTGATTTTATGAAATGTTTTGAATTGAAAAACCTATCAAATGACATCCATATGCCTTGCGATTTTAATATATGGTCAGAAATGATATTTTAGAGAAGGGTTTCAAGTTTCATAAATTTTTGAATTAGTGTGGATTTATTATTAATTTTCTAGCGAAGAAAATGGGTTAATTGGGTTTAAAATTAATTACGGCTAAATTATATTGCTTTAGGTCAGAAATTTATATATGTTAGTATATTTAAAATGATTTATGGGAATTTTTGTAGAATTTTCCTAAGTGTTTTTATAAGTATATAAAATTATTTAAGGCATGGGACTTAAATGTTTTATATATTTATAAAAGGAGAAGGGGTATTTCGTAGATAATTTAAGTTATTTAACTCTGGAATTTCGGCAGCACTTTTAGAAATGATTTTGAAAAGGATAATGGTTAACCAATCATATGTTGACAAACAAGACAGTTTAGTTGAAAAGAATTACCTTTAAAAGATAAAAATCAATTTAACTTTAATTCTGCTGTTTCGTCGCTTTCAGACCTAACTTTCTACCATATACTTCCGCCTCCATCTCCATCGAAACCAATGCACATGGTATCATAGACATGGTACATAGTGAATTGGACAAAGGCGAAAGATATTGGGTTGAAACAAGGGGTTCTGAAGGGGTCGAAGCCTTGCTTTGCTTTTTAAAGAAGATGCGCCTTCTTTGCATTCAAATAAGATGGCTTTCGACTTGGTCAGCTTCTTGGTCAAATTGTTTTAAAGAAAGAGGATTTCGAAATAGGTTGCGCTTTTGTTTTAATTAAATGCTTTCGAAGGGGTCGAAATCCCTCCCTACCGCGATTTTACCTTTTAAAGTAGTGCCTCCGACAGGGTCCCTTTGTTTTAAAAGTTAGAGCCGCTTCTCCAAAGCTTTCGAAGGGATAGGTTTCGACTCCATCCACTTCTTTACTTAGGAAATTGCTTTCAAAAGAGTTGCTTTCGACTTAGTTGTTTTAAGACACTTTTTATGCTTTGAAAGTTAACCTAAAGGTTTCGAAAGGAGTGGTTTTGAATGATTTCGAAATGTTGTTCCACATATTTTAACTTGAATCTAGTGCTTTCAAAAGGTTTGTTTAAATAGTATACTTTATTGCTTTCGAAAGGAAACAAGAAAAGTTTCCGAAGGGGAGGTCCCTTATATATAAGGTTTCGATGTGGTGATTCCCCAGTGTTTTCGAAAGGTTTACCTTAATGTTTAAATGGAAGGATTCCAAAGGTTTTGAAAGGCATACTTAAATAGAAGAGGATGTCTAAGGTTTATAACGCTTTCGAAGAAGATGTTTTCAACGTTTTCGAAAGGACTATTGTCAATGGTTTCAAAAGATATGCTTTGTCCTTTAGGCCTAAGGTTATAAAGTAAAGTAGTTTACTTGTGTCGAAATTGGTACTTTCAATGGTTTGAAAGAGATTGTTTAAAGGGTTAAACAATGGTTTCAAATACTTTCATAAACAATATTTTGTGTAAAGCTGTAACGACTCGAAATTTTGGATATTTGAAACTGGAATATTTAATTGATTTTAAATATTTATTCCAATTTCAAATATCCAAAATTTCAGATTGTCACATTCCTCACCCTTAAAAGAATTTCATCCCTGAAATTACTAGTTCAGAAGAATGGTCCAACCCATTTACTATTTTCCTAAAACCATACTTTTTTGAACAACTTCCCAAATTTTTTTTACTAAGAACACGCCATTACTCTTACTAACTTTCCAAACTCAATCATAGGTTCCAAATAATATCACTTACTCAACGATTCAAATTATAATTCAAAACCAAATTTCAAATTATCCAAAAAAATTAACAGGCTTAAACTCCAGATTTCATATTTTACCCAATTTCCAATTATTTAATTCAATAATTAAATCACCCAATAAATCGTTATATTTGAAATTCAAGTTAAAAATTAACTTGTAAATATTTAAAATCAATTAAATATTCCAATTTCAAATATCCAAAATTTCTGGGTCGTCACAAAAGCATATAACATGGCAAAGAGATTTGAATAAAGCAAATAGTATGTCTTCCTTGTATAAATATTATTTAAAGGGTTAAATCATTTTGAAAAGGTTTTCAAGAAAAATTTAAAGGATAGTTAACCATAAGTAAATGACTCAGATATTATTATACAAGCTGGACTGGTATAGGTCACGCCCTATACATTAGCTATAAGCCCCAACTAATTTAGTCCAAAATTCCAATGTATAGGGCTTAGTCACAGGTAAGACTTAAATGATGGTTACACACAGAAAGGAATATATATGTATAGACAAGAAGGATAGTTTATTGGTAAGCCTGAAAAACCATTAGGATCAGGTGATCCTCTGAGAAGTTAGTTAAGGACAGACCATCCAGAAGTATGTCTAATAGTTGTTAGATAATTTGTTTAGTTTGTTTGGTAGGCCCAAGTCAGCCATAGGTTAGTAGTTAGCCCAATAAAACTACATTGTTCGGACCTACGGTCTATTTATTACCTCTTTTAAGCATATATGATATTTGCTATTATTGATATAATCAGTTTGATTAACCAGTTTTGGTTACAGGTCTTTGATTTACAAAAAGATATTTTTAAAGGGATATTAGTGACAGGAAACCCATTCCGCTAAGCGGTGCGGTCTCACTTAATATCAGTAAACACAGATGTAATTGTATTATTCACTCGAGGCTTTATATCTGACTCGAAGTTTATGTTTTTCCCCTTAAACTCTAAGGTGTTTAAAATTAATTTGAGTAGATTAAGAGTTTGGGTTTACATGTTTAGTAGGAAGGCGAATAAAGCTTCTAGAGACGAGCAGGAGGCTGATGTTAGCTATATTTAGGAGTTATTTTGTTTTATTTCCGTTGTGTTATATAAAGTCTGATATGACTATTTAGTACTCTGATTAATCCAGGTGGCATCTTCATATGTCGCTCTTGGCGCATTTATGTAATAATTATATTGTAACTCCCCGCCTTTTTATACACTTTAAATCGACGATAAACCACACACGTCAGACTTAAACCATACAGAAGGGAGGATTGTTATGAGGTAAATAAGAAAAGCAGAGGAGAGAAAAAAATAGAATCTTACAGCGGAACGATAAAATATAATAATCAGTATACAGTTCATAAAACTGTTTTATAAAATATTTAATTTTTCTCTATACAATAATATCAGAGTTCACATACCAAAGGAGAATAACAATGCAGCGGAATAAAATGGTGTAGTGGAATAATATAGTAGACAATAGTAATATAAATCTTCGTCCTCGTCCTCCAGAGCTATAGTCTTCGAATCCTGAAATGCTCAGGCTGACCCGAGCAAATTGAAAAGACAAAACACTCGAGTCAGAACTAAAATATCTTATGTGAGTTAAATTAGCAGAAATAAATATGAGTGCAGTAACTTAAGAGATGCTCGTGATTCACACCTCCTGAGGATCCGTTAAACTATTTACTATGTAGTAATATTTCGCTATTATAATAGTGTCTATTAGTAAAATAAACTTACTTTTAAATAGCGTTAAGGCTTTACATTTTCCACCTTAACACGTAACAATGCCAATAGTCTATACAGTACCGTAATACCTCCTGATCGGGAGGCTACCAGAGGATACTTGAGACGACCCGACTTTCCCACCACAGAAAATCACATCCTCTTGAAGAAAGAAAGGGATAGAAAAGAGAAAAGAAAGCGAAGAAAGAAGAAACAACATCAGAATCTCAACAGCGGAACGAATAAATTATATTAATAACATAAATATCACATAATTTACAATCATTATCAGAGTTATATTGATTACACATTACATACTAGACAGTTATAAACACCTGTCTAGTTATACAACTCAATACAAACAGAGAAACTATTTGAGAAACCAACACAACGAAACACTATATATCTACACGCTGAAGCCTCCTGCTCCATCGCTCCTCAACAATTCGTCAAAGCTAACATGAATCCCTTGGCTACTCGTAAAAATTTGAGTACTCAAGAGTTTAAGAAAACATAAGATAAACTCCGGGTCAGACATGGGTCTGGTGTGAGTAACAGGTCAAGGTTAGTTAATTTTTGAAAAACCTTTGAAAAGGAAAGGTATCACGTAAGACTTCCCACACATAAACATGGAGAAAAAAAATTTACTTTACGCAAACCAAAACATTTGATAGGAAATCCAATGATATTATAATAGTGTCTAGGGTTTTCAAGTAAAATACAGAAATAACTGGAATGCTTACATCTCACGTTCCAACATAGTTGGGCATAACTAATACGTACGACACCTATTTGAGATTGGATTCCATAAAATGGCAAGGCTACTGGGGTACCGCCCGTCACAGTACGTGGCCTAGATCACCGTACCGAGGAGCCACCCTAACTCCCCTGCAACATAAGGCCGGGACCATCCCTTACAGGACAGTCCCGAACATGACAACCCCGATAGTTGGAGCTCACAACTGTTCACACAGCCGAAATAAAAGGGACCTCTAGACAGGGGAAAATCTCGTCCTACTTGGACATGACCCACTTAGCCTTGCTGCACCTCCCCTGTTTTAGCCATTCCCGGTTGATGAGGCTTGAGGCTACGATTACCTTTACAGAACACATCACTTAGAATGCTCATCGTCCACCTGATGATGTTCTGAAAGCATTCAGTCCATACAAGTTCGTTTCGGGTTCAAACGAAACCGAAGGCATTATCTCGTTACACTCATTTTGGAATCATCCTCAAAGTTAACGACGATAACCCTTGCACTCTGAATCTTCATCTTCACTTGAGATTCACGACCTATCGTTAATTTGGATCGATGTGGTTTTCGGATATCCAAATCTAGAAACCCGATTCCGGTCTCATCGAAATCCAAAACGTGTCTTTTAAGGCCAAGTTGTTTTACGGTTTAAAACAATTCAATTTAATTATCTATATACACACAGATAGATAACTCACAAATCACAATGGAAAATCAACATTATCATTATAAATAGATGATCCACATTATCATTATAAACAGATAATCCATACTATCATTAAAATAGATAAACTATATTATCATCACAATGCAACCAAAGCATTCATACCACACAGCATTACTTATCTCATTTCTGAGATCACAAACCATTCAAGGCAATCAATATCATCCATTCATACATAAGCAAAGATTTACTTAATCACATCATCTATAATTAATTTAAAATGAATTAAATTAATTACCTCCTTCTCTAATTAATTTAAAGTGAATTAAATTAATTACTTCTTCTTTAATTAATTTAAAATAAATTAAATTAATTACTTCATCATTATAAATCTTGCTTATCTAACCATTACTAGTCAATAAAATTAAGCATTCAAATTAATCACCTTAATTAATCACCCTTGATGTAATTATCCTTTAATTAATTTCAAATTAATTATCCTTAACCAAAAACAGTAATTAACCTTTAATTACTTC
Organism: Allium cepa; assembly: GCA_030765085.1. Lineage (NCBI taxonomy): Eukaryota > Viridiplantae > Streptophyta > Magnoliopsida > Asparagales > Amaryllidaceae > Allium > Allium cepa. The sequence goes on along the minus strand of CM060934.1, from coordinate 620,570,983 downwards.
AATTAATTAATTAACTATAATTAATTACATTAATCCTTAATTAATTACTTTTAATCACTTATCATTGATTAATTAATCTTAATTAATTAATCCTTTATTACATCACTAATTGTATTAATTAATGATCCCTAATTATATTTTAATTACTTACTTTATTTAAATTAATTTCCTTAAGTAATTACTACAATTATTAATCATTCAAGATTAATCACATTCAATAATTAACTAACCTTAATTACTTCATTAAATAGATTAATTATTCCTTAATTAATTATCCTTAATTAATCCCTTGATTAATTATACAAAGTAATTATACTCACATTACTTTCATCTTTAAATCATCCTCAATTTATTACATTCTGTAATTACCAATTAATTACTTCACTAAGTAATTCCAATCATTAATTACATTAAGTAATTATCATCAAATCATTCAGTGTTTAAAATTAATTAATCAATTTAAACAATCACATTAAACTAAATTAATTATATTAAGTAATTAATTCCTTAATTACTTCCATTAAGTAATTACACTTAAACAATTCACAAATGATTATCATTAAATTAATTAATTAATCTAATTAATTATTAGATTTATCCACATTAATTAATTATTAAATAATCTCAAGTTAATGACCTTCATTAACCATTCTTTAATTACTTCTTTAAGTAATTAACTTTGATTAACCATTATTAATTAAAAATTAATTTATCTCTAATAATCCATTAATTAATCTTTAATTATTTAATTAATTAAGTGTTAACTGTAACTTAACTAATCCTAATTACTTGATTAATTAACCTTGATTATAACTTAAAGGCTTAATAAATAAATCTTTAATCATTAATTAATAATCTAATTAATGATCTTTAATTACAAATAGATTAATCCTTAATTAATTATTTATTTATCCCTAATCAATTAATTAATTAAATTAACTAATTATTCCTTAATTACCCCATTAATTTAATTAATTTCAAATCATTAATCTTAATTAAATTTTAAGATAAAAACATTCTTAATTATGACTAAATTGTCATTAACAAAAACATTTGAAAACAAATTTACTTTTGAATTTACTTAAAATTTCATTTCAAATATGAGATTTAAAAAGAATACAATTTAAACTTAAACAAAGTTTTAAACAATTTTAAAACCTTTTTAAGTTACATGGCAAAGAAATTCTTGTTTTATAAAGGAAAATTTATAAGAGTTTAAACTAAATTCATTTTTAAATTCAATTAATTAAATTTACACTTTAACATACAAAGTTGTTTAAATCTTTCAAATTTAAAACTTCTTTATTTCAAAAACTAAACTACATACTTAAATCATTAATTTCCAGAATTAAACTTCACTTTAAAACTTACTCATATTTTAAAAACTTCATTTTTTTATAAATTTAAACTATTAAGCATTTTTAAAGTAGTTAACAATTCAAGTTTAAAACTTTATTATTATTTAAACTAAGATTTAAATTTTAAACTTGGATTCTAGATTTCAAATTTTGATTTAAAACTTAGTTAAACTCTAGCTTTCATTTAAAAACTTTAGTTTTAATTTTTTTTAAACAAACAGTACAGGTTTTGTTAAAACCTGTAACCTCTTTAAACCGAAGCCCATTCACAAATTGCTTCGAGTTCAAAGCCCAACCTACCCGAGCATACTACCCCACAACTTCCAGTCAAAACAGAGATTTACTCGAGTACAAAACTCTGGCAAACCCAACATCACAAGACACTAGTGCACCGTGCACATGCACGATGCCTCCGGTCATCTTCGATCATCGACGATGATCTTCCCACATCCACAATCACTCAAACACCATACTCAATCATCAGATTATCCTCAACCCAACTCGAAACTGAATTCGAGTTTCAAAACTAAACCTGGAACAACAGAACTACTCGAACCCAAAACCTGGCAACGCTTCGCTCCCCACTCTCCGACCATCTGAAAGTTTACAACTCCGGCCTCGACTTCATCTATTACCCAGCTATCATTCCCCAAAATCTCATAACACTCGATTAACCACACGTGCCATAGTGATCGATTTATCAAACCCATCAAAAACTAGGGTTCGAGGAAGAATCTCTCTGCTGCAACCTCCATGGAGAATTACATCACCATCCAATATTTTTCCACCAATCTCCAGTCATTCCTCTACCTCCAGGTGGAAACCCGATCCCCATATCCAAGTAGATCACCAGAAAATCAAGAATTTCCATATTATGTTCAAACCAGAGCTGCACCTAAACCTCTTTACTAAAAATTATAGTTTTTGTTTTAAAAATCATATTTTGATTTTAGCATTCAATTTATATTCATGAATCCAGAAAACCGGATGATTAAATTTTCAGTTAACTTTGAACTTGCTCAATTGTTTGGTTTTCCAAAGCCAATCCCAGTTTATTATTAACTTAATTCAATTTTAAACTTACTTTATAACTTAAACAAACAATTATTGTCTGTAAACTAAATCCTAACAGAAATTGAATAAAAAAGAATATGAATTTAAAACAAACAGGTTTACTGGAAAAACATAAATAGAGGATATTCAAATATCATGCATACAGCAGATTAAATTCACATGTATATACACTAATATTTATCATAGAAATAGCAGGCAACCAGATAAAATTTTAGATTTTTAAAAGTTACTCACAGATTTTAGAAGAAGACAGAGCCTCAGGTTTTTTTTGAAAACAGCCTTTGAAAACTTGAACTCCATTAAACTGAAATGCTCCTGATGCTTTGAACTCTAAGATCTTGATTTGCTTTGAAAATGCAGATTTGCATGCAGAACAAATTTTCCAGATTACAGGAAAAAAAATGATGCAGGCTTTGCATATTGAAATTAATTGCAGGGATTTGGATTTTATATAAAGAGTTTTTAACAGATCTTGGTTTTGAAGGGTTGTTTACAGATTTTAGAAAATGATTCAGGGTAATGATTTACATTTTTAAACTGAGGATTTGAAGAGGATAACAAGTTTACTTGATTATAGATTTTGAATCTAAAAATGGTTTTCATGTTTTCAGATTTGTTTTCTTAACTTCTGAACTATGAAGTTAGAAAAAAGAAAAAAAATGAGAGGCAAATGCATTTATATAAGTGGATTTTGAGATTTAATAAAATAAAGAAAATGAATAAATAAGGACACTTGTCTAAAAACATAACGTTTGTCAAAACATTTGCTTAAAAATTTACACTTGTTATATTAGGCTTAATACTTACATTTGTTACTTAAGTTGTTAATTACTTTATTCTTAAATGAAAATAAACGTATTAACTTAATTCATTAAATACTTATCTATATAATGACTTATGTAAATGTATAAGTGCATTTCTTATTAAAGAAAATGAAATAAAACAAATTATATAAAAATGAAAGCTTACTCAAATAATTTAAATATGTTTATTCTTTTGAATTTCAAAATTAATTCAAATTCAAATTCTACTATACTTTACAAATCCAATTTAAAGCTAATTTATATCATATACAAATTTAAAATAGAAATTCTATTAACCTATCTATCTTTTTTACAATTATTACTATTTGAAAATAACAACTAAATAAAATCTATTTATAAAAATAACACATATTTATTATTGTTTGAAAATAATTAATTGCTAATTTTTAAACAATTTATAAAAGAAATTATTTCTTTACTTATAAATTACTTATTTTATTAAGCTATATTTTAAAAAGAAAACAAAAGAAACCTTTTTGTTAATTAATTTAAATTTAAAACTTAAGCCAAAATCATTTTAAACATTTAAACATCTATCACAATTTAAAATCATATACTTATTTATTTAATAACTTTGAAAAACTTAATATTAAATTAAATCAAAATTTCCAAATTATTAATATATATTAGAATTTAAAATCAAGATTCATTTATTAAATTTAAACCAAGATTATTTATTTAATAACTTTGAAAAGCTTTATATTAAATAAAAACAAATTTCCAAAAAATGCTTTATTCATTAAATTTAAAACAAAAGCTAATCTATTTACAATATAAACCACATATTTATATTATAAATAGAAACCAATTATTAGTTTTAAAAGATGAAATCTACTAATTAAATATTTATTAAAGAAGATTTTTAAATCAATTCAAATTTTGTTAACAAAAATTATCAAATCAATTTCAATTTTTAATACAGATTATTAAATGGATATTGTCAAAAATTCCGGGATATTACAATCCTTCCCCCTTAAAAGAATTTCATCCCCGAAATTTAAAACAAAGGTAATTTAATAATCTCTTTAATGATTTTAATTTTAAAACACAAGCATTTATCAAACATATGCTAACAACCATAGCAACCAATTCATCCAATCAAACAAATCTAACTATCCAGACAAAATTCTGGATAGAATTTCCTCGAGTATCCCAAGTGTAAACACCGGGATACTCGCTCTAAAGAATCCAAACAATCAATATTACTAAGCTACAGAGCTCCTACTCAACAATATCTACAAAACTCGACAGGATATCAAACTACAGACGAGTCTGACTCAACAACCAAAACTCCCAAACTGCTGGTTCAAAAACCAGAGATAGATCATACACGTATTCCCTCAAAGATACGTGAAACTCATCGAATCCCATTTATCCAAACTGGCAATTCAATCCTGAAGACAAAACACTTATACACAGAAAAGATCCAAAACACTTCAGAGCTAACTTCCCAACCTTACCCAATCTTATGGCTCCCTTTTTGTTTGGAGAAAACTTATCCAAAATCAAATTTCTTACTTCAGAATCCAAATTCTTTCATCTCTTATCCACAAAAGTCTCCAGACGATCCTGGGCTGCCTACATCTTTACTGATTAGCTCAACCTTCGCTAATGCCTCTAGAAACAAACTAAACCAATCAACTCAACAAAATGATCTTCTCACGATCAATCCAAAATCAAGAACTCAAACTCTACTCCTCAAATATCAGAAGACTAAACTCACATCTCTTGATCGGAAAAGAAAATTACATGCACTTCCAAACTGCTTCCGTTGCATAACTCTGATCCGAAGTAGATAAAATGCTGATGAAGAACACGAGCACAAACTAGACAACGCATCCCATAAATATGGCTCAACAGATCCATAAAGAAAACTCAGAAGTTCCTCCAAAAACCTGAGCTGCAACACCAACTCAATCTCAAGGAACCATCCTTCTACTAAACTGAACCACCGGTACCACTCCTAGGATCCTAGTCGATATGAAAACTCAATCTACAGATGCGGACAGGCCTCTGACTTTCTCGAAGACATCTGGAAAAACTATGATAACCCAAGAGAACACTCAGACAATCGCAAGTCACTTTTGCGATCAACCCAACCTAATATCCAAAGAAAACTGTTCTCCCTTTACCAAACAGAACAACTTACACTTATCTAGCCAATCCATCGAAGAAACGGATCCACTCTGCTGCTTCTGAACTCTTTCTTCCGAAAATTGCTAATCCAAAAGACTCCCCGACGACATACAGAACACTCTGAGCTGCACTGCTTCCACAGATGCCAATGACTTCCTAATCCAAAGCTCTTCGAGAAACTCGGACCTCAAACCAAACAGAAACACCATGATGAACTCAGCCACCGATGCAAACCTACTTCCTTAAACTTGTTCCAAAGAAAACTTCTTCGGAAACATTCATAGTCACTGCATCTCATCACGCAGCTACTACTTCCTGAGGTATCAAGATACCATCAGTGCTTCTGCCTAACCGACAGATCCAAACTCTACTCATCCAACTTCTAAAATAGACTCCGAACCTTAACAGGCTTCCTTCAGAGATTGATGAAATCCATACACCACTGCAAAATTCACTCGAGACGGTATTAGATCCACAGTCTCGACAGATACACTTCCAACCTCAAAACATTCAAACTCCAACCAATGGTAGTCGTGTTACACACACCACTACCCCATCTACCTTTACAACTTATATTGGAAAACCTGAACAGGTAACCCAACAGATAGGTAGAAACAAATATATATAAATATATTTAAAAATTACAAATACGCTCTCTCAACATAGACACCACTCCATAGCCTAGGTATTCACTCAACCTAGCGCTCTGATACCAAATGAGATGACCCGACTTTCTCACCATAGAAAATCACATCATCTTGAAGAAAGAAAGGGATAGAAAAGAGAAAAGAAAGAGAAGAAAGAAGAAACAACATCAGAATCTCAACAGCGGAACGAATAAATAATATTAATAACATAAATATTACATAGTTTACAACCATTATCAGAGTTACATAGATTATACATCACATACTAGACAGTTATAAACACCCGTTTAGTTATACAACTCAATATAAACAGAGAAACTATTCAGAGAAACCAACACAGCGTAACACTATATATCTATATGCTGAAGCCTCCTGCTCCATCGCTCCTCCATAATTCTTCAAAGCTAACCTGAATCCCTTGGCTACACGTAAAAATTTGAGTACCCAAGAGTTTAAGAAAACAGAAGATAAACTCCGGGTCAGGCATGGGTCTGGTGTGAGTAACAGGATAAGGTTACTTAACTTATGAAAAACCTTTGAAAAGGAAAGGTATCACGTAAGACTTCCCATACATAAACATAGAAAAGTTTTTACCTTACGCTAACCAAAACATTTGATAGGAAATCCAGTGATATTATAATAGTGTCTAGGTTTTTCAACTAAAATACAGAAATAGCTGGAATGCTTACATCTCACGTTCCAACGTAGTTGTGCACAACTAATACATACAGAACTTATTGGAGATTGGATTCCATACAATGGAAGGGCTACTGGGGTACCGCCCGTCACAGTACGTGGCCTAGATCACCGTACCGAGGAGCCACCCTAACTCCCTTGCAACATAAGGCCGGGGCCATTCCTTACTGGACAGTCCCGAACAAGACAACCCCGACAGTTGGAGCTCACAACTGTCCACACAGCCGAAATAAAAGGGACCTCTAGACAGGGGAAAATCTCGTCCTACTTGGACATGACCCACTTAGCCTTGCTGCACCTCCCCTGTTTTAGCCGTTCCCGATTGATGAGGCCTGAGGCTACGATTACCTTTATAGAACACATCATTTAGAATGCTCACCGTCCACCTGACGATGTTCTGAAAGCATTCAACCCATACAAGTTCGTTTCGGGTTCGAACGAAACCGAAGGCATTATATCGTTACACTCATTTTGGAATCACCCTCAAAGTTAACGACGATAACCCTTGCACTCTGAATCTTCATCTTCACTTGAGATTCATGACCTATCGTTAATTTGGATCGATGTGGTTTTCAAATATCCAAATTTGAAAACTCGATCCCGGTCTCATCGAAATCCAAAACGTGTCTTCTAAGGCTAAATTGTTTTAAGATTTAAAATAATTCAATTTAATTATCTATATACACACAGATAGATAACTCACAAACACAATAGAAAATCAACATTATCATTATAAACAGATGATCCACATTATCATTATAAACAGATAATCCATATTATCATCAAAATAGATAATCTATATTATCATCACAATGCAACCAAAGCATTCATACCGCACAGCATTACTTATCTCATTTCTGAGATCACAAACCATTCAAGGCATTCAATATCATCTATTCATACATAAGCAAAGATTTACTTAATCACATCATCTATAATTTTTAAAATGAATTAAATTAATTACCTCTATCTCTAATTAATTTAAAGTGAATTAAATTAATTACTTCTTCTTTAATGAATTTAAAATAAATTAAATTAATTACTTCATCATTATAAATCCTGCTTATCTAACCATTACAAGTCAATAAATTAAGCATTCAAATTAATCACCTTAATTAATCACCCTTGATGTAATTATCCTTTAATTACATTTGTAAATTATCCTTTAATTAATTTCACAAATTAATTATCCTTAACCAAAAACAGTAATTAACCTTTAATTACTGTTGAATATGCGCTTATATGATTTTTGTTTGATGATAATAAACATAAATACATTCGTTTAAATGTATTTGTTAGTATTTATTAATGTACTATTTTATTTTTCATAGATTAAATAAATATTTGTTGAATAAAATAAATTACACAGAACTTGAATTCAAACAGAAATTTTATTCAAACAAATATTTATTACAATTTTGAATAGTACAAATTTAAGCTCTCACTATACATATACAATTTTGATTGTAATTGCATCACAATTCAATTTACATAAATGCCTCACTACATATCACTCACACTCGTAGTTTATCCTCAAGTTCATTCCAGTTAGAATCCAGCATCTAAGCAATCTGCAAAAATATTCACTAACGCAGTAAAATTGAAAAAGAAATATTTTTGCAATATAAAATGAAATATGATTTTTGAAAATATGATTTGCCTCAGTTATTTGGGTTGTTGGTCATCATTCACATTTGAATTCATCATACACGAACAATGTGACATGCATAGTGTGTCACTGTACATGCCACAAGGCCGTGCACACCGATATACACTTGATAATGTTACAGGGACAGGTGGGCACAGGTCAAACCCAAATGAAAAGCCGGGTTCAACTCACGTGCAATATATTTAAAATCACGACACGAGCACAAGGTCAAACCCAAGTTTTTGAAACTGGATTCAACTCAAGTGAAATTTCAAAAATCAACATGAACGAATGTCAAAGACTAGACAATAGTGAAGAACACAAGGCATTGCAATTGCATAGCGACTGTATCAGTGACAAACATAATATATAAGAGTCAACAATCAAATGCAGCAATGCATGCAAGTGCAGACCAATGCAGACCAACTAGAATGAAGAACCAGAGACAAATGCACAATTCATATGAATACTGAAACAGTGCAAGATGGTCAGACTGCAAGAATGATACAAAGCGTACATGAATACAACTACAGGTACAAGGTAGCAGTTACAAGTAAACAGAGTGCATGCTACAAAAATTGACAGTTCAAAGCTCAAGTTCAATCCGAAAGCAACTCAACAGCACAGTGAAGTACAAAGAAACTGCAACAGATGCAGTGAAGCAAAAATATAGCAGCAATGTACATGTACCAATGATACAAGAGAAGTGAACAACAATGCAACAGTGTGGAAGTGAAACAGTGATGAAGCTGGAAATGCAAAGACTAGTGATGCAATGCAAATCAAAATAGAGAGTACAACTCACATGTACACCATGATATCAAGCTCAGTGAAACTCAAGCAAGTGCACAACTAAACCAACATGACAGCAAACAAATGCAAGTGACTCAAGCAACATGTCTAGTTACAACAAAGACCAAGTGCACAGTGAAAAGTATTCAATAATATAAAGCAATGCTTTGTGTACTAAATACATATGAACCAAGTTAATATGTACAACAAACAAGCACTGAAACAAAGATGGCCAGAGCCAAAGTTCACCATAAAGCCAGAAGAAATTAACAACTACAATTCGAGTATACTACAGAGATAAAACATAAATGGCCAGAGAAATGCACAAAGCTGCTACAGGGATGAACAGAAGGACCTTAAACAACATCGCATTAACAAAGTCAAATAAATTCGAATGTACAAGTCAAAGCGTGCAGTAAATCAAGTTCGAATTCGATGCAGATGATAAGCAACTCGAAATTCATGAATGTATCTTTGAAAAAGTCAAAAATCAAAAGAGGAAAGTCTCTGCCGTATTAATCAAGGAAAATCAAACGTTTGAAAATCAAAACCGTGTGTATCAAGTTGTAATAATATTAGGAAAGCAAAATTTAGGAAAGTATCGAACTGATTAGGGACTTGGAATTCATATAAATACCAAACGGCGAATCATCATCAGAGTGTGTGGAAAAATCGAATCAAATCCAAATATAAACCCAAGTTCATCATCGGCAATGCAGAGCTAACAAGAACAATCAGATTAAATCCTGACAAAGCAAAAGATACGAACAACGTACCAGAGGTAATTCGCAATCTCGAAGTCAATCAAGCAGCCGATCTCAAGAGACGATCAATTACAAAGCAAGGAAGTCAAGCAATTGTAATCGCCACCAACGAAACCCTAGTTTCTGAAAAGTAGACCGAAGCCCTAATTTAGTTGCAAAGAGGAAACGGCCGCCATTATCAAAAAGAATCGGGTTAAAGAAATAGAAATGGGCCGGCCTTGTTTTACAAAAGGGCTTTAGTTTATTTGTATAGAGTTTTGTTTTTATAAAGGGGGATTTAGTTGATATTAGGGTTTTAGGTTTAAAATTGTTTTTTAAGTTTGTTTTAAAATTTTCTTTTAAGGTTCAATTCTTGGTAAATCACCACCTAGGTTGTAGGTAGTGTCAGATTGTCTAGTTAGAATTAGTTTAGTGAGCAAGGTGTGTGAGTTTGCAAAACTCTATAGGCGGGAGCAGGGTTTGCGAGTTTGCAAAACTCTATAGGCGGGAGCAGGGGTTGTGAGTCTATTAGAGTGTTTGTAAGCGGGAGCAGGGTTTGCGAGTCTGTTAGAGTGTTTGTAAGCAGGAGACTGTTTAATTTTAATAGAAATCTGGGAATGCAGCAGTAGGCAGGGGTTGCCCAAGCTGGGTAAATTTTGTGTGTGATTTACTTTTCAGCATATTTATTTCTCTGCAGTTTGTTTTTGTCTTTAATTCGAGAAAATTTGCTATAACCCTATTCACCCCCCTCTAGGGTTAATCAAGATCCTCCAATTACTTCAATTAATTAATTAACTATAATTAATTACATTAATCCTTAATTAATTACATTAATTAATTACTTTTAGTCACTTATCATTGATTAATTAATCTTAATTAATTAATCCTTAATTACATCATTAATTGTATTAGTTAATGATCCCTAATTATATTTTAATTAATTACTTTATTTAAATTAATTTCCTTAAGTAATTAACCATAATTATTAATCATTCTAGATTAATCACATTCAGTAATTAACTAACCTTAATTACTTCATTAAATAAATAAATTATTCCTTAATTAATTATCCTTTATTAATCCCTTGATTAATAATACAAAGTAATTATACTCAAATTACTTTCATCTTTAAATCATCCTCAATTAATTACATTCTAATTACCAATTAATTACTTCACTAAGTAATTTCAATTCAGTAATTATATTAAGTAATTATCATCAAATCATTCAATATTTAAAATTAATTAAACTTAATTAATCAATTTAAACAATCACATTAAACTAAATTAATTATATTAAGTAATTAATTCCTTAATTACTTCCATTAAGTAATTACACTTAAACAATTCACAAATGATTATCATTAAATTAATTAATCTAATTAATTACTAAAATTAATCACATTAATTAATTATTAAATAATCTCAAGTTAATGACCTTCATTAACCATTCTTTAATTACTTCTTTAAGCAATTAACTTTGATTAACCATTATTAATTACAAATTAATTTATCTTTAATAATCCATTAATTAATCTCTAATTATTTAAATAATTAAGTGTTAACTGTAACTTAACTAATCCTAATTGCTTGATTAATTAACCTTGATTATAACTTAATTGCTTAATAAATAAATCTTTAATCATTAAGTAATAATCTAATTAATGATCTTTAATTACAAATAGATCAATCCTTAATCAATTATTTATTTATCCCTAATCAATTAATTAATTAAATTAACTAATTATACCTTAATTACCCCATTAATTTAATTAATTTCAAATCATTAATCTTAATTAAATTTTAAGATAAAAACATTCTTAATTATGACTAAATTGTCATTAACAAAAACATTTGAAAACAAATTTACTTTTGAATTTACTTAAAATTTCATTTCAAATATGAGATTTAAAATGAATGCAATTTAAACTTAAACAAAGTTTTAAACAATTTTAAAACCTTTTTAAGTTACATGGCAAAGAAATGCTTGCTTTATAAAAGAAAATTTATAAGAGTTTAAACTAAATTCATTTTTAAATTCAATTAATTAAATTTACACTTTAACATACAAAGTTGTTTAAATCTTTCAAATTTAAAACTTCTTTTATTTCAAAAACTGAACTACATAGTTAAATCTTTAATTTCCAGAATTAAACTTCACTTTAAAACTTACTCATATTTTAAAAACTTCATTTTTTTAATAAATTTAAACTACTTAACCAACTTATGTAAATGTATAAGTGCATTTCTTATTAAAGAAAATTAATTAATAAAAACATTTAAAATTCTATTTTGCATGAGAATTACATTTGTTAAATTTTGAATCACTCTAATAACATGTGTTAAGAGGATAGCTAAGTTTAGTGACAAATGTTAGAAAATATTACAAGTGTCACCTTTATAAATTATTTTCTTTAATTTCAATAAAACAAAAATTGTATCTATAAAAGGTTATTTCGTCTTCTTCATTTAAACTTTCCTATCTCATTTTCTAAAAAGCAAAGAATAAATCACTACTTCATCTACAAATCTGAAAAATCAATAAATTTCCACTCTCTCAAACAAAAACAAAAATTAAAACAAGAATCCAAGTTTATTTCAAACTTCCAAATCCACAAGCAAAATATACAAAATCCTGTAAAAATCAAATTCCAGTAAAAACCAAATCCAAAGCTCTCCTCAGTTTCAAATCTTAGATTGAATTCAAGTTGAAAGCCAAAAAAACAACTTCATCAGGCATTTCCAAGTTTTAAGATCTGTAGTCAGTTTTTCCAGATTTCAAATTTTTGGTCTCTGCTTGAAAAAAAAATCAGGTGAGTAAATTTTTATTAAGAAAAGTTTAAGTAAATAAATTTGTGCATGTGAATTCCTGAGATGTTTGATGTCTTGCATGTACATATATTTGTAAAATCTTTGTATATACGTTATATTAAACTATGCATGTATAAAACTATCTGATTCCTCTCTGTTTCAAAATTACAGAGTAAAAACTAAACAAAAATTCAAAATTTCCATCACAAATCACTGTTAGACTTTGAGTTACAAACGCGGTATGTTTATTTAAACAAAAATTAAAGTTTAAAATTTTATTCAAATAAAATTTGCTTGAATATCTTTTAAAAACAAGATGATACTGTAAATTTTTTAATAACATGATAAAAACAAGTATTGTAATTTGTTGATTCAACTTTATATCTCAAATCAACTCTGTAAAACATGATTTTTAAAGTAAAAATCATGATTTTTAGATTGGGTTTGAAGCAGTTTTTCGGTGATGACCAGAAGTTGTGTTTTGGGCAAATTCTGGTGGACGGAGGAGTTATGGTGGTCAAGGCTTCAACTGAAGGTGGAATGATGATGGGTGGTCACGGCAAAAATGATCGGAGGTGAACTCGAACGTTGAGGTGGCCGGACGACGTGAGATTAGGGTTTAAGTCCGGTGTTTGGTCGCGTTCGAAAATGGGGTGACTGGGAATTAAGGGATGGATCGAGTTGCGTAAGATTTAGGGGATAGTTGCATGGGAGGCATGCGGTGATGTGGCCGAAATTTCATGACGAACGATGGTCAGCATCGAGGGATTAATGGGTTTTCAGGCGAAGTGTTGCTCCAGGTGATGGGTGCGATCTACCTTGTTTTTGATTGAGGTCGCGTGATGACTGATCAGGGGTTGGTGTTAGATCATAGGTCGATGGGGAGTTTGCGCGCGGTGTCACGGGTGGTGGCGACGGCGTTGGTGCGTCGTGCACGTGCACGGTGTCAGTATTGTGTCAAAGAGGGTTGGTGTTAGGAGTAACTCGAAGTGATGATCGAGTAGGGGAGGTTCTGACTCGCGTTTTGGCTCGAGACGCTGTAGTTTTGTTCGTGCCTGGTTCGAGTGTGTTTGCTATTTTCCAGTTTCTTGAAATTGAAGTTTAGTTTTAACTTAAGCTAAAAGAAATAGGAAAGGAAGAAGGGGTATGGACTCAAGTTTGTTCGAGTTTGGGTCGGTCGAACCCAAAGCAAGTGATGTTTAAAAGTTTTTTAAAACTTGTTTTAAATTTTAAAATTTATTTAAACTACTTTATGATAATGTTAAACTATTTAATTTAAAGTAATTTATACTTTGATAACTAAATTTTTGAGATAATTTTGCATTCTTTTAAATTTAAAGTAATTAAGTTTAAACAAAATGGAAATGTTTTAAATATGTAATAATTTTAAGTAATTAATGAAATTGATTTGTTTCAAAGTTAATTAAGTTTTTATGGATTTAAGATTACATTAATTAATAAAGTAATTAAAGTTAAATTTATTAGTAATTTTAGATTAATTAATTTATAAAGGTGTAATTAATTAGTTATGGATTAATTAATTGATAATTAAGAATTAAATTAAATTATAACTAATAGATAATTAATTAAATAGTTAAAGATTAATTACAAAATGATTGGTAATTAAATAAGTGATTAGTGATTAATTAATTTATTATTAAGAATTAATTAATTCAACAATTAGGGTTATTTAATTAAGTAATTAAACATTAATTAATTTATAATTAATAGCTAATTAATTAGTGATTAAGACTTAATTAATTAAATGATTATGGTTAATTAATTTATAATTAATTAAGTAATTAAGATAAATTAGTTTATAATTTGTAATTAATTAAGAAATTAATTAAGCAATTAATTAAGATTAATTTATTGTTAAATAAGGATTAATTAGTAATCAATTAAGAAATGATTAATTTTTAATCAAGTTTCAATAATGAATTATTAGAGACTATTAATTGATAGTTAAAGATTAATTAATTAGTTAATTAAAGATTAATTAATTGATAATGAGGATAATTAAGAAGTGATTAAGTAATTAAATGGTTGTGATTAGTTAATTAATGATTGGTTAAGCAAGGTAAAGTGATTAATTCTTAAGTAATTAATTTAATTTGAATTAATTAAATTAATTATATTATGAATTAGAGATATTCTTGTCTTTGGATGATTGTTTTGAATTGAATATCTGGATTTGGTTGATATCTGTTGGATGATAGTCTAAGATATTCTGTGATGAGATATCGTATATATCTATGATAGATGTTTGTTATTGTCTGTGAATAATGCTGTGTGAAATCATTGTTTAAAATTGAATTGATTGTTTAAAACTTTAAACAACTTGACCTTTAAAATGGCGTTTGGATTTCGATGATATCGGGATTGGAAATCAAGTTTGATTATCCGAAAACCACATCGATCCAAGTTAAACGTTAGGTCGTGACATCTCAAATTGAAGATCGAGATTGAGTTTTAGAATGCAAAGGTTATTGTCGTTAACTCTGAGGGTGATTCCAAAATGAGTGTAACGAAATATTGCATGCGGTTTTGTTCGAACCCGGAGCGAACTTGTATGGATTGAATGCTTTCAGCACAGCGTCAAGTGGACGATGAGCATTCTAAGAGATGTGTTCTATAAAGGTAATCGTAGCCTCAAGCCTCATCAACCGGGAATGGCTAAAACAGGGGAGGTGCAGCAAGGCTAAGTGGGTCATGCCCAAGTAGGAAGAGATTTTCCCCTGTCTAGAAGTCCCTTATTATTTCGGCTGTGTGGGCAGTTGTTGGCCACAACTACGGGGTTGTCTTGTTCGGACTGTCCAGTAAGGGATGGATCCGGCTTTGTGTTCTAGGGGATCGAGAGAGGTCTCGGTACGGTGATCTAGGCCCCGTACTGTGACGGGCGGTACCCAAGTAACCCCGCCATTGTATAGAATCCAAACTCTAATAAGTGCATATACGGTTTTGATTGTGCCCAACTATGTTAGAACGTGAGACGTAAGCATTCCAGCTATTTCTATATTTTATTTTGAAAACCCTAGACCCTATTATAATATCACTGGATATTCTATCAAATGTTTGGTTCGCGTAAGGTAAAAACTTACCCATGTTTATGTGTGGGGAGTCTTACCTGATACCTTTTGTTTTCAAATGATTTTAAAGTTAAACAACTTTAACCTGTTTACTCACACCAGATCCATGTCTGACTCGGAGTTTATTTTGTTTTTCATAAACTCTTGGGTACTCAAATTTTTATGAGTAGCCAAGTGATCAGGTTGGGATTGACTAATGTTTTTGGAAGTTGGAGTTGGAGACCATACGTGCCTATCTATCCTTATCCCCCGTAGTGACATTTTGATGTTGTATTTTGGGTTTTATGGTTTGGCAGACTCTTATAAATGTCTAATGTAATGAAGTCGTATTATTTTGTGTACTCTGATATGTAAAACTATGTAATGGATATGTGTAATATTATATTTTGTTCTGTTTCCGCTATGAGATTCTGATGTTGTTGTTCTTTTCTTTCTATCTTTTCTATTTATATCTCTTTCTTTTCTTATTGATGATACGTCTTTCTGAGGATTGAAAGACGGGTCGTCATAGTTGCTATCATTATTCTTAATTAAATTTAAGATAAAAACATTCTTAATTATGACTAAATTGTCATTAACAAAAACATTTGAAAACAAATTTACTTTTGAATTTACTTAAAATTTCATTTCAATATGAGATTTAAAATGAATACAATTTAAACTTAAACAAAGTTTTAAACAATTTTAAAACCTTTTTAAGTTACATGGCAAAGAAATGCTTGTTTTATAAAGGAAAATTTATAAGAGTTTAAACTAAATTCATTTTTAAATTCAATTAATTAAACTTACACTTTAACATACAAAGTTGTTTAAATCATTTAAATTTAAAACTTCTTTTATTTCAAAAACTAAACTACATAATTAAATCTTTAATTTCCAGAATTAAACTTCACTTTAAAACTTACTCATATTTTAAAAACTTCATTTTTTTTGTAAATTCAAACTATTTAACCATTTTTAAAGTAGATAACAATTCAAGTTTAAAACTTTATTATTATTATTATTATTTTAAACTGAGATTTAAATTTTAAACTTGGATTTTAGATTTCAAATTTTGATTTAAAACTTAGTTAAACTCTAGCTTTCATTCAAAAACTTTAATTTTAATTTTTTTTTAAACAAACAGTACAGGTTTTGTTAAAACCTGTAACCTTTTTAAACCCGAGCCCATTCAAAAATTGCTTCGAGTTCAAAGCCCAACCTCCCCGAGCATACTACCCCACAACTTCGAGTCAAAACAGAGATTTACTCGAGTACAAAACTCTGGCCAACCCAACATCACCAGACACCAGTGCACCGTGCACACGCACGATGCCTCCGGTCATCTCTGATCATCAACGATAATCTTCCCATATCCATAATCACTTAAACACCATACTCAATCATCAGATTATCCTCAACCCAACTCGAAATTGAATTCGAGTTTCAAAACTAAACCTGGAACAACAGAACTACTCGAACCCAAAACCTGGCAACGCTTCGCTCCCCACTCTCCGACCATCTGAAAGTTTACAACTCCTGCCTCGACTTCATCTACTACCCAGCTATTATTCCCCAAAATCTCATAACACTCGATCAACCACACGTGCCGTGGTGATCGATTCATCAAACCCATCAAAAACTAGGGTTCGAGGAAGAATCTCTCTACTGCAACCTCCATGGCGAATTACATCACCATCCAATATTTTTCCACCAATCTCCAATCATTGCTCTACCTCCAGGAGGAAACTCGATCCCCATATCCAAGTAGATCACCAGAAAATCAAGAATTTCCATATTATGTTCAAACCAGAGCTGCACCTAAACCTCTTTACTAAAAATTATAGTTTTTGTTTTAAAAATCATATTTTGATTTTAGTATTCAATTTATATTCATGAATCCAGAAATAAGGATGATTAAATTTTCAGTTAACTTTGAACTTGCTCCATTGTTTGGTTTTCCAGAGCCAATCCCAGTTTATTATTAACTTAATTCAATTTTAAACTTACTTTGTAACTTAAACAAACAATTATTGTCTGTAAACTAAATCCTAACAGAAATTGAATCAAAAAGAATATGAATTTAAAACAAACAGGGTTACTGGAAAAACATAAACAGAGGACATTCAAATATCATGCATACAGCAGATTAAATTTACATACATACATATATATATACACACACTACAATATTTATCACAGAAATACCAGGCAACCAGATAAAATTTTAGATTTTTAAAAGTTACTCACAGATTTTAGAAGAAGGCCGAGCCTCAGATTTGTTTTGAAAACGGCCTTTGAAAACTTGAACTCTATTAAATCGAAATGCTCCTGATACTTTGAACTCTAAGATCTTGAGTGGCTTTGAAATTGCAGGTTTGCATGCAGAACAAATTTTCCAGATTACAGAAAATAATGATGCAGGCTTTGCATATTGAAATTAATTGCAGGGATTTGGATTTTGATATGAAGAGTTTGTAACAGATCTTGGTTTTGAAGGGTTGTTTACAGATTTTAGAAAATGATTCAGGGTAATGATTTACATTTTTAAACTGAGGATTTGAAGAGGATTACAGATTTACTTGATTACAGATTTTGAATCTGAAAATGGTTTTCATGTTTTCAAATTTGTTTTCTTAACTTTTGAACTATGAAGATAGAAAAAGGAAAAAAATAAGAGACAAATGCATTTATATAAGTGGATTTTGTGATTTAATAAAATAAAGAAAATGAAAATAAATAAGGACACTTGTCTAAAAACATAACGTTTGTCAAAACATTTTCTTAAAAATTTACACTTGTTATATTAGGCTTAATACTTGCATTTTTCACTTAAGTTGTTAATACTTTATTCTTAAATGAAAATAAACGTATTAACTTAATTCATTAAATACTTGTCTATATAAATGACTTATGTAAATCTATAAGTGCATTTCTTATTAAAGAAAATGACATAAAACAAGTTATAGAAAAATGAAAGCTTACTCGCATAATTTAGATATGTTTATTCTTTTGAATTTCAAAATTAATTCAAGTTCAAATTCTACTACAATTTACAAATCCAATTTAAAGCTAATTTATATCATATACAAATTTAAAATAGAAATTCTATTAACCTATCTATCTTTTTTACAATTATTACTATTTGAAAATAACAACTAAATTTTCTTTAAAATCTATTTATAAAAATAACACATATTTATTATTGTTTGAAAATAATTAATTTCTAATTTTTAAACAATTTATAAAAGAAATTATTTCTTTACTTATAAATTACTTATTTTATTAAGCTATATTTTAAAAAGAAAACAAAAGAAACCTTTTTGTTAATTAATTTAAATTTAAAACTTAAGCCAAAATCATTTTAAACATTTAAACATCTATCTTAAAAATTTAAAATCATACACTTATTTATTTAATAACTTTGAAAAACTTAATATTAAATTAAATCAAAATTTCCAAATTATTAATATATATTAGAATTTGAAATCAAGATTCATTTATTAAATTTAAACCAAGATTATTTATTTAATAACTTTGAAAAGTTTTATATTAAATAAAAACAAATTTCCAAATTACTAAAAATATTAGAATTAGAAAATATGTTTTATTTATTAAATTTAAAACAAATCTAATCTATTTACAATATAAACCATGTATTTATATTATAAATAGAAACCAATTTATTAGTTTTAAAAGATGAAATCTACTAATTAAATATTTATTAAAGAAGATTTTTAAATCAATTCGAATTTTATTAACAAAAATTATCAAATCAATTTCAATTTTTAATACGGATTATTAAATAGATATTGTCAAAAATTCCGGGATATTACAACACTCCATAGGTACGACACAAATAGAAACTCGTACAAGGCGCGATAGGGTAGGTGATACAGCACAACTAGGCAATGCTAGGGTAGATATACCAATTACGCTTTCGGGTCGGTGGTAACACGTAGCAACTACTACCGCCCACCTCGAACAACACCCCTAAAAATTAAAAATCAAAAGTGGCCAACGAATCAGACCAAAAGTCAAAGTATAATATCGAAGGGATGTGTCCGATCAAAGGTGCTACCTCAATTAACCCATCAGTCGCTCCTGTTTTAGCCACTTTATGCCAACTTACAGGAGTTGGGTCCACGTATTTACCTCAAAGGAAACGCTGCCACCATCCTACTTCATTCTGGAATCTCCACCGCATATACGGTTGTTAAAGTGGTTTTCGGAGTTGGCAGAGAGTATGACAACTTCCGATCTCGTTCTCTTCAACAACCAAATGTTATTATAACACCACGGTCTTTCAAAATAATTTATACTTCAAAACCAGAATATAATATCCATTTCAAAAACTTATAAATACGATATCATTTCCATTTTAAAACCCAAATCAATATGATATCATTTTTATTTCAAAAATATCTTTTTTCAAAAATCATAGCACTTTTAAATCTATATAACTTGAAACTCATAGCTTTGAAACATATTGTTTAATACTGTGACGCCCCACCTCTATACCCACGCTAGCCAAGGACATTACAGGGTAATGCCGTCAACTAAAACGGAGAATAAGGCTGGATAGGAGCGACCATCTATAGCCTTGCTCTAATTATCCATTAAATACGTCGACAATAATCATACCAAACAGATCGACATATCCAATGCATACTTAAAACAAAACCATAGGTGGTTGGATCTATCAGAAAAGAATATAATAACTCAAATGTAATATACATCACAGAACAGTAAACTATCATATACACATATACTGAATACATAACAGAGTATACAAAATATACAAGTCAAGTGGTGTAGCAAACCACAATATACAGACGAGTTCCAGATGAATACATATATCAGAGTTACTACAAAATGGGACTACACAAAAAGCTATGACAAAAAGAAGCTAGCGGAGCAGTCCATGCGGAAGCAAAATAGGCTAAGTCCAAAAGCACCTAACCTGAAACATCTCGGTCTGACCCGAGTATAAAATACACGGGTCAGTCTAGCTAAACAAATCAGTTAGATAAACTGAACAACAATAAACCTGCAAGGTTACAAAGCATAACAAATATCTCTAAAGGAGATAACACAATCATCTAACAAAAGATGAATCATATAGAACAAGCCTCATATCATCGGCAACATATAGAAACAAAGGATAAGAATATCCCAAAGCAAGCCAAAAAGGCAAATAACAAATACCAATAAGGTACACAAGTTCCGCAAGGTAAACGCTACATATCATGCGGCTCAAAAAGACCAACACCGAAGGGCGATACCTAGGGAATATACAAATGAATGAAACATCAGAAAAATTGCTCGAGCTCAGTACTGTACAAACAAGGATCCATGAGCCCGAAGACTCCAAACCCAATATCACCCATGCGGCTCATAACGACCAACATCGGAAGCGATACTAAAGGGCAACCCAATATCACCCATGCGGCTCATAACGACCAACATCGGAAGCGATACTAAAGGGCAACAAGCCCGAAGGCACAAACCTGAAGGCACATACCCGAAGGCAACAAACCCTAGTGGTGAAGGTCAGAGACCCAGTACTGGACACCACTAACTGGCGGAATGTGTCACAACTCTCGAAGAGGAATCCGAAAAATGTTAACGTATGCCCCATAACCACTCGTTCGCACTAAACGATTTACTATCCGTCAGCCACTTTCACACTCAAAGCAGTACAAAGTTCACCTCATATCATCGATAAACCAAACCCGAAGGTCAAAACAATCAATCGAATAGGTCGGGAATTAATCGGAAGGATAAACGCACAGATTCATGGTCCGTGTTTTGCCCAACCATTTAATCACCCTTCCACTTCGCTCGAAGTGCGAAAGTGTGTGTTTTAAATAGAATTTATAAATTGGAGAAACGAGCTTTTAAATATGATTCGAGTGATTATTTTATAAAAACCCGTGGATGAAGTCAAGAATAAGTTATCAAAGTCAAAGATGCAATAACAACTACTAAAAAGCAACTTGAATCGATAAAATTTGGATAACCAATCAAAATATGCAAAAATAGGCAAAACAGGCAAAACATGAGCAGGTCGGTCGACCGGTTGCAGGGCTCGGTCGGCTGGCCAGATGCAGGAAATAAAAAAACTCAACATGAGCAGGTCGGTCGACCGGCTATAGGGCTCGGTCGGCCGAACTGCATAAATTTGCAGTTTCCGCCCTTTTTCCAATGAATTGCAAGTTCTTCCAAAATGCGACCTTTCGAGCAATGGAGTTAAGGAGCCTTTGCCAATAGATACCCCAGCTCCATTAGCTCTCCGATTCGCAACCAAAAACATATTCAAACATCAAAGTTAGGATCTTTAAAGAATTGAACCCAACACTAAAAATTTGGATATTCTCCAATTCAATCCAAACCAAAAGCAAGTGCATATGAACAAGGTGTTAGGAATTCATACCCAGCATCTATGATATCAAGAGAGGTAGATGTGAGTTCAAAACTCACCTTTAATCTCACAAACAAAGAAGATGAAGGAGCTAAAACACAAGGAGAAGACCAACTAATCACTACTTCAACCCAACAAGCTTCAATCTAAGAACAAACAAGTATTTTCCTAAGTTAGGTTTAGGAAAACTTTCTGAAATTGAAGGAGAAAGAGTTGGAGAAGAAGAAGAGAGACTTACCTATGGATTCTCTATGATTTTGGAGCAAGAAATCAAGTTACAAAGGAGAAACTAGGGATTGCAATTTCTATTTCCTCTTCCCTTCCACCATTTTCAGTTTTGCTTGAGAAATGAAAATGAAAGAAGATGAAATGAAGAGTAGGGGTTGAGTTAGATTATTAGTTAAGCTAGTGGGCTGAACCCAAACCCAAAACCCAATAGAAAAAGGGTCAAAATTTCACAAACTCCAAACATATCAAAGATTATACTCAAAAAGATCGCAAACGCCATTTTGGAACCAATGGAGGTAGTTTCGAGCTCCAATTCGGCCGTTTACAAAAAGTAACATTTCGGACCTAAATCCGACTAACGACGCTATATTTAAATAAAATATTTAAATATATAATCGTTAAATATGCGGGTTGTTACAAATACTTAATGGTTTAAATACTATATTACTTTATATAATACAATAGTTTCTTTAAATTTCACAATAAATTCCAAATATCGATTTAAACCTCCAAATAAATCATTTCAATTCATATATTTCAAAGCTTTAACTGTTCCACCATTTCAAACTAATTCTTTGATAATTCCATATATATCAAATTCGATTACAATTATTTAGATTTGAAATGTTTACTTAATAAATCAAATAAAATTTAAGTAAAACTTAACTTCAAACAACTGTATATTCTTTAAATTTTATTTAACTTAATATATTCATTTATCTCAACTTTATATTCTTTTAGAACACTTTAAAACAAATCAAGTTATAGGAAACATACCCTTCAAAATCTCAACTTATATTTAAATTCCAAATCAAATTTATTCAAGTACAATTCTTAAATAATTCAAATTTAAACCAATTTCATATTTATCTTCCTGCTTAAACTTTATTTAAGTTATTTAACTCTATATATACAATATCTTAAATAGGTACTATACCATATAATATAAAACAATCAAACTCCATTATTAAACTCATCTTTATAAATAAATTTTATACATAGCTTAAATTCAAGAATTTAACTATATATATAAATAATATTTATATAACATCAAAAATTAATATTTATTAAACTGTATATTCCTTTCCGAAACCATAGAAATCATTTCAAATATTTTTATATATATAAACCACGGTCTCTGTATATAATTTTCTATCCTATGGTCAAGTGATACGGATATTTATCATTTCAATTCGTAATTTAAAATAAAAATTATGTTTATATATCATTTCAAACCGTAATCCCGAATGAAATGAAAATGCATAATAACTTGCAGTTTATAACAATGTAGAATACATCATCCATTCATCCAATATCAACCATCAACCATTTATCACAATCATCATCCAAATTCAAACAATACATCAATATATAACAGGAGCTTATATTCAAAAAAATAAATTATAACTGTTTAGCTAGCAGTTTTTATGCAATAAAATAAATAACAATTTAACTGGCAGTTAATATGCAAGAAATAAATAACAATTAACAGGCAGTTAATATGCAATGAATAGTTAAGTAACAATTAAATTAAATAATTTAATTTTACTAGAATGGTGATTAAAATATGCCAAACAACCATCAATAAATTTCAAATCACATCATATATTAATTTAACAAACATAAGAAATTTTAGAAGTTGTGACTGGGTTAAAACACTCACCTTTTGAATTTAAATTGAATTCAAATCCAATTTAAACCTAAAATTTTCACAGTCTCCAAATTCGTCCAAAGTAAAGCCAAAATGTTCGAAATTTTATTACGATCCTAACGAAAAAAATCGCGTGTGAAACGGAGTTCGTATGTAAAAGATATGTTAAATGAAGCGACACTAATTAAATTATATATATATATATATATATATATATATATATATATATATATATATATATAAAACTCACCCAAAAACTGCCACATCATCACCGCTCTTCCTCCCCGTATCCAAACTATTCGAACCCAATCTACAGAACAAAACCCTAACCATGCTTTGCCCTATCGAAGCCGCCGCCACTGTCGACGTCGCCGCTGCCCTAGAAGCTCGCCGCGATCACCCATCCCCAAACGTCGCACCCCCACTGCCTGGTGCCACGCGACCTCCACCGCGCCGTCCCCAAATTCGCACATCCGCCACCACCATAATCAAACCCTAATCGATTCAATTCGCCCCATCCAGCCGTTGCAATGACGAACGAGGTATGCCGATGGACAGCACGCGACACCCTCCACATGATGATATCATCAATTCGACGATCCATCGACGTTGATTTGAACCATATGGACGGCCGAGAATTAAAACACAATTTCTGATCAAACGATAATCTAAATCGAAAAACGAACACCACCAATGAATTACGCTAGTCGAGAGCTTCAACATATGTTTTTTTTCAAATTTTTCTAAAGAGTTTGAAATTTTGACTTTGATTTTGAATTGGAATTAGACCTGGAATTCTGTTGTCTGCCATTGAAGAGGAGAGATAGCTGAATTGCGTACAGACAAATGAGAATGAGGTGAATTAGGGTTTACAACCGGCTTTATATAGGTAGGTCAGAAATTAGAATAGATGGATAAGGTTGGATATACGCGTTAACGACAAAGTGGCCCAAGACCCGGAATGAAATTGGGTAATCCCATATATCAAAATTGGTGTTTAAAAACATTTTAAATGCGATAGAAAAAGTTTCACGTCCAAATTCCATCGTATGAAGAAGTTATGCTAAATTCAAAATTTTCAAATTGATTTCCATTTATCAATTTCAGGGCGTTTCGAGTCCGTACGATCAAACGACAAGTCCGATCGCTACGAAACTTGAAACCCTCTAATAATTCATCGTTACGGATCCGATGAAACTGGTTTCGTCGAAATCCGAGTCAGTGGCCAAAATGGCTATTTTTTCATTAATTAATTAAATAAATAAATAATTAATTAATTGAATCCAATTTTAAATTTCAATCTTAAAATTGACAAATTTTATCACTTTTATATTTCTCAATCAATTTCAATGTTTTAAACAAATTAAAAGTCATTTTAAAGTTGATTATCTATCAATTGTAATGTCAAATCTTCAATTTCATTATATTCAAAATTATAAATTAAATTCCAATAATTCTATTAAATTAAATAAATCAATGTTATTCCATTCATAAATTTCAAATAGATGGATTTAATATTGGATTCAAAATCTATTATCTTAATATTCTTAGATTTCATTTAAATCTCTATTAACGAAATATTTAGATGTTAAATTTCATTTATTTTCAATTAAACCTATTATCGTACATTAAACTTCAATATACTGACAAAACTTATTTTTTTGCATCCTTTTCATTCACCCAACTGTCATTTTATAAATAAAATTAACAATAGATTCATACTTTATTACATAAATAACTTTAATTTCATATAAATTAATAATTACGTAATTTTTATATATTTAATCCATTTAATTGCAATTAATCCTTTTATTAAATTTTAAATTCCAATAAATTAATAAAACTTGATTCTCGATCCTTATAACTCAACAAATTGTCCAATGTGAACAAGCTTAACATTACTTACAAATATTACCTTAATTAACCTTAACGTAATATTAAATTATAATTATTGTAACAAATTTTAAAGTTTAAATTCATAAGCTACATACATAGGTAACATACAATAATCGTTACCGTTAACCTTCAGTCACATTAATAGGCTTTTATTGCTTACAAAACAATGTTAACATTTATTTTCATAAGGCTAATTTCATTCACTCTATCCGTTACTACAGTTATATCCATAAAGTAATATTTAATTACCTTTATTCGAAATAACCGTTTATCACCAATATACTCTTTATAATACTCGTATGGTTATTTTCCACAAACAATTACCATCCATCCTATTATTTCATCCATTATTTATAATTAAAATCTCAATTAGATTTATTTATCTTGATTTCATTCTTTTATTACACCATTTATTACTTTACAAAATAAAATAACATTTAAACTCATCAATGTAATACCAAATTTCGTTTTAAATCCAATTGATTTCCAAATCAAAGTTTATACTCAAACAACTATTATAATTACTCCTAGAACATTGGTTTTAATAAATGACCATTTATTAATATTTAATTTCCTTAATTTAATCCAATGCTTACATGTTGTTTTCATATATTCAATTTGTAGCAACGTATATGTCTTCATTAATTCCATTGATTTGCATTAACTCCATTCCATAAATCTACATCCAATTACTACCTTAAAATAAGTTTACGTTTCTATTAATTTCCATTCACACTTCCGTTATAAAATTTGTAACCAAGTTATAACATTTACATTTTTTTTCTTATTTTAATTAATTACCAAATATTCCTATTACATTCAATTATAACTTTGCAATGTTAACAAATCCATAAATTTATTTACTTGGTTTCAAACTTTTTATTCATCAATTACTGCCCTATAAATAAACTTACGTTTCTATTTAATTTACATTATTTCCAATTAATTGCAATATAAATTTTAAATTGTTAATTTCAATTTCAATTGCTACATCTAATTTCTAACATTCGTTCCAATATAAATTATAAGATTTTTATTTGCTTCTAAATTTATATAAAATCTTATTAGTTTAACTCATTTTAATCATCGAATTTTACGGGGTCATTACACTCTCCCCCACTCAAAACTTTTCGTCCCCGAAAAGGAAAAAGAAGGGAAAAGAAGAATTAAGAAATCAATATATCTTATTTAAAATATTAATTTTATAAATAATTAAATTTACAAAATTAGCGACTTTAAATAAAATATACAAATTTACAATCATTATATCTTTTTATACTTAAATCAACAAAGTTTGGAAAATATTTTCAAAAATTTTCCAAGTCCAAGATTTACGGAAAATTTTGGCAGAGTCTACTTTGTACGGGGAGGCTCGGGAGAAAATATAATATCAAATATAACAATATACAACATATATTTACCAAAATAATATATCCCAACCTGGGAAAACAATATAATAACGCTATAAACCATAATCTAAAAACGTACCTATTAGTCGGGTAATTAATGCTTATTTTATGGAACCAAAAGCAGTAGCAATTGCTTCCATGACTTGCATTTCACTTATATAATCCAAAAAGGTTAACAATTGTATAAAATGAAATATCATTTTTGTTTCATCCACTAACAAACGAAGCAATGTCAAACACTACAATCACTTGAAATCACAACATACAACCATCATACAGAATCAACATAATCAATCATTCATTCATATCAAACAAAACAAATAGTTGTTGGGGTTCAACTTTAAATTGCACAGAATGGAAAATAAACTACTTAGTGAACCATTTACTCAATAGTCTTAGATGAAACTAAATAGATTATTCATACCTTCCAAACAAATTTAAAGTATCTTTACCCAAACAACCATAAACCAAAACAAACAACAAATCAACCAATAGATCAAGTCACTCTTATTAATTTCATTAATATAATAATTTATTTTTTAATTACATTTTATTTCTTACAGTTTCATTTAATTTTATTTATTTCTACCAAAATATCATTTTCACTTATTCATATCGTGAAATTTTCCTTTTATTATTTTACATTCATTTATTCACTGCTTAACTTCATTTATTTACAGTATTCATTTTTTGCTTATTTTCAAAATAAATGCCTTCAACACTTACTTAAGTTTATTATCATTTCTTTATAACCTTTCTGTTATATTTAATTAGTGGCCTTTCAGTCATAATGTAAGTATATAATAATTATAACTTTAAATCCTTATTTATAAAAGCATTTCATTAATTACTTTCATTACCTCAAATTTATTACTTGTATAATATCTATTACATTTTCTTATTAACATTTCAACTTTTGTAGCTTTTGGAAAGTTAGATATATATATTTATGCTTTTAAGGATGTAATAAAGTTACACAAGTTAATTTCTATTTCTTTAAAATTACTAAATGTTCAATAATATTATTCTTTGTTTCATAGGTTACAGTTTCAAATTATCTTTAATTTCATTCATAACCTAGCATTAAGTTCCTTATTTTAATTAAAGACTCCAATTAATAATCAGTTACATTCCATTTCACTCCAATAACGGAAACTATTAATAAATTGGAAACTTAAGAATTAAATACCGGGTTAAATTTCAATTCATTTTAAAATAATAGATAAATACAAACTTACAATTTATATATCCAAGTAGATTTAAAACAAATTAAAAATTCACTTTTGTTTATCACAATAAATCTATAGTAAAACTATTACAGTGGCTTTCCCACTTCGAAACTCAAAAATGAATGTCGATGATGCGTGCACTCATCACCGAAATTATTTTCCAACGATAGAGAGGGGAGTACAGAACTTATTTCTTTTCCAAATTTCTTTTAAAACATTTCTTTCAAATTATATTAAAATATTTATATCAGAAAATACTTCTAAAATATTATTATTATATTCCAAAATCATTTAAAAGAAATTTCAAAACCCCGAAACTTAAGTTCTAAATTTCCAATTTGATTTATTTTATTTTCAATCTTATTTCAACAATTATTTATAAATTTCATTACCTAACAACCAATATATTGCAACCAAATATATATATATATATATATATATATATCATTTATAAAATTTTAATTTATATATATAGAAAATATAATAGGTAAAGTTATTTCATTCACCTATATTCAAAACAAATATTGTGTCGGTCTGTCCTATTAAGTGTTTAGAAACCCCTATTGATATCATAGCGTCCCATGAACCAACCAGAATTTATAAATACAAAATGGAACAAATTAACACAATATAAAAACTTTTTATAACACTAACAAATACGCTCTCTCATATATATACACTCAGTGACTCGTCATAGGGTATTACTACACTACAAATAAAGAGTCAAACCCCATAAAGCTAAGGTTTATCGCTAAACCAAAGCTTTGATACCAGATGTAATGCCTCGCCTTTTTGTATGCTTTAAATCGACGATAAACCACACACGTCAGACTTAAACCATACAGAAGGGCGGATTGTTATAGGGTAAATAAGGAAAGCAAAGAAGAGAAAAAAAACAAAACAGAATCTTGCAGCGGAATGATAAAATATAATAATCAATATACAGTTCATAAAACTGTTTTACAAAATATTTGATTTTTCTCTATACAATCAATATCAGAGTTCACATACCAAAGGAGAATAACAATGCAGCGGAATAAAATGGTGTAGTGGAATAATATAGTAGATAATAGTAATATAAATCTTCGTCCTCGTCCTCCAGAGCTATAGTCTTCGAATCCTGAAATGCTCAGGCTGACCCGAGCAAATTGAAAAGACAAAACACTCGAGTCAGAACTAAAATATCTTATGTGAGTTAAATTAACAGAAATAAATATAAGTGCAGTAACTTAAGAGATGCTCGTGATTCACATCTCCTAAGGATCCGTTAAACTATTTACTATGTAGTAATATTTCGCTATTATAATAGTGTCTATTAGTAAAATAAACTTACATTTAAATAGCTTTAAGGCTTTACATTTTCCACCTTAACACGAAATAATGCCAATAGTCTATACAGTACCGTAATACCTCCTGATCGGGAGGCTACCAGAAGATTCTCCACACGTACGACACAAATAGAAACTCATACAAGGCGCGATAGGGTAGGTGACACGGCACAACTAGGCAATGCCAGGGTAGATATAGCAATTACGCTTCCGGGTCGGTGGAAACGCGTAGCAGCTACTATCGCCCATTTCGAACAACACCTCCAAAATCAAAAATCAAAAGTGGCCACTGAATCAATCCAAAAGTCAAAGTATAATATCGAAGAGATGTGTCCGATCAAAGGTGCTACCTCAATTAAACCGTCAATCGCTCCTGTTTTAGCCACCTTATGCCAACTCACGGGAGTTGGGTCTACGTATTTACCTCAAAGGAAATGCCGCCTCCATCCTACTTCATTCTGGAATCTCCACCGCGTACACGGTTGTTAAAGTGGTTTTCGGAGTTGGCAGAGAGTATGAAAACTTCCGATCTCGGTCTCTTCAACAACCAAACGTTATTATAACACCGCGGTCTTTCAAAATAATTTATACTTCAAAACTAGAATATAATATCCATTTCAAAAACTTATAAATATGATATCATTTCCATTTTTAAACCCAAATCAATATGATATCATTTTTATTTCAAATATACATTTTTCCAAAAATCATAGCACTTTCAATCTATATACCTTGAAACCCATAACTTTGAAACATAACTTTTAATACTTAATGGTTTAAATACTATATCACTTTATATAATAAAATAGCTTCTTTAAATTTCACAATAAATTCCAAATATCGATTTAAACCTCCAAATAAACCATTTCAATTCATATATTTAAAAGCTTTAACTATTCCACCATTTCAAACTAATTCTTTGATAATTCCACATATATCAAATTCTATTACAATTATTTAGATTTGAAATGTTTACTTAATAAATCAAATAAAATTTAAGTAAAACTTTTAACTTCAAACAACTAGATATTCTTTAAATTTTATTTAACTTGATATATTCATTTATCTCAACTTTATATTCTTTTAAAACACTTTAAAACAAATCAAGTTATAGGAAACATACCCTTTAAAATCTCAACTTATATTTAAATTCCAAATCAAATTTATTCAAGTACAATTCTTAAATAATTCAAATTTAAACCAATTTTATATTTATCTTCCCACTTAAGCTCCATTTAAGTCATTTAACTCTATATATACAATATCTTAAATAGGTACTAAACCATATAATATAAAACAATCAAACTCCATTATTAAATTCATCTTTATAAATAAATTTTATACACAGCTTAAATTCAAGAATTTAACTATATATATAAAAATAATATTTATATAACATCGAAAATTAATATTTATTAAACCGTATATTCCTTTTCGAAACCATAGAAATCATTTCAAATATTTTTATATATATAAACCGCGGTGTCTGTATATAATTTTCTATCATATGGTCAAGTGATACAAATATTTTAAAATAAAAATTATGTTTATATATCATTTCAAACCGTAATCCCGAATGAAATGAAAATGCATAATAACTTGCAGTTTATAACAATATAGAATACATCATCCATTCATCCAATATCAACCACCAACCATTTATCACAATCATCATCCAAATTTAAACAATAAATCAATATATAACAGGTGAAAATAATGGGTATCAACTATCAGCTTATATTCAAAAAAATAAATTATAACTGTTTAGCTGGTAGTTTTTATGCAATAAAATAAATAACAATTTAACTGGCAGTTAATATGCAAGAAATAAATAAAAATTAGCTGGCAGTTAATATGCAATGAATAGTTAAGTAACAATTAAATTAAATAATTTAATTTTACTAGGATGGTGATTAAAATATGCCAAACAACCATAAATAAATTTCAAATCACATCATATATCAATTTAACAAACATAAGAAAATTTAGAAGTTGTGAGTGGGTTAAAACACTCACCTTTTGAATTTAAATTAAATTCAAATCCAACTTAAACCCAAAATTTTCACAGTCTCCAAATTCGTCCAAACCAGCGCCAAAATGTTCGAATTTTATTACAATCCTAACAAAAAAAATCGCGTGTGAAACGGAGTTCGTATGTAAAAGATATGTTAGATGAAGCGACACGAATTAAATCTTATATATATGTAAAAAAAACTCACCCCAAAACTGCCACGTCATCACCACTCTTCGTCCCCGTATCCAAACTATTCGAACGCAATCTATAGAACAAAACCCTAACCACGCTTTTCCCTATCGAAGCCGCCGCCACTGTCGACATCGCCGCCGCCCCAGAAGCTCACCGCGATCACCCATCCCCAAACGCCGCTCCCCCACTACCTCGCGCCACGTGACCTCCACCGCGTCGTCCCCAAATTCGCACAGCCGCCACCTCCAAAATCAAACCCTAATCGATTTAATTCGCCCCATCTAGTCGTTGCAACGACGAACGAGGTATGCCGATGGACAGCACGCGACACCCTCCACATGATTATATCATCAATTCGACGATCGATCGACGTTGATTTGCACCATATGGACGACCGAGAATTAAAACACAATTTCTGATCAAACGATAATTTGAATCGAAAAACAAACACCACCAGTGAATTACGCTAGTCGAGAGCTTCAACATATATTTATTCCAAATTTTTCTAAGGAGGTTGACATTTTGACTTTGATTTTGAAATGGAATTGGATCTGGAATTTGTTGTCTGCCATTGAGGAGCAGAGGTAGCTGAATTGCATATAGACAAATGAGAATGAGGGGAATTAGGGTTTATAACCAAGTTTATATAGGTAGGTCAGAAATTAGAATGGATGGATAAGGTTGGATATACGCGTTAACGACAAAGTGGCCCAAAAAGCCCGTTCTGACCCGGAATGAAATTGGGCAAACCCATATATCAAAATAGGTGTTTAAAAATATTTTAAACGCGATGGAAAAAGTTTACGTCCAAATTTCATCATATGAAGAAGTTATGCTAAATTCAAATTTTCCAAATTGATTTCCATTTATCGATTTCAGGGCATTTCGAGTCTGTACGATCAAACAACAAGTCCGATCGCTACGAAACTTGAAACCCTTCAATAATTCACCGTTACGGATCCGATGAAACTAGTTTCGTCAAAATCCGAGTCAGTGGCCAAAATGGCTATTTTTTCATTAATTAAATAAATTAATTATTAATTAATTAAATCCAATTTTAAATTTCAATCTTAAAATTGACAAATTTTATCACTTTTATATTTCTCAATCAATTTCAATGTTTTAAACAAATTAAAAGTCAATTTAAAGTTGATTATCTATCAATTGCAATGTCAAATCTTCAATTTCATTATATTCAAACTTATAAATTAAATTCCAATAATTCTATTAAATTAAATAAATCAATGATTATTCCATTCATAAATTTCAAATAGATGGATTTAATATTGGATTCAAAATCTATTGTCTTAATATTCTTAGATTTCATTTAAATCTCTATTAACGAAATATTTAGATGTTAAATTTCATTTATTTTCAATTAAACCTATTATCATACATTAAACTTCAATATACCGACAAAACTTTTTTTTGCATCCTTTTCATTCAACCAACTATCATTTTATAAATAAAATTAACAATAGATTCATACTTTATTACGTAAATAACTTCAATTTCATCTAAATTAATATTTACGTAATTTTTAAATGTTTAATCCATTTAATTGTAATTAATCCTTTTATTAAATTTTAAATTCCAATAAATTAATAAAACTTGATTCCCGATCCTTATAACTCAACAAATTGTCCAATATGAATAACCTTAACATTACTCACAAATATTACCTTAATTAACACTAACGTAATATTAAATTATAATTATTGTAACAAATTTCAAAGTTTAAATTCACATGCTACATGCATAGGTAACATACAATAGTCATTATCGTTAACCTTCAGTCACATTAATAGGATTTTATTGCTTACAAAACAATGTTAACATTTATTTTCATAAAGCTAATTTCATTCACTCTATCCATTACTACAGTTATATCCATAAAGTAATATTTAATTACCTTTATTCGAAATAACCGTTTATCACCAATATACTCTTTATAATACTGTATGGTTATTTTCCACAAACAATTACCATCCATCCTATTATTTCACCCATTATTTATAATTAAAATTTCAATTAAATTTATTTATCATGATTTCATTCTTTTATTACACCATTTATTACTTTACAAATAAAATAACATTTAAAGTCATCAATGTAATATCAAATTTCATTTTAAATCCAATTGATTTCCAAATCAAAATTTATACTCAAACAACTATTATAATTACTCCTAGAACATTGGTTTTAATAAATGACCATTTATTAATATTTAATTTCCTTAATTTAATCCAATACTTACATTTTGTTTTCATATATTCAATTTTTATCTACGTAAACATCTTCATTAATTCCATTGATTCGCATTAACTCCATTCCATAAATCTACATCCAATTACTACCTTAAAATAAGTTCACGTTTCTATTAATTTCCATTCACACTTCCGTTATAAATTTTGTAACCAAGTTATAACATTTACAATTTTTTTTCTTATTTTAATTAATTACCAAATATTCCTATTTACACTCAATTATAACTTTGCAATGTTAACAAATCCATAAATTTATTTACTTGGTTTCAAACTTTTTATTCATCAATTACTGCCCTATAAATAAACTTACGTTTCTACTCAATTTACATTATTTCCAATTAATTGCAACAAACTTTTTAATTGTTAATTTCAATTTCAATTGCTACATCTAATTTCTAACATTCGTTCCAATATAAATAATAATATTTTTATTTCCTTCTAAATTTAACTAAAATCTTATTAATTTAACTCATTTTAATCATCGAATTTTACAGGTCATTACATAATTTGATCCAGACCTGGGTAACGTTTGGGATTACATAATTGGATATGAAACATGTTTTGTGAAATGTAATCAGAAAAACTATTTTTGAATATGTGATTTTGTTTCATATTCACATGATTTTGATATTATGGATACCATTAACATTACCGTATTTTGTTGCCGGAAGTTAATGCTATAGATGATTATAGCATCTATATCGCTTAGCTTTGAGCCTCAAGATAGAGGACGTTACAACTTGGTATCAGAGCATAAGTTTATGAAAAACTTTGATTTTTGAAAACATAATCCTAAGGAATTAGTAAAAAGATCAGGGTATGCAATAACGTTACAGTAGCGTACTTGTATTTGCTATATATAAGTATGCATTGTATCTCCATTCTCCTATCTCTTTTAGGCTATTCTTCTATATCTTATGAAAACTCGAATGCAGATATGGATGTTATTAGTGGAAGAGTTAACCTTGGTATGGAAAGCACCACAACCAATGTAAGTTCCAAACCTAATACAAGGAGGAATCAAGGTCGGGCACAAGCTACAAGTGTGGGTGCTGGAGTCTCATAAGTAGACATGGGACCAATGTATCAATTCTTTGTCAACATGATGCTTGCGGGAATTGATGTTGGAGTAGTTGGAGGAAATTCCAGAGGAGGGAACCAAGAAACTCCAGTAGTGAATAACTATGCTATTTTGAGTAGAGATTATGCTCGACTAGAGGAAAGCCATTTATAAGTACTGAATATGCAATCGAAGTGGAGAACTGGTTACTTCATTGTGAGAGGGTTTTTGCTGATTTAGGGCTCAATAATGAATAGAAAAGGTGACTTTCCTGTAGACAACTACAAGGGGGGCACTGTATTGGTCAAACAACATGACGGTTGGAGTCAATAAGGAGAATATGACTTGGGCAGACTTTGGGAGGAGGTTTAAGGAAAGGTTTGTGTCGGAGATTTCTAAGTCTACTCTGCTCAGGAAGTTTGCCGAGTTGGAGCACTGTGATTGAGTATGCGACAAGGTTTGAGGAGTTAGTGAGATATGGTTATGGTACGATTGATACTGTGATTAAGAGGAATGATAATTTCATAAGGGGGTTGAAGCCTGAGCTTGCTAAGGCCATGTTACCGCATACTAGGGAGCCAAGTGATGTTGTTGTTGAGATGGCCTTCGGGAATGAAGAGAAGCAGGCTTTTCTTGAAAGAAATAAGGCCAAGGAAGCTCAAGGAGGGCATAGTCAGAAGAGGAAGTTTGTTCCATAAGGAAGGAGCTCAAAAGGTGGAGCCGCTAAGAAAGGAAAGGCAGAAGTGGTCTATTACAAGTGTGACAAGAAAGGACACTATCCCATGAGTGCTGGAAAGGCAAGGGAAAGAAAGATGCTGAGAAGAAAGGAATAAAGTGTTTCAACTGTGATCAGATTGGGCACTATAAGAACCAGTGCAAGGAGCCAGCCAAGGATGGGAAAGGTAAGATGTTTGTATTGGAACCATCTACCTCAAGACCAATAGCAAAGGGAGAGGAAAAGCTGTGTTAAGAGGTACACTTTTGATTTATGGTGTATCAGTTAGAGTTCTATTTGATATCAATGCATCTCATTCTTTTATATCTCATTATTTAGTAGATAAGCTTAACCTAGAATCCTCATACCTAGTTACTTACTTAAGGGTTGCAAATCTGATAGGAGGTTATGCGACTCTTGGGATGAGATGTGACCAGTTAGAGTTTGAATTGTTAGGTCATACCTTGTTTGCAGTTTGCATGTGTCTGATTTTGTAGGGTTCAAAATTATTTTAGGTATGGATTGGTTAAGTAAATACGATGCTAGGATATTTTTGTCACTTAGGCACCCTGACTGTAGAGATCGGATTGAATATACCATAGAAAACCCTAGTTTTGAGGTTAACGCTTTGTTGGGTGTTATGAAGGTAGAAGACGAGTTGAATCAAGTTTTCATTTTAGAGAATTTGCAGATTTCTCTGAACCTATAGTAGGACTACCACCAAAATGAGCTATTGAGTTTCGAATAAATTTGGTGCCAGGAGCAGAACCGACGAGTAGGCCGCCAAGTAGGATGACACCTACCGAGATGAGGGAGTTAAAGGTGAGTTGGTGGATTTAGAGGGCAAGAATTTTATCAGACCAAGTAATTTGCCTTGGGGGTAGTCTTAGTGTTTGCTAAGAAGCCTGACGGATCGTTAAGAGTGTGTATCGATTACCGTAAGCTGAATGACAAGACGATAAAGAATCGATACTCATCGCCCAGAATTGACGATTTGTTCGATCAATTGAGTGGAGCTAGAGTATTTTCTTAGTTGGATTTAGCAATAGGTTTCCATCAGCTTAAAGTGGCAGAAGATAGTATTCCCTTGATGGCATTTAGAACTAGATATGGATCGTACGAATGGTTACTAATGCCATTCGGACTAACTAATGCGTCGACATTCTTCGAGATCTGATAAATCGAGTTTTTCGAGAGCAATTGGACAAGTTCGTGTGATTTTTCGTTGATGATATTTTGATATACTCTAAGGATGAAAAAGAGCATGAAGTTCATCTTAGAGTGGTGCTTGAGACGCTGAGGCAGCATCAGCTGAAGGTGAAATTTTTGATGTGTCATTTCTGGAAGAAGGAAGTGAAGTTTCTTGGTCATGTAGTCTCAGAGAAAGGTTGTATGTAGTCCGACTAAGATTGAGATAGTGAATAATTGGAAGAGACCTGAGTAGTGACTAAGATAAAAAGTTTTCTTGGATTAGCTCGTTATTATCGGAGATTCATCAAGGATTTTTCATAGGCAGCAGCACCGATGACCAAGCTAACACGAAAGGATGTGAAGTTTGTTTGGACCGATAAGTATGAGGAGGCATTCCAGAAGCTGAAACACTTATTGACTATTGCACCTGTGTTATTTGTTCCAGAAGGGAATCAAGATTTAGTGGTATATACAAATGCATGTGGAATGGAGTTAGGAGCCGTTAATGTAGAGAAGTAAAGTGATTGCCGATGCATCTCGACAACTTAGACAGCATGAGGTTAGGTACCTAACTCATGATTTGGAATTAGCCACAATAATTTTTGTATTGAAGGCGTGGAGACATTACCTTATGGAAGAGAGATTTGAGTTATATAATGGATCATGTCGCTAAATTATTTATTTTCTCAAAATGAGTTGAATATGAGACATCATATGTGGTTAGAGTTTTTAGCCGCTTATGACTTTGGTATTGAGTGCACACCGAGAAAGGGAAATAAGGTTGCAGACACACTTAACAGAAAATATCAGAACGCAGTGTTGGCAATGATAGCCGAGTGGAAAGATTTAGAAGAGTTGACGACATGCAGAGTGCAGTGGAGATTTGAAGCTAGATTTAGTAAGGAGACTGCAATGTTGTAATGTTTTTAAGTTCGATCGGCGATGATCGAAAGGATTGCTCCTAAGTAGAAGGAGGATCCATTATTAGTTGAACAAATCATAAAGTTAAATGATGGAATAGAGAGAAGTGACTTTAAAGATTTCATAGTTGACCAGAATGGATGGTTGTGGAAGAAAGGAAGATTATGTGTTCCAAATGTGGGAGACACTAGGAAGGAAGTTTTAGAAGAATGCCATTGTTCGAAGTTCACTATTCATCCAGCAGGAACTAAGATGTATCAGGACGTGAAGAGAAGTTTCTTCTAGGAAGGTATGAAGAGTGATGTAGGCTTATGTGTGAAGCAGTATTTGAACAGCCAATAGGTAAAAGTCGAACACCAGAAACCAAGTGGGTTACTTCAGCCTTTACATGTTCCAGTTTGGAAATAGGATTCAATCTAAATATATTTTATAGACGGGTTTAAAAGCTCAAACAGAGGAAATGAAAGTATATGGATCATGGTGGACAGGTTGACCAAGAGTGCCCATTTCATTCTAGTTATGTCAACCAGGACGACGCCTGTTTTAGCTAAGCTGTTGATGAAGAATATAGTTAGACTGCATGGAATTCCTAGTAGTATAGTAAGTGATAGAGATTCCTTATTCACTAGAAATTTTGGAAGAGTCTATAGGAGATTTTGGGTACCAAGCTCTAGATGCATACCGCTTATCACCGTAGACAGATGGGCAACGGAAAGAGTTAAGATAGTCTAAGAAGATTTGTTGCGAGCTTGTGTGCTCGATTTTGGAGGATAATGGGAAGACCGTCTACACTTAGTCGATTTTTCGTATAAAAAAAATTAATGTAACGACTCGGGAATTTTAACGATTTTAATTAACGTAATTACTAAAATTTTCATGAAATTATATAATAAAATTTTGGCAATGAAAATTTGATATTTGTGATACGTCAATTTAAACGTAGCAAGTGTCAGATTCTCATTGGAAAATATGAAAGTTTGTCTGTTTGTAAAATTTCAATTTAAAATTTAAAATCAGTTAAATTTGTTGAAAATAAAATATATTTGAAATTGGAATATTTTATATAAGAAAAATGTAAAACATTTTATGAGTGAGACATCATATTTCATTTCGCAAACTTTGAACCGCTCTAGCTTCATTTATATTATTTTTGGAATTTTATCAGCATTTTGGCAACGAAATTCGAGTTTTGATGGGTGGATCGTGTCACTCATATCTGAGTACCATTCTGCTCATCTCATCGTGCTAATCTCTGTAGTACTTTATTTGTGCATTTTGGTATCCAATAAGTAGTGAAATCTGCGAAACGTTTAGCCGTATAGGTAGCCGTTTGAGTCTTTTGGCTTCCTTGCGGCCATTCTTTATTCACCGGTAGAAAACCTAATAGCCACTAACCATAGTTATTCCTTTAATTTAGCATTTTGACTTTTTTATTCTCTTGCTTTTGCTATTTCCAATTATATATTGGTTCGTTCTTTTTCGGGATCCTTTCTTTGTTCTGTTCTTGTTATATATATGTATATATATGTGTGTGTGTGTGTGTGTATGTATATATATGTATATATGTATATATATATATATGTATGTATATATAAGTTTATATATTATTGAAGAGAGGCTGCTTGAACCCTCCTTGAAGCTTTTCACCTCCATCGTTTTCCCAGACTCTCATAGCTGCATCACCTTGCGACCTTCGACCGTACTCCACCACCCTCGCCTAAGCGCAACCCTCTGACCTCCGCCCTTTTATCTAACCTGCGCTCATGCATCTTCCCATTGAAACCATCCATCATCGATCACCTTTCCATCAACAACCACCTAAATCCATTTGTGCCGCCATCCACACCTAACCGAGCATAACCCAGCCCACATTATCCACCCTTTCATCGCCTCTAGGCCTTCTGCCTCCTTGCTCGCTGCACCTACCCACCAAGTAGCAGTTGCTTGCTCCACGTCAAACCCAAGCTCGCTTGCCACCTTTTGCCTTGAAACCCCTCCATACGTCCTTCCCCTCTTTTTTCCCCTTCCATCTCCCCTCTCCATCCGTCTTCCACCAGCCACGCCTCGCAAACCCCTTCAACCCGACCACTCAGAACCCATCCCAACAACCTGCCACGTTTTCCCCTCAAACCTCCACCTGACAAGTCTCGGCCTGCCATCCTTTGCCCTCTGCCACCAAGTGCCTCATCCGAACAACCATCGCAATAGCCCTGACCTAACAGCCGACCCATACCAACCATCATCCTCTAGCCTCGCCAAGTTATCCCTCCAAGCTTCGCCACAGCTGTCCCTCCAAGATGTCGAGCATCCTCTACTTTTCCACATTGTCACCAAACAATCAATCTTTGCCTCCTTTTTGGCCACAACAGCTCGCCAATTGAGCCTTCCTCATCTAGCCACCTGTGCTTCTCTTCTTATATATATATATATTGATTTTTAAGTATTGATTTTAAAATATGATAAATAGATATTTTGATTTTAAAATATGTGTTTTAAATTAAATATTGATTTGAAAATATGATATATAAAGAGTCTATTTTCATATGTGTTTTAAATTGGATATTGATTTTAAGATATAACATGTAACGACACGTAATTTTTGATAAATAAAAAAGTTGTTAATTTAACAAAATTTGTAATTTAATGTTAGGAGAAATAATAATTTGTGAATTATTACTGAAATAATACTAGAATGAAGGGTAATAATGTTAATTTAAGTTAATTATTAACAAGCTGAATGAAAATCCAATCAATTGAAATGATTTAAAGGTTATACTTGGTTATAAAGTGAATATAGGAAAACAAATGTAAATAATTAATTAATAAATAATATATGTATATTTGACGGTAATTGAATAAATTTAGTGTTATAGTAGTAA
Organism: Allium cepa; assembly: GCA_030765085.1. NCBI lineage: Eukaryota > Viridiplantae > Streptophyta > Magnoliopsida > Asparagales > Amaryllidaceae > Allium > Allium cepa. The sequence continues at coordinate 620,529,783 of CM060934.1, read as the reverse complement.
ATATAAAACTTGCTAAGGATAACAAACTTATAAGATGTGGCTAAAAGTAAACGGTGACGATTATTAAATATCACCTAATTATTAGCCTGTTAATTTAAATTTGAAATCGATTATATGTTTGAAGCTATTGATAACTTAAGTAAATACTAAAATGAATACTATATTAAGTTAAAAGACTATAACTTCAGCAAGGTGGAAATGATTCATAAAATAAATGTAATATCCAAGGACACTATATAAAGAAATGAATGTAAATTAGAAAGGGTAAGAAACTTAAATATGAACTTATGCACTAATGGATATTGATATCTCATGAAAATCAAGTATATTGATTAATTAATGTCAACTAAACCGTGATAAAATGTACATAATACTTGAATAATGAATTCAGTGATTATTATAAGCAATTGAATGGATATAATTTATGTAAGAAATGAATGTAAAACAATGAAAAGAAATTTGCATTATATGAATAAATGAATTTTGTAAGTGATAAATGAAAGTAAATGGAAATAAGTATTGAATGAATGAATGTGAATTTATTTACAAAGAAACCTATATAGTGCTTTAAGAATTGATTTACATGTGCTTAAATAATTATACATGAGTAACATATGTAAGAAAGGTAATAACATATGTAAATAAATAAATAAATGTAAATGAATGAAATAGTCATTGTATGAATGAACTGAAGAAATGTAAATAATATGAAATGAAAATAATAAGAATGAACTAAGTGGATGCTTGGAGTCACTGTTTGTTTTGGTTTATGGGTTGTTTGGAAAAGGATACTTCTAATTATTTAGGGCGTACGAAAAATTTATCAAGTTTTATCTAAGACTGTACAGTAGATGGTATACTTAGTAGTTTATTTGTCATTCTATGTGATTAAAGTGTCTAAACCCAAACAAACCGTTTGTTTTACTTGATATAGATGAATGGTTGTTTTCTTTGATTCCATGCGATGATTATATGCTTGTTTGCAATTGATTGTTGTCATGTTGTATTGATTTGTTTTGTTATAAGTTGAAAACAACTTAAAATATTTCTCTTTTATATAATTATTAACATCTTCGGGTTATATAAGTGAAATACAGGTTTTTGGAAACAACTGTTACTGCTTTTGGTTTCATAAAATAAGCGTTATTTTCCCAACATATAGGTACGTCATGGGATTACAGTTTTTTAGCGATGTTATATTGTTATTCCCACTGTTGGGATATACTATTTGTAAATATTATGATATATATCTTTATTATTGATATTATTATGTCTCGCGGACCTCTCCATACAAAGGTGACTCTACGAAATTTTTCGTAAATTTTGGACTTCGAAAATTTTGTGAAAGGTTTTCCAAACTTTTGTTAAATTGAATATAAAAGGATTTAATTGTTATAAACTAATATTTTATTTAAATTATTTAATTATGTACGTTAAGTGTTTATAAATTTAATATTTTGAATAAGATATATTGATTACTTAATTCCTTCTTTTCCCTCCTTTTTTCTTTTCGGGGACGAAAAGTTTTGAGTGGGGGAGAGTGTAACGACCCGTAATTTTCGAAAAATAAAAAAATTGTTAATTTAATAAAGTTTGTAATGTAATGTTGAAAGAAATAAGAATTTGTGAATTATTACTGAAATAATAACTAGAATGAAGGTAATAATGTTAATTTAAGTTAATAATTAACAAGTTGAATGAAATTCCAATCAATTGAAATGATTTAAAGGTTATACTTGGTTATAAAGTGAATATAGGAAAACAAATGTAAATATTTGATTAATAAATGATATATGCATATTTGATGGTAATTGAATAAATTTAGTGTTGTAGTAGTAAATATAACACTTGCTGAGGATAATAAACTTATAAGATGTGGCAAAAAGTAAATGATGACGATTATTATATGTTACCTAATTATTTGGTATGTTAACTTAAATTTAAAATCAATTGCAATTTATTCACTTAATTAGTACAACTAATGTAGATTTAATTGATAATTGTAGAATACTGATTCAATAAGATGTAATCCAATGTAAGTTAAGGTAATAATTGGAAATGATGTTAATGTTATTCATGATATGACAATTGGTTAAATAAAAAGAATGGAAACCAAGACTTATCAACTTATTGAAATTTAAGCTATAATAAATGGATTTATTGTAATTAAATGAAATTAAATATCAAGTTAATTGAAATTAATATGAAATTGGAAAATATTAATGTATAAGAGATAAACCAATGTTAATTATACCAATAAGATGATAATTGATTGAATAACGAAATTTAAAATTTAAAATAAATGGATTCATTGGAATTTAATTTATAATTACTGAATTTACTGAAATTGAAATTATACGATGTAATTGATAAAATAATTAACTTTGAATTGATATCTAATTTTTTTTTAAATTATAGTAAATGTCAAGGTAATCAAAAGTGGTGAAAATTTTCAGTCACTAAATCTGAATTGGAAAAGTGATCCAATTAATTTAATAGTAATTTATTCAATTAACATGAAAATAGCCTTGTGGCCACTGTCTCGGATTTCAACGAAACCAGATTCATGGGATCCGTAACGGTGAATTATTGTAGGATTTCAAGATTCGTAATGATCGGAATTGTCATTTGATCGTACGGGCTCGAAAAACCTAAAAATTTATTTAATTGAAATCGATTTGAAATAAGCTGATTTTAGCAAAATTTTTGCATACGATCGAATTTGGACTTGAAACTTGTTCCATTGAGTTTAAAAATATTGAAAACATCTATTTGGAAATATGAGATGACCCATTTTCGTTCTGGAGACAGAACGAACTTTTCGGGTCGTTTATCGTTCAACTTCCAAATCAAATCGAGTCTATTCATCTCTATTTCCGACCTACCTATAAATAGTCCATTATAAACCCTAGCTACTTCTTCTTTTCATTTGTCTGTACATATATTTCCTTCTCAACTCCTCATTCCAATGGCAGACAAACCAAAAACCCAAATTTCCAATTTAATTGCAAATTCAAATCAAAAATTCCTACCTCCTCAAACTATATTAATTATATATCGATTTGAAGCTCTCGGTGAACACAAGTCAAATTTGCAGTCCATTTCTCGATCTGAGTATTTGTGTGCCTACAATCTGATGGTTTATTCTCAGTCGTTAATCACGTTTCGACGAACTTCGTCGGATCGTCAAATCATTAATACAATTTTGTAGAGAGAACCGAGAGGAGTGCATCAGTATGGTTCATGCGACAAGTTAATTGTTGGATCGTCGGGGAAAATTCACTAGGGTTTGCAATGAACGGTGGTGGTTGTTGCTTTGGGCACAGCTTCGTTCGCGAGGTTCAGGGGAATCGTGGTGAGGTTGTGGCCGCGATGGCCAACAACGTAGGAGGAGCAGCACGCGGCGGCGGCGGGTGGCTTTGGAGTAGCGGCACACGCAGCTTGTAGGGTTTTGGGTGGCATGCGTGTTGAGGTCACGTTCGGTTTACAGGAAAGAGGAAGGTGATGTGTTCTTGCTATATTAATTATTTTGTTTTATTTTAATTTAAATCGTATAATATTCTAGCACGCATAACTTTTACATACGAGTTCCAATTTGCATGCGATTTCTTGCATTTCGATCGTATTGAAGTTCCGGACATTTCAACTCTGGTCTGGATGAATCCTAAAACTATTTGAATTTGGGCCCTGAATTGGATTTTAAATCGATTAAAATTCAAAGGTGAGTGTTTTAACCCACTCATAACTTCTAAAATTTCTTATGTTTGTTAAATTAAATTTATGATATGATTAGAAATTTATTTATAGCTGTTTGGTAGATTAAATTTTCTATTCCAGTTAAATTGAATATAATTTGAATTAAATTCCTATTTAATTTATTATTGAATTTGAATTGCCCGTTAAATACCTGTTATTGAAGTTCAATTATTGTTGAAATTTATCAATTGAATTGTGATGGATGTTTGGTTGTTGATATTGGATGATTGGATGTTATGTTTGATTTATATAATGTTATCAATCTACAAGTTCCCTTAGTTATTATTAGAAAAAATCACTATGGGTCGAAAGGATACATACCCGAACGATCTGTAGATTAAGGAAAGGTCGCTATGAGTTGAAATGAAGACTCGATCGATTTTATGGATTTTAATATTTTGGAGATTGCAGATTGAAATGATATATATCTGTAAATATAAAATAATTATGGATTGATATGATAAATATCCATATCACTTGACCCTAGTGTAGGGAATTATACACGGACATCGAATTGATTAAATTAAATGATTTTAAAATCCTTAATTTTCGAAATTAATCAAATGATATCTTTTTTTAAATAAAATTTGATTATATAAATTGAATTATAATTGAAAAACTTAGTTTTACGTTTGAAATGTGGATTGTTTGAGAGGAATTGTTTAAAGGAATTTAATTAAAATTTTAAAGCTGAATCTTGAAGAATAATTAAAATTTATCAAAACTGGGTTATTAAAATTGTTTAAAATATAACTTTGAAAATTATTAAAATTGGATTAATTTGAATTGATATTTCAAACATGGTTTGGGAGCGATATTGAATTAAATATCTTATTGAGAATTAGAAATGAAAAATTTGAAATTGGGGCTTTGAAAATTTAAATGGTCCAAATGTGTTGGAATGAAATAATAGTTAAATTGATATGAATTTCAAATTCATGTTTTAATATAAATTATTGTAAAAATACATTATTTAAAAGATTCTAAATTTTAAGATTTTCTAATTATTAAACTATTTTAACCTATATTAACTATATTAAATCAATTAACCTATTTTAAACCATTCAATTTATTTTAAAACAAATTAACCCATTTTAACTTATTTTAAATCTAATTAATCTATATTTAAGCTATTTAATTTATCCTAAATATATTTAATCTAATTTAAATCTATTTTACTATCTTAAATCAATAAATAGTATTTTAAATCTATAATTAAATTATTTTTGAGTATTTTAAACTATTTATAACTATTAAAACTATTTATAATTATCTAAACTATCTTTGTAAATTTCAAAATAAATACAGTAGGTGTGTTTATATTTTACATCCTCGATTTTAAAATGAATATGGTTAATTGATGTTATAACCTAAATTGGGATTTAAATGTTCTAAATAATTAAATATGGTGATTTTGAAGTACGGATTTAACCTATTTGGAAATAAGATTTTTGAAAGAAACTATCATTTCGTAACCGATATGATTTCAAACGTGATAATAATTTGAAAGTGGATATAATTTCGAAGGTCATATGGCTTTGAGAATATGATATTTTGAATATTAATTGTGAATTGATTTTTGAAATGTGATAATCATCCGATGTGAAATAAGCGTTTAGTTGTTAAAGAGACTAGGATCGGATATTATCATACTTTCTACCAATACCGAAAACCACTTTAACAACTGTATACGTGGTGGATATTTCAGAAATGAAGTCGGATGGATTGGCGAACAATTCTGTATAAGGCATTTATATGACCCTGACTCTCGTGAGCTAGCGTGATGTGGCTAAAATCAGGAGCCATGCCGGGCCAAGTGAGGTCATTCCTTTGATCGGGCGCACTTCTTTGGTAATATATTCTGACTTTGTGATTTGATTTGGTGGCCACCCTTGATTTTTATTTGGGAGTGTGTTCCAGGGTGGGTGATAGTAGCTGATATGTGTTACCACTAGTCTGGATACGCAAATGGTATATCTACCCTGACATTTCCTCATGTACCGTGGCGCATGCCCTATCGAGCCTTGTACGAGTTTGGTTTGTACCATACCTATGGAGTACCATTTGATAGCCCTCTAGTTTAAGGAGGGAGTTATGGTACTGTATAGACTATGAGAATATATAAAATGTGTTAAAGGGGATAAGGGTAACACCTTAATGCTATTTTACTACTTTTACTTTACCGTAGACATATTATAATAGCGTATTGTACTACATAGTAGATAGTTTAACGGATCCTTAGGAGATGGTAATCCCAAACATCTCTTAAGTTATTGCACTTACGTTAGACACTGGATAGGAGATGTCAAACTCCGTAAACATCTCTGATGCCATTGCACTCATATTTACTGTTGATTTAACTTACAAGATCTTTTAGTTCTAACTCGGGTGTTTTGTCCTTTCAATTCGCTTGGGTCAGCCTGGGCATTTAGGATTTGAGGACTTTATTTCTGGAGGACGAAGACAAAGATTTGTACTATTATTATATATGATATTTATTCCACTGCATTATGTTGTTCCACTGCATTTATTTATTTATTCATGTTTATCTAACTCTGATGCTTGTGTTGTAAAGAATAATCAAATGTATTTATAAAATAGCTTCATGAACTGTTATTTGATTATTATATTTTGTCATTCTGCTGCGAGATTCTATGTTTGCTTTATTTCTTTCTCTTTTTCTTATTTACCCCATAATAGCCTGCCCTTTTGAATGGTTTAAGTTTGACATGTGAGTCTGCTTAAACGTCCAAAACGGCAGGTCGTTACAATGGGTATCAGAACTTTAGTTTAGCGATAACCGTTGCTTTGTGGGGTCTGACTCTTTAGAAATAGGGTAGTGATAACGTAGAATGATCGTTGAGTGTGTATATATGAGAGAGTGTATTTGTTAGTGTTATAAAAGGGTTTTTTATTGTGTTTTTTTTGTTCCGTTTGGTATTTATTAATTCTGGTTGGTGCATAGGACGCTATGACATTGATAGAGATTTCTAAACACTTAATCGGACAGACCGACACAATATTTGTTTTGAAATATAGGTTGATGAAATAATTTTGCCTATTATATATTTTGTATATAAAATAATAAATTTCATAAATGATCTAGTTGGATGTAATATGTTGATTGTTAGGTAGTGAAATTTTATAAATACTGATGGAAAAATAAGATTTGTAAATAAAATAAATATAAATTGGAAAATTTAGAACTTAAATTCTGGGTTTTGTTGAAAATTCCTTTCAAATGATTTTGGAATATATTATTAATATTATTGAAAGTATTTTCCGATATAAATATTTCAATATGATTAGAAAGAAATGTTTAAAGGAATTTTGGAAAGAAATAAGTTATGTACTCCCTCTCTCTATCGTTGAAAAATAATTCCAGTGATGAGTGCACGCATCATCGACGTTCATTTTCGAATTTCAAAGTGGGAAGGCCATTGTAGTAATTTTACTGCACAGTTGTTTTGAGAAATTAATTTTGATTTTAAATTCCAAATTTGATTTGACATATATAAAAAAGATATGATTATATATATTATTTTGAAATAATTGAAATAAAACCTGGTTGTTTAGTTCTTCAGTTTCTGTAAATTGAAGTTAAAATTATTGTAATTGATGGAATCTTGACTATATTAATAGCTGGTAGTTTCTAAGATGTAATAAGAAATTTAATGTTAAAATAATTAATGAAATATATAAGAAACTGAATTTTTGAAACTATAAATAAAAAGGATATGGAAATGATAAATGGTAATTATTGAGCATTAAGTAACTAAAATAAGTAAGATAAACTTGGGTAATATTCAATTGCATTCTTAAAACATATATATAACTTACCAAGGATTTAAAAGTTGAGATGTTTAATATGAAAATGTAATGGAATATTATACAAGTAAAACTTAAGTAAAGAAAGTGTTCAATGGAATTTCTTTATAAATAAGAATATTGATATTTTAGTTGTTATAAACTTAGGCTATAATTGAAATGCTACTAAATTAAATGAAATAGAAAAGTGAGTATTATAAGTAAATTGTTATAAACTTGAGTTAAAGTTTGAAGTTGTCGATAACTTAAGTAAATACTAAAATGAATACTATATTAAGTTAAAAGACTATAACTTCAACAAGGTGGAAATGATTCAAAAAATAAATATAATATCCAATGACACTATGTAAAGAAATGAATGTAGATTAAAAAGGGTTAAGAAACTTAAATATGAACTTATGCACTAATGGATATTGATATCTAATGAAAATCAAGGATATTGATTAATTAATTTCAACTAAACTATGATAAAATGTATGTAATACTTGAATAATGAATTTAGTGATTATTATAAGCAACTGAATGGATATAATTTATGTAAGAAATGAATGTAAAACATTGAAAAGAAATTGACATTATATGAACAAATGAATTTTGTAAGTAATAAATGAAAGTAAATGGAAATAAGTATTGAATGAACGAATGTGAATTTATTTATAAAGAAACCTATACAGTGCTTTAAGAATTGATTTGCATATGTTTAAATAATTATATATGAGTAACATATGTAAGAATGGTAATAACATATGTAAATAAATAAATAAATGTAAATGAATGAAATAGTCGTTGTATGAATGAAACTGAAGAAATGTAAATAATGTGAAATGAAATTAATAAGAATGAACTTAGTGAATGCTTGGAGTCACCGTTTGTTTTGGTTTATGGTTGTTTGGGAAAGGATACTTCTAATTGTTTATGGTGTATGAAAAATTTATTGAGTTTTATCTAAGACTGTTGAGTAGATAGTATACTTAGTAGTTTATTCATCATTCTATACGATTAAAGTGTCTAAACCCAAACAAACCGTTTGTTTTACTTGATATGGATTAATGGTTGATTTTTTTGATTCCATGCGATAATTGTATGCTTGTTTGCAAGTGATTGATGTCATATTGTACTGATCTGTTTTGTTATTTGTTGAAAACAACTTAAAATATTTCTCTTTTACATAATTATTAACATCTTCGAGTTATATAAGTGAAACATAAGTTTGTGGAAGCAATTGCTACTGCTTTTGGTTTTACAAAATAAGGGTTATTTGCCTGACAAATAGGTACCTACTCGGATTACATTTTTCTAGAGATATTATATTGTTTTTCCCACTGTTGAGATATATTATTTTGAAAATTATAATACATATCGTTATTATTGATATTATTATTTCTCGCAGACCTCTCCGTACAAAGGAGACTCTAGCGAAATTTTCCATAAATTTTGGATATAGAAAATTTTGTGAAAGGTTTTTCAAACTTTTATTAACTTGAATATAAAAGGATTTAATTGTTATAAATTGATATTTTATTTAAATTATTTAATTATGTAAATTAAGTGTTTATAAATTTAATATTTTGAAAGATATATTGATTACTTAATTCCTTCTTTTCCCTACTTTTTCCTTTTCGGGGACGAAAATTTTGAGTGGCGGAGAGTGTAAGACCCATAATTTTTGAAAAATAAGAAAATTGTTAATTTAATAAAGTTTGTAATTTAATGTTGGAAGAAATAAGAATTTGTGAATTATTACTAAAGTAATAACTAGAATGAAGGGTACTAATGTTAATTTAAGTTAATTATTAACAAGTTGAATGAAATTCCCATAAATTAAAATAATTAAAGGTTATACTTGGTTATAAAGTGAATATAAGAAAACAAATATAAATATTTAATTAACAAATGACATATGCATATTTGATGGTAATTGAATAAATTTAGTGTTGTAGTAGTAAATATAACACTTGTAGAGGATAATAAACTTATAAGGTGTGGCTAAAATTAAACGGTGAAGATTATTATATGTTTCCTAATTATTTAGCCTATTAACTTAAATTTGAAATCAATTGTAATTAATTCACTTAATTAGTACAGCTAATGTAGATTTAGTTGATAATGGTAGAATATTGATTCAATAAGATGTAACCCAATGTAAGTTAAGGTAATAATTGGAAATGATGTTAATGTTATTCATAATATGATAATTGGTTGAATAAAAAGAATGGAAATCAAGACTTATCAATTTATTGGAATTTAAGCTACAATAAATGGATTTATTGAAATTAAATGAAATTAAATATTACGTTAATTGAAATTAAGATGAAATTGGAAAATATTAATGTACTAAGTGATAAACCAATGTTAATTATACCAATAAGATGATAATTGATTGAATAACGAAATTTAAAATTTTAAATAAATGGATTTATTGGAATTTAATTTATAATTGCTGAATTTACTGAAATTGAAATTAAACACTGTAATTGGTAAAATAATTAACTTTGAATTGATATCTAATTTTTTTTTCAATTATGGTAAATGTTTAGGTATGAAAATTTTCAGTTATTAAATTTGAATTGGAAAAGTAATTTAATCAATTTAATAATAATTTATTTAATTAACATGAAAATATCCATTTAGGCCACTGTCTCGGTTTTCGATGAAACCAGTTTCATCGGATCCATAATGGTGAATTATTATAGGATTCCAAGTTTCGAACGGACTTGTTTGATCGTAAGGGCTGAAAAAACCTAAAAATTTATTTAGCTGAAATGAATTTGAAATAAGCTGATTTTAGCATAACTTCTTCATACGATGGAATTTGGACTTGAAACCTATTCCATTGAGTTTAAAAATATTGAAAACATCTATTTTGATATATGGGATGACCCATTTTCGTTCCGGAGACAGAACGGGCTTTTCGGGTCATTTATCGTTAAACTTCCAAATCAAATCGGGTCCATTCGTCTATATTTCTTACCTACCTATAAATAGCGTTTTATAAACCCTAGCTGCTTCTTATTTTCATTTGTCAGTATGCACATTTCCTTCTCAACTCCTCATTCCAAAGGCAGACAAACCAAAAACCCAAATTTCCAATTTAATAGCAAATCAAATTCAAATCAAAAATTCTAAACTCCTCAAACTATATCAAATTATATATCGATTTGAAGTTCTCGACTAATGCAAGTCAAATATGTAGTCTGTTTCTCGATCTGAGTTTCTGTGTATCCAGAATTCAATGGTTTATTCTCGACCGTTCATCACGTTTCGATGAACTTCGCCGGATCGTCAAATCATTGATACAGTTTTATGGAGAGGACCGATGAGAGTGCATCGGTAAGGTTCATGCAGCAAGTTGATGGTTGGATCGTTGGGGAAAATTCGCTAGGGTTTGCTATGAATGGTGGCCGCTGTTGCTTTGGGCAGGGCTTCGTTCACGAGGCACAGGGGAATCGTGGTGAGGTCGTGGCCGCGATGGCCAGCGGCGTAGGAGGAGCAGCTCGTGTCGGCAGCGCGTGACTTTGCAGTGGCGGCGTGCGCAACTAGTAGGGTTTCGGGTGGCGTTCTTGTTGAGGTCACGTTCAATTTATTGGGAAGAGGAAGGTGACATGTTCTTGCTATATTAATTATTTTGTTTTATTTTAATTTAAATCGCATAATGTTCTAACACACATACATACGAGTTCCATATTACGCGCGGTTTTTTGCATTAGGATGTTATTGAAATTCCAGACATTTTGACGCTTGTTTGGATGAATTTTAAGACTGTTTGAATTTGGGCCCTAAATTGGATTTTAATCGATTAAAGTTCAAAGGTGTGTGTTTTTACCCACTCACAACTTCTAAAATTTCTTACGTTTGTTAACTTATATTTATGATGTGATTAGAAATTTATTTATGGCTGTTTGGTAGATGAAATTTTTTATTCCATTTAATTTGAATATAATTTGAATTAAATTGCCATTTAGATTATTATTGAATTTAAATTTCCCATAAAATACCCGTCATTGAAGTTCAGTTATTGTTGAAATTTATCAATTGAATTGTGATGGATGTTTGGTTGTTGATATTGGACGATTGGATGTTATGTTTGATTTATATAATGTTATCACTCTCCAAGATCCCGTAGTTATTATTAGGAAAGATCACTATGGGTTGAAATGATACATACCGAACGATCTGTGGATTATGGAAAGGTCGCTATGAGTTGAAATGATAGACTCGAGCGATTTTATGGATTTTAACCTTTTCGGGATTGCGGATTAAAATGATATATATCCGTAAATATAAAATAATTGCGGATTGAAATGATAAATATCCGTATCGCTTGACCCTAGGGCAGAGAATTATATACGGACATCGGATTGGTTAAATCAAATTATTTTAAAATCCCTAATTTTCAAAATTAATCAAATGATATTTTTCTAAATAAAATTTAATTATATAAATTGAATTATCATTGAAAAACTTAGTTTTATGATTGAAATGTGGATTGTTTTAGAGGAATTGTTTAAAGGAATTTTATTGAAATTTTAAAGTTGAATCTCGAAGTATAATTAAAATTTATCAAAACCGGGTTATTATAACTGTTTGGAATATAACTTTGAAAAATATTGAAATTGGATTAATTTGAATTGATATTTCAAACATGGAGTGGGAGCGATATTGAATTAAATATCTTATTGAGAGTTGGAAATGAAAATTTTGAAATTGGGTCTTTAAAAACTTAATTGGTCCAAATGTGTTGGAATGAAATAAATAGTTAAATTGATATGAATTTCAAATTCATTTTTTAATATAAAATGTTGTAAAATTATATTATTTTAAAGATTCTTAATTTTATGATTTTCAAATTATTAAACTATTTTAACCTACGTTAACTATATTAAATCAATTAACCTATTTTAAACCATTCAATTTATTTTAAAACCAATTAACCCATTTTAACTTATTTTATCTAATTAATCTATATTTAAGCTATCTTAGATATATTTAACCTAATTTAAATCTATTTATCTATCTTAAATCAATTAAACAATATTTCAAATCTATAATTAAATTATTATAGAGTATTTTAAACTATTTATAACTATTCAAAACTATTTATAACTATCTTTCTAAATTTCAAACTAAATACAGTAAGTGTGTTTATATTTTAATTCCTCGATTTTAAAGTGAATATGGTTAAATGATGTTATAACCTAAGTTAGGATTTAAATGTTCTAATTAATTGAATATGGTGATTTTGAAGTAAGGATTTAACCTATTTGGAAATATGATTTTTAAAAGAAACTATGATTTCAAAAACGATATGGTTTCAAACGTGATAAGAATTTGGAAATGAATATAATTTCGAAGGTAATATGATTTTGAGAATATGATATTTTGAATATAAATCGTGAATTGACTTTTGAAATGTAAAAGAACCATCCGGTGTGAAATAAGTGTTTGTTTGTTAAAGAGACCGGGATCGAATATTGTCATACTCCTTGCCAATACCAAAAACCACTTTAACAACTGTGTACGTGGTGGAGATTCCAGAAATGAAGTAGGATGGTTTGGTAAAAGATTATGTATATGGTATTTAATGAACCTGACTCCCGTTAATTAGCTTGATGCGGCTAAAATCTGGAACCACGCTGGGCCAAGTGAGGTCATTCCTCTGATCGGGCACACTTCTTCGATACTACATCATGAATTTGTGATTTGATTTGGTGGCCACCCTTGATTTTGATTTGGGAGTGTGTTCCGAAGTGGGAAGTAGTAGCTGCTATGCGTTACCACCAGTCCGGATACGCAAATGATATATCTACCCTGGTATTTCCTCGTGTATCATGGCACATGCCCTATCGTGCCTTCTACGAGTTTGGTTTGTACCATACCTATGGAATGCCATCTGATAGCCCTCCAGTTTATGGGGGGAGTTACGATACTGTATAGACTATGGGGATATATAAAATGTGTTAAGAGCGATATATGTAATGCCTTAACGCTATTTTAATACATTTACTTTACTATAGACATATTATAATGGCGTATTATACTACATAGTAGATAGTCTAACGGATCCTTGGAAGATGGTAATCCCGAGTATCTTTTAAGTTATTGCACTCACGTTAGACACTAGATAGGAGATGTCAAACCCCATAAACATCTGTAACGTCATTGCACTCATATTTACCGTTGATTTAACTTACATAAGATCTTTTAGTTCTGACTCGAGTGTTTTTTCCTTTCAATTCACTCGAGTCAGCCAAAACATTTTAGGATTTGAAAACTTTATTTCTGGAGGACGAAGACGAAGATTTGTACTATTATTATTTATGATATTTATTCCACTGCATCATGTTGTTCTGCTGCATTTATTTATTTATTCCTGTTTATGTAACTCCGATGTTTGTGTTGTAAAGAATAATCAAATATATTTATAAAACAGCTTTATCAACTATTATTTGATTATTATATTTTGTCATTTTGCAGCGCAATTCTGTTTTTGTTTTATTTCTTTCTCTTTTTCTTATTTACCTCATAACAGTCAGCCATTTTGCAGCGCAAGTCTGACATGTGAGTCTGCTTAAATGTCCAAAAAGGCAGGTCGTTACATAATACACACACACACACACACACACATATATATAAAGGTTTATTTTAAATATATGAGTAAATTATAGGTTTTAAAAATTTTGTATATTTTGTTCTCATTGATTCGTGTTCACCTTCCTTTGCTTTGGAAATCATCGTTGGGATTGGTCAATTGTTAAGTTCGTGATTAATTTCGTAGCTTGTCGTGTTGTCTAATTTCTCTAGCCTCTAAAGTTGAGCGATCACTCATGATTCACAATTTTATGTTTTCGTAAATAGACATCACTTGAATTGACCCTTGAAATGTTTGTTATAGCTAGGATTATTGTTTAGTTAATATATATATATATACATATGATTTTATATTTTACGATGCTCACTTTGATATATATATATATATATATATATATATATATATATATATATATCTGTGTGTGTGTGATGTTATGTTCATTTTGATGTACATGATGATATGTTGCTTTGTATAACACTTTTATTGACATGTATGATATGTTGATTTAGGATTCAAAGTTGCAATCTCCTTATGCCATGTTATTAATTATCTATTTTCACTCACACCGCAAGTTCCCTGTTAGTTTAGGAAATCTCTATAGGTTTAAATGATACATACCCGAACTATCTTATAGATTAGGGAAAATCGTAATGGGGTTAAATGATAAACCCAAGCGATTTTATTGATTTTTGAATTTTAGGATTATGGGTTGAAATGATATATACCCGTAAATCTAAATAATTGCAGATTGAAATGATAAATATCCGTATCACTTGACTATAGGATAGAAAACTACATATAGACGCCGTTGGTCTATTTTTTGTTATGATTTCAAAAATTTTGAGAAAAGTGAAATATATGGGTTTTAATAAATATTGATTTTTAAAATATAATATAAGGATTTTATTTTAATATATGTGAAAAAATTAGATTTTTTAATTATATGTTTGGAAATTTTAAATTATCAGTTAAATTTTGAAAAATGTAAGTTTTAGGATTTTACTTTTAATTTTATTATTTTTAAATATATAAAATATAGTTTAACATAAAATAAAATAGATTTAATAAAATCATATTTAATTTAATAATATTTAATATAATAAAATTTAATTTAATAGAATTTAATTGGATAAGTATATATATTGTATTTAAAATATTTATTTAAAATTTATATTAATTTTTTGAAAATAGATTTTTTTAATAACTTTTTAAAATTAATAATTTAAAGATGAATTGAAATTAATTTGAAATTTTATTTGTTTAATAATATTATTTAAATAAAAATTGATTTGAAACTTATTAATTTTGAGATTTTAAAAGATATGATTTTATAACTTGATAATTGGATTTTGATTAAAGGTGATTAAATAAATATTTTCAAATTTAAAAAATTGGAATTGAGTATTTAATATTGATTTAAATTTGTAATATGAGATTTTATTTAAATGTTAATAAAAATGATTAAGTTAATATTTTCAAATTTAAATGAAATTAAATTTTAGTTTTGAAATACAAATGAAATTTATCAAATTGAGTTATTGTAAATTATTTGAATATTTAAACTTTGAAACCTATTGAATTGGAAGTTGTTTAAATTTATAGTTCAAACCTGGATCTGAAATCAAGATAAATTAAAAATGATTTTAATTAGAATTTGAATTGAACCTTTAAGCCTTTTAATTGGAATTGTTGAACTGAGATTGATTTAAATTTAATTTTGGAACTATAGTAGATTTGAATTGATTTGTGAAATTGGAAGAAACAATGTTAACTTGAAACTATTTTCAGGGTAAACCCTTTTTAATATATAAACTCTTTTTAATATATAAATTTTTAATATGTAAACTATTTTAATCTATAACCTATTTTAAATATAAAGTATTTTAATGTATATCTATTCCAATATATAAGCTGCTTTCAATATTCAAACTTTTAAGTTGGAACTGTTATGATTTAGATTAAATGGATTTAAATGCGAATACTTTGATATGATGGTTAAAACTATTTTCTAGTTATGAATTTTGAAGTGAATATGATTTAAAAAGTAAATATGATTTTGAAAATGATATGTTTTTGAAATGAATATGATATTTTGATATGAAATACAAACTGTTTGAAATAAAAATGACCACGGTGTGAAATAAGCGTTTGGTTGTTTATGAGACCGAGATCAGATATTATCATACTCTCTGCCAATACCAAAAACCACTGTAACAACTGTGTACGTGGTGGAGATTCCAGAATGAAGTAGGATGGTTTGGCGATGTCTATATGACGTATGAATGCAGCCCTGACTCCCGCGAGTCAGCTTGATGTGACTAAAACATGAGCCATGCCGAGCCAAGTGAGGTTGCACCTTCGATCGAGCCTACTTCTTCAATACCATTCTATTACTTTATGATTTAATTGGGTGCACCTTTGATTATGGGAGTGTGTCTCGAGGTGGGCCATAGTAGCTGCTATGCGTTACTACCAGACTGGATTGACAAAACGTTAGTATCCTATCGTGGGCATTGCCTCGCATGCCTTGTCGCATGCCTTATCACGCCCACTACGAGTTTGGTTTGTACCATACCTATGGAGTGCCCTCTGATATCTCTCCAGTTTGCGGAGGAATTATGGCACTGTATAGACTACGGAATATATATAAAATGTGCTAAGAGGGATATAGGTAATGCCTTAATGCTATTTTAATAGTTTACTTTACTGCAGATATATATATAGCGTATTGTACTATATATATAGATAGTTTAATGGATCCTTAAAGGGTGGAATCCCAAACATCCTTTAAATTATGTGCATTTCACTTGACTTGATTTACTAGCATAAGAGTGTTAATCCTGACTCGAGTGTTTTGTGTTTAGCTTTATGCCCGGGTCAGAATGAGTGTCACAATATTTGAGACTCACCTTTGGAGCTTGGAGCTTTGCTTGGAGATCTATCTCTCATTTATTCAGCTTTCAGTTATTTCTAGTTATTTACATTCAGACTTGTCATTTGGCTTATGTATTAGAGATTCCTTGTATTTGAATTTCTATTGCATTTTTTTAGACTCTGATGTTCTGTAATAGCTTCATGAACTACTATTTATTTATTATTCTGTTCTTGCTATTATATTATTCTGTGTCTGTGATTCTGTGATTGATTTATTTACTGTATATGCTAATTTTTTGCCTAATATAAATTAACAATATGTTGTTTTAAGCAATTCAAGTCTGACATGTGTAGTTGATTGTCGATTTGAAGGGTTTGTAATAGCGTATCGTTACAGTTAACAGGCAAGTATAGGGATGGCACTTTTAAAGCTTTGTATGGAAGGCCATGCAAATCTCCAAATTGTTGGTTAGAGACTAGGGACAGGTTGGTTCTTGGTCCGGATTTAGTTAGAGAAGTTGTAGAAATGATTGAGATCATTCGGGATAGGATGGAGGAAGCTCAGTCTAGGAAGAAGAGCTATGCCGATAGAAGATGGAAAGACATGGAGTTCTCAGTCAGAGAGCATGTATTTGTCAAAGTATCACCGATGAAAGGTGTAATTCGATTCGGGATATCAGGAAAGTTGGCACCAAAATTCATTGGATCATTTCCTATTGTAGAGAGGATCGGGAAACTCGCATATATAGTATATTTACCGAACAGTTTAGCAGGATTTCACGATGTTTTTTATATTTCTCATCTAAGGAAATGTATTCGAAATTCAGAGACTACTATAGCACGGACTATATTAGATAACTTGGTAGTGGAACCAAATTTGACTATAGTTAGAAAACTAGTGGTGTAGTCATAAGAGGTGAGAAGAGACTAAGGAAAAACACAGTCTGAATAGTCAAGATCCAATGGAGTGATGATGAGAGAGACTGTACTTAGAAAACTGAGAGCAGGATTCAAGATACTCATCCTGATTTGTTTTGTGGTATGTTTTACCTTTTTGATTGATTTTGATGAGTATCTTATTGTAATTTCAAGGACGAAATTCTTTAAGGGAGAGTTTGTAATAATTCTTATTTTGAGTAACATTATTTGGGATATTTAATTAGTTAAATTAAATGGAGTAATGTAAGTTGGTTAAGGGATTGAGATTTGTATAATTAAGGGGAGCTGTGTTGTCGCATCCCCTTTCTGGAGGCCGAAAGCTAAGCACTACAGATGCTGCAGTCATCCATAGTATTAACTTCCGATGACCAAATACGGTAATGTTAATGGTATCCATAATATCAGAAGCACATGAACATGAAACAAAATCACAGACTTCAAAAAATATTTTTGATTACATTTCCAACACATGTTCCATATTCAAGTTACATAATCCCATCGCTTTCCCAGGTTTAGATAAAATATAGTTATTACATAAATACACCATAAGCGACATGATGATGCCCCTGTGGTTGACCAGAGTACTATATATATACAACATAGCGGAATCAATCCAAAATAACACAACAACCCCTAATTAACCATCCGTCAGCCACCTGCTCGCCACCGAAAGCTTTATTCGCCAACTTACTAAAACCTACAAACCTCAGCCCTCGGCATACTCAAATCAATTTTGAGCACCCGAGAGTTTAAGGGGAAAACATAAACTTCAAGTCCGACATAAAATCTGGTGTGAATAATATTATACATCTTGGTTATTTGATATTAAGTAAGACTACGCTGCTTAGTAAAATGGGTTTCCCCTTACTAATATCCTTTTAAAACATATCTTTTGAAAGTTATAATCTTGCAACCAAAACTGGTTAAACATTTGTACGTATAAATTGTCAAATGGACTATCTGTCCATACACTGTAGTTTTGTTTGGCTGATTACTAACCCATGGCTGACTCGGTCCTGCTAGAAAAACATAAAAATCTAATATCTGTTGGATACTCCTCTTCTGGATGGCCTGTCCTTATTTACTTCTCCAGGTCTAACTGATCCTAATGGTTTTGCGGGCTCACCAATAACCTGTCTTTCCTTTTTAGATTCCTTTCTGTATGTAACATAATTTTAGTCTCACCTATGACAAAGCCCAATACACTGGAATTTCGGACCTATTTTAGCTAGGGGTTACTAGCTAAAGTATAGAGCACGACACCATACCAGTCTCATCTGGTATTCTAATATCTGAGTTATTTTACTTAAGGTTATATACCCATAAAATTTTCCTTGAAAACCTTTTCTTTCAAATTGACTTAAACCTTTAAATCATTCTTTGAACAAGGAAATTATTCACATATACTCTTTGCTTTACTCAACTCACCTTTCCGTGTTACATATTCTTTACACAAACCCTGTTGACGAAAACGTTTAAACTTTCGAAAGTACCCCATTCGAAATCTTTGAAAGTATCCCTTTAAATACAAGTAAAACCTTAGGCCGAAGGCCAATACATACCTTTCGAAATCATACCTTTCAAAACCATTGATATTTATCCTTTCGGAAGCATTGAAAAACATCTCCTTCGAAAGCTTTAAATCCTTAGACATCTTATCTTTAAAACACTTAAACATTGCCTTTCAAAACCATTGGAACACTTTTCCTTTTAGACCTTTCAAAATTATTGGGGAACCATTCCTTAGAAAACTTTCTTTAAAACCTTTTGAAAGCATCAAAACATCAAACCTTTCGAATGCATTTGGGTTCAATTTATAACATGTGGAAACGCCTTTCGAAACCATTAAAACTTATCTCTTTCGAAACAGTTTTGGTTCTACCTTTTATAGAGAAAAAAGGTCATCAAAACATTTAAGTCGAAAGCATCCCTTTTGAAAGCATTCCTAAGTAAAGAAGTGATAGTGCTAAAACCATCCCTTCGAAAGCATTGGAGAAGCGGCTTGGTTTTGTAACGATCCCGACTCGACCTTTGAAAATCGGCACCCGTACTTCACTTGTACTCGAATGTCGTAGATTCAAACGCCGAATCTGGCTCGCCGGAGCTTATGACCCATTAAGTATAACAACATAGCAAAAGAAAAGATAATATCATATATCATTGATACAATCATCAGATACAACTGAAAATCTATATACATCAGAGATACAAGAAATAACAGCGGAAAGAAACAATCGCAGAAGATAAAGCAAACTAGGCAACTGCAGCGGAAAGATAATGTCTTCAATGCCAAACTCCAAAGATCTCCAATCCAATAGCAGTAATATCCAAACCATAAGCTCGAACCCCCAACATGATGACTTAAGCAAGGTCAGTCATCCAAAGACTGAAGAAGATTTCCATAGACTGAAGGCTACCGAATCTGCTCCTACTGTTCGACTAACTGAAAAACCCAACTCTAGACTGGCCGTGTGGAAAATTGTGGGCACCCAGAGTTTAGGAAGGAACAATAAACTTCGGGTCAGTCATGGGACTGGTATAAGAAAACCAAAACCATTTTATTTTAAAACAACAACAAAAAGAATTTTAAATATTTGAAATCCGCAATGTTTTTTGGAAAATGAAACTACCATAAGGCCCCTGCCATACACACCATGCAAACGCAGAATTGGAGGAGATTTCTCCTTATGATAGTCAAAATGCTTGATACGCGAAAACCATTTGATATTATTATTAGTGCATAGTGCAGAAAACCTTTCAAAAGTATAATATTAATCTTAGCCAGCATACAACCATTATTTTATGCCTACTATAGCTA
The DNA here is from genome assembly GCA_030765085.1 of Allium cepa. Classification (NCBI taxonomy): domain Eukaryota; kingdom Viridiplantae; phylum Streptophyta; class Magnoliopsida; order Asparagales; family Amaryllidaceae; genus Allium; species Allium cepa. The sequence continues at coordinate 620,508,979 of CM060934.1, read as the reverse complement.
CCATGTTCAATAGCAGGTTACCACCACATTCCATGGCAGGTTATACAACTAAAACCATACATGGCGCGTATTGTTTCTTTGGATTTTCCAACAAACTGTAAGGCCAAGGAACTTCCCATTGCCACATGGGTACATCTCAGGAGGGACGTCCCGAGAACCTACCCGGCTCTCTACAACACAAGGCCGGTTTACCCCTTCCCGAGAGTAAGACCTAAGATATGCCGCCCTCGATCGTTCGCGACCTTTATCCGAGAGCTCTCAACCACAACCATCACACAGTAATAGATTTACAGTGTCCACGTGAGTTAAGTATCTGGGCTCCATACCATGATACTACCCTTTTCTAGAAGGAATGGACATACCCTAGGGGCGCGACCCCTGCAACTTTGCCGCATCTTTCCTGTTTCGACCATTACCGGGATGTGTGGTCCTGATGCAGTCTCGTCCACAAAGCTACGCTTTTTCACAAAGCCATGCTTTGATCAACAAATGATCAGCAGCACTTCGTATGCCTTATTACCAAATTGGAAATGTATCACTAGTAACCATCAACTACATAACCTCCGAGCTCGTACGTCTCAAAAGAAAGGTGTTAAGCTAAGAGAATAAATCTCCGCCACCAAACAGAAATGTATTTGATAGAAACCAGCTTTACCTCTCAAAGTGTAATTTCAGACACACATCCATACAAGTCTGTCCCGGGTTCGAACAGAACTGAAGGTACTTCCGAAGAAGCCCTTGCAACCCGGGTATTCACAATCCCGATCGGACTTCCCATCACTTAGGGAATCTCTATACCAGCGTGACTCAGTGCAGAGGCCATCGATGGGTTATCCTTTCGTTCTCGAAAATATCCGGTCTTCACCATCGGTCTTCAAATGCTATCCATAACATCGTATCATTATTCGGAATGAGTTATATGACACAAGATCCTCTCCCGGCTAAATAGAATAATGAGCGCAATATTTAAAACCTTATGTATAATGGGATTTCAGTTAAGTCACAATTTAAAACCCAAAAACCTTTCTTTAAATGGTTTAAACAAATTACCATTTACAAATCTTTAAAACAAAAAGATTTACTTCACAAAGTTCACCCATTTTTCACAAAGATTCATTCACAGCTTTTCAAAACAACTTCCTTTTCAAATTGGATTATCTCATCCCATTATTAACCCAAAAACTCAATTTATATCTTTCAAAACTATTTCCAAAGATCCATTCCTGACTTTCAAAATAATTCCTATTTCAATTCTTTTATACACAAAAGATAAACCATTTAAAATCCTCTTTGATTTCAAAACGAAGTTTAGCAATCTTTCACAAAGGTTCATTTATAGCTTTCAAAACAATTCACAATTTCATTATAAACATGAAATCTTTCGATACAAATTGGAAATCCTTTCTTTAAAAGAAAGCTATAATTATTTGAAAACAAATAATCTTCATTTCGAAAAAATCCAATTATATTTGCACGAGTTAAAGCCTTAAGTTAAATTCAAATTCCCAAATCAATACCTTTAAAATAGTTTAACCCATATATAACTTGTATAATATCTTTAAAACACAGTTTCCAAACATAGAATTTAATTTCAAATTTTGAATTCAAGTTTAAATCAAATTATTTAAATTTCAAAACTAAATCAAGTTATTCAAAATAACTTTTATTTTAGAAACTACTTTTCAAAAGCTTTCAATTCCATTTCCAAAAAAATTAAATCTTTAAAATCATTAAAAATCTGTGACTTAACTACTTTCCTCGTGCGATCCATATTTGTGTGTGTATGGTGTAGTTCAGGGGTTTCACACAATAGTGCAACATCATCAATCATCACAGATTCAAGCATAGAAATGTTGATAAGCGGTATAATCAATTACGCATACCTTTCATTCACAGATTCACAAATAATATGTAAATGTATCACAGATAAATAAATAAATAAATTACACACAGCTCAATTTACGGAACAGAATATTACAGTCCAAAGATAACAATTAGTTCATGGCATTTCATACAATACAAACATTCATAAGTAATTTGAGCATTCAATAATCATTTATAACAAGATTAATTAATTGTTTAATCCTAAATTAATTCAATTTAATTTCCAATTAAATCAATTACTTATGAATTAGTTATCAATCTTGATAAATTAATTACAAATCATTTGATATTAATTAATGAAATTAATCAACCTTAATTATTCAATTAATTAATTACCTTTACTAAATTAATTATTCCTTAATTAATCATATTAAATTAATTATCCTCTTATTAATTACTTTAATTAATAACCTTTAAATAATTAAACTTAAATTACTTTTAATCCATCATATTAATTAATTACTTAATTAACCTTTAATAAATTACATTAGTTAGTTAATCCCATGATTAATCACTTTTAATTAGTTAATTATCCTCTTATTAATTACCTTGATTAATTAATCTCATAAATTAATTATCCTTAAATAAATTAAGTAATTAACCCTTTAATCACCTCTTTATTCAAACTACATCTTATTTTGTTTTCTAAAACCATATAAATTTAATTACATAATTAAACTAATATGTAATTACTTTTTAAAACAAATTTTAAAACATTTTAAATCTTTAGAAACACTTAGAAGTTAATTACAAAATGTATCCAATACATAATTATTTTTTAAACAAAACAAATTTAAAGCTTTTAACTCTAAAACTTGATAATATTTTTATTTTCCTTCCATTCCAAAATCTGGTTAATCTAGTTCTCACAAAACCCGAGCAAATTTGTCAATTACTCGAGCTAATTCCCGAGAGACTTATGATCATCTCATTGCTTCGAGTCTAACACTAGAATTACTCGAGTCAAACCCTAACAATACTTAGTCTTCCCCAATCCACAAAATAACCCAGATATATCATTGACCCCAGTGCACGTGCACCACTGTTCCGGTCATCTCCGACCAACGCCGTACCCTTCCACAAGTCATCAATGACCATCTCAATCCCAACGATCCTCCAGAACCTTGAAAACCCAAGCAACCTAAAATCGAGCATTTCGAACATACCCGTGGACAAAGTCGATCACCATAAAATCACTTGCATCGCAACCTCGGGCCATCAGAGGCCACGAAAATTTTGTCAGAGCTTCGCCACGATCCACGAACCCTTTTCCCCCGATCTGTTGCAGCTCGATGAAACGTCGACGACGTAATTGATTTGATTATGACACTGCCCAAAATGGGTTGCTAAACCCTGAATCTCGTCGCATCTCCATCCATGATGATCAGAAAAATGTGATTCCATTTTCTCGAAGTCCCTAGCCTACCACCCACCTCCAGAAACAAGCACGACAATCCACCCATCGCCAATCGCTGAAATTTGACCATAATCTGATATACGATCATCCCCAAAATTCTCAATATCCATCAATTTAATAATCACCATATTATTATTATTAAAATTCATTATTTTTGTAAAAGAATTCGATTATATAATTAAAGCACAGAAATTTGATAAAACAAATTCTGACATTCATTGATTCTATACTGTAATGTTCTATTTCTGAGATATTAATTAAATATTTTCACTTGAATAAATTTTCAAGAAGGATGTTACACACATACAAACACTTTTTGTTTAAAAATTAAAGCCTAAAAATCTTTTAGGTGGATAGTTTGAATTTTTAAATTAAGTTTTAGAACCTGTAACTATAAAAACAGAGGTATACACATGTATACAGGCATGCACAGTCTTATATCTGTATATTTGTAAACATGCAAACCAAATTCCACCCCATCATTCAAACACATTTCAAAGAACATCAAAATATACAGGTTAAGGATCTTAAAAAGGGAGTTTGCTCACCTTGATTTTGGAAGCAGAGAAAAAAGAGCAGTGGCTTGGAAATGTGATTTGAATTTGAAAAAAAAATGATCTGAATCTGGATCATTGCTTAATATTTGAATTAGTTGCTTATATATTGAGTTGAAACTGATGTTGCTCAGGTTGAAATGCCTCAGTTTGAAATTGGACTTGAATTCAGATTTGTTTGATCAGGCCGAAGCTTGATTCTTTGCATTTGAATTTTTTTTCCTTCTTCTTTTTTTTAGAGGCTACAGGTTGGATGTTATTTTGATTTCAGAAAATCTAGAAAATGATCTTTAAGTTGCTTATGAATTTGAACTTCCAGGTTGAATATTTGCATTCTATTTTTGATTTACACTTTCTTGCCTTTGAGTTGATTTGTTTCAGACTTTTGATTTTCTTTTGTTTTGAGTTTGATGTGGTTTACTTTCTTTCTCAGGTTTTAGTTGAGAAAAATGAGCAGCCTTGTTTTCATATTAATTTAGAAATAAAGCAAAGAAAAACTAGTGACATTTGTTAATCTTACATATTACAAATCTTACAAATGTTTAAATGTGTTTTTATCCTGTTTACACTTGTTCAAATGAGTGCTTTTATGTTTAAATACTTTATAAATTTTTATTAATTTATATATTTTGTTCTAAATCCTTTATTAATTTGTGAATAAATTTATCTCATGTGTACTTTAATTCTTATATTTACATTTCAAAAGATATATTGATATCAAAGCTTAAATATTTATTTACATATGTAAATTTTATAAATGTTCATCTTATTGATTTCCAAATATATAAAAGAAAAGTAATATAAATCTTTTATCAAATCTTATTTTACATTTTAAATTCAAGTTATTAAAAATGTTTATATTTTATTCATAATTTTTTCTATATTTACACTTATATAACTTTTCAAATAATATTAAGACAAATGCTTTGAAATCAAATTATATACTTATATAGAGTTTAATTTTCAAATAATTGTATTATGATTAGAAAACAATTTTTAATAAATTCTAAACATAATATTTCCAAATTCAATTTATTTTTAAAATATTCATTCTTGAATTTCTAATCAAATTTCAAATTATAATCCATTTATATAAATAAATAAACATACATATTATCAATTCAAATACAATTTTATGAAATACTTATTACTTTGAATTCCAATTCAAAATTTTATTTACAATAGACTTTTATTTCCAAATATTCTATTAAAATACATAATTTTCTTTATCCTGGAATTTTCATATTAATTCACAATTAGTTTCACAATTAAATCCAAAATTTTATATTAATTACCAAATTAATTATGCTTAAAAATCAGGAATGTTACAGGTTTTAAAAACAAGGTAACCCTTTCAAAACCTATCTAGGTCGAAAGGTAAACAGCGGCAGTTAAGGGTTCGACCCCTTTGAAAGCATTCGTTTAAAACAAAAGGCACAACCCATTCGAAATCTTTCATTTTAAATTTAACTCAGTCGAAAGCCAATTAAGTCGAAAGCACTTCTTTCGAAAGTAAAAGCAGGCACATTTTCAGTTTAAAACAAAGCATGCTTTGATCCCCTCGAAACTTTCAGTTTTGACTCGGTACCTTCCGTCTATATCCAATTCACTACCTACAAGGTATCTGATATCATGTGCATTGGTTTCGATGGAGTCGGAGGCGGAGGTAAGGAGTCAGGAGCCTGGTGCCGAAAGTATTGAAATGGTAAAATGCTTGTTGATTTGACTTTTTAAATTAATCCTTTGCACCAAACCTGCCTTGTTATTCAAATTATGATTGGTCGCAAGTTTTTTATTTTCTAAAAGTACTGCCAATTTTCAGAAATAACAATTTGGATTATTTAAAAAATACCCCTTCTCCTTTTTATAAATATATAAAACATTTAAGTTTAAATAATTTTATATATCCATTAAAACAGTTAGAAAAAATCTACAAAAGTTCCAAAAAATCATTTTTAATATGTTTTCTAACATATATAAATTTCATACCCTAAACCAATATAATTTGGCCGTAATAAATTTTAAACCCAATACAGCATTTTCTTCACTAGAAAATTCATATAAAATCCATATTAACTTGAAAAATTATCAAAATTGAAATCTATCTCTAACATACCATTTCTGATCTAAATTTAAATTCCTAAGGCAATTGGATTCATATAACAGGGTTTTCATATTAAAACATATCATAAAATCTATGTGAATTAACATAAATCATCAACAACATATAGATATACATTTTATGATCCAAAACATGTCAAAACAATTCCAAATAGTTATGATTTCATTCTAAAATCCAAGTACCATTAAAAACTTGAGACGTAGTCATTATTCACCTTAGCTTTGTGATTAAAGATGTTTGAGATTTGTTCTTGATTATGTTATTTGATTCTCTCTCTTGAAATCATAGATTTTATCTTCTCCCGAGCTTGTTAATGGTGGCCGGCCTTAGCTTGTATTTTTTATTGGTGAAAAATGAAGTGAACGTGGGTGTTGAGGGGTTAAGGGTTTAGGGTATAAGGATGTGCCTTGTTCCTATTTTTCCCTTGTATATTTCCTAACCTTTTATACTCTTTTTATTCTTTAGTTCACTTGTTTAACATGGCATTGCTGTCCCTTATTTAATCACAAATCTCATTCCATTAATCATCTTACATTATTTTATTTTTATTCAACTAATTAATTATCCTAAATAATCTTACTAAAAATATAGGGTGTTACATGTGCCTAGTTGAACTAATGAACTAAATGAAATTTAATGTGAAATAGTTAGAGAATTAGATAAGAGGCAAAATAGGAATAAATCTTATTCTCATATCCTAAACCCTCACACTACTTCATTTTACATGTTCACAAATTTAAATCTAAACCTAGAGAGGTCGACCACTATTAATGGAAGCAAGAAGAAGAGAAGCTAAAAATCAAAAGAAGAAAGCTTAATCAAACTTATTCAAGATCAAATCTCAACTCCTTAACAAAGATAAAGGTGAATAATTGTTACATCTCACATTTTGATGTTTCAATTTCTGGAATCAGGTCCTAATGATTTGCAAGTATATTGCAATGTTTTAATGTCATAAAGGTGTATATATGTATGCCTATTGATGAATTATGCTTATTCATATTGATTTTATGACAGGTTTTGAATTGAAAAACCTATCAAATGACATCCATATGCCTTGCGATTTTAATATATGGTCAAAAATGATATTTTAGAGAATGGTTTTTAGTTTCATAATTTTTTGAATTAATGTTGATTTGTTATTAATTTTCTAGTGAAGAAAATGAGTTAATTGGGTTTAAAATTAATTCTGGCTAAATTATATTGTTTTGGGCCAGAAATTTATATACGTTAGAAAATATATTAGAAATGATTTACGAGAATTTTTGTAGAATTTTCCTAAGTGTTTTAATAGGTATATAAAATTATTTAAGCTATGGGATTTAAATGTTTTATATATTTATAAAAGGAGATAGGGTATTTTGTAAATAATTTAAATTATTTATCTCTGAAATTTCGACAGCACTTTTAGAAAATATTTTGGAAAAGCAAACGGGCAACCAATCATATGTTGACAAACAAGGCAGGTTAGTTGAAAAGAATTACCTTTAAAGATAAATATCAGTTTTACTTTATTTCTGCTATTTCACCACTTTCAGCACCTAGCTTTTGACCATATACTTCCACCTCTATCTCTGTAGAAACCAATGCGCATGGTGTCGTAGACTTGGTACGTAGTGAAGTAGACAAAGGCGAAAGGTATTGGGTCGAAACAAGGTGTTCCGAAGGGGTCGAAGCCTTTCTTTGCTTTCTAAAGGAAACACACCAGCTTTGCTTTCGAATAAGATGGCTTTGGACTTGGTCAAATTTTTTTAAAGAAAGAGGCTTTCATAATAGGTTGCGCTTTTGTTTTAAGTAAATTCTTTCGTAGAGGACGAAACCCTCACCAACCGCCTTTTTATCTTTCGAACAATGCCTCAACAAGGGTCCCTTTGTTTTAAAAATTAGAGCCACTTCTCTAAAGCTTTCGAAGGGATTGGTTTCAATACCATCCACTTCTTTTACTTAGGAAATTGCTTTTAGAAGAGTTTCTTTCGACTTAATTATTTTAAGACCCTTTTTATGTTTTTAAATTTAAGCCCAAAGGTTTTGAAAGGAGTGGTTTCGAATGGTTTCGAAAGGTTGTTCCACATATTTTAACTTGAATCCAATGCTTTCGAAAGGTTTGTTTTAAGTAGTATACTTTATTGCTTTCGGAAGGCAAGAAAAGGTTTTGAAGGGGAGGTCTCCCAGTATTTTCAAAAGGTGTGTGTGTATAAGGTCTCGAAGGGGTGATTCCCCAGTGTTTTCGAAAGGTTTACCTTATTATTTAAATGGAAGGATTCTAATGGTATCCAAAGGCATATTTAAATAGAAGAGGATGTCTAAGGTTTATAAAGCTTTCGAAGAAGATGTTTTCCATGTTTTCAAAAGGACTATTGTCAATGGTTTCAAAAGATATACTTTGGCCTTTAGGCCTAAGGTTATAAAGTAAAGTAGTTTACTTGTGTCGAAAGTGGTACATTCAATGGTTTCGAAAGAGATTGTTTAAAGGGTTAAACGAAGGTTTCAAAAGTTTTCATCAAAAATATTTTGAGTAAAGCAGATAACATGGAAAAGATATTTGATAAAGCAAATAGTATGTCTTCCTTGTATAAGTACGATTTAAAGGGTTAATCAATTTGAAAAGGTTTTCAAAGAAAATTTAAAGGGTAGTTAACCCTAACTAAAATGACTCAGATAATTGTATACCAGACAGGACCGGTATAAGATCGCCCTATACATTAGCTATTAGCCCCTAGCTAATTTAGTCCAAAATTCCAGTATGTAGGGCTTAGTCACAGGTAAGGCTTAAATGATGGTTACACACAGAAAGGAATATATATGTATAGAGAAGAAGGATAGGATATTGGTAAACTCGAAAACCATTAGGATCAGGTGACCTTTGGAGAAGTAATTTAAGGGCAGATCGTCCAGAAGTATGTCTAATAGTTGTTTGATAATTTGTTTAGTTTGTTCGGTAGACCCGAGTCAGCCAAAGGTTGGTAGTTAGCCAAACAAAACTACATTGTTTAGGACAAATGGTCCATTTATTACCTGTTTTTGAGCATATATGATATTTTCTATTATTGATATAATCATTTTAATTAAACAGTTTGGTTGCTGGGCTTTGATTTGCAAAAAGATACGTTTTAAAGAGATATTAGTGAGTGGAAACCTGTTCCGCTAAGCGGCACAGTCTCACTTAGTATCAATAAATTGAGATCTTATAGTATTATTCACACCAGGCTTTATGTCTGACCCGAATTTTATGTTTTTTATCTTAAACTCTCGGATGCTTAAAATTAATTTGAGTAGATTGAGAGTTTGGGTTTACAGGTTTAGTATGCGAGTGAACAAAGCTTCTAGAGACGAGGATGAGGCTGATGATTTAGGAGTTGTTTCGTTTTATTTCCGTTGTGTTGTATTAAATATGATATGACTATTTAGTACTTTGATCAACCAAGGGTGAATCTTCATATGTCACTCTTGGCGTATTTATGTTATAAGTATATTTGATCCAAACTTGGGTAACGTTTGGGATTATGTAATTGGATATGAAACATGTTTGTGAAATGTAATCAGAAACATTATTTTTGAACCTGTGATTTTGTTTCATATTCATGTGCTTATGATATTATGAATACCATTACATTATCATATTTTTTCACCGGTAGTTAATACTATAGTTGACTGCAACAATTGTGGCGCTTAGCTTTGGGCCTCAAGATAGGGGATGTTACACTTAATATGTGGCTTCTCCTCGGATTTGAAAATATCACCATCGCACTTTGCAAGAGAAGAATGAACTACCTTTTTTAATTTAGTTTGATGTTGATTTAATTTTTTTTTTGATTTTTTGGATGAAGTTTCAGCCATGAATGAATGATGGAGAAGAGGAAGAAAAAAGAAAAAAGTAAAACCTACGTTATGTTATGTGTACTTTCAAATACGAGGAGGTTTTTTAGTAGAATTAAAGGAAGCTTTTCCTATGCTCCTGTTAAAACTTCCTCCTTTATTTACTCTTTTTAAATTTCAATTAATCCCATTAATTGATTTTCTAGTCTTACCATTATATGGCCGATCGAAGCACATTCCAAATATGCAACTTTTCCCGTAAAAGTAAACAGCTTTTACATATTATTATTTTAAACGTGTTTAAAATTATACCAATATCACATATCGATATATGCAAATATAACTTTTATGTATGCATTAAAATAATTACCAACAACATTCAAAACATCAAATAAATTAACAATAATTAATATTTGTAAATAATAATTAATTTTATAAATTTACAGCATTTTATAAACTAATTTAATTGTGTCGTTATCGGAGAAATCACAAATGTGGCTGTGTGACTCAGTGGTGTCAATTTAGTCAGCGATTAATACTAAACAATTCAAATATTAATGTTCACACGTCACTTAGCAGGAGATATGACAGCTTAGCTGAATTCATCGCTTACAGGTCTTTCCCATAAAATCAATTTTTACTTATTATAAGCGGTACCTGATAGTGATAATTATTTACACCAATTCTGTTCATCAAAACTATACAATATTAGAACTTATAGAATTTTGTAATAGTCAAAATTTCAATATCGTCCATATTCAACTTTATAGTCCAAACACAAATTCCTTATATCAACAATAATAATTATTATTAACCAAAATGCTCTGGCCAAAGACTTTGACTTTGAGTTGACTATGATACTAACCTCATATAACCGAGGAGACGAATCATCTCTTGAATAGTGATTCACTTCCAGCACTTCCACTCGACCCAACTATAGTCACTCGATGGAACGTCATGCCATGATTTGACTATAATCAAAGTGGATCTTCATATTAATGATCCATAGTATTCTCAAGTCAAGAGAACTGTGTAAATCAGCCATATCAATATTTTTTGTTTGACCTTATTTATATTAACTAACAGAAACTAGCAATCGGGTCGTTCCATAGTTATCCAGTAACTGTTAGTACGTAACCCCTAGGTGACCCCAACAGGCAAGATAATACACTGCCCAATATTTGGAGAGCATTATGTACTCTAGGCTCAATGGATACATCGATATTCGATCTCGATGAATCTTGACTCTGAACATTTAAAATAGTATATTTATTTTATTGTGATATATTACACACGGTTACAACACTTTGTAATTACTATCAGAAAATATACCAATTATGGATTTTCTATTAAGTATAATTTTAATTAAATTAATTAATTAATATAACCACATTGTATAAAGTATATAATAGAAAGAAACACCTTTACTATGAACAAGATTGGTCAACGAGTTAGATATATGTAACATATTACATAATTGCCACTAGGTCATACCCCTAAGTCTATCAATCTCTCACTTGCACTTGGGGTCAGTTATGGAATCTTATTTCAACTTCTCCAATCGGTATCTCAAAACCAGTTGGGTCAGTCCTTTTGTGAACGGGTTTGCTATTATGTTTCAGTTATCTATTTTGTCTATCAACTCTCTCTAATGGTGATAAACTGCTTTATCACATGGAACAATTCGATGTATGTCTCTCGACCTCTAGTGAGCTCTAAGTTATATTACGAACCATATGCGACATTGTTATCATATAAAAATGTTATAAGATTCTCAACATTTAGAACCAGCTCAGTTATAAATTTGTGCACTTATATTTTGATACATATTATTTTTATTGCGGCAATATTCAAGGCGGTGTACTTATCCTTTTCATAGAATCAGCCAATCCCTTCCATTTGGAACATTTCCAACTACGGATTCTCAACTTAAATTTATTATTAACATACTATACTCATATCCATTATGAAGTTTGAGTTCGAACATTCCTTCATAAGGAGTTTTTTTTCCGTAATAGTCCTTTAGTATTTCACAAATACACGAGAATACTTCAAGCGACCATTTGGTGATATCAATTTGGTTTGATATTTGCTCCACGTATGAAATACATAAAACAATCATGATATCATAGACAAGATAACGTGTACGATAATTTCTGTTGCCAATGCAGAAGGAACTCATCTCACATGTTTCGTATAAAACAATTTAATAAGGTGTCTTTGTATATCGTTTTGGGACATTCCCTATATCTTTTATACTTTCTATAAAAGCATCATTTACAAATCCAAAGTTGAGTACTAAAACAACCAAGGTCGATTTTAACACAAGTACATTGCTAAATCAACAATGTGTTGTTTTATAGTTTAGAAATATCCATGTACCTTTTAACGTTCTTTCTTATGAACACACGCTTTCTCCGCGCTTTGACTGAAAATCAAACTATTTGATATTTCTATTAAAATACTTATTCAGTTTTGATGCTTATAAAACGATACTTTCGTATCATTTCTTGGATCATATCTAAAGACTCACAAACTTAATATTGCTCGCAATGACTTTGAGACATTTTTGGTTAATAAGTGTAAACAGCTTTCTTTAAATCGTTATTTAGAATTTTCTATTCTAATACATATGTACCAAAACACTGGGACTCATCAAGCGATAATTTTGTGAGTAAATCCAAATTGACTTGAAGATGTCGAATAACGAATCTATTACACTAATTTCAACAACTGAAATTTGCGATATTATTCTTATCAACATTGCTTATTTAATTCCAACTTCATTAGTATTACTCATAAAGACACAGTCCTGGTCGATGGATCATAATCCCTTCAGTCACGACCACCAAAATCTATATTTTTATAGCGTACTTGGGATTCTTTCGGATTTGCGCATCATACCATAGAGTCAACATGTAAGATCAGTATTTTTGATAATTAAAACTATGAAATTAAATAAGATTTTGAAATTTAATATTGTGAGAAATTAAAATTTATGATTTATTAATGAGAAAATAATAAGAGGAATATGATTTAATAATGTTGTTTGAATGTTATTGACAACCATTTTAATGTAATTTCAATCAATTGAAATAATTGTAAAGTTAATTTGGTTATAATTGTAAATGAGAAGTAAATTAAATGTTGGATTCAATGTTGAAATTATCTGTTATTAATTAAAATAGGTTTATTATAAAATATGAGATAAATTAGTTAGTACATAAATATATTAGATTTTATTTGTAAACAATAGATTTAGAGATGTGTTTGAATTACTAATGTGTAGTAATTGTTTTAATTATTATTTTATTGTTTAACCTGTTTGAAATTAATTTGAAAATCAATGAAATTTAATGTAATTGAATATTGCAGTTAATACGAGTTAAGATGGTACCAATAGAATATGAACGTAATAAAATGTAAACTAAAGTTAATTATATTCATAAGGTTTTGGTTAATTTAACAATAAGAATGTAAATTAAAATAAAGAATTGTTGAAATCTAAATTATAATAAAATAGTTTTTATTTCCATTGTAGTTGAACGTTGAATTTAGTGTAATATTCAAATAGTAAATTTAACATGGAAAATTTATTTTAATAATCAAGAATGATAAAAATTGTTAACTTTTAAAATTTGAATTTAAAAGTGGTTAAATCAATTTAATAATAATTTATTTAATTAATCCGAAAATTGGGTTTTTGGGCATTGTCTCGGATTTCGATGAAACTAGCTTCATCGGATCTATAACAGTGAATTATTATAAGATTTCAAGTTTCGTAGCGATTGGACTTATCGTTTGATCATGCGAGCTCGAAACGCGTAGAAATTGATTAATGGAATTCAAATCAATACAATTTGATTTTGAAAGCTAACTTCTATATAGAATGGAACTAGGGTTTGAAACTAGTTCCATTGAGTTTAAAAATATGGAAAACCTATATTTCAATATATTAGATGACCTACTTTCGTTTCGGGAACGAAATGGGCTTTTCAGGTCGTTATTATCGTTTCGACGACCCAAATCGATCTGTCAATTCATTCTTATCCATCTCTGTCTATATAAATAGTTTTTTTCCTCTAACCCTAACAATATTTTATTCTTTTCTGCACGTACAACTCTATTTCTCATCTGTTCCTCCTTCTAAATGCTAGAAATTCCAAAACCATAATTCCCAAATTCCAAATCAAATCGAAAATTTAAACTCCTTATACTATGTCATATAATATATTGTTAGAAGCTCCCGAAGAACATAATCTATTCCTACAATTAATTGTTCGATTGGAATCTCGGTTTGGCTAGAATTTGGCGAAGAATTTTTGACCGTTCATATTAGGTTTTCGATTTCAACGGTGGATCTTCAACGATATGGCGATCGGGTGGTGCTACGGCGTAGAGGACAACGAGTGGAGAAGATCCATGTGGTTGGAATGTCGAGACCATCAACGAATTCACCAAAAATTGAGGTCATAGGTGGCAACGACGCAAAGCATCGGGAGGCGGCGGAGCGATCGGCCTTTTGGCCAAAGGTGGAGGAAGGGGCAGCTGTTCCAACGTGGCTCTCGGATCTAGGCAACGTTGTGTGTAGAGGCAGCGGTCTGGAAAGATGAAGTGGCGGCTATGGATTCAAGGCTTTATTTGAACGATACGGGTTGGGTTGGTGGTAAAGATAGTTACTATATTGCCTCCAATTTTATTTTATTTAAATCTAAATTTAAAATATCTAACTTCAATAACGTTTTCGTACGAGCTCGAAATAAGACGTGATTTCCTCCGTTGCAATCATATCAAAATTTCGGATAAAGTGGAATTGGTTCAGTCGAATTCTGAGACTGTTTAAATTTTAGGATTATATTGGATTTTAAATCGACTAGACATTAAAGATGAGTGATTTAACCCACTCACAAATATTAAACCTTCTTATGTTAGTTGAATTAACATTTGATATGATAAAAAAATTATTGATTGATGTTTGGTAATTTAAATTATCATTTAATTTTATTTGAATTTATTTTGAATTAAATTGCCATTTAAATTAATATTGAAATTGAATTGATAGTTAAATATTTGATATTGATAACTAGTTAATTGTTGTGATTTATGGACTGATTTGAATACTGATTATGATGTATGTTTATTTGTTGACATTTTAGATGATTGGATGTTATATTTATTATATATGTTGTTATTACACTGCAAGTTTCCTTAGTTGTTAAGAAAATCACTATGGGTTGAAATGGTACATACTCGAATGATCTTATAGATTAGGAAAAATCCTTACGCGTTTACATTGCATATACCCGAGTGATATTCTAAATTTGATTCAGGATATTGGTAAAATGATATCTACCTGGGAAATATAACTATTCTGGGTTGAAATGATACATACCCAATCACTTGACCATAGGGTAGAAAATTATATATAGACACTGTTGGTCGGTTTTAAACTATTATCTACATAGTAAAGTATGTTTGATTTATAAATTTGATTTTTAAATGTAATTTAATGATTTTATTAAAAAAAATATTGGAAAATAATATATTTTATATGTTTTAAAGTTTCAAATTATATATATAGTTTAAAAAGTAAATTTAAGATTTTTACTTATAATTCTATTTAGTTTAAAAAATATACTTTAAATGGTTTAAATTTTAATTTAATAAAGTATTCTATATAATTCTAAGAGATTTATGTAAAATTTAATTTAATAAAATATTTAATTTATTTTTAAGAGGTTTATTTAATTCAATTTAATATAATAAATATAGAGTTTTATAATAACATTAATAGATAAAAGAATTTTGTAAAAGATTTTAGAATTTTGTCAAAATTTGTAAGGAAATTATAAAAGTTTTTGTAAGAGATTTTATAATGGATTTTATAAAAGGTTCTAAAGCATATAAATAGTTTATAAATGGTTTAAGTAAGATTTATATACTATTTTGGAAATTTAAAAAGAAATCTTCCTCGGTATTCATGAATATATTTATACTTTTGGAATAAGTATATGGATATCTTGATATGAAGGTATAAACTGTTTTATGGATTTATTATTAAAATGTTTTATAAAATGTCCACAGTGTGAACTAAGCATTTAGTTGTTAAAGAGACCGGGGTCAGATATTGTCATACTCTCTGCAAATTGCGAAACCACTTTAACAACTGTCTACTTGGTGGAGAATCCAGAACTAAGTAGGATGATTTAGCAAACGCTACTGGTATGAGGTAAGAACGTAGCCCTAACCTTCGGGTCAGGTTGATATGTCTAAAACAGAAACTATACCGGGCCAAGTAAGGTCGCTCCTCCGATCGAACATACTTCTTCGATACTATATCTGTTACTTTGTGATTAATTCGTGGCCACCTTCGATTTGATTATGGGAGTGTGTTTCGAGGTGTGCGGTAGTAGCTATTATGCGTAACTACCAGTCCAGGAGTACAAAATGGAAGAATCCTACCATAGGCATTGCCTCGCGTTCCTTGTTATATGCTTTATCGAGCCCACTACAATTTGGTTTGTGTCATCCCTATGGAGTGCTCCTTGATAGCCCACCGGTTTGGTGGAGTTTACTGTACTGTATAGACTATGGCATGTATAAAAATTTGTCAAGGGTGATACGGGTAACGCTTTAACGCTATTTTAGTACTTTATTTTACTGATAGACACCACTTATACATAGTGTATATTACTACATATAGATAGTTTAACAGATCCTTAGGAGATGGAAAATTCCGAAATATCTCTTAAGTTATTGCACGTACGTTATAAACTGGATAGGAAATGTAAAATTTCGTAAACATCTCTAAAGTCATTACACTCATATTTACTTGTTGTTGATTTAACTTACATAAGATCTTCTAGTTCTGACGCGAGTATTTTGTCTTCCTATTACGCTCGGGTCAGCCTGAACTTTTTAGTGCTGGAGACTTTATTTCTGGAGGAGAAAAACGGAGTTTGATATATTATATTATTAGAAATTTTCCGCTGCATCATTATTGGTATGTTGTTAATTGTACTCTGATTGTTGTAAAATTTGTATAATCAAATGTATATTATAAAACAGCTTCATAAACTATTTATTTGAATATATTTTTTGTCATTCTGTTGTGAGATTCTATGTTTTGTTTTTTCTTCTTCTTTTCTCCTACTTTCTTATTTATCTTATTGAAAATCCTCCCTTTTCAATGGTTTGAGTTGACATGTATGGTTTATTGTCGATTTAGACCGCTCAAAAAGGTGGGTCGTTACAGTTGGTATCAGAGCTTTAGTTTATGGATACCTTAGCCTTTTCGGGGTTAATTCATTAGAGATAGGGTTATTAATACTCTAGAATGAGTTGTTCGTGCATATATATATATGAGAGAGCATATTTGTTAGTGCTATAAAAATGTTTTTATATTGTGTTAATTTGTTCTGTTTAGTATTTATAAATTATGGTCGGTACATATAACGCTAGGGAATCGATAGGGATTTGTAAACACTTAACAGGGCAGACTGACACAATATTGTTTTTTTGAAATATAGGTAATTGAAATAATTTTACCTAATATTATATTTTTATATAAAAGGATAATTTTTATAAATGGATATAGTTGTATGTGATATGTTTGTTTGTTAGGAAGTGAAATTTTATAAGTATTGATTGCAAAATAGGATTTACAAATAAAGTGAATATAAATTAAAAGTTTGAGAATTTAAGTTCCAGAGTTCGAAATTGGTCTTCAAATATTTTGGAATATAATATTAGTATTATTTGGAGGTATTTTCGAATATAAATATTTTCAACGTGATTTGAAAGAAATGTTTTAAAAGAATTTTAAAAGGAAATAAGTTTTGTTCTCCCATCTTCTGTCATTGGAATAATTTCGATGATGACCGCGGCATCATCGACATTCATTTTCACGTTTCAAAGTTTGAAGGCCACTGTAGTAGCTTTGCTGCACATTTGTCTTGGTGAACAAATTTTAATTTTATCTTCTTAAGTATGATTTGATATATATAAAAGATAAGTGTGTGTATATATATATATATATATATATATATTATTTCAAAATGATTTGAAATGGAACCCGATATTTAGTTCTTAAATTCCTGTTAATTAATGGTTTTCTGTTATAGAAATAAAGTGAAATTTTAATATTGGAAAACTTCTAAAATGAAAAATAAGAAATTAAAAGCTAAATGATTAATGAAACTATAAAGAAATTGGAGATTTGTATCTTGTAAATTAAAGGGCAATGAAATTTAGAAGATGTAAATTATTGAACATTTTTGCTAACTAAAATGAATAAGATAAATTTGTATAACACTCAATTACGTTCTAAAAACATATATAAAATTTATCTGAAATATTTAAAAATTTGAAATGTTAATATGAATATGTAATAGAATTTTTACAAGTAAAACTTAAGTAATGGAGTTATGTCTACAAATAAGAATATGATGTACAAAAAATATTTTAAACAAAAGTTAATATTTTGAAGAGCTAGTGATTAAATTAAATAGTAAAAAGTGAATACTATTTAAGTAAATGATTATAACTCAAGAAATGACTGAAATGATTCATTGATGAATATTAATATTATTAATATTATGAATGAAATACTTTAATAATGGATTCATGGATGATTTCAAATATTAAATGGAAAAAAAATTATGTAAGTAAATGAATGAAAAAAATGACATGGTATGAAAATAAATGAAAGGAAAACAATGATGTGAAAAGAAACCAATAGAATAAAATATGTAAATTGTGCGTAAATCATTTTATTCACATAACAGCTCTGATTCAGATTTGAATACAAGATTTGTAGTAATTCACACCGGTTCAAATTAGGATTTTTCGCTCGATTCTTGACGATGAACAATTGATACAAATTTTTGATAAGAATTTGATGTTTTCTATCATGGTTTATGACTATGCAAGGAAAATGAAAAACTTGAATCAAGAAATCAGATCAGAGTCCGCACTAGAGTAATCGGGTTAACAATATGTATTTTGAAAGTGGAATGTGTGTGTTCAAGCAAGCAAATAAAATTGATATTATGTATAAAAGATTTACGTACATTGTGCAAATTTAAAATATACTTAAATTCTTTGTTTTTTCGGCCGATGGGAACTTTGTGAAATGTTACTTCAAATTGTTAAGGTTGTATGAATAATCTATTAAGTAATTATCTAAGGCTGTTAGGCATAAGGTACACTTAGTAGTTTATTTATTACTCTTGGACGATGAAAAGTTTCTAAACCTGAACAAACCATTTGTTTTGGTTGCTATGAATGTATGATCGATTTCTTTTGTTGCATATAAGGGTTGTACTGCTTTTGTTTGCATATGATTATTATATGTTATATGTTGCTTGTGCTATTGATTTGAAACAACTAAAATATTAATCTTTTACGTAATTTTAACTCTTTCGGATTATGTAACTGAGACATAAGTTTATGGAAGCAATAACTACTACTATTGGTTTCATAAATATAGTTGTTTTCCCAAGAAATATGTAAGTTTTCGGATTACGGTTTTTGTAACGATATTTTATTGTTTTTTCCACGGTTTGTTATGTTCTACTATTGAAATATGATATATATATATATATATATATTGAAATTATTGATATTATTATTTTTTCAAACCTACCACGTAAAGGAGACTCTGCCGAAATTTTCGTGAATTTAGGATTTAGAATTTTTTGTAAAAGCTGTGTTATTTTCAAATTTTGTTAAACTTAAATATGTAAGTTAAATTGTTATAAGCTGATTATTATGAATAAAATTATATTAATTTTCTTAATTCCTTCTTGTTCTTTTTCGAGGTCGAAAAGTTTTGAGTGGTGGAGAATGTAACAACCTATATTTTTTATAATTAAAAACTATTAAATTAAGTAAGATTCTGAAATTTAATATTGTGAGAAATCAAAATTCATGATTTATTAATGAGAAAATAATAATTATAATATGATTTAATAATGTTGTTTGAATGTTATCAACAACTATTTTAATGTAATTTCATTGAATTGAAATAATTGTAAAGTTAATTTGCTTATAATTATAAATAAGGAATAAGTTAAATGTTGGATTTAATGTTAAATTTTTTGTTATTAATTGAAATAGGTTTATTATAGAATATGAAATAAATTAATAAGCACATAAATTTATTGGCTTTTGTTTGTAAACAATAGACTTAGAAATGTGTCTGAATTACTAATGTGTAATAAATGTTTTAATTATTATTTTGTTATTTAATCCGTCTGAAATTAATTTGGAAATCGATGAAATTTAATGTAATTAAATAATGCAGTCAATATGAGTTAAGATGATAATTGTAGAATATGAATGTAATAAAATGTAAACTAATGTTAATTATATTCATACGGTTTTGGTTGATTTAACAATAAGAATGTAAATCAAAATAAAGAATTGTTGAAATCTAAATTACAATAAAATAGGTTTTATTTCCATTGTAATTGAACGCTAAATTTAGTGTAATATTTAAATAGTGAATTTAACATGGAAAATTTATTTTAATAGATTATGAATTTCTATGTAATCAAGAATGATGAAGATTGTTAACTTTTAAATTTTGAATTTAAAAGTGATTAAATCAATTTAATAATAATTTATTTAATTAACATGAAAATTGGGTTTTTGGGCACTGCCTTGGATTTCGACGAAACCAGTTTCATTGGATTCGTAACAGTGAATTATTATAAGATTTCAAGTTCCGTAGCAGACTTATAGTTCGATCGTGCGAGCTCGAAACGCGTAGAAATCGATTAATGGAATTTAAATGAATATAATTTGATTTTGGAAACTAACTTTTATATACAATGGAGTTAGGGTTTGAAACTAGTTCCATTAAGTTTAAAAATATTGAAAACCCATATTTTGATATATTGGATGACCTACTTTTGTTTCGAGAACGAAACGGGTTTTCGGGTCGTTGTTATCGTTTCAACACTAATCGATCTTTCCATTCATTCTTATCCATCTCTGTTTATATAAATAGTTTTTTCTCTAACCCTAGCAGTCTTTTATTCTTTTTCTATATGTATAATTCTATTTCTCATATATTCCTCCTTATAAATGTAAGAAATTCCAAAACCCAATTCTCAAATTCCAAACCAAATCAAAAATTCAAACTCCTCAAACTATGTCATATAATATATCGTTGGAAAGCTCTCGATGAATGCAATCTATTCCTATAATTCATTTTTCAACTAGAGTCTCGGTTTAGCAAGAATTTGGTGAAGAAGTTTTGGCCGTTCATATTAGGTTTTCGATTTCAACGGTGGATATTCAATGATAGGGCGATCGGGTGGTGCTGCGGCATAGAGGACGATGAGTGAAGAAGATCCATCTGGTTGGAATGCCGAGACCATCAGTGAGTTCACTAGAAATCGAGTTCATAGCTGGCGGCGGCGCAAAGCTCTAGGAGGCGGTGGAGCGATCGGCCTTCTAGCCGAAGGTGGAGGAAGGGGCGGTGGTTCCAGTAAGGGTCTTGAATTTGGGCGATGTTGCATGTAGAAGCAACGATTTGGAAGCATGAGGTGGAAGATATGGGTTCAAGGCTTCATTTGAACGATATGGGAAGGGTTGGAGCTAAAGATAATTAATATATTTCCCTTCAACTTTATTTTATTTAAATCTAAATTCAAAACTTCTAACATTAATAACATTTTCATACGAGCTCAGATTTGGACACGGTTTTCTCCATTGTGATTGTATCAAAATTTCAGATAACATAGAACTATTTTGGACAAATTTTGACACTTTTCAAATTTTAGGCTTTTATTGGATTTTAAATCGATTAGAAATCAAAGATAATTACTATTATTGTGATTTATTGACTGATTTGAATGTCGATTGTGCTGGATGTTTATCTATTGACATTTTGGATGATTGGATGTTATGTTTATTATATATATATATATTGTATCACGCTGCAGGTTCCCTTAGTTGTTGTTGGAAAAATCATTGTGGGTTGAAATGATACATACCCGAATGATCTTGTAGATTAGGGAAAATCATTATGGATTGAAATGACACATACCCGAGCGATTTTGTTGGTAGGAAATTGTTGATTCGGGATATAGGTTAAGATGAATATACCAAGGAAATTTAACTATTTTTGGTTGAAATGATACATATCCAATCACTTGACCATATGGTAGAAAATTATAAACAGACACTGTTGGTTGGTTTTAAACTATTTTCCAAACAGTAAAGTATGTTTGTTTTATAAATTTGATTTTTAAATTTAATTTAATGATTTTATTTAAAAAAATATTTGGAAAATAATTTATTTTATATGTTTTAAAGTTTCAAATTATAAGTTAATATATGGTTTAAAAAGTAAATTTAAGATTTTTACTTATAATTCTAGTTTTAAAAATATATTTTAAATGGTTTAAATTTTAATTTAATAAAATATTCAATACAGTTTTAAGAAATTTATATAAGATTTAATTTAATAAAATATTTAATATAGTTTTAGAGGTTTATTTAAATTTAATTTAAAATAATAAATATAAACTTTTGTAATAACTTTAATAGATAAAAGGTTTTATTAAAACATTTTAGAACTTTGTAAAAGTTTTGCAAGGAATTTATAGAAGTTTTTCTAAGAGATTTTATAATGGATCTTATAAAAGGATTTTTATAAAAGATTTTTATAAAGGATTTTATAATGGTTTTATAAAGGAGTTTATAAGGGTTTTAAAGAATTTTTATAGGGTTTTATAAAAGAACTAGAATAAAGGGATTTGGAAGCATTTTAAAGGAATTTTCGTAGAGGTTTATGAAAAGGGAAAGTGTTGTAAAGCGTTTTTGAATTTATAAATAGCTTTTAAATGGTTCTAAAGCATATAAATAGTTTATGAATGGTTTAAGTATGATTTATAAATTACTTTTTAGCAAAGGCTAGCTAAAAGAAATCTTCCTCGGTATTTATGAATATATTTATACTTTTGGAATAAGTATACGGATATCTTGATATGGAGACATAAACTGTTTTATGGATTTATTATTTAAATGTTTTGTAAAATGACACGGTGTGTGTTACCCGATAGCTTGGCCCGACAACGTGATGCTAGTTATTGAGTTTCTTGGTTATATCTAAGTGAAAAGTTGACCCAGTGATGGATTGAGTTAGATTGAGATGCCCGGCATATAAACATTTTTCGGCATATAAGCATCGTTTGGCATATAAGCATCGCTCGACATATTAGTTTCCTTCGGCCTGATTACATCGTTCGGCCTCAATATGTGGTTCGACCGAGGAAGGATAGTGCGTGTCACCCGATTAAGAGAAAGGTGTTATTGGGTACTCAGTGAACATCGCTCGGTGACCATCGTTCGACCAACGTCGCTCGGTAGAAAGAAAAATGATGGTAGGAACTCAACACCATCATTCGGCTAACGCCACTCGGCTAAAGGAAAGAAGCTAAAGGAGCACAGTACATGTCGCTCGGCAAGGGTGGCTCGGCATTAGGGCGTTCGGCATGAATGCCTTAGTCACATGTCTTTCGGCCGTAAAGGGATGGTTATGTGGCTCGGTGAGGAAGGCTATGTGGCTCAGTGATCTCTCGATCGACATTGAAGGAAAGATAAAGCGGGTTGGCCGTAGGGCGCTCGGCATGGACGCCTTGGTCATTTTAGCTCAGCAATGCCTCGCTCGACAAATACCAATCGGTATAAAGGTACCTTTTTTCGAGAACTCCGAAGATACTCTGCCCTTTTTTTGCACTAGCTTTCTTTCAGTAAAAACTTATATTCGAGTTAGAAGTTAACGGACTATATCTGTATTCAAGTCTTTGAGAAAAGCAATAAAGATTACATTAGTAGTGGACGTAGGTAGTTACGCCGAACCACTATAATTCTGGTGTTATCGTTTTTACTATTCTAACCGCATTCTATTATGATACTCCTCTGTTTTAATTTACCTTCTTCATTAATCTCTCCAGCAATCTTAGTCAAGGGTGTTAGTGACCAATTTTAGTGCTAGCATTTTAGTGCTTTCACTGAGAATTGAACACAGGTTATTAGGATCTACTTTGTCGCTAGTGGATTGAAGAAATCCCCCGAAGAAGATCTAAATTCATTCACAAGAAGTCCAATGATTCTATTCAGAGTTCCTACCAATAACTCTACACTGGGAAGACCACGTACCAAATCAGCCTCTCACAATGCGGACGCCAACGAGACCGCTAGCGCCCAAAAAGTTAGACCTAGTAATCAACAAGCTAATCTAGGTGTAGGGACCGCTATCGCCCTAAACCAAACAGAGGTGGTCACCAGAATGGAGTTCAACGAGCTGATGAGAGAACTCATGGAAAGCAGGAGACAACTTATTTAGCAAATTCAAGTGAATGCCAACCTCATGACTCAGCTTACTCAACTACAACATTAGAATGCTGGAGGAAGTCCTGCTGCCTACTCCTCGTCCAACATCTCCGCTTCGTCTGATGAACCACCCAAGCGTAGACGCCGTAGGATTGAACAACACAAACATGTGCAGCTGAATGATCCACCAAGGATGGTCCATGTTTCTTATCTGGAGCCATGACCCCTCATTCACACCATGGTAATCATACTCAAGTTGGAACAGAAAACTTAGGATCTGGGGCACGAGCGGAAGTTGGACGACCAGCTCACCAACGTCACAAAGAAGGATGTCCCCAAGACACGCATTTGGTTGATCGCCAACCGAAGAGGCACCAATCGGAATGGTCCCACAGGACATATTCCAACTTGCCACCTTTCATACAAACCCCAGACCTATCGACTATGGTGAGGGGAAATCAAGGCTTATCTATGATTATTAGGGAGTATCTAGCATCCATACTCCATTCACATATGCTATCCTACATGCCAAGTACCTTAAGAACTTTAACATGCCGACTATTTCGGCCTACGAAGGGAAGACTGATCCCCGAGAGCATGTAATGAGATATGAGTGGATGATGGATTCAGCTAAAGCAAATGATGCAACTAAGTGTAGATGCTTCCCAATAACTTTATCTGAATCTCTACTATGTGGTTCCTTTGACTTCCTCCGTGGTCTATCTCCCAACTTGATGAGTTAGCGATGAAATTTTTAAAACAGTTCAGGATTCACGCCACTCATCCTAAGGACGTGATGTCCTTGTCTAGTGTGATCCAGGCTCCAAGGGAGTCGTTAAAGGAGTACTTACAAAGATTTCACATTGCTACAACTGAAGTCAGCGACTAGAATGACCATGCTATTCTAACGGCCATGATGCGAGAAGTAAATCCAGATTTGGAGTTTGGTGATTGGCTAGCGAGAAAACCACCGACTACTCTGGAGCGTTTTTATTCAAAGGCGCATCAATTATAAGAAGAGAGGAAGCCAGGTGGACGAGGCGAGATAATGCACCAGGGCTAAGCAAGGAGAGCAACATTGCTATATGACAATATGGTTATAACTCTGGGAAGGTCCAGGTCAATGTTCAGAACAAGCTAGGGCAATCTAAAGGATCCGGAGGTGGAAATCCTGGAAAGAAAAGGGAAGCAGGAAAGTGGAAACCAAGGATCCCAACTTACAACGAGTACACTCCTCTGAACTCATCTCTGGAAAATATTTACCTATCAACTTGTAACACTTTTCAATACCGAAAGCCATGCCCAAAAGAGTCCACTGAGGAACAAAAGTGGACTGGGAAGTATTGCCGCTTCCATGAGACTTATGGGCATAATACCGAGGACTGTAGGCACCTCCAAAATGCTGTAGAAAAGCTAATTCGACAGAAAACGTTACAAGAGTTTGTCAATAATCCTCAGGAAGGTAGATAAGGAACATCAGACCTTGGTCGTGGGCAAGTTCCACGCCATCCAAAGAAACCTGCTCAGATTATAGTAGACTAGTCATAAACATGATAGTTGGTGGACCTCACCCTTTAGACAAGGATTGACAAGAAATGGAGGGGTATGCTAAGTCCCTAAAGCATGCAAATTTTGAATGTTGTTCAAACACGGAAGATGGGACCCCAGATAAGCAACAACAAATATGACTGATGATATAGTGTTCAGGAGCAGAGATGCTGATTAAGTGGAGGCGCCTACCGTTAATCCAATGGTCATCTCGACCACTATTAGGACAGCATTTGTGAGGAGAATACTGATAGACTGTGGAATTTCTATTAACATTATCTTCAAAGAAGCATACAACCAGATCAAGATGGAGATAAAGGATCTGAAACCTTCTAAAGCCTGTATTCATGGCTTTAATGATGCAGCTGCTGATGCAGTGGGTTTTGTTGAATTGTCAATTGTACTTGGAGAAGGTGAACATAGGAGGGTGCGGATCCTACCGTACATCGTTTTGGATGTCGATTCTCAGTATAATGTGTTTCTAGGTCGACCGACCCTGGCAGAGTTTAGGGCAGCTTTGGCCTATGGTCTTTAACCTTGAAATTTCTAACCGATAAAGGAGTTGGTGTTATGCATGGCGATCTGGTGACCGGCCATGCGTGTTATGTGGCTGAGCTGAGAGAGGCCCAACAAAGAGAGAGAGGAAAGGTTGTGGACAGCTCCATCCACATCCGAGTCACTGAAGATTGACAAGTAATACTCGAGCCTTGGCTCGGGAAACGTGATCGGATCTATAGAAACATAGATCCGAGGGACGATGATGAGGAACCCAAGGAGGCAAAAGTAGCGCCAACTGAACTAACGATTAACATTCCAATCGATCGCGATGACCCATCGTGGGTACTTAAGATTGGATCACAACTCAACCCCTCGATGATCGAGGATCTTAATGTTTTCCTCCGAGCGAACCTGGATGTTTTTTGCTCGGATACATTTCGATATGTGCGGATATCTCCTGCCATTGCGAGTCATATGTTGAACATAGACCCGAAATACGTGCCGGTGAAGCATAGAAGGAGAGGCATGGATCCGGAGAGGTCCGCTGCTCTCAGAGAAGAGGTGGACAAACTCAAAGGCAATGGGTTTGTCCGTGACGCCCTCTACCCAAAATGGGTCTGTAACCCCGTACTAGTGAGAAATGTGAACGGGAAAGGGAGGACCTACGTAGATTACTCATATCTTAACAAAGTACGCCCTAAGGATAGTTTCCCTTTACCCGGAATTGATCGGTTGGTCGACTTGACAACGAGACACGAGTTATTGTTATTTATGGATGCGTACTTGGGATATAATCAAATCCCGATGTACATTCCAGATGAAGAACACGGTAGTTTTGTCACAGACGTTGGACTGTACAGTTATGTAGTGATGCCTTTCAGATTGGAAAATGCACAAGCAACTTATCAACGTTTGGTGAATCGGATGCTTAAAGACCAAATTGGTAGGACGATGGAAGTTTATGTGGATGACATGCTCGTGAAGTCATGGCAATCAAACGACCACATTCGAGATTTGGCAGAAATGTTTGATTTACTCAAATATTATGAAATGAAAATCAATCCTTTAAAGTGTTCCTTTGGCATTGTGGAAGGAAAGTTTTTGGGTTTCATTATTAATGCACAAGGAATTGAAGCTAACCTAAAAAAGATTCAGGCTATTCAAGCATACAAGTCCCCTGAGCTATAAAGTAAGTACAAAGCCTAAACGAAAAAGTGGCTGTGCTGAGTCGATTTATATCCATAGCGACAGACAAGTGTATTCCCTTCTTTGATGTAATAAAGAAAGGAAAGAGAAATTTTGAATGGATGCCCAACTGCGAGGATGAATTCCGAGCTCTGTTAAGGCATTTGGAAAGTCCCCCGGTGCTGTCGAAGCCTATAGACCATGAAGAGCTGAATGTATACTTGGTCATATCTCAACATTCCTTCAGTACGTCTTTGGTTCGTGAGGAGAACCGAGTTCAAAAGGCAGTGTACTATGTCAATAAACGTTTAATGGCGGCAGAAAGAAATTATCCTAAAATTGAGAAGCTATCCCACTGCTTGGTGATTGCGTCACGCAAGCATTATCCACACTTTCAGGCACACCCAATCAGTGTTTATATCGACCAACGCCTCTGACAGGTACTCCAGTAACCAGAAACCTCTGGAAGGCTGCTAAAATGGAATATTGA
Source organism: Allium cepa (assembly GCA_030765085.1). Classification (NCBI taxonomy): domain Eukaryota; kingdom Viridiplantae; phylum Streptophyta; class Magnoliopsida; order Asparagales; family Amaryllidaceae; genus Allium; species Allium cepa. Next base: position 620,481,116 of record CM060934.1, on the reverse strand, counting down.
GTTGAGTCAGTTCGATATCACCTACTTTCCAGGGAGAACCATACAAGAGCAAACGCTAGCAGACTTCACCGCATAATTCACCATATCAGACGAACCAAACAGTGATGATGTTATTCCCCCCATTCAATGGAAACTATACGCCGATGGCGCATCCAACGACCGTTGTTCTGGGTCTGGCGTTATTCTTGTAACTGCTGAAAACCGATAAATTTGTTATGCTTTGAAGCTCAATTTCCCAGCTACAAATAACGAAGCCGAGTATGATTGTTGGCTTGAAACTTATCAAGGAACTTGGAGTAAAATCGGTTGAAATCTTTTGCGGCTCACAATTGGTAGTGTAGAAGGTGCGGGGAGATTATCAAGCAAAGGGGCAGAGACTTGCCCCTACCTTGCTCAGGTTCAAGAGCTGTTGGCAGACCTCGTATATTACGATATTTTACACATCCCGCGTGAACAAAATGTGGAAGCCGATTCATTGACAAAATTCGCAAGTACTGGTGATGCACAGCAGATGGGATAAGTTCCCATCGAAATCTTACATGCTTCGAGTATAAATGAAATGGATGTAGATTTTATGTTAGAGACAGAAATCGAGAAGGATTCATGGATAACCCCATTCAAGCAATACCTACTACATGGGGACTTGCCGAAAGAAAGAACGAAAGTGGAAAAGTCATTCGCGAAGCTTCGTGACATGTAATGTAGAATGGAATAATTTATCGAAGGGGATTCTCAGTTCCCTTACTTCGGTGCATTTCCCACGGTGAGATAAAACGAGTCCTGAAGGAAGTTCATGAAGGAGAATGTGGTGACCATATAAAGGGGCAGACACTAGCAAAAAAGATCCTCCGCTATGGATACTATTCAACTGTAAATTGGGATGCTACAGACTACGTAAGAAGATGTGACAAATGTCAAAAGTATGTGAAAATCCCGAGAGCTCCGCCAATAGAACTCACACAAATGATTAGTCCCTGGCCGTTTGTAATATGGGAAATCGATATAATTGTCTCCTTGCATATCTCCAAAGGTGGTGCAAAATGCACAATAGTTGTGGTTGATTACTTTACCAAGTGGGCGGAAGCAGAGCCCTTAGCTACAATCACCACCAAAAAGGTCATTACTTTCATCGTACAAAACATCATATGCCGTTTTGGCCTCCCGCGAACTATCATTATGGACAATGGCACTCAGTTCGAAAGTAGGGAATTCAAAGAACTTTGTCAAAAGTATGGCATCAAGAAAAAGTTTGCGGCAGTTGCTCATCCAAAAGCCAATGGACAAGTAGAAGCCGTAAATAAAATAATCAAATCCATATTGAAAAAACATTTGGAGAAGGTTAGAGGCAAGTGGGTGGATGAGCTTCTGGCAGCACTTTGGGCTTACAGAACGTTCTATAAGTCCGCGACTGGCCACACTCCATTCACATTGGCATATGGCACGAAAGCTGTTATACCCGTGGAACTTGAAGTTCCTTTACATCAGGAAACTCATTATGACCCTAAGAAGAATCGGGATCTATTCCTCGAACAACTGGAGTTTGTTGACAAAAATGTGAAGAAGCTGATTTAAGGGCGGCTGCATATGGGCACCGAGTTGCTCGATATTATAATGAAAAAGTCCGACCAAGAATCTTTGACGTGGAAGATCTCATTTTGAAGCAAGTTTTTCTGATCCCATCGCATTTGAAACCCACATGGGAAGGTTCATATGTCATTGAAAGAAAGCTTGAAGAGGGAACTTTCAATCTAGTGACCGTCGATGGCGCGACACTCCCCCAAGCATGGAATAGCGAGCATCTGCGATGTTATTACACTTAGTCCATTTATTTTGCATTTTAGTTGCAATTATTTCCAGTGTATGTTTATTTTGTTGTTCTTAGTTTTCGGCATGTAATAAGACAATTCAATTTGTTTTCATTAATAAAGGCTTGAAGCCATCTTTTCCATGAACTATTGATGTTTCTGTATGTTGAAATTCCATTGCAAAAATTAAAATTATATTATTCTGTCTGGCGTATAAACGTGCATAAACGACTCAAATTCTCTAAGTCCCTAAAGTGCGGACTAGAGTACTCTGAGTCCCTAGAGTGCGGACTAGAGTATAAACGACTTCAAAATCTCTAAGTTCCCAGAGTGCATACTAGTGTACTCCGAGTCCCCAGAGTGCATACTAGATTATAAATGACTTTAAAATCTCTCTAAGTCCCCAGAGTGCGAACTAGAGTACTCTGAGTCTCTAGAGTGCAGACTAAAGTATAAACAACTTCAAAATCTCTAAGTCCCTAGAGTGCGGACTAGAGTACTCGTAGTCCCAAGAGTGCGGACTAGAGTATAAACAACTTCAAAATTTCTAGGTCGCCAGAGTGCGGACTAGAGTACTCTGAGTCCCCAGAGTGTGGACAAGAGTATAAACGACTTCAAAATCTCTAAGTCCCCAGAGTTCGGACTAGAGTATACTGAGTCCCCATAGTGCGGACTAGATTATAAACGACTTCAAAATCTCTAAGTCCCCAGAGTGCGGACTAGAGTATAAATGACTTCAAAATCTCTAAGTCCCCGAAGCGTGGACTAAAGAACTCTGAGTCCCCAAAGTGCGAACTAGAGTATAAACGAATCAAAAATCTTTAAGTCCCCAGAGTGTGGACTAAAGGTATTCTAAGTACCCGAAGCGTGGAATAGAGAATCTACGATTCCAAGAATTTCCAGTCATATGGAAGAGAACTGGGGATTGTGTAGCTCACAAGATTTTGAATTCCGATTACATGTTATACAGTAAGTTGGACAACGAAAAACATCGAAAGCAAAGAAATAATGATTTATTCATTAATCCAAAATAAAGTTCCATTTTAAATTCTCCCGAACTCGAAGCAAAAAGTCTATCTACAACGGGTATGAAAATAAATAGAAATTATTACATGATCCAGGCCTATTTGGGTTGAACGAGGCATGACAACTACTTTTTCGACTTCTTTTCCTTCCTCAGTTTCTCTAAAGACTCTGCCCCTAGGCGTTTTCTCTTAGACGCCTTGCTTGCTAGGGAAGCGGTGCCCGGGGAAGGGAGAGGAACTTCCAGTGGTGAAGTCCCACCGGGGAGAATAACCTTCACGGGCCTGTTCAGTGGATCGTCAAGTTCCACCACCTGAGGCTCAACCTTAATATCAGCCATCTTCTTCCCTTCTTCGATGACTTGTTCCTCCATGCTCAACTTTGAAGTGTTTCAAAGGCGCCCGTAATTTCAACTTCATCATGTTCTTCGACGGGCGGTGGATTTTCAGATTTGTCTTTGTTAAGCGCCTCGATCGCCTGAGCGTCAGGTCCGAGAGTCTCTCCCGTTTGAATTGCCTCTCCCATTTTCTCTCCTTCTCCATGGCAGTGTCGCTTCTTGGAGTTGGCTTGGGATCAGAATGGCCTGCATGAAATCATAAGAGACAAATGTTAGAAAAATTTACTACATGCCAAAAACGATGGCCCTTTGAACTCTAGGAAGAAAAAAATATGTACCAGTTTCTGGCTGACTCTCAACTGTACGGGGAGTTTCACCCTCTAGAATAGGAGATAGAGTGTGAATATCAAGTTCAGGATCCTCTGGGTCATAGCCGATATGCTGCTCGAAGGGATCGAGTGATGGGAGACCAGTCGGCTGAATAGGAGGAGGAACTGAGGACTCGGTCCCGGATGGACCGGCAGTGTCATTTTTTTTACTTTGATGAGGAAGAGTCCCTTCCGTAAAGGGCCTTTGCCCTAGATAAGTCGGTGCGTTCATTCTCATGGAGTACTTCTTTCACAAGGGAATCCTCGTCAACCTCTTCAGTTCCCAACTCAACCTTTTTAATTTTTATTAAAGTGTCCCATGCATCGGCCAAAGATTTGAGGTAACCCTCGCCAAGAAATGTTAGATCGCGATGCGTGAGAACTCGAGCATTGTACTTGGCTATGAGTGAATCAAATAAGCACTTAATCTCCTCCCTACCAGCCTCAGCAGCCGCCTCGAGGCGAGAATCGATCTTCGAAAGTGTCACCCTATTACCTTCCTCACGAGATTCGCCCTTCAATGCTTCAGCCTTAAAGAGCTCCTCATCGAGCTTTGTTTTTAGGAGTCGTGTAGCAACAATGTCATCGCATTATCATTGTGACTCCTCTTGAGCGGCAGTCCTTTCTTCCTTCTCTTTGAGAAGTAGCTCCTCCAATTCTTTGACTCGTTGAGCGAGGGCATTTTTCTCCTTTTGAACGGAGCCTTTCTCTAAGGCTAATGCGCCACATCGTTGAACCGCTTCATCAATTTCTTTTTTGTGGATAACCTCCAGGCAATTGACTGCCTTAGCAGTATCTTTAGCATTCTTTTGAGCGGCCTCAAGCTGAGAATTATACGAGGAAACCTCTTCATTCTGGGCTTTGATGAGTCTTTATCATGAATGGCCTCAAGCTTCAGGCAATCGATTTCATGCTTGCACTCCGTAGAAACTTCAGAAACTTTTTCGGCCAAGTGAACGAACGCGTCATGTTGGACATAGACGTCTTTATTGCAAGCAATGGCACTTTTCTTAACATGCCCTGGAATAGGATGGATCGTAGGAAAAATTTTAATCTATCAAAGCATGTTTTTAGGAATGTGGCTTTAAGCTCAGCTAGCCTTTGTGCTATCGATGGATCGTGTGCAGGGGTTGAAGAAGTTTATTTAGCCGAAACTACAGACTTTTTGTGAGGCTTGCGAGTTTTCCTAGTGCTTGATGAACCAGAGTATTGGTCGCGAGGAGCTTCAAATTGAGATCTCCTTTGAGCCGATTTCTCCCTACTTTATTCTGGTTGAGAGGAGCATCATTGGGGTATGAAGAATGGCTGTAAGTTTTCCTTCAAGACGACAACGAATCTCAAGGACGATAGTCTCTGTCGTTATTGTCGTCTCTATCTCGGCATTTACCGGACCCCATGTCTTGGCTGGAATGATGGAAAATAGAGGACCCGCGAAGGCATTAGAACCCATAAGAGCGTTCCATATTATCTGCATAGAAATTAAGTGAGGATAAGTTAGCAAGAATAACATGGTGGTTGAAGCTTAAATGCAAGGTGAAGTGTAAGCGTTAGTGTGTGTGTGCTAGTGTTTTCCTTCAATGGACTAGTTTCTTTGGCTTTACTTATCGGAGTTTTTTCTCCTCAGTGGTGGGGTTTAACGCCTTCATCGTCTCTCATGGGCGAATGAAGTTTTAGGGCTTCTAGATCGTTGAAGCTGTAATTGAGCAAGTCATCGGGAATAGTAAGGTCTGATAAGCCTTTCAATGAACCCTCTAAATGTTGTGGAGATGGATCTCTCTCCATTGGAGTAATTGTAACCTTCGGGGTTCCGCCCACTATCTTTTTCCTTAGTTAGTAAGCCAGTTTCTTTTTCCCTTTGAGGGAGGAGGTGGTTCATTAATGCTAGGTGCCTCAACCAACAGTCCCGAAACAGGTCTTATATTCTCAACCGGTGCTTCTAGCACCCTATTTTTCTAATCTCACCCTCCTCGGATGTGTTGGGGGAACCACTTAAATGAGGCACTGAAAGTTCGGCCTGTTCCTTATCTTACTTCGACACGGATCTGGTTATAGTGGCACCAGATGGAAGATTTTTTCGACGACCCTTCACCAACAATCCAAACTTTGAAAGCGATTCATTAGAGATAATAGACTTTATCTCCCGATCTCCCATGGGAACAGCTAGAATGGCCTCGACGGCCTCAGAATACCCGGTACCTTCACAACGTGGGTTGATACCTGTAAAAATCGAAAGAAGTTAAGAAACAACCCACTTCATGTCTTCGATGAATATTGGTCCGTAAATGGAACTTACTCCTTTCCATCCATCTCCTCGCAAAGCCCAGGGGTAGCGCACATAGAACCATTCCTGCTTATGTTAGGTGAATTTACTCCATGCCCCCGTCAGATCTGACACTTGAAGTCGCTCGAGGAATACGAAAGATGGGCTATCTGATCGTTTTTTGAAGCGATAGATATAGCGGATGTCACCGGAAGTAGGGAGCCTAAATAAAACATTCATAAAGAGAATACAAGTGTCATAGATGAATGCATGATTATTGGGATGTAGCTGTGACGGGGCGATCCTGATATACTGTAGCACTTCATGGAGAAAGGAGTTGAATGGTGGCACGCTACCTACCCAGCACATTAATTTGTTGCAAGTTGTATATCCAACTGGGGGCAGGTGAGGACGATCTCGTCTCGATGAAACTAATACGTTGCCGAAAGGGATTCTGTGAATCGCACATAGTCGGCGAAGGGCTGTTTCATTGATTTTTGAAGCTTGGGAATCAATAGGATTATCTATTATAACAGCTCCATCTATCACATCAGGAGCCGAGTCAATAGTTGTCGTAGATGGATTTGGGATATCCTATGTAGGATCGATGGATACGAAGTTCCCACTACTTCCTGCTGAGAACTTGGCTTAGGTTTATCTGAAACTGTGGCGGAGCTCGATTTTTTAGACATCCTCAACGAGTGTCGAATTTGGGTAAACACCTTTTTGAAATATACTTGAAAGACAATTAATATTTGATATAATAACAGAAATATTCCCGCCGTGTGGTGTGCACGAGTGCAATCATTTGAGCATAAGTATGAAAGAGTTAAAGAATTAAAGAGTTTCGAAGTATGATTGAGCCTTAAACTATCGTCTTCGAAGACCGTCATCGCTGACCGTCCCCAAGAGATTGTCCTATGATCGGTAGTAGGGATCCTAGAATTGGGCAATAACATCATAAATTGAAGGCTGTTATTTACTTTGGCAAAGTTGAATACATGTTTACATTTTGTTAAAACCGTGAAGTTGTTAGTCCAAATCGGCTATATATGCTCATGTGCTTAAGTTCTTATCATTGTTGGTTGTTCTACGGTTAGGCGTGATAGTATGCAATCTTGACATATGTTGTGTTCAAGCGGAGGTGGTCGTGAATTGTTAATGCCGAACCCAAGGCCTAAATCCATCGTATCTCTAAACCTACATACCAGACGACTCATCTGCAAGCTACCGAGCGACCTCCTAAACTGACCCATTCACTTTCCGTAACGACATTCTCTCTCTCAGCACCGAGAAGCTCCCTCATTCAAAATACCGAACCACTCCACCAGACTTTGACCAACCCATAGCGATGCGCAACATCACCAAACCACACTTTCACTCCCTCAATGTGACCGAGCCGCTCACTTTCTCTCGACCATAGAACTGGTCCCCTTCAGAAATACCAATTTTTGTCCCCAATAAAAGTTTTTCCAACCTAGCCTGCTCCAAAGACTTAGCGTTTCTACTCTCTAATTCTCCACATCCTCAACCTCAAGACTACAGATACGCTACATCTCTTAGTAATCCTTAAACGAGCTCCAGTCCTAAAACTCAACCTAGAGGAGTGGATTGGATGAAGGATTCATATCTATGTGAAAAGATCGATACTCGTGCCGGTTGTGGGGCTAAGAGTTGGAGGTTGTTCAAATTGGTCGGCTACTGGTGTTTTGATGTTAGAGGACTAGGTTTGGAGATGAGGAGGATGGATTGAATAGCAGACGGAGCTTGGGAGAGAAGAGGATCACTGGTTTGTGAAAGTGGAACGGAGGTAAGAAGAAAGGAGAAGAGAAGGTTGGTGTCTTTTATATAATGAATAGGGAGGCCAATAGGCCCTAACCGATAGGACTGGTCAACCTATAAAAATAGGACAAAGAAGGAGGCAAGGTTCAAACCGACCATGTGGATCGGTATTGATATGCCGAACCATTTTTTATCTCGAAACAATAGTGAATCGGTGAAGTAACAAATATACTTATATGAATATATGTGTATACATGTGTAAACCTAAAAGCAAAGACTGACCACTTATTCAAAGCGCGTCATGTTCGTTCACATGACGCACTTTGGGGAGCAAATGTTACCCGGTAGCTTGGCTCGGCAACGAGATGCTAGTTATTGAGTTTCTTGGTTGAGTCTAAGTGAAAACTTGAGCCAGTGAAGGATTGACATGGATTGAGATGCCTGGCATATAAGCATCATTCGGCATATAAGCATCGTTTGGCATATTAGTTTCGTTTGGCCTGATTACATCGTTCAGCCTCAATATGTGGTTCAGCCAAGGAAGGATGGTGTGTGTCGCCCGGTTAAGAGAAAGGTGTTGCAGAGAACTCAGTGAACATCGCTCGGTGACCACCGTTCGGCTAACGTCTCTCGGTAGAAAGAAAAGTGATGTAGGAACTCAACACCATCGTTCGACTAACGCCACTCGGCTAAAGGAAAGAAGCTAAAGAAGCACAGTACATGTCGCTCGGCAGGGTGGCTCAGCATTGGGGCATTCGACATGAATGCCTTAGTCACATGTCGTTTGGCCATAAAGGGACGGTTATGTGGCTCAGTGAGGAAGGCTATGTGGCACGGTGACCTCTCGATCGGCATTGAAGGGAAGATCAAGTGGCCCGGCCGTGGGGAGCTCGGCATGGATGCCTTGGTTATTTCGACTCGGCAACTACCTATCGGTATGCCTGGTTCGGCATACAGAAGTTGCTTATTGTGGGCTAAAAGATCTTGTCTTAAGGCCCGCGCAGGGAGTCCAGCCTGTTTTCGTCTATAAATAAAGGGAAGGGGCGTAGTGTAAAGGGACCTTTTTTCGAGAACTCCAAGGATACTCTGCCATTTTTTTGCACTATCTTTCTTTTAGTAAAAAATTGTGTTCGAGTTAGAAGTTGACGGATTGTATCTGTATTCAAGTCTTTGAGAAAAGCAATAAAGATTACATTAGCAGTGGACGTAGGCAGTTACGCCGAACCACTATAATTCTAGTGTTATCTTTTTTTACTGTTCTAACTACATTCTATTGTGATACTCCTCTGTTTTAATTTACCTTCTTCATTAATCTCTTTAACAATATTACTCAAGGGGGTTAGTGACTGGTTTTAGTGCTAACAGTGTGAAATAAGCGTTTGGTTGTTAAAGAGATTGGGTCCGGATATTGTCGTACTCTCTGCCAATTTTAAAACCACTTTAACAACTGTGTACGTGGTGAAGAATCCAGAATGAAGTAGGATGGTTTGGCAAACATTACTGATATGAGGTAAGAATGCAGTCTGATCTTCGGGTCTGCTTGATATGACTAAAACAGAAGCTATACCGAACCAAGTGAGGTCGCTCCTCCAATCAGACACGCTTCTTCGATACCATATATGTTACTTTGTGATTAATTGGTGGCCATCTTTGATTTGATTATGGGAGTGCGTTTCGAGGTGGGAGGTAGTAGCTGTTATTGGTTACCATCAATCCGGTAGTGCAAAACGATTGAATCTTACCCTGGCATTGCCTTGCGTGCCTTGTCGTATGCCTTATCGAGCCCTTTACGATTTTAGTTTGTTTTGTACCTATTAAGTGCTCCCTGACAGCCCACTGTTTTGGTGGAATTTACAGTACCGTATAAACTATGAAATTTATAAAAATGTTTTAAGGAGGATATGGTCAACGCCTTAACGCTATTTTAATACTTTACTTTACTGATAAACATTGCATATATATAGTGTATATTACTACATATAGATAGTTTAACAGATCCTTAGGAGTTGGAAAATCCTGAAACATCACTTAGGTTATTACATGCACGTTATACACTGCATACGAGATGTAAAATCCCGTAAACATATCTAAAGCCATTACACTCATATTTACTTGTTGTTGATTTAACTTACATAAGATCTTTTAGTTTTCTGAGTCGAGTGTTTTGTCTTTTCATTATGCTCGGATCAGCCTGAGAATTTCACTTTTGGACACTTTATTTCTGGAGGACGAAGTCGAAGTTTGATATATTATATTATTGGAAATATCCGCTGCATCATTATTGGTATGTTGTTGATTGTACTCTGATTATTGTAAAATTTATGTAATCAAATGTATATTATAAAACAGCTTCACGAAATGTTTATTTGATTATTGCATTTTATCATTCCACTGTGAGATTCTATGTTTTATTTTTTTTCCTTCTTTTCTCTTATTTTTCTATTTACCCCATTGACAATCATCCTTTTTGAATGGTTTTAGTTGATATATATGGTTTATTATCGATTTAGACCATCCAAAAAGGTGGGTCATTACGTAATTGTAACGATCCGGGATTTTGGTCGTTAGATTTTGAACATTTAATTTATTTTAAATGTTGAATGTGGATTATAAATTGATTTTTAAAATAATAATATTTTGGTTAAATCAGCAAGATTAGTTATAATTTCAAATATGGCAAATTTAATTTGATTCGGATAATAATTATTTAACATTTGAAATTAGGATAATTCGTGAATCTAGGTGTATATAGTTATGGAAATGGTTTCTAAAACTTATTTAAAGTCTACTTGAATTTAGATTTTAATATTGGACCTTTGGATGGAATCCAAAGTCGATAAGTTAAATTGGAATATTTATATTAACTTAATAATGAAATTTAATATATAGTGACTATGCAAATAATCAGATTTTGATTTAAATTGAATTGAAATAATTTCTAATCTGAATATAAATTCTATATGATTTATAATTAAGTTAGTAAAGCTTTAAAATTGAAATTTTAAATAATTTCGACGATTTTGAAAATCGCTAGATTTAGTCGATGAGTTAAAATAGCCTTCAGGGGCATAATCTCTGAATTTGACGAAACTAGTTCCATCGAATCCGTAGTAGCTAATTATTATCGGATTTCAAATTTCGTAGCGTTTGGAGTTACCGTTTGTTCGTACGGGTGAGAAACGCGTTGAAATTAAAATCGAAAATTTAATATTTTAAATCGATTTAAAAGGCTATCTTCCACATACATTTGAATTATGCTTTGAAACACGTTCCACTATGTTCGGAATGTGGGTAAAGCCTTGTAAATGTCTAGCGGCATGTCTAATTCGGAGTCGTTCAAAAAATCTTGTAAATTGGTGAAAACTAATAATAAAACAATATATTAAATCATATATGTGTGTGTGTGTGTGTATATTAGCACAGTGAAACCCTAACTAGAAAACGCGGCCACCTCCTTATACTTTTAAGGGCCAAAATCCCTCCGATCTTCTACTCAAATATCTCCAAATCCACAAGCTTTTGCGAGAAACTTTCAACTAGTAAATCGAAGAACTTGGTGGGTTCTTCGAATCCAACGGTAGGTTTTTGCTAAAGTCGCTTGGATTTGCTAGAGATTTGCCGCGTTCATCTTTAATTTGAATGCAAATCTCTTGCAAATGGTGGGAAGAGGGGCGACGAAACTTGTCTTTGGGGTGCGTGGCAGGAGGGCTTCGACGTGGCGACCTTGGATTGGCTTACGGGTGCTTGGAGAAACATGCGGTGGTTCGAAATCTCGACGAAGATGGGTTACAAAGCTTCTGGCATGTGAACGAGGTGGAAGACGAAAAATTGCGGTCGTGATTTACGTTTTAAAATTGAACGGCTAGGATGCAAGGTTGTGATAAAAATAAAAATAGAGTTAGTTTATATAATTTAATTATAAAGGTTTAAAGACTAATATCTCATCCATACGAGGTCGGAATCGAACAAAACTAGCGGCGCCGGAATCGCAGCAACAGGATCTATATTGCAGTGATGATCTGGAGGTGCTTGGAGCTCGTGAAGATTTTAGATTAAATTGAAGGTGATCGATTTAATTTAAAATTGGAACGCTCGACAAAATTCAAGGTGAGTTAATCTCACTCACATCTGGATAACTAAATAATTTAAATAGTTAAAATTGAAATTATTGATTGATTGGTTGAATGTGAATATTATTATCAGTTTGGATATGATATTATACATAGTAGTAATATATATATATATATATATATATATATATATATATATTGGAGTGATTGATATTTCCCGCATTATATAGCGGTTGAGACCCTATGCTCCCCGCATAATAGAGGATGACCCCATATACCGCGATATTCCACCTCAAAGTGGAATAGGTATTTATATTGTGCTAACATCTATGGATGCAGAGAAACAGGTTGGAGGGATCCAACTGGATTCCTCAAAATATTTAAATTATTCTCATAACTATGATATGTCATTTGATAACCTGTGTTGATTATATGGGAATCTAAGTTATTCGATGTTATGGTTTGAATGAATATATTTTGGTATTTTAAGATATAAAAATATATTGAATTTTGGCTCTTAAAGGAAGTGAAAGAGAATTTTGGAATAAAAATGAAATCGACGTTTCAAATTTGAATAAGGATTTTAAATCGTAACAAAGGGTGAAATTGGTGTTAATGGATTTTGGAATTGATTTTGGATAAATCAAGAGATAATTTTAAAGGGAATTTAACTCAAGAAATCGGTTTGAAATTGATTTAGTATTTTGGAACTGTGATTCAAAGGGAAATGAGGAATGGAAATTTATAAACTGGGTTTATAAATGAAGTGGAATATTTATCAGTGGATAATTTGGAAGTATTGATTTCCGATGGGAATTTAAAAGGAAGATGCAATTCATTTTAAAATAAAAAGGTAATCTTATTTTTAAAAGGTGGAAAGAATATTTTTCTGGAAAACTAAGTATATTTTCAAAGAAAAGATTTCAAAATATAAACTAGAAGTTTAAAATGTTTTTAGAATGTTTTAGAAAATTTATTATTTTTAAGTGAAAGGTAAATATTTATTTAAGTTAATTGTGGTAGTTAATTATTTTTAAACGTAAATTAGTATTATGATTTTTTAAAATGAAATCTTAACATAAATATTTGATATAATAACTCTATTTTTAAAAGGTAATTTTAGTTTAAGTAACTCAGAAACTCTTATAGAATTTTTAAAGTATTATTTTTATTTAAGTAATTTTAGTAGCCTTATTTTAAATAATTTAAGTATATATTTTTGAAAGTGATTATAAGGAGATGGAAATGTGTCTTAAAGATAAAAGTGATTTTATTTTTAAAGTATTGAAAGAATTTATGGGATTGGGACGTAAATTATATTGGGATAAATCGAGCAGGATTTATAAAGGATTATATGGGAATTATTGAAATGAAAGTGTATTTCCTGGAAAGCCAAATATATTTTCAAAGTAGCTTTTAAGTATAAATTAAATTTTTAAAGTTGGTTTTAAAAAGAATGTTTTGGAGAAATTATTTTCTTAAATTGTTTTAAAATTTTTAAAGTAAATATTTATTTAGTTTGTTATAGTAGTAATGATTTTAAAAGGATTAAATTAGTATTATGATTAAAAAGAAATTATTAGATAATTATATTTTATAGAGCAGCTTTATTTTAAAAAAAGTAATTTTGGCTTAAGTTGTATCTGAAAATTTTAAAGATTTTCATAACTATCATTTTGAATAAAGTGTTTTAAGTAGTTTTGTGACAGCCCGCAAATCCGTACCCCTTGAATTAACACTATTCTACCTCTATTAACTCAAGTGGCACAGAAATACGAACCATTAGGGTTAAAGAAGAAGAGATAGAAGAAGAAGAAACTAAAACAATATCAGAATCTCACAGTCGCGGCGGAATAAAATATAATAGTAAATATAGAACTTTACACTAAATGAAATCTATTACTGTCTTATACATCATATCATCAGAGTATCTCATACATCAACAAATACCAATCAGACATACCATACAATCATAGCAGCGGATATACATATAAGTACATATAATACGTCTCGGACTCCAGCTCCTCTCCTGCTCCATAGCAACCTGTCCTGAACATATAATACTCGGTCTGACCCGAGCATTATAATGAAATAACACCCGAGTCAGTCTGGAATACCAGCTGATAATAATGCATCCAAATTGATTATTAAAGTTTCAAAAATCCTTTGAAAACAAAAGCATCTCGTAAGACCACGCCACAAATAAACATGTCGGGTTTTTACCTTACGATAGCTAAAACACTTTTTATAGAAATACTCTGATATTATAATAGGGTCTATTTACAAATACTTATAAAATAGCCGAAATTGTTACATCTATTAAATTCCAGCTACTAGCCACCGAAGTGGGTAATCGTACAAGGCTCGTAGGGAAAATGGATTTCCAACAATGACTATGCACTGGGGTACCACCTGTCACAGTACGGGGCCTAGATCACCGTACCGAGGACTACTCCCTTCATCCCCTGCAACACAAGGACGGAACCATTCCTTACTGAACAGTCCCGAACAAGATAAACCCCGTGGTTGGCGCGACCAAACTCTTTAGCTCAATTTCAAACCCATTTGCTTTATTAACACTAAAGCTTAAATTTTTAACTTATACTTCCAAAGTTAATTAACTCTTCCCAAAACCCAAAAATTTTCTAACTCTCAAAATTTACGGAAAATTTTGGCAGAGTCTCCCCTGTACGGAGGAGCTTCTGCGACATCGCAGGATACACAAATATATATACATCGGCCCACACGGCCGGAAACCAAAATATAACACAATATATATCATTTTCCCAATTATATTTGCGTAGGCGTACCTTTTTAGCAAATTTTAATAGCAAGCAGCTAATATAATGCATATACTCACTCCAACTCTCTCAAACGCCTCCCGCACCTGTGCTATACTCAACAAACACATTAGTTTCTAAAGATATGAGCATTCTAACAATATTTCAAATGTAAATGCAAGCCAAACACATCCTTTGCATAGGCAAACCAAGAAAACTTCATCATTTACTATGTTAGCCATATCTACCAACAATTTAAAGATTTAAATCACCTTTCAACTTACCTATTCAAGTCCAACTTCATTTTTATTTCACTGGAGTGATTTATACTGCAAGTCCACCATATACAATCCATATTTATTTCAACCAATTCATTGTTATTTAACATACGGTTAACATGTGCTTCACTAACATCTTTCTATATCATTTCAATATCAAGTTGATTCTCAAACCCAAATTCTTATTTCAAATTTGAAGCATTTGCATTTATTTTATAATTCATTTTCATTCTTTTGCAAAATTACTTAATAACATTTCAATCCATTCCAATTTATTCAAAACCAATTCAGTTATTGTTTAAACAACTCAATTCTGAATACATTCAAATATTCATGTCATTCAAGCCAAAAATAATCACCACTTAAGCTATTAACCATTAAAAATTAATTTCAGTTTAGATTCATATTAATTTTATTCAATCCTGCATGGTTCACAATCCAAGCATGCTTATTCCATTTCAATTATTAAATCAATCCTTATTCTCACCTTCCCAATTTATTATCCATCCTAAGTTTATTTTTTTTATTGTTTTATTATTATTTTTATTTTTATTATATTATATATATATTTTTAAAACCAAGTCTTGATTTTCGTATTTCAAATCCATTATTCAACTTAAGTTTACTTTTATCCTTCCATCTTGGATTTGTTTACAACTCTTATATCCATATCACAATATTAAATAAAACCATTTCACTTACAATTCAACTTTATTTCCCAACCAAAATTTATCCAAGACAAAATTATAAAGCTTAATCACACCTATTATTCAACTTGCTTAAGTTCTTTCGCAATATTTTCATTATCTTCTTATAAATCAATTTTCATCCAAATCTATTCAAATCCATTTACAAATTTGAATGCTCTTTGTTATTTATTTAATCCATTTACAAATTTATTTTATTAACAAAGAGACCATTTAAATTTATTTCACTCCTTGGAACCTACTTACAATTCAAACCATCATATTATAATTCAATTTAGCCACTAACCAAATCCATATTAGGTTTTAATACTCTTTCCCAATTTATACTGAACTTATTTACAATACGACCATTTCAAACGTTCTAAACAAAAACTAGGTTCCATTTTCCCATTATTTCATTTAACAATTTAAATTCCTACCTTTCCTTATACCTCTTTAAATAGAATCTAAATTCCTTTCAATATTATTTGTTACTCAACTGAAATTTAAATTTCAATTCCAGTACCAAAACAAATTCCAGTTCCCCATTCATAAGTCCAAGACTTATTTGCTAACTTAAGAACATCCACATTTATGTGCTCACTTTGCTTCATTAGACTTTGCATTTCATTATGGTCAATTTTAAATTTGCCACACCCTTCAACCCTTTCATTTAATAAATTTTCAGTTTCACTTTTATTCAAGATTTTAGATTTCTTATTTAAGTTCACTTCCATTTTATATTTACAAATTTAAATTATAACACTTAATAACTTAAGTATGTGAATTTCTTTATGCAATTATAAACAATTTATATTTCACCTTTATATCCATTTACTTTAATGCTAATTCTTTTAATTTAATTATATTTCAAATTCACCATTTTAGTCCTCCCAATACAAGTTCAAAACTTGTTTACTAACCGAAGTTCATTCACTTCTTTATATCCCACTTTACATTATCCCAATTCATATTTCATTTGAGATTAAGTCTTAAATTCGCCATACCATTTCACTACCTCCCAATTGTGATTATAATCTCACTTTCAATTTATAAGTTCTCCAACTTATTTATTTAAAAGCTTATATTGCTCTTTTAAATTCATCTACATCTTATAATCACAATTTCAGATTTTACATATATATGTATTACTGAATTCTTAGGGATACAATAAATTTTTTTTTTTCACCCTAATCCTTTGCACATTTTAAATCTACAATTCCAGATTATAAGTATAACACTTAATAGCTTGTGGGTATAATCCATTACACAATGACCCACAATTTTTAAAGCTAACTTAAAATCCATTAATTCTAAGTTCAATTTATTGAACTTGTCCAAGTTAAATTCAAATTTTCTATTTACTTCAATATATATTATTCACTTTCATTTATTTAGGTTAAATTTTCATTCCAAGACTAAAATTTTCATTTCTTACTTCTTATTAATATCAATTTCACTTAATAAGTTTAATAGTTAGTTCATTTTTAACTTTACTCTTCATTTAAATAGAATTTTCCAGAATTCATTTTACCCGGATTTATTTCAAAACCATTTGGAAATAATAATCAATATATATTCCTATTTGGTATATCAATCAAATTACCAGATTTCCAAAACAATTTGTTTATACCAAAACAAATTTCTTTCTTTGAGATTTCCCAAACAACTAGCATACCCAAAATCCAAACAATACCATAACCAAATACTAGGGAAGCAATCCATCACTTTAGAAACTCGAAAATGAATTCTAATGATGTGGCCAGCATCATCAGGATTATTTTCCAGTGACTGAAGTGAGTTCAATGCTTCTTACTTTCCCAAATTCATTTCAAAACAGTTTCCCATTCAAACATATTACTCCAAATAATATTTCATCATTACCTTCAATCACCTTCAAATCCCAACAACATTTCAAACTTTCCCAGGTTACATTTCCAAACCTTTATTTTTATTTTATTTAAAATCCTTTCCAAAACTTTCGGGATTTAAAGCCTGGTTCAACTCAAATTTAGTTATTCTTCCTTTTATATAATTTATATTTGTAGAATTTTATTTTCACTATAACTATTTCACATTTCCAGATTAAATTTTATATTCTTATTCGATTTAGACATTAACAACCAATCATCCAAATATATATAATAATTTCAGAAAATTATTTCTTCTATATCAAAATATATTTTTGGGTAAAATTATTTCATTTACCCACCTTTAAAAACAATTCTATGTCGGTTTATCTTGTTCAAGAGTTTAGAAACCCCTATCGATACGGTTGTACTTCCCGTACCGACCAGAATTCATAAACACTCAACCGATAAGTCAACACAGTATAAAAACAATTTTATATCCACTAACAAGTACGCTCTCATATCTATAAATACGGTCAGCTCATTATAGAGTACTATTGACTCTATTAAATGAGTAATTTTCCCACCAAAGCCTAGGTTGTCGCCAACCTAAGCTCTGATACCAAGTGTGACAGCCCGCAAATCCGTACCCCTTGAATTAACACTATTCTACCTCTATTAACTCAAGTGGCACAGAAATACGAACCATTAGGGTTAAAGAAGAAGAGATAGAAGAAGAAGAAACTAAAACAATATCAGAATCTCACAGTCGCGGCGGAATAAAATATAATAGTAAATATAGAACTTTACACTAAATGAAATCTATTACTGTCTTATACATCATATCATCAGAGTATCTCATACATCGACAAATACCAATCAGACATACCATACAATCATAGCAGCGGATATACATATAAGTACATATAATACGTCCCGGACTCCAGCTCCTCTCCTGCTCCATAGCACCCTGTCCTGAACATATAATACTCGGTCTGACCCGAGCATTATAATGAAATATCACCCGAGTCAGTCTGGAATACCAGCTGATAATAATGCATCCAAATTGATTATTAAAGTTTCAAAAATCCTTTGAAAACAAAAGCATCTCGTAAGACCACGCCACAAATAAACATGTCGGGTTTTTACCTTACGATAGCTAAAACACTTTTTATAGAAATCCTCTGATATTATAATAGGGTCTATTTACAAATACTTATAAAATAGCCAAAATTGTTACATCTATTAAATTCCAGCTACTAGCCACCGAAGTGGGTAATACAAACAAAACTCGTACAAGGCTCGTAGGGAAAATGGATTTCCAACAATGACTAGGCACTGGGGTACCACCTGTCACAGTACGGGGCCTAGATCACCGTACCGAGGACTACTCCCTTCATCCCCTGCAACACAAGGCCGGAACCATTCCTTACTGAACAGTCCCGAACAAGATAAACCCCGTGGTTGGCGCGACCAACCACCCACTAAGCCGAAATATATAAGGGACATCTAGACAGGGGAAATATCTTGTCCTGCTTGGGCATGGCCCACCTAACCTTGCTGCATATCCCCTGATTTTCAGTCATTCCCGGTTGATGAGGCTTGAGGCTAAGCGTTACCTTTAGAACGTTTTCACTTAGAATGCCCATCGTCCACCTGACGATGTTTCGCAAGCATTCATCCATACAAGTCCGTCCCGGGTTCGAACGGAACCGAAGGCACTATTCCTACTACATCCATTTTGGAAATATCCTCAGGATTAGTAGCGACTAGCCCTTGCACTTCACTGCTCCATCTTCGACTCCGAACACGTTTTTCGCACGAAACGTACAAATCGGATCGAAGTGGTTTTCGAGAAATAAATCTCGATCCCGGTCTCTTCGAAACGATCAACGCATTGTCAATATTGATAGTCGGTGATTTAACTATCAATTAATATTCATAAACATCCATATGCATCCATCACACAAAAAAAATATTCCCAAATTATTTATTTGCCTCAAATATCTTTAAAAGATATATTACCAAATTTTCAAATCTCATTTGAAAACATTTCCCAAAATTCCTCCTGTACAAAGTAAATCCTTTACCATATATTCCCATTGGAAATAACCAAGTTCAAATCATTTAGATTTAAAATAATTAAAAATAGTTTATACTGAAATATACTTTAATATGCAAATTTACTTCTAGTTATTTACTCAAACTAAAATTTTCAAAATATTTAAAGTAAAACTACTTATAAGATATAACTTGATTTAAAGTATGGGTTTAGTCAATCTATATTCTAAAAATAAGGTTGTAAAAGATGAATACTTAATTTAATATAACTTAAGTCAAAACTAGCTTTGATACAAATCCATTTGTTCAAATAATTATTAAGGTATTTATAAAATTTACTATTGCTAATATACTTATAATTACTTTAAAATAATAATTCCCAAAACACTCTTTTAAACAAACTTAAATTAATTTTTTTTTAAAAATTTTCTTTTTATAAAGTCAGTTTAACTCGAACTTGGTTCTTCCCAGTGAATCTCATATCCTCTTAAACATCACAGAAATCCTTCTCACGATTTCCATCTATTTATTCAATTTAGTTTTATGGTTTAATAACATAAATTTACTTTCACATTTGTCAATTTATAACATTTCTCTTTGTTTATCTTTACAAATTTTCAATTTCCATTTTTAAATAGATTTCAGATTTTAATTCTTTTAAATCCATTATTTAACAATACCTTTTATTTCTCAAAAATTCAATTTATCCATTTACAATTAATTATGGATTTATAATTTACTCAGCATTATTCCAATTGAATTTTATTTCAGTTTTCATCCAATAGATCCAAATTTTTATATTCTTTTAAAATTCCTTTTTTAATACTTTTCTTAGCTTCCTTTGAAGCTCAATTCAATTCCTTTATAATAAAACTCCAAATGTCTTATAATTAATATTCTGGATTGGTAATTTATACCACAATATCACAATACCAGTTAATTCCAAAATTATCATCCACAATATATAAACAGGCATCATCATCGATTATAAAAATAATACTACATTGTGAGGAATCCAGTTGGATCCCTCCAACCTGTTTTTCCCTGCATCCACAAATATTAGCACAACCAAATATATGTCAATTCAATTTGATAATAATTAACATATTCAGCTAAACATCCAAACAAACAATCAATACTAGCTGTCTACTTTACTAGTATCCAGATGTGAGTGAGAATAACTCACCTTGAGTTTCGGCGAGCGTTCGAAATTCAAATTAAACCGGACGGTGTCCGATTTAACCCAAATTTGTACTTGCCCGGAATGACTCCGGATCTGTACCATCACGTAGTGCTCGACTCTGCGATTCCAATGCTTCCAGTTTCGTCCGAAACTGATAACATATGCAATAGTTATATATTTTATAAATTTCAATTTGAATTTAAAACAAATTCTTTTTTTTTTTAAGTAACCAGAGAAAACGCGGCCGACCTTCCTTCCCTTCCTCATCTTCACGCACGCGAGCACGTACAGGAACATCAAACCCATACGCACGCGACCTAGGGCTTCCACCGCCTCCCTCTATGCTTCGCTCTACATCGATCAGACAACGCCACCGAGAAGCTCGCAACCTACTCCACCACTGCCCCTAGCCACGTTGAACTCGGCGGCTGAAATCCCAAAAAAAAACGCGCACGAACAGTACATGAACGTGCCCTTCCTATGCCTCCAATCGACGACGAAAACTCGAATTACCCGTTAGATCTATAGATCCCTTGACGATCTACAACTTTCGTTTAGAAAGTTTTTGAATTCGAAGCTTGGATTGAGAGATTTCTAGAGGCGAAACAAAATGATTATCGGCCATTAAAAGTAAATGAACGGCGGCCTGCGTTTGCTAGGGTTAGATATTTAATTATGTATATATATAATATTGTTTAATAATAGTTTATTAATAGAATTCTCTTTTTAACAACTTATGCAAACAAACTCCAATACTCACGCGCCGACTGGCGATTCTAAGGTTTTTCCGCGTTTCGGACACAATGGAACAGGTTTCGTAAGCTAATTCGATCGTATGAGCGAGATACGGAATTAAACGATCAATTTAAAATCAAACCGATTAAAACGATTTCGATGCGTTTCGAGCTGCCACGGCCACACGACAACTCCGATTGCTACGAAAATTGAAATCCGGTAATAACTAACTATTACGGATCCAATGAAACTAGTTTTGTCAAATTCCGAGACTGTGCCCCGAAAGGCTATTTTAACTCGTCTATTAAATTTAGCGATTTTCGAAATTATCGAAAACACTCAAAATTTCCACGTTTAAAATTTTATTAACTTAACAATAATTCATATAACATTCATAAACACATTAAAAATCATTTTGGCTCATTCCGGACCAAAATCTGATTAATGGCATTTTTAATAATATTAAATTTATTTTTAAATTAATATAAAATTCCAAATATTAATTTATTAACTTTAAATTCATCTAAAATTTCCACCACGCTATTTACACTCAAATAACTCAAGATAAACTTTTAAAACCATTTTTATCACTATTTACACCCTGAATTACCCTTTATCTCAATTTCGAACATTAAATTATTATTATTCAAATTCCAATTAAATCCTCGTATTTGAAATTTGACCAATTTTATTAACTTAACCAAAGTCATTTATTTAAACATTCAAATTATAATCTATATTAAACATTTAAAATGAATTAAATGTTCAAATATGGCGACCCAAAATTCCGAGTCGTTACAAGTTTTATTTAAAATATTTTAAGTATATAAAATTTTGGGTAAAATGAATTAAATTTATTAAATCTAATTTTTATAAGACTTGAAATTTTCTAATGGAAACAAAATAATTTGGTTGAATTGATTGTTTATTTGATAGTTAAATAACCGACTACCAAATTTGGATCCAAATATAACTTTAGAATATCTAGAAGAGGTATGAGGATTATATGGTACAGTTACCGTTCGAGGTGCTATACTATGTGTATAAACTTGTTCGTTCTTATAGGACGTTTATAAAGAAATCCATCCACTAACGGTTAGGAGGTGAACTCCGATATTATTCTCGTCTGAGTATTCCTAAAGAACCGGGGTTGAGCATACCAGGAAATGGTGAACGTTGTTTCGAAGAGACCAGAATCGGATTTGAGATCCAAAAACCACTTCGATCCAATGAGTATATTTTCATGATGAAGACAAGAGCTTGGAGTCGAAGATGGAGTAGTGAAGTGCAAGGGCTAATCGATACTAATCCTGAGGGTAATTCCAAAATGGATGTAGTAGTAGTGCCTTCGGTTCCGTTCGAACCCAGAACAAGCTTGTATAGATGAATGCTTTCAGAACACCGTCAGAAGGACGATGAGCATTCTAAGCGAGATGTGTTCTAAAAAGGTAACATTGAGCCTCGAGCCTCATTAACCGGGAATGAATGAAAATCAGGGGTTATGCATCAAGGCTAAGTGGGTAGAACCCAATTAGGGTAAGGTCATCCATGTTTAGAGGTCCCTTTTTATTCGATTTTGTAGGCGGTTGTTGATCCCAATCGCGGGTGATCTTACTCGGGCTATCCAGTAAGGGGTAGTCCGGTCTTATGTTGTAAAGGAACATGAGGGGTCCTTGGTTTGCTGATCTAGACCAGGTATAGTGATAGGTGGCACGCCAGTGCCTAGTCATTAGTTGGAAATCCATTCTCCCTACGTGCCCTTTACGGTTTTGATTGTAGAGCCTCGTATCGCTGGAATTTAATAATGTAACAATTTCAGCTATTTGAACAAGTATTTGTATTTAGACACTATTATAATATCAGAGGATTTTATGAGAACTGTTTTGGTTATCATAAGGTAAAAACCCGACATGTTTATTTGTGGCGTGGTCTTACGAGATACCTTTGTTTTCAAAAGATTTTTAAAACGTTAATAAGTAAGTTAAGTGTATTTTCTCACATTGGTTTTCCAGACTGACTCGGGTACCGAGTATTACAAATACAGGGTAGGATGCTGTGGAGCTCAGGAGACGAGCTGGATGGCGAGACGTATCACACGTATTTGAAGTATATTCCGCTGTGTTGTATAAGCGTATGGTCAGCTTTGTGAGGACAAGTTAAGATAACTGTCCAATAATTTTTTGATTGTGATGTGTTCTGATGATGTAATGTATAAAAAAGATAAAGTTTCTTTTTGTGTGAAGATCAGTTATTATCTATTATATTTTATTCCGCTTCGATTGTGAGATTCTGATGTTGTTTTATTTTCTCTTCTTCTACCTCATTCTTTCTTTCCTCAGCAATCAGTCTTTTCTGGCACTCGATCGTCGGCATATTATACAGTAGTGTATTTGTGACGATTTTCGAGGGTTAAGAAGAATGGGTTGTTACAGTGGTATCAGAGCTTAGGTTGGCGATAACCTAGGCTTTGGTGGGAGAATTAATCATCAGAAATAGAGTCAGAAGTACCCTAGAATGAGTTTGAGTGTAATAATAGCTATGAGCGCGTAATTGTTAGTGAATATAAAAATTATTTTTATATTGTGTTGATTTATCGGTTGAGCATTTATGAATTCTGGTCGGTAGGGACGCACAACCGTATCGATAGGGGTTTCTAAACTCTTAAACAAGTAAACTGACATAAATTGTTTGAAGTGGGTAAATGAAATAATTTTACCCAAAATTATATTTTGATATAAAAGAAATAATTTTCTAAAATAATTATATTTATTTGGGTGTTTGGTTGTCAATATTATAATCAAATAAGAATCTAAAATTTGAAATGATCTATATTTATAACCAAATAGAATTATGTAAGTATGAAATAATACAATGGAACTTAACCAAAATTTGATTTAAACCAGAATTTAAATCCCGGGAATTTTGAAAAATGTTTTTAAATGAATTTGAACAAAAAGTGGGAATTTTTAATCAGGAAATTTTTTGAAATGTTTTCCAAAGTGTTTAAAGGAAATAATGGAGAATTATTTTGGGAAATGTTTTTGAATAGAAACTGGTTGAAATAAATTTTTGAAAGTAAGGAAGCACAGAACTCACTTTGGTCGCTGGAAAATAATCCTGGTGATGATGGCCACATCATCAATATTCATTTTCGAGTTTCTAAGTGATGGATTGCTACCGGGGCGGTTTGGTGTCATTATTTGTTTGGACTTGTTTGATAAACAAGTTCGTTTTAGACATTTCAAAGGGAGATTGTTTGGTAAAACCAATTGTTTTGAAATCTGAAGGTTTGATTTGATATATCAAGTGAGTATGTGTTCTTTATGACTTCAAAATGATTATGAAATGAAACCGGGTAACTGAATTCTAGAAATTCTATTTAAGTGATGTGAAAAGCCAAAGGAATCTACATTTAATTTATAAAGTGAAGTTGATCTAAACAAGAAGGAAATTGAAAATTTTATATCTTGGAAACTAAAATTTTAATCTGAGTAAATCAAAGTAGATAAGATATATTGGAATTTAACTTAAGATAAGTTAAATAAAATTTAATTTGGATTTGAGTTGAATTGGATATTAAGTGGAAAGGTAGAATAATTGAATTAGTACAGTTACAATTAGTGAATGGGATGAATATACTTAAGTCTTTAGGTAGAATAAATAATCCAAATGATGAATGTAAATATTTTAAGTAAATAAATTGTGAATTTGTGAATAGAGAAATGGAATTGTAAAATTTAAATAAATGGTTGAGTGTTATGGTAAAAAGAATGGAAAGTTTGAAAACTGAATTCTAAATGAAATGTGAATGGACTTAAGTAAGTAAATGAGTTTTGAACTTATAAATTGGGAAATAAAAATTTGAATTGGATTAAATTGGATTTAACTTAAATTAAATGATTTTGAGTTGAATTTTGATTGAATTGAAATCCAAATTCAGATGAGCTATAAATAATATTGAATGGAATTAAATTCTTATTTAATGGAGTGGGTTTAAGTTAGTTAAATAAAATTTAGTTGAGCTTGAATAAAATTGAAAAGAAAATAAAACCCAAAGTAAAATTTGCTTGATATCTTGGTAAATGGAATAAAAATCAAATGTTGATTTAAGATTGGAAGTGAATTAAAATTAGAAAAAAAATTGGCATTTGATTAGATAAGAATTAATTTAAAATGGTTATAAGCTTAAGAAATTTTTATTTGCTTGAATAACAACAAACTTGCATAGAAAATTAGTTGTTTTGTCGTAAACAAAGTAGATGAATTAAAAGAAGTAAATAAATTTGGATTTCAAATCAACTAGAATAAATAAATGGATTTGCATATAAATGGAAGTGAATCATAAATGTGATGCAAATAAATAAATTTGGAATTGGAAAGGTGAAATTATGTAAAGTAAGGCAAATAAACCAATTTGATATGGATATAAGATTAGTTGGTGCAAAGGTGAATTGAATGTAGTGAACTTAGTTGCGAGTCTTTCCGAGTAGAATAAAATAAAATATGGATTTATAGAAGAAATTAAAATAGTATTCAAATCTTGTGATTGAAGAAATTAAAATAGTATTGAAATCTTGTGATTGCTTACAATATATGGTTAACATGTTGGATTTTGAAGTTTATTTGTTTGGGCTACGTAATTGATGTGTTTGGCTAATTAAATAAATGGAATGTTGTTATAGCTTCATGATTTTGGAAACTTATGTGTTTGTTTGAGTAAGTGCAGGTATGGAAGGCAATCGGATAAAGTTTGGAGCGCGAAATTCATAATTAATTAGCCACTCGCTTAAAAACGCTTATGAGAGGTACGCTTACGCAATAAAAGAAAGAAATGATAATATACTGTTATATATTTTGTTTTCCGACTGTGTGGGTCAATGTATATATATTTATCGTATTTGTGGTATTGTAAAAGGCTCTCTGTACAAAGGAGACGCTGTCAAAAAATTTCAAAAATTGTGGGAGTTAGGAAATTTTGAAGGTTTTGAAAATTTTGGTTAATTGGAAAAGCGATTTTTGGAACGATGTTAGAAATAAGAGTTTTTTGAGTTAGAAATGAAAGCTAATGGTTTTGGATTAAACTAAAGGGTTTTGAGAAGTGAATGTAAATTTTAATAAAGTGGATTTTGGGACAGTTAATGCGTATAAGAGCATTTTTCCTACCTTAGCAAATTTCGGGGATGAAATTTTTATAAAGGGAGAGGAATGTACTACCCAGAATTTTGGTCGTTAGATTTTGAATATTTAATTTATTTCAAATGTTGAATGTGGATTATAAATTTATTTTTAAAATAAGAAGATTTTGGTTAAATTAATAAGATTAGTTATAATTTCAAATATGGCAAATTTAATTTGATTTGGATAATAATAATTTAATATCTGAAATTAGGATAGTTTGTGAATCTGGATGTATATAGTTATGGAAATGGTTTCTAAAATTTATTTAAACTCTACTTGAATTTGGATTTTAATATTGGACCTTTGAATGGAACCCAAAGTCGATAAGTTAAATTGGAATATTTATATTAATTTAATAATGAAATTTTATATATAGTGATAATGGAAATAATCAGATTTTGATTTAAATTGATTTGGAATAATTTATAATGTGAATATAAATTCTATATGATTTATAATTAAGTTAGTAAAGCTTTAAAATTGAAATTTTAAATGATGTTGACGATTTGGAAAATCGCTCGATTTAATCGACGAGCTAAAATAGCCTTCTGGGACACAGTCTCGGCATTCGACGAAACCAGTTCCATCGGATCCATAATGGTTAATTATTATTGGATTTCAAATTTAATAGCATTTGGAGTTATCGTTTATTCGTACGGGTGAGAAATGCGTTGAAATTAAAATCGGAATTTTAATATTTTAAGTCGATTCAAAAGGCTATCTTCCACATACATCGGAATTGGGCTTCGAAATACGTTCCATTGTGTTCGAAATGCGGGTAAAACCTTATAAACATCTGGCGGCATGTCTGATTCGGAGTCGTTTGAAAAATCTTTTAAATTGGTGAAAATTAATAATAAAATAATATATTAAATCGTATATATATATTGGCACGATGAAACCCTAAATAGAAAACGCGGCCGCCTCCTTATACTTTTATTGGCCGAATCACTCTGATCTTCTACCTCAAATCTCTCCAAATCCACAAGCTTTCGCGAGAAACTTTCAACTAGTAAATCGAAGAGCTTGGTGAGTTCTTCGAATCCAAATGGTAGGTTTTTGCTAAAGTCGCTTGGATTTGCCAGAGATTTTCCACATTCATCTCTAATACGAATGCAAATCGCTTGCAAATGGTGGGAAGAGGGGCGGCGAAACTTGGCTTTGGGGTGCGTAGCGTGGAGGGCTTCGATGTGGCGACCTTGGATTTGCTTCCAGGTACTTAGAGAAACGTGCGGCGGTTTGAAATCTCGATGGCGATGGATTTCAAAGCTTCCGGCATGTGAACGAGGTGGAAGACGAAAATTTGCGGCGGTGATTTCCTTTTTCAAATCGAACGACCAGGATGCAAGGTTGTGATAAAAATAAAAATAGAGTTAATTTATATAATTTAATTACACATGTTTAAAAACTATATCTCACCCATACAAGGTCGAAATCGAACGAAACTGGCGGCGCCGGAATCGCAGCAGCGGGATTTACGCTATAGTGCAGATCTGGAGATGATTGGAGCTCATGAAGACTTTAGATTAAATCGAAGGCGATTGATTTAATTTAAAATTGGAACGCTCGATGAAATTCAAGGTGAGTTAATCTCACTCGCATTTGGATAACTAAATAGTTAAAATTGTTAAACTTTAAATTGTTGATTGATTAGTTGAATGTGAATATAATTATCAGTTTGGATATGATATTATATATAGTAGTAATATATATATATATATATATATATATATATATATATATATATATATTGGAGTGATTGATATTTCTTGCATTACATAGCGGAGACCCTATGCGCCCCGCATAATAGCGGATGACCCAACATGCCACGATATTCCACCTCGAAGTGGAATAGGTATTTATATTGTGCTAACATCTGTGGATGCAGGGAAATAGGTTGGAGAGATCCAACTGGATTCCTTAAAATATTTAAATTATTCTCATAACTATGATATGTTATTTGATAACCTGTGTTGATTATATGGGAATTTAAGTTATTCAATGCTATGATTTGGATGAATATTTTTTGGTATTTTAAGACATAAAAATATATTGAATTTGGCTCTTGAAGGAAATGAAAGAGAATTTTGGAATAAAAATGAAATCGATGTTTCAGATTTAAATAAGGCTTTTAAATCATAATAAAGGGTGAAATTGGTGTTAATGGATTTTGGAATTGATTTTGGATAAACCAAGAGATAAATTTTAAAGGAATTTAACTCTGGAAATCAGTTTGAATTTGATTTAGTATTGTGGAACTATGATTTAAAGGGAAATGAGGAATGGAAATTTATAAACAGGGTTTATAAGTGAAGTGGATATTTATCAGTGGATAATTTAGAAGTATATATTTCCAGTGGAAATTTATAAGGAAGGTGCAATTCATTTTAAAATAAAAAGGTGATCTTATTTTTAAAAGCTGGAAAGAATATTTTTTTTAGAAAACTAAGTATATTTTCAAAGAAAAGATTTCAAATTATAAACTAGAAGTTTAAAAAAAATTTAGAATGTTGTAGAAAATTTATTATTTTTAAGTGAAAAGTAAATATTTATTTAAGTTAATTATGGTAGTTAATTATTTTTAAAGGTAAATTAGTATTATGATTTTTTAAAAGGAAATTTTAACCTAAATATTTGATACAATAACTCTATTTTAAAAGGTAATTTTGGTTTAAGTAATCAGAAGCTCTTATAGAATTTTAAAGTATTATTTTTATTTAATTAATTTTAGTAGCTTTATTTTAAATAATTTAAGTATATATTTTTGAAAGTGTTTATAAGGAGATGGAAATGTGTTTTAAAAATAAAAGTGATTTTATTTTTAAAGTATTGAAAAAATTTACGAGATTGGGACGTAAATTAAATTGGGGTAAATCGAGCAGGATTTATAAAGGATTATATGGGTTATATTGAAGTGGAAGTGTATTTCTTGGAAAGCCAAGTATGTTTTCAAAGTAGCTTTTAAGTATAAATTAAAGTTTTAAGTTGGTTTTAAAAAGAATGTTTTGGAGAAATTATTTTCTTAAATTGTTTTAAATTTTTTAAGTAAATATTTATTTAATTAGTTATAGTATTAATGATTTTAAAAGGATTAAATTGGTATTATGGTTAAAAAGAAATTATTAAATAGTTATGTTTTATAGAGTAGCTTTATTTTAAAAAAGGTAGTTTTGGCGTAAGTTGTATCTGGAAATTTTAAAGATTTTCATAACTATCATTTTGAATAAAGTGTTTTGAGTAATTTTATCTAAAATATATTAAGTATATAAAATTTTAGGTAAAGTTATTTAAATTTATTAAATTTGATTTTTATAAGACCTGAAGTTTTCTAGTGCAAATAAAATAATTATTTGGCAAGGCCAGCCTGTTTTTATAGTGGACAGTCCACAATTTATTAAAAAACATAACCAAAATACAAAAACGCTTAGTAGAAACTAAGCAGGTCAATAGGAAGATGCGGCTTCAAAAACATAAGCATGTTATGCGCATTTGATACTGCATCTTCTCATGACAAAATTTTACATAACAAAGCGGAAATACTAGAGTTAGTCCTCATAAATCTTTCTTTATTCCTCTCCTCCCATATCGCAGCAACCGTTAGCTTGAGAAATTTGAGAAGACGAGTGGTAGAAGTGGATTTCCACCTTGTTTCTTGGAAGATACGTATCCATTCAAGCTTGTAATCTCTGGAGGGAGGAGTCTCGTGTATGTGATGTAGAACGCGTTTCCAAAGCTGGAAGGAGAATAAACAGCTAAAGAAAAGATGCCCAACGTTTTCAGCAGCATGATTACATAGAATGCACGACGAGTGTTAGATAAAATGTCTTCTAACAAGATTATCTTGAGTGTGAACAGCATTCATCAGACATTTCCACAAGAGAAGATTGTGCCTGGGTTTTGATCCTGATTTCCAAATACGAGCGTGCCAAGGAAAACGAAAGCTGTTATAACTGTGTATGATTGCTTTATAAACAAACGATATGCTATGTTGCTTGGCGTTCCAGCTTAGTCTCGGCTGATCAGAAGGCATATATGAGTTTCTAATCGAAGTCCAGAGATTCGTCAGTGCGGGAGAGCTGGCATGAGGCAGATGTATTCCCTCATTGTTAATATAAGAACCAGCATTAGCGTTTTAAGGGATTCCAGCATTATTAATAAGGTTATAATCAATCGAGTGGGATAGTATCATAACAGTTGCACACCAAGGGGAGTGCCAAAAGAAGTTGTTTGTGCTGCATCGAACCAAAGGCAGGTAATGTCCTCTATTCTCAATCAGTCTTTTCCAAAGATAGCTAGCATCATTGGTAACATTCATGGTCCAAAAATTGCAACTTTTAAGATTGTAGTGTCTATTCCAGACAGCATACAACCCCTGATTATTACTAAGTAATGTGTTAACATGATGAGAGGCAGTAGCAATGTTCCAAATTTTAAGATTAATGATGCCTAGGCCTCCCATATTATAAGGGGAGATAATCTTTTTATAAGCAATCGGAATAAGTTTGTTAGAATAAATATTTCCATGCCATAGAAAATGGTTAAATGCACGATTTAACATGTTAATAAGTTTTATAGGAGTGATGAACAGCCTAAAATAGTACGTACACATAGAAATGGCAATGCTTTTTAAGATCACAAGTCTGCCAGCTTGTGATAGTTTATCACCATTATATGTTTTGAGCCTAAATGTTATTTTTTCGTATAAGGGAAGGCATTGGGCGTTGGTTATTCTGGACTTACACATCGGAGCATCTAAGTACATGGCATTGTTATCCATAGCCTGAAGACCAGAAGATGAAGAATATTCAGGTAAATATTTTCTGGAACTCCAGCAATATTAATTTGAGATTTGCTTTTATTAATGTGGAGACCAGTCATTTGATTAAAGATTTGAAGTGTGGAGAAAATGTTGGTGATGGATTTAATATTTGGTTTAGGAAAAAGCAAGAGATCATCAGCAAACATCAAAGTAGAAATTTGATGTTTCTGACATTAAGGTGGAAGTCAATATTTTTTTTAGTGCATTCCATAGTAATCAAATAGGTAAGAACTTCCATAACCAAGATGAATAGAGAAGAGGAGATAGGATCCCCTTGCCTAATTCCTTTTT
Source organism: Allium cepa (assembly GCA_030765085.1). Taxonomy (NCBI): domain Eukaryota; kingdom Viridiplantae; phylum Streptophyta; class Magnoliopsida; order Asparagales; family Amaryllidaceae; genus Allium; species Allium cepa. The sequence continues at coordinate 620,449,610 of CM060934.1, read as the reverse complement.
GAGTTTTAAAATAACCAAATGATTCACCATTGAGAGATAAAGACACATAGATAGTAGAAATGCATGTGTATGTCCAGGCTAAAAAAGGTAAGGGAAAATTCATCCTAGACATAATAGAAATGATAGCATCCCATCGTACAGAGTCGTAAGCTTTCTGAATATCTAACTTTAGGAAACATCTAGGAGAGATGTTTTTCCTGTTGTACCCTTTTATAAGTTCTTGCTATAGTAAAATGTTATCAGTTATAGATCTCCTAGTTATGAACCCATTTTGGTTAGGAGAAATTAAATTGGAAAGGCAATTTTTCATGCGAGTAGAGATAATTTTAGCAATGCATTTGTAAATAACACTACAGTAGGCAATGGGCCTGAAATCAGATACAGTTTGGGGAAGATTAACCTTAGGAATAATAGCAAGTTTAGTATGATTAATGTCGTTCAATAAAGTGTTGGTTTTGAAGAAATGTTGTATAGCTTTACAAAAATCATATTTTATAATGTGCCAACATTTTTGAAAAAACGGTGCTGTAAAACCATCAGGACCAGGAGAGCTTGTGGTTTTCATTTTTGAAATAATTTCATGGATTTCTTCCGAGGTGATAAGTTTAATAAAATTTTCAGATTGCTCATTAGTGATAGTTTTAAGCGTAAAGTCATTTAAAACATGAAAATTAAGATCTGTGTTATTATGAGCAAATAGATGCTTATAATAACTAAGAAAGGAATGCTTTATACTCGTTTGCGTGTTCACTTCAAAACCATGCATATCTTTAATCATGTGAATTAAGGTAGAAGTCTTTTTTTTAGTTTCAATGAATTATGGAAATTTTTAGGGTTTTTATCACCTCCTAAATCCCAATTAAGCCTGTTTTTAGCACGGAGCATAAGTAATTCAATTTTGATAGCTATTTTCATTTTTTTTTGTTAGCTCAAGCTCTTTATCTGAAAGCGCTAAATCACATGGATTATCCTACATCAGAATTTGTATGGCATTAAGTTCAGTTCTTAATTTAGTTGATAGAAGGTTACCAGTACCATATTTTTGCAATGACCAAGCTTTGTTAGAAGCTTTACAATCTTTAAGTTTTGATTGCAGAATGAACATGGGATTGCCAAATTTGGGAAAGGCCCAGACTTGCTCGATCAAAGGTAAGAATTCAGGATCTGAAATCCAGATGTTGAAGAAACTAAATGTGGAAGGACCTTTGTCATTCCTAGTGCCCCGGTCCAGTATGATAGGACTATGATCAGAAATAGATGAAGTGGGATAAAAGGAAATAAGAGCAGGCCAAGCATTAAAAGCAGATGTATTAAAATAAGATCGATCCAATTTGCAAAACGTTCTAACTCCATATCTGCTACAGTTGTTCCAAGTATAAAAATCACCTGTTTTAGGAACTTCATGTAGATGAGAGAGGAGGATGGCGTTATTCAGGGGAGCAACATAAACAAAGGACAGAGGTAAGCCACCTAGCTTATCTTCAGAGTTTTGCATACAGTCAAAATCCCCTAAACAAATCCATGGATTAGTAGAGTGCATAGTAGGAAGTAAGTCAAGAAAGAGTTGTCTATCAGCTTTGTTGTTATCTGCATAAACAAAAGTAGAGTTAAAATTGAAATTAGTAGCTAACTGATTTATGTTGCAATGTATGAATTGTCTGTGGGTAGCATTAGTGTTAATGGAATAAACTTGGGGGTTCCACAAAATCATTAAACGACCGTTTGAGGTAGCAACATGATTGTGAATTAAGCCCAACCAGGGGCAATAAGTTTAGCAAATGAGTATGTTTTTTCTTCTGAATATTTTGTTTCACTGAGGCATAGGATTCCCAATCTGTTGCCTTTGATGATTGTTTAATTTCATATACTTTGGCATCATCATGCCCACCCCGTATATTCCAATAACCAATATTATCGATCATCACTACTTTTTGTGTTTTTTGGCCGATTGTCGTGTGACTCTTTGTTGTTGTTCTTTGAATTTTGAACTTTATTTCTTAGCAGAAGCTTTTTGGCACTCTTTTTGGAATTTTTTGGATTGAGCTTGGCCAGAATTTGTTCGTGATTGAATTCATTGCCTTCGTTCATATCATCTTCGCACACAAGATCAGAGTCTGATGGTGTACCCAAGTCGGATAGAGCATTGTTATCATTTGCTGGTGGATACAACGGAATATCATGGGGAGGCTTTAGCTTAGAATATGGACTGTTTGAAGTAACTAAAGTAGCATTCCGAGAAGATGAAGCAACTGCAGTAGTTTTAGTATTCTCAGGATTAGCGGAGTGATTTAGTATTATTGTCTCCTTTTCATTGTATTTGCTTTGTTTGTCAACTTGCTGCTGATTGTTGTTTATATTTAAATCTGCTTGGTCTTGTATCCTTTGTGTATTAATTGTAATATCTGTGTTGCCTTTAGACTGCTAATTTATATTAATGTCTGCTTCAACTTGCATGGTTCCTTTTGCTCCTTCATTTTCTTCTATCAATTCTCCTTCCTCAACATCAGAGAGTATAGAGAAAACATTACTTGTTTCAACAGGAGCATATGTTATTTCTTGTGACTTGCCTGCATTGGATACATCTGCTGCTTCTTTCCCCTTTAGTTTATTTGAATCCAAGTCTATAACCACTTTGCTTTTGGTTGGTTCCGCCCCTTTTTGGTTAACTTGAGTAGCTTTTAGTTTCCATTTTTATTGCTTCGACTTCATGCTATCCACGTTGTTTTTACATGGAGCTGAGGTTTTAATTTTTGCTGAAGGAGCTGCAACATTTGCCACAACTTCTTTTTCTTTGTTTACTTTCTCGCCTGCATTATTTTTGTCCATATCACAATAATTTATTGAATGTCCGAATACTTTAGATGACGTACAAGTAAGTGGCCTCCATGAGTACTCTATGTAGACTTTTTGGCAAGTGCCCTCTCCGTCTCCTATCAGTAAATATTCAGGTAATTCTTTATCAGAAGCAATTTCAACCAAGAATTTTGTGTATTCCATTCTCTCACGCCTTTCAGTGGCTTCATTGAAGCATACCAGTTTCCCCAGATGGCAAGCAATCCAGTTAATACCAATTAGAGTCCAGGCAATATGAGGGATGTTGTAAAGATGAATCCATATGGGAACCGTTTTCACTTGTGATTGAACAGTACCGAAAGATGGTTTTCATGTTGTGATGACAAACATTTGTCTACGAATAAATGTGGGATCTGCTTTAAGAATATTTTGCTTGTCTTCAGGACAGCTAAACTTGAAAAAGAAGTTGGCTCCATTGGATTTGATGTCATAAGACCCTTTCAGTTTCCAAGTTTTTTTTATATGTGATACAACAACCATGTAGTTTACTGGGTCTCCGAGAAAAAATCCGACTAAATACCCATCGCAGTAGCTTTTACCTTCTGACACCAGAATGTCAGGTGAAGGAAGAGGCTTCCCTTGATAATCAAGGATGAAATTCGTAGGAGAATAAGAGCCTGCGTTCCTCGGTTTAGATGCAAACAGGGAAGTCCAGGAAGGAGGGGAGGCAGAAGAAGATGGCGCCGAAGGAGAACAGGGAGGAACTATGGGAGGAAGAGAGGGGAGGAGCAACGAGGAAATGGGAAAAGACAGGGCCGGTGGAGGTCGAGGGAGAGGTGGAGGAGGAGTAGGCATAGGAGGTAGAGAGGCTGACAGCGACGAAGGAAGGGGAGGAGAGCAGGAAGCAGAAAGAATGGGTCCAGAACTAGCCGTTGTAGAGGACGCCATTTTTGAAAATAATATGAATAAAAAAAGATGAGTGCAAATAAAATAATTTGGTTGAATTGATTGTTTATTTGATAGTTAAATAACCGACTATCAAGTTTGGACCCAAATATAACTTTGGAATAACTAGAAGAGGTATGAGGATTATATGGTACAGTTACCGTTCGAGGTGCTATACTGTACGTGTAAACTCGTTCTTTCTTCTAAGACGTTTATATGGAAATCCCTCCACTAACGGTTAGGAGGTAAACTCCAATGTTATTCTCGTCTGAATATTCCTAAAGAACCGGGGTTGAGTCTACCGAGGAATAATGAACTTGTTTCGAAGAGATCGTGATCGGATTTGAGATCCAAAAACCACTTCGATCCAACGAGTACGTTTTCGTAATGAAGACAAGAGCTTGGAGTTGAAGATGGAGCAGTGAAGTGTAAGGGCTAATCGCTACTAATCTTGAGGATGATTCCAAAATGGATGTAGTAGTAGTAGTGCCTTCGGTTCTGTTCAACCTGAATTAGACTTGTATGGATGAATGCTTTCAGAACATCGTCAGGAGAACGATGAGCATTCTAAGTGAGATGTGTTCTAAAAAGGTAACACTGGTCCTCGAGCCTCATCAACCGGAATGACTGAAAATCAGGGGTTTTGCAACAGGGCTAAGTGGGTAGCACCCAATTAGGGTAAGGTCATCCCTGTCTAGAGGTCCCTTTTTATTCGGCTGTGTGGGCGGTTGTTGATCCCAATTGCGGGACAATCTTACTCGGGTTATCCAGTAAGGGGTAGTCCGGTCTTGTGTTGCAGAGGAATAGGAGGGGTCCTTGGTATGCTGATCTAGACCAGGTACCATGATAGGTGGTACCCCAGTGCATAGTCATTAGTTGGAAATCCACTCTCCTTACATGCCCTTTAAGGTTTTGATTGTAGAGCCTAGTATTGTGGAATTTAATAATGTAACAATTTCAGATATTTGAATAAATATTTGTATTTAGACACCATTATAATATTAGAAAATTTTATAAGAACTATTTTGGTTATCGTAAGGTAAAAACCCGACATGTTTATTTGTGGTGTAGTCATACGAGATACCTTTGTTTTCAAAATATTTTTGAAACTTTAATAATTAAGTTGAGTGTATTTTCTCATGCTGGTTTTACAGACTGACTTGGGTGTTATTTTATTATAATGCTCGGATCTGACCGCGTATTATAATACAGGGTAGGATGCTATGGAGGTCAGGAGACGAGCTGGATGGCGAGACGTATCACACGTATTTGAAGTATATTCCAATGTGATGTATAAGCTGTATAGTCTGCATTGTGAGGATAAGTTAAGATAACTATCCAGCAATTGTTTTGATTGTGAGGTATACTGATGATGTGATGTATAAAACAGATATAGTTTCTTTTTGTGTAAAGATCAGCTATTACCTATTATATTTTATTCCACTGCGATTGTGAGATTCTGATGTTGTTTTGTTTTCTCTTCTTCACCTCCTTCTTTCTTTCCTCAGCAATCTGTCTTTTGCGAAACTCGATCATTGGCATATCATATAGAGTGTATTTGTGACGATTTTCGAGGGTCGAGAAGGACGGTTCATTACAATAACACTCTCAATGTTTAATTAAACAACCTAGGATTATATATTTTCAAAATTAATGAGAAACTCACAGTTTCTCTTCGATGTGCGAGAATACTTATTGGACATTCTAATGCTATGTGTTTTTTTTGGTTAGTTAATTTCAGTTCATCTCATATAATCAGTTCTATCTATAGATCGTATTCAATTCCATTTTATCACCAGTAATTCCTCAAAGAAATTCCTTCCCAAAGAAATTAGTATATCTTGAAACAACAATTGTTTCTTAGTGCAAAAGAATAGGTACTCATAAAAGTTTTATTGATTTCTTTATTTATAAAACTGATTTGGTTTTGGTTTACAAAAATTATGTTCGAAACATAAATATGTCATCTAATGACAATTTTTTTAAAATCCTTTTGGGGAGATTCGTACAAAATCCCTCATGAACAATTATTACGTGCAATCTTTCGACTCGTACAACCTGCTAACTCCTTGGCTTATAATATGTTGGAGTTTCTTAAAATTCTTATCTCGTAAAATTTTGTAAACTTTATTCATAAGAAATAATATTAACCTTGTATACCACCCTTAAGTACATTACTTCATAGAAAGAAACTAACTCAACTTCACTCACTATTCATCGTACATTGTCTAACAAAGTTTGATTGCACTATATCGATGCATTATTATGTATTACACGAAGGAGTGATTTTGAGATTGAGTCTTAATTCATTTTAGGTATGTTCAGAACATTTTCCAATATATTCACTCATTCGATCAAGTCAAATAACTTCTATTGCATGTTATTTTATTTACCTCTGTTATATGTTCTATAAGTTTACCATAGACATACTACATATGTATCAAATGCACATATCCATATCGATGATAACTCATCGGTGAATATGATGAAGTACGAGGAATCATTTTGGTATTTATAGAATCACGATTGCATACTTCTGTATGTATCAATCTGAAGAGTTCATCAACTCTTATGATACTCGTACTAAATGGGTGCATAGCCATAATTTCAAAACAATTGTAAATAATATTGGATACTTTTGTATTTTACAATGCATCACTTTTGTTATAAAAAAACTACCACATTATAGTTTTATTTCATAAAGAATGTTCATATCGAAATATAATAGTTTGTAACAAAATTGGACACAACACCTTTCGGATGTAATTGAAGAGATTAAATAAAGAAATTAAATGAAAAAAGAGACTAATCTAACAATCACTCCAATAAAAGTATTCATAAATAGAAAGAGACAAAATTTACAGTGCTTTGGCATTGTAGCCTATGTCCACTAGTTTGTTGTTTATTGATGATTCTCAACCGATTACAATAGTACAAATCACTAGCACTCAAGTTACAATGGAGTTTCAACAGAGTAATGGAGTAAGAGAGCCAAAAGTCCTTTTTCATTAGGGGTAAGGGTATTGTTCATAGGAGTAGATCTGGAAATATCTCCCTCTAACCTCGAAATTCCTCTTCTCACGTGTGGGTAGACCCACTGGATCGCTCTAGGGTTGATTGGGATCGATCAATGTTCGATCCCAATTGTCTTCGTATCACTCAAGTTTGGCTCCATTCAAGCTGCGATTGATCGGGGAGACTCTTTACGTGGTAAGCAAGCTCCATTGAAATTTTCATAGTATTTGGACTTATAGTTTTTGAGTTATGGTCGATCAAAGATTGAGTTTGCAAGTTGGTTGATGGATTTGTATCGGTGTTTGCGAATCGATGATGTGGAGCGAGAATTTTAGGGAGATCCATATTTCATGCTGAGAGGCCGCTTCCTTTGGCTTGATTGCTTCCTCTATATCGATCAATGGTTGTTCTCTTTGTATCAATGCCTGCAGCATACCTTCGTATCGATGATTTGTTAGTGGCCTCGTGTCGATGCTTGGCCCTAGTCTTCGTATCGATCAAATGAGTGATCGATACGAATCATACAGCCGATGGACGGATGAAACGCGATCGATACAAAAAGGGTGATTGTTGAACAGTGGACTACGATCGATCTAGGAGGTGCTATTGCTTGAAGGATATGAGGGGATGGATGTAGAGTGATGGATACGAAGTTAGCATGTTTCATATGGAACTTGATCGATCTATAGCTTGAGCATACGAACTTCGATTGACCTGAAATTGGAATGTTGCTTTTCATAGCTTTGCTTGTCATACCAAACTAATTGTAGCTCGATCTAGACTCGTACCAAGTTTGCATGTATCCATTGTGGACCTATAGATAACTGATCTCTGGGGCAGGTTATCTTTAGTTTTTAGTCAAGTCCTTGGTGTCACTGACTTGCCAAAAGGAGCAATTACATTTTCCCTCCAAAGTACATCCTGTGTGAACATGAAGTGCTTTGAAAAGCTGCAATATTTATTCTGCAAAAGTTCTATCTGATTTGTTGAGTAGTTGTCGCATTTTCATCAAGAGATGTAACCTTTGACTAATTTCTAGTAATATAAATGTTGAATTGTAGATTGCTAATGATCATACAGTTTTATTTTGGAACTGAAGGTCGAGTTCTAGCAACTTGTTGTTAGCTATTCTGGTTATCACCAGGTAAACATTCAATTCCTGTCAATGTTGAAAATCAGGCGCTAGTTTAGCATACATGAACGTATGTTAACTTGACTCTTGTTTACGTTTTCACGTTCACTGGTCGTTGTCAAGTCCCTTTGTTCTTGTTTGGATCGAGTTTCATATTGATCCTCTCTTGGTTCAATGTGAAATTCGAGTTGTAACAATGATTGATAGCCGTTTGGATTCACTCCATCGTATCGTTCCTCTCCTGGATCGATCTGGGATGTGTGAATGTAGGTTTCGTATTTATGGTTATCGATACCGAATAGACTAAGTATAGCGTGCTATGTACCAATCGATACAACACATAGGTTCTTGAATTGATGGATACGAGAGTGAGGTTTCGTATCGATGGATACAAACTAGTGGTCTTTGGATCGATTAGTATTGATGGATATGAAGTGCTGAGGGATACGAAATGTAAAGTTCTGGACTGCCATGTGTCGATGGATATGAAATTGAACCTTCATATCGACGGATGTTCACCGATTCTCTCGGTTTAGTAATTGGGATACCAAACGTCCCTCCGTTGGATACGAACTCATATAAATAATTTTGGGACTTAGAAAAATTTCACTTGCATCTGCTTTCACTTCGTATCAAAGGTAAAAAAGGGAAAACTGTTGAAGCTCTCATCTTCAAACAACCACCTTTTAATCCTTAATCCAATTCCTTTAATCTAAGTAAATGATTAGTAGACCCATGTTTAAAGAGACAAAAATCTAGTTTCACGCTGCTTCGTTCATGGTGACGGCCATCTCCGGCGCCATTAGCGTCAGAGCATGGTTAGGGCAAGGTAAAGAAAGCAATTAATGGCGTCTCGGAGGCTTGGGGAAGAACGAGAGCAATCATTGTGTTATTTACTCCAAATCTCTCCTTCGAACTCGTATCGATGCAAGATGTGGATCTATCAAAATGTTGTGAAGCAGTTTGTAGGTGACTTTATGATCAATGTGGAAAGGCGGTAGTTTGCTGATAGATTAAGGATAAAGCAATTCGTATCGATGGAAGAGGCGTGGTGATTGATCCGGAGCCAAGGCCTTTGGATTGGTACAAAGAGTATCGATGCTTGGAGTGATCGATATGAAGCCAAGGGCTTTGGGATCGATACGAAGTGCAGTGATGCATGGATTGATCAATATGAAACCTAACTCCTCAGATCGATACAAACACGGACTTTTAGAGGAATGATCTGAGTTGGACCTTGATGGATATGAAACACAGCCATTTGCATACTCGGACACTTAACTCTGACGAGCTTTAGCCTTGCATACTTAGACTTGATTGAAAAACTGCATATATGTCCACCCTTCAAAGCTCATCAATGGAACTATAATTTGACAAGCATAAAAAACTATAACACAGATCGTTCTCCAAAGTCAAGATGGCACGGTTGAGACGGTCAGCGATGATGATCACTCCGGTCAAATCTCGAAGCCTTGTCACTTTAACATCTTTTAAACCTGTAGAAATTCGTAGTATTATGTTACACTTAACTACACAATACGATCGCTCACTTTACACTGGGGGAACACAGGTTTCTTGCCATCTAATAATGGTTTTAGATGAGTTTAATAGCTACGGATCCTGGAATTTTCGAGCAGTGGGAAGTGCAGAGTCCTCCACTTCCTAGAATAAAAATGCTAGACATCGCAGCTGATATAGTAAGTCCTGCTCCGGATGGACTGCCGGGTGCAGTGTTCATTCTAAATTCGAAGGACTCTGTCCGTTCCAAGATTTCTGAAGATATATTGGGTAGAATTTATCTCAGGCATGGCCTATCTTTGGAAGACGTTCTACTACCAGGCACAATCCCCCCGAAAGGGTTTATTACATGTAACAGATTCATGTGCGTGGCTGGAACATTGCCCCCATTTAACTAATTCATTCGGCATCTGAACGGATATGCACTTCTTAATAGTTTATATATCATATTCATGGAGCATCTCCTTCGACCCTCGACCCTCTAGGAGATAAGATACTTATTTAATATCAAGAGTCGAGGGAGGTAATCTCCCATTCACTTTTCTAGAAGCGGTCAGGAACTGCCAAGTTATGGCTGGTGCTTGAAGTAAGTTGAGCTGCTTCAAGACTGAGTGGTTCTTCGTGAGATACCCATTGGGTTTTTCCTGGCGATGGTTATTCAAACATAAGAGCTTTAACTTCTTCGCCAAACAACTAGGTAATACAAATCGATGCTGAACTCAGTACTGCATTTCTTTCGCCGCTCTCATTCCATGACCCGAAGGAGCAAAGTTCAAGGAGATAGTGAGAATGCTTCTAGCAATGCCCGTAGAACTTAGAGAAATAGATGAGGTTCTCTGTGATGATAACTTGATCATTATCAGGCTCATAGAAAGAGGCTAGAGTATTGAACTAACAGTGGTTCCTCGAGCGGGCCCAGTAAGGAATTGTGGAAGACGGGCTCCAATTGTGCCCACAGTCGAAGGAGCTCGGAGTGCACCTGAAGTTACAATCATCGAAATAGGCGATGACGAGAGTATAACAGCTAGACATGAGCCCATAGTGTGCCTCCATATGGCCTTTGATCATCCAAATCAAAGAGAAAGGGAAAAACTTTGTCCATAAAGCCAAGAGGCATAAGACCATTGTAACAACTTAGCCCATTGCAAATTCTATAGGTCTGGAGACCTCTTCTCCGCAAATAGAAGGTTCATTGAAAGGATTGTCAGATGTTCCTATCCTAGACGACATATCTTGATTCCATGATCTTGGATTAGAGGGGCTCCACTCCCCACCATGAATTGGCGTAGGCCTAACTTCTTTAGACATGGGGGGCCAACTCTAACAAGCAAGGCTACCACAATCAGTGGGTTGGGGGGTTTGCACATGTATACACACTTCACGGCAATACACGACTTCTAATCACATGCTTTTGAATTTCTAAAGATAAATAATTCATCTTCTCTTTTCATTTTACAAACAAGATGGTGAAGCAAGGGTCCATGCTCAACATCCTTCACTCTTCGTGCCATTCATCTGGATTGTGCTCCGAGTCACATTGTCATGAGAAGGAGAGAAACTATGGTCATGACTATTATTCTAGCCAAGAGTGCGAGCACCATGATAGGGAGAAATAAAGGTCATATCAAAGTAGGCACCGCTCTCGGTCACGATCTCCACCACCAAAAGGACGTTCAAAACCGTCTGGCTTCCGTAGGCCATCTTTTGAGACTGCGCATCAAATAACACCACCGCATGCTCCAAAATCCGACGATCAATGCCGTAGAACTGAAACAGAGGTTCCTGTCATCATAGAACATACTGCTATAGAGCCCACAGGAGAAGGAGCCGTCCGAATCGCTAAGTTAAAGAAAGACTTCCTGAATATTTGTTTCGATGGCTTTCACTTCCCTCCAAACTTGAAAAGAATCCCAAATGACATAGAAAAACTGGTACAAGATTACGTGCATGATGTGTACGCCTAGTACTGGGAGTGGGTTAGGACGATTGAAAGGGTTTTAGCGATATCTCTTGAGCAGGCTAAAACGATAGAGAAACTAGAGAGCGACCTTTCCCAAGAAGGCAGAATAAGAACAGCGCTCACCAACGAACTTGAATCTTCAAAGAAAATGGAGAAGGAGCTGAATAGAGAGCCAAAGAGGCTAGGCATTCCATGGAAAACATGAGAAATACTCACATGGACCTATGCAAGAGATGGGTCACCGTAACACTGTTATCATCCGGGAAAGAGATGAGGCCCGGAAAGAAGCCGAGGAACTAAGGGCGAAGCTGACTGAGGCCCTAAAAGAGAAGGATGAAGCTAATAAAGTGGCCCAGGAGGCATGTATGGAGATGATAAGGCTCAGGGGAGAGAGGGATGCAGTGAATCTAAAGGCCGAGGAAGCCGACCCAGGATAGAGAAGGAAGTTAAAGCGGTTGAGGCCAGGACAGAGAGCGAATTTAAAGATTTTAGGTCACATACAATGCTAACGTCTTGAGAAATCACAACTTAAACTGGCTCAGTGAAGATTATCTTTTCCAACTATACAAGGCCTATAATCGCTTGCTAGAGGATGGGAAGGTGATCCACAATGCTGCAACTATCTATGAGTTCGAATTAGAAGCTCAAGTGCTAGTCGGGGATGGGCCTAAGTTCTCCATGAGACAACCATCACTCTCGAGAAAGAAAAACTGTTCACCAAGTTTTCGGAAGATGCGGAAGGATCCGGGATTGAACATCATCAAGTCGGTTCTGAAGTGCCTCCAGCATCCCAATCTGATCCTACTTCTTCTATCGATCCTCCATTTGTTTTGGAATATGATCCTGACAGGCCGCATCTCTCCCAGATAATCAAGTATGGCTCGGAAGGCATGTCGGCCCAACTTGGGAGCCAACTTGAGGATGGTATGCTGGACACTTCTCCTATTCCTCAAAATGTAGGAGCACTATCAGATGATATTGATAACATATTCTCTTATCTTCATTCAGTCATAGATTCTACACCGACCGACCCTTCCATGACTCAAGAAATTCATTATGACCAGGAGGCACTCACAACAGAGGCTACAATCACGATGGTCACCACTTCGGCTGGGGAGATGCACGATAGCATCTGCTTGCTTGATGAACAATTGATGGAAGTACTCTTCAGCCATCAAATTGATCCAAGTATCAAAGTGCCCTTCAATATTGATGAAGACGTAGTCATAACAGGCTCCTCAGGTCCGACTAGGAACATTCTGATAGGTATTTATGCAAAACAGGTGGAGCAGATAATGGAGGAAACAAAAGCCAAAATCAAGCAAGTTGAACATGCTCGTAGAGCTGGTGGGGCATGGCAGGTCCTGGTCCGGTCCCGTTACTTGTCGTTTCTCTGGGTGGCACTATCATCGAGACCAGCGTGCCTCCTTCCTCTAACATCGAGAGTACCACCAATCCTCTAGTTCCGCACACGGAGGATATTTCTGGTCCCTATTATTTCTCAGGACGAGACCGTTTCAATTCCCTCGGCCGAAGACAAGCCAACTGGAGCAGGCCGGGGAGGTAAAAGCTCAAAGAGGGTTCTGAGTGGCAGCTCGAGCGGGTCCACGCTGAAGAAAAGAAAGAAGGATAGAAAACCGAAGGAGCAAGCTTGAATTTTTGTTTCCTTCCTTTTGCAGGTTGCTAGAATAACTTTTATTTTGCTTTTGTAGGCCATATATAGATGCAAGTTTGGCCCCTTCTTATAGAAATTCTTTGACCAGATTTTGTGCTTACTTTTTTAAAGAATAGTGGAAATAAAATTTCCTTTTGTTTTCAACATATCTCCATGTTCATTTGTCTAAGTATCTTAGCACTCATGGTTCCATTAAATGTACTTATGAGGCTTCAGTTTCCGACTCGAACTTGAGTCCAGCCGTTAAGTCCTGAAGTCATGGCTTCGGGTCACAATCAAACATTGAGTCGAGTCCCAATGCTGTGTTATCTCGGCTAGTGGCTGATACTTGAGTTATGCCCACGGTCCTAAGGAGAATTGAAGTAGTCGGTCGGTAGTCGTTTTTCGCCTTTACTAGCTTTAATTCAATTTAGTTGGAACAAATTTAAAGTGAAATGAGTTTGAGTGGTCAGATCACACTCGCTCATTTGCTAGTATTCACATCCATACTTTGGGGATTAAACTTGTATGCTGGCGGTCGTTCAAGCCTGCTTAATGTTTGGAATCATATCTGCACTTTGGGGACTTAAATTATTTGTAAGGGAGGTCAGTCACACCCATTTAATACTTAGAGTTATATCTGAACTCCGGGGACATAAGTTAATTTACGAGCGGTCGGTCACACCTGTTTAATGTTTATACTCCAATTCGTGCTCTCAGGACTAGAGTTAGTCGATGTGTGGTCATTCACACCCATTTGGTGTTTATACTCCAATCCGTGCTCTTGGGACTAGAGTTGGTCGATGGGTGGTCGATCACACCCGTTGATATTTATACTCTAGTTCGCACTCTGGAAATCTGGAGTCGGTCGACAGACGGTCAATCACATCTGTTTAATTATTAGGATCTCATTCGCACTCCGGGAACAAGGAGTTGGTCAAGGTTGTGGACTATCGGATCACATCCACCTTGATTTGGCAAGAAAAGTCATAGATGGACAGATCCATCCTCTTCGAGCTTGGAAAAATGAAGGTGAGGTCGTGGACGGATAGATCCGTCCTCCTCGACATAGATTGAATGAGGGCGAAGTCGTGGGAGGATGGATCCTCCCTCTTCGAACCCATATTTTGGATTTTGTACTCCAGCTCATACTCCGGGAGCTGAAGATCGCTAGAGGATCATTGTGTTTCTATCCTTTTTTACTTTATCATTACTTGCTCCCGAGCTCAGGGTTTCACTTAGCGAGTGACCGGTCAGATCACAGTCACTCCCTATTTGAATAACCGTAAGATGGAACTTAGCTCTTCGTACATCATGGCGGTCGCATGATGCATTCCAAGAATCGCCAATCTGGCTTGATGAGTCTGCATTTTATTGTTGAAATAAGAAAGTACGACTAAGTCAGTTGCTGTATTACAAGTTTGAATTCAAAAAATGCATAATCAAATTTCAAAGGAAAAGCGGACTAAATGAATAAAAGCCAGTTATGTGTAATAGAGGAGAAGACTCTCGCTGTTCCATACTCTTGGTAGAGTGAGACCGTCAACAATTGATAGTTTGAATGTTCCGTCTCCAAGCCTTCGCTCGATGACATACGGTCCTTCCCATGTCGGTTTCATGTGTGAAGGGACCAGATAAATTCTCTTAAGTATGAGATCGCCAACATCAAAGGTTCTAGGTTGGACCTTAGCGTTGTATAATCGGGCGACTCGATTGTGGTGTTCAGGCTACCCTCAAATCAGCCTCTTCACGCTTCTCATCCAGTAAATCTAGAGATTTTGCAAGTAGGATGGCATTCATCTTTGAATTGTAGTAGCTCACACAGTGAGAAGGTACTTCTAGTTCAACTGAAATAACGGCTTCAGAGCCATAGGAAAGGGCAAATAGAGTGTGGCCGGTCGTGGACTTGTGGGTAGTATGATATGCCATATGGCCATGGAAAGTTCATCGACCCATTTTCCTCCAGCCTTCTCCAGTCGTTTCTTCATAATGGACTTGATAACTTTGTTAACAGCTTTGACTTGTCCATTCGCTTAAGGGTGAGCTACTGTTGAGAACTTCATTTGGATGTGGTAACACTGGCAGAAACCTTTGAACTCAACACTATTAAATTGGGCTCTGTTGTCAGTGATAATCGTTTGTAGGAGGCTTAAGCCACAGATGTTGTTCCATACAACAAAATTGATTACTTTCTTCGTCTTGATGGTAGCAAGAGGCTCAGCTTCCACCCATTTGGCAAAGTATTTAACTGCAATGATGGCGTACTTCGCACCACCCTTGACCAAAGGTAAAGACCATATTATGTCGATGCCCCATGTGGCAAACGAACATGGACTGACCATCTGAGTGATTTCGGTAGGCGGGACTCTTGGAATCCTGGTATGCTTCTGGCACCTATCACATTTCTTGGTATAATTCGATGCGTCTCGATTCACGGTTGGCTAGTAATATCCATATCTGAGTACCTTTTTTGCAAGGGCTTGCCACCCCTCCCCGTCCCCCCTCCCCCCCTCCCCCCATGGTCGCCACACTCTCCCTCATGCACATCATGTAACACTCGTTTGATCTCGCCTTGAGCGATACACCGGAGTAAAAGAACAGGATATCCCCTCTTGTACGTGAATCCATTCTGGATAATAAATCACCTAATACACTTTCTGGTAATGCTCCATGCTCAAGATAATTTCTGAATGGAGTCATACAGGACTCCTTCTCGGGCATTTCCTCGTATACCAAGTTTGTCTCCATCTGGTCGATGCTTGGAGCGGGTAAGTGTCTCAACGGGGATGAATCCCATTTGTTGTGCCTCGCCAGTGCTGGCTAGTTTTGCTAAAGAATCGACTTTCTGCTTTTGCTCCTAGGGTATACAATGGATGATATAATAGTCGAATTCATTCAACACTTCTTGAACCCTAGCAAGGTAATTGGCCAATCTTCAGTCTATGGCTCGATACTCTCCTCGAACCTGGCATACGGCCAATTGCGAATCATAGTAAATCTCCAGAGCGATAGCTCCCAAGTCTCTAACAAGTCTTAGTCTAATAGGAAAACCTTTATGCCCAGCTTCGTTGTTAGTTGCGTGGAATTCAAACTCCAGAACATAACATATTAATCGATATTCCGGGGTTTCAAGTACCACTCCAGCACCCGAGCAATGGTCGTTTGATGCACCAACAGTATATAGCTTCTATATGCACTTGGGAGATTCACTGGCTTCGGGAAAATCCTCCGATATAGTGAATTCAGCTATGAAGTCTGCCAAAACTTGCCCTTGAATAGCTCGTCTTGGTGTATAAGTGATATCAAATTGACTTAGTTCGAAATTCCACTTAAGTAATCTACCAGATGTCTCAGGTCGTGTAAGGATCTGTCACAATAGCTGGTCGGTATAAACAGTGATCGGATGAGCCTGGAAATACGGATGAAGCTTCCTCAAGGCTATGATGAGACAATAAGCCAGCTTTTCCACCTTCGAATAGTTTCTTTCTACCCTAGTTAATCCTTTGCTGATATAATAGACTGGTCGTTGGATCGATCCTCTTCTCGAATCAAAGCAGCATTGATTGCGTTTGCCGAAACTGCTAAATAAACATACAATCTCTCATGATCAACCGACCTCGACAAGATAGGTGGTGTGGCCAGATGTTGAACTAGTGCTTGGAATGTGCCTTCGCACTCCTCTGTCCACTCGAAATTCTGTTTAACTTTTCTGATCAGATCGAACAAGGAATGCACTTGTCTGTAGATCTGGAAATGAATCTGGCTGCCACCTTCCCATTGAGGCCTTGCACTTGATTTATGGTTCAAGGAGTTTCGAGATTTCGAGTAGCCTAGATTTTTTTAGGATTGGCTTCAATTCATCTGGCATTGACGATGAATTCGAGGAACTTTCCTGATGCAACTCCATAATGACATTTCAACGGATTTAGCTTCATTCTGTACTGCCACAGTATGTTAAACATTGTTTCCAAATCACTAACATGGGTTAATGGATAGTCGCAACTTCACGAGCATATCGTCCACATACACCTCCATAGTCTTTTCGATCTGGTTGGCAAACATCATGTTTACGAGCCTTTGGTAAGTTGCTTCAGCGTTTTTAAGTCCAAACGGCATCACCTTGTAGCAATAGAGTACAGATCAGTGATGAAGCTAGTATGTTTCTGGTCCAGAAGGTGCATCGAGATTTGATTGTAGCAGGAGTATGCATCCATGAAGGATAAGAGCTCATGTCTGGCTGTTGAATCCAACAGTCGATCAATTTTGAGAAGAGGAAAACTAGCTTTTGGGAAGGCTTTGTTCAGATCTGAATAGTCCACATGTTCTCCACTTTCGATTTGACTTTTTGAAAAGCACTGGACTCGATACCTACTCTGGGTATAAAGCATCATGAATGAACCCATTAGTCTTGAGTTTATCCACTTCTTCCTTCAGGGCGACAGATCTCCCTGGATCCATACCGCGCCTTTTTTGTTTCACCAGGACGTGCCGTGAGTCGATATTTAATGCATGGCTTGCAATGTTCGACAAGATCCCACATATGTCTCAATGAGTCCAGGCGAACACATCAAGGCTCACCCAGAGAAAATCAACCAATTCCCATCTCATCTGGGGGCTGAGTTGGAGCCCGACCATCACCATTCTCGAATCATCATTGTCGTGGATCATAACATCAATCGTCAACTCTATCGAGGAAGCCTGGTGTTCTCTGACTTCCTCCTCATCATTATTGTCTCTGGGATCAAGGACCTTAAGGAACTGGTTGTGGCACCCGAGCCTAGGCTCAGGCGTTAGTTGTCAATTTTTTGAAAAATGAACGTAGAGAGATTCCTCTATGCCCTTTCCTTTCTCCTTCGGTATCCCATCCCACAGCCCCGCAACATAACAGCTGCGTCCAGCCACCTGATCACCATGTACTAGCCCGGCCCCATTATCAAATGGGAAACTTCAGAGTTAAAAACCAAGGGGCAATTAATACCTTGAAATTTGCGAGGGTCGGTCGGCCCAAAAAAGCATTATAAGGGGAATGTATGTCCAACAAAACGAAATGCAACATCCGGAATCTCCAGCGATCTCCAATATCCAACTCGATGTGTAACTCTACCATCCCAGCTAGTATAGTTGCACTTCCATTAAAACTATGAATACGTGATTGGCATGGCTTCAAATCATTCGCTTCCATCCTCACTTGGTCATAAGCGCACTTGAAAAGTATATTGACAGAACTTCCACTATCGACTAAGATCCTCTTCATCCAAACAGGACCTATTTGGGCTGAAATAACCAACGGATCGATAATAAGGGGCCTCGAATCTATCAGCATCACGATTTCTGAAAACAATGTTGTCTGTCATCATCCTTTGTTTTTTTGCTGGTGGCCCATCATTAGTATTACTACAACATTCGAAGTCCACATGTATAATCGAACTAGCATATGACTCTATTTCCTTCCAGCTCCGTTCAGTCGGATGAGGACCACCATTACAGTATTAGTAACCAACCTCTAACCAATACATGTGGGATCTTCGGGCCTAGCTTGGCCTTGATTCGGATTAGATGGGCCTGCATCTCCATTCTGCGTAGCCCGGATGAACTGTTCTAACTTTCTTTCTATGATCAATCTCTCGATGATATCTTGCAAATGACAGCACTTATTATTATTATGGCCGTAAATATCGTGGAACCTACAGAATTTCCCAGTTTGAATTTGTTTCTCTGATGATGGTTTTGGAGCTGGCTTCTTATACTATCCAGTATTACAAGTCTGAAGGTAAAAAAATTCCAACGACGTGTTTAAGGGAGTATATCGGTCGAATGCAAAAGCTCTGGGTCTCGACCCGCGATGTGGGTCTCCCTTCTTCCCTTGACCTCCGTCACCCTTTTGTTGACCTTGCTTGCTCTGTATGTTCAACTATACTTTACCGGAATTCTCACCAGTTTGCTTTACTTCAACATTTCTCTAAATGACTTTACCACTGGGCTCCGCATCATCTTGCGGCCAAAATCGTCTAGCATCTTCTCTCCTCAAAAATTGGGCTGCCTTAGCATAGAAACGATCCAACGAAGCGGGGTGTTTCTCAGCCAGCCCTTTGCTAAACTCAGAATCAGGATCGATCCCTTTAGCCAATGCCATTAGTATAGAATTATCATTAGGGTTGCTGACCTCAGCACAAGTAGCACAAAACCATTCCTGATAATGCCTAAGGGACTCTCTTGGAGCTTGAGTAACACTGGACTAGGTGTTGACATCCTTCGGTCTTGTAACATGCATACAGAACTGTTCGATAAACTTTGTAGCCAACTAATCAAAACATGAAATGGATCTGGGTGGTAGACGAGTGAACCACATAGTTGCAATGCCTCCCAAGGAGATAGGGAAGCTTCTACACTTAACTGCATTGTTTGCTCGAGCGACATTCATAAGCCATTCATATTTTAGAATTTGTTGATTGGAATTCGAATTTCCTTTATACACCGACAAAGTCGGCATCCTGAGTCAGTAGGGTGGCTCCGCATAGAGAATATCATTAGTAAACGGGGTGTGACTTCTGGAGATCCCCCAATCATCATTTATGAGGCCTTAACTTTCTCTAACCATTTGGCATATCATGGTTGGAATGTTAGGCATCTGGATGTTCGAGGCCAAGGCATGGTCGGGTTCCATGTTGCGGGGATGGTCCGATTGCTCTCTACGGTCTATTCCATGCCTCATTGGCTCTCGACCTTCAAGAAAGTGAGGGTCCTGAGCATTGACGTGTTGACGAGGGGCTGGATCTTGTTGGTTTTGGATCTCAACATCCAGATCTATAGCGGCAGCAGTTGCATGGTCATGAACGGTGTGATAAGGAAGTGCTTCTCCTCGGGAGGAGGGTTCAATTTGATGCCCAGTGGAAGGACCAACCCTGGCTTGTCCGATATTCATAGCATGATGATGCCCGGAGGCTTCTACGTAGTTTCCATCCAATCTACGGTGTGTAGATCCGTGGTTGAAGTCAGATGATGTTGAGCTTTCAGACAAGAAATAAGAGGCATGCTCCCTTCTATATCACCCTCGCCTTTCCACGTTCAGCTGGTTTGCGAGCTTCGTGTTAGCAGGCTCTGCTGAGTGAGCTCTAGCCATCTCTATGTAAGCTCTTGCATAAGGGTCTGGAACTTCTCTCTAGTCATCGGACCAAGTGGATCTTGAGCCCCGGCTGATGTTTGGCTAACGGTGGTAAGCTATGTGGGATTTTGCCTACCCCCACCTTCTAGATCTGTAGCATTAGAATCAGTTCTGGTAGCGTGCATCATGATGAATGTAGCTCTTCCTAAATCCGGAGTAATCTAAGTAGAATGGAAGGAAGTACTAGAAGACATATCTAGATCTCCTTCTTAGTTTTAGCAATCCAACAATGGCAGGGGATCCACGGAATCAGAGAAAAATGGAGTTTTCTTAGTGAAAGAACCAAAGTATTTGTACCAAAATTGGGCAAAACACTCTTTGATGTAATTGAAGAGATTAGAATGAAGAAACTAAATGGAATACGAGGCTAATCTAACAATCATACCAATAAAAGTATGTAGAAATAGAAAGAGACAAGAGTTTAAAGTGGTTCGATGTTGTAGCCTACATCCATTTTGAATGGTTTGCAGTTTATTGATGATTTTCAACTGATTACAACAATGCAAATCATAACACTCAAGTTATAATGGAATTTCAACAGAGCAACGGCGTAAGAGAGCCAAAAGTCCATTTTCAATAGGCATAGCAGTGCTATTTATGGGAGTAGATCTGGAAATATCACCCTCAAACCTTGGAATACCTCTTTTCACACATGGGTGGGCCCACCAGATCGGTCTTGGATTGGTTAGGATCGATCTCTGGTCGATCCCTATTGTCACGATCAAGTTTGGCTTCATTCGCGCTGCAATCTATCAGGAAGACTCTTGAGGTGGTAAGCAAGTTCCTACAAAAATTTCATAGCATTTGGACTTATAGTTTTTGAGTTATGATCGCCAAGATTGAGTTTGCAAATTGGCTGATGGATTCGTATCGGTGCTTGCATATCGATGGATTTCATATTGATGATGTAGTGCGAGAATTCTTGGGAGATCCATGTTTCATCTTGAGAGGCCGTCTCCTTTGGCTCGACCGCTTCCTCCGTGTCCATCTATTGTTGTTCTCTTCGCATGGATGCCTGCATTCTGCCTTTGTATCGATGATTTGTTAGTGGTCCCATATTGATGCTTGGCCCTAGTCATCGTATCATTTAGATGAATAATCGATACGAATCACATATCCGATGGATGGATGAAAAGCGATCAGTATGAAAAGGGTGATTGTTGAACAATGGACTACGATCGATCCGGGAGGTGCTATTTCTTGATTGATATGAAAGGGATGGATGCAGAGTGATGGATACGAAGTAGGCTGGATATGAAGTTAACATGTTTCATGTAGACCTTGATCGATCCATAGCTTGAGCATACGAACTCCGATTGGCCTAAAATTTGAAATGTTGCCTTGGCTTTGCTTGTCATACCATGCTAATTGTAGCTCGATTCGGACTCGGACCAAGCTTGCATGTATCCATCATGGACCTATAGATAACTGATCTACAAAGTGGATTGTCTTTAGTTTCAAGTCAAGTCCTTGGTGTCACGGCCTTGCAAAAAAGTGGGATAACAATAGCTATGTCTATATATCTTTTTAGTCGGTTTCAAAAAAATTATCATTATTTCATAAATAATGTATGGTAAGTTTTATAAAAACAATTTTTGTACTATGATGCAATTAATAAGTATTATATGGCATACTCCCACAATTCCATCATTACTATAATAGCGTACTAAATCTGGAGGTCCATATTCAATTAATACAATTTGTTTATTTCATACACTGCAAATATTTGCAGTGGAGAGTTCGTTGATCAAATATCTTGAGCTCAACGAAATAAATCTCATAAAAAACAATTTTATATATAAAAATACATTTCACACTAAAAATCATATTTCTTATTCCAATATTAAGGATAAGTTATTATTACAATTTTCATTTCCAGTGTTTCTCCGTGAAGTAGAAGTGACTATATTTTCTCTTCATCCCTTCTATATCTTAAATTGCATCTATTCTTATACATTCCTTTTTCTTTCAAATGGTCAAACTATTCAAAAGAAAACTTTACTACAATATCATAACAAACCCATTACAAAAGCACATTTGATTATCCTTAACATTTAAGGACATCAAATATGTTGCACTTTACATAAACCGATCAAAATGGCATCCCAGCGATTGAGTTCTTAGATCTATCTTGTAGTTTTTGGTCTTGTGTTACACTAACAAATTATGTTACTTAATCAAGTTGAATATATGATCTCAAAATACTAATTATTAGCTTATTTCCATTGAAGTATCATACATTACAGACTATGATCGTTCACCATATAACATTTGTAACCAATAGTATAGGTATAAAATATCCACCGTTTTATCTTGCTTTTAAAGTAAGAAACTCATAGAGTTCAATAGATGGTCGCAACAAAATAAGCATGCAAGTGACCATTTTACGAATGTATTAAGTAGTTATAAAAATTATACACTTGCATGGGTATAGAAAACATAACATGCAATAGGCATTTAATAGTGGGTATTATATTTCCATTTTCAACTTTCAATTCAGTTCATTTGTATATTTTAATTGATAAATATTTTATCAATCATATTAAATGTACAAATCTATCATTATAGATGATTATAAAATTATTTAGCATATGTTCTTATAATATTAGAAAGATTAAATGTTACCATATCATTTTTCTAATAAGGCTCCCACTAGTCTTTTATGTTTCTCCAAACCCTAAGATGAAACATAGAAGTCTTTCGACTAGTGGGTGTTAGGACTCGTTTGTCTTGGTATTCTGAAATTGAGTTTGCTCAAAAAATCATAGCCCCACAAATGATGGATAACTCTTTATCATTTGTATCACATACAACTCCTGACCTAATTTTTCTTGTCCTAATTTCATTTTGACCTTGAGTTTTCTCAACAAATCGAAAGAGATTATTCACTCATACCTACCACATCATGACGGCGTAAGTATAGTATATATTCCTTGTGTTTGCTCAATAAATACATATAGTTATCTTACGTCGCCTATTTAACATATTAATAATACCGCACATAACATCCCTAGCTTGATTTTGCTCAACAACTAAGAAGTATGCAAGTAATTTGTTAATATATATATGGTAGAATATAACATTATACTGAAGATTCGTAATCTTCAGTATATTATATTGAGTGATATCGAATTATGAAATAATGTATTTCTTATGAAATACTCTCGTGATTGAAGTGTCAAACACATCAGATATCATAGTATACGTACATTTACGAATGTATTTGTTCCTTAAGTCTATTTGGGTTTCTTTAATGTTCCACCTTTAGTTTATACACATATTATATAAATTTCAATATTATATAAATTTTATATTTTAATTAACTTACACATTAATCTTATGTATAACATTTTATTAATTGAAACTTATTTAATTAATTTGAATTATTTAACTCTTTAATTAATATCAAATTATTATTCTAATACAACTTTTATATTGGACATATCTATTGTAACCGTTATAGTAATACACATATATCTTATATATATGCATATTTTTAGTTAATTAACTAACCTTCAATTACTTTATTAATTAAAAATTTTTAGTAAAATTACATAAATTTCAAAAATTTATCTTATATACATACATGTATGCTTATGTTATCTTAAACACTTTAGAATAACATAACATACATCAACATATATAATACATGCATATAAGTATTAATTACTTAACTCATTTAACTAATTTATATTAGCAATCTTATTAATAATTTTAAATTTCAAAATTAATATTTACACAGTTTTAAACATTTTGAACTTTTCGTTACATTTTCAAACATTTTGAAAATTTATGTTATATTATAACCTTTTATAATAAACATGTTTTATTTTGAATTTAACTTTTAAATTTAAAATCTTGTCTTAGTTTTCAAAACTGTTTTGAAAATTAGCCCAAAGCCCAATTAAATTGGGCATTTTCTGTTAGGGGTAACCTTTGGGCTTACTCCGTCTTTCAGGACAGGCTAGTAACCGGATAGGACATAGTAGTTGACTTCCCCATTCCAATCCTAGATATTACCTTTCTTCACACCACACTTAGTGGGCAAGCTTAATTAGTTAGTCCTAACATGACTAATTTAGATCATATAGGCTATTAGACTCTGATACCATTGTTGGAACTGGTCCAGCCTACAGCGGAAGAAATAGGTGCATTTAATTTTTTTACCATTTTGGATCATTAATGGGCCTATGAAGTATAAGTGTGTTTAGATCTTATCTAAATTTTCTTTTAAATAAGATCAACATTTTATTTAATTTGGTAAACAAAATTCAAAAGGGCTTGAATATTATATAAATTTATATGAATGAGTGTATCAAATACAATCATGTATGTAGTAGTTACATATTAAAATAAATATGAGAAAGTGACATGTAGTTTTCTTCTCTAATAGTTATGCAATTAGTTAAGAAAGTAAACAACATTAATTGGAGAGAAAGAAACATCGTATTTCTCTATCTCTTATTAGATTGATAGTATGTTAAATAAATATGTTAACATTTCAATTGAATGTTTTATTAGGAAAGCATTAATGAAATTTCATTTGATTAATTGCAATTGATTATGAGCACATCACATGTGAATATGTGTATAGTGTAAGTGCAACATATAAAAGTATATAAAGTTAATGTAAACATTGCTTAAGTGTTGGGATTTGCACCAGAATGGACACAGTTCCATCTATATATGCCTTGGGATTTACACCACAACGGACACATTTTCCATCTATATATGCCTTTCTCGTCCTAAACATGAATGGTTTTATTTATTTATTAATATATACACACATACACATATACAATTAGTGTTTAGTATAACGGTTCAAATAAGATAGATTCCATTTCAATTACAAGCAGCACATCAAAGAATATTAAGATTGATGAAAAGTGTGAAATTCTTATGAAAATAATCCTTCCTTTTAAGCAAAGATTTAATTTTTAATTAGATGTAGTTGCAAATTATGGAATATATCATTGCTTTAACGTTTTCTTTTTTCTCTTAGAAAGAAGAGTTTATTATAGAATGATTTGAAACATGATGTTTAAAAATCTATTAATTGGACGACAATATTACCAAGTTTTGATTACATAGAAACTCATGTCTAAATATTCAACTGTAAACCTTTTGATATGAAAAACTGAATTATGAATATAAAAATCCAAAGTTCGATTATGATTTTTTAACAACAAAATCAAACAACATAGGCATATATAGATTTGAGATAAGATGACCTAGTCTAGATTAAACAAACATAGTAAACAATCACATAGAGTACATAAAATAAATTTGAGAAGGTCTATATCTTGGTTAAATTAACTATCAAACAATCATACATGAGAGAGAAAACAAGATATTGTAATTCAAAAGAAAATAGTAGTGAACAAAAGAAAACATTCGATGTTTTAAAAAGATAGAATAATTAATTCAAGCAAGAGAATGGAGATATTCAAATCAACGTTCAAATTCACAAGTATGAACAAAATGGAAAAATAGACATTAAGAGATAAAAACAAATTATAAGATATGTAAGCATCGAATTATACACATATATAATTACCTAAGGATGAAGCATGTGGAAACACCTTGAATTAGAAGAACATCTAGATCTAATTGATCACTCTGTAGATCTGATAAACCTTTCCCTTTATCACACCTTAATTTATGGCATCTCCTCGGATTTCAAAAAAATCACCATCCCACTTTGCAAGAGAAGAATAAACCACCTTTTTTAATTTAGGTTGATGTTAATTTCAATTTGTTTTGATGTTTTTTTGGATGAACATTCAACCATAAATGAGTGATAGAGAAGAGTAAGAAAAGGAAAAAAAAGTAAAATTCATATTCTGTTATGTGTGCTTGTAAAAATTAGGAGGTTTCGTTTTTAATAGAATTAAAGGAACCTTTTCGTATTCTCCTTTTAAAATTTCCTCCTTTATTTCCTATTTTTAAATTTCAATTAATCTCCTCGATTGATTTCCTCCTCTTACCATTATATGGCTGATCCAAGCATATTCCAAATATTCAACTTTTCCAAATAAAAGAAAACAACTTTTATGTAATTATTTTATTATTTAAAACATGTTTAAAATTATACAAATATCGCATATCGATATATGCAAATATAACTTTTATATATGCATTAAAATAATTACCAACAACATTCAAAACATCAAATGAATTAATATTAATAATAATAATAATATTCCATAAATATTAATTAATTGCGACATTTTACAAACTAACTAAATTATTTGGTTTTTGGAGAAATTACATTTCCGATTGTTCCACTCAGAGGTGTTAATTTAGTCAGCGATTAATATTGAACAATTCAAATATTAATGTTCACACCTCACTTAATAGGTGGTATGATATTTGGCTGAATTCATCGCTTATAGGTATTTCCGATAAAATCAAATTTTACTTATTTTAAGCGGTGCCTGATAGTGACAATTATCTACACCAATTTTCTTCGTCAAACTATATCACATTAGGACTTATAGAATTTGGTAATGGTCAAAATTCCAATATCGTCCACATTTAACTTTATAGTCCAAACACAAAGTCCTTGATTCAACAATAATAATTATTATTAACCAAAATGCTCCGTCCAAAGACTTTGACTTTTTTTTGACTTGAGTTGACCATGATACTGACCATATATAAATGAGGAGACGAATCCCCTCTTGAATAGTGCTTTACTTTCAATACTTCCACTTGACCCAACTATTGTCACTGGATCCATGCCATAATTTGACTATAATTAAAGCAAAGCTTTCATATTGAAGATCCATAGTATTCTCAAGTTGAGAGAACTATGTAAATCATTAACATCGATATTTTCTAGTTGACCTTGGTTATATTAACCAACAAAAAACCATCGAGTGGGTTATTCTATAGTTATCAAGTAATTTTTAGTACTAACACCTAGGTGCCCCAGCAGTCATGAGTAATACGCTGCCAAACATTTGGAGAGCATTACATACTCTAGTCTCAACAGATACATCGATATCCAGTCTCAATGCATCTTGACTACAAAGATTTAAAATGGTATATTTGTTTTATTGTGATAAATACTCACTATTACAACATTTTGTGACTACTATCATAAAATATACCACTTATGGATTTTCTATTAAATATACTTTTAATTAAATTAATTAATTAATATAACCACATTATATCAAATATATAGTAGAAAGAAGCACCTTCACTGTAAACAAGATTGGTCAACGAGTTAGATATATAACAAATAACATAATTGCCCCTAGGGCATACCCTAACTCTATCATGACTAACTCTTGCCAGTCGTATAAAGGAAAATTAGCAGTAGGTTAGTCATCTTGCCAAGCTAGCAAAAGCCATTGGCAAGAATGTTGATCTGAAAAGTATCCAGGATTCAAGGTAGATGGCAAGGCATTTTAAGGGTGAATGTACAGTTGTGTATTCCAAATGTTGACGGCATTAGACAGGAGGTCCTTATAGAGAGTCATCATTCCAGATTGATGATACATCTAGGGGTCTCTAAGATATATCAAGACATGAACCATGCTTTCTGGTGGGTAGGTGTGAAGAGAGACACTTCTATTTTTGTGAGCAGATGTGCTAACTGCCAGCAGGTGAAGGATAGTCATCAAAAGACAGCAGGTTTGCTTCATCCACTAGAGGTTCCGAAGTGGAAGTAGGAGTAGATTTCCATGGATTTTGTTAATGGTTTTCCTAGATCGAGGAAAGGTAATGAAGGCATCTAGGTTATTGTTGATAGATTAACCAAAGTGCGCACTCCTTATCACTTAAGGCAATGAGGATGGCGTCTAGTTTGGCTTAATTTTATGTTAAAGAGGTTGTTAGGATTCATGGAATTCTAAGTAGTATTGTGAGTGATTGAGATCTGATCTTCACTAGTCAGTTTTGGAAGGGTTTGCATGATGCGCTTAGAAAGGAGCATAGTTTGAGTGCAGCTTATCATCCTCAGACCAATGGACAGACTGAGAGGGTGAATCGGATTTTGGAGGATTTACTTAGAGCTGTATTCTTGACTTTGGAGGATCTTGGAAGGATCATATGCCGCTTTTTGAGTTTTCTTATAATAATAGTTTTCAAGCGAGTACAGTGATGCCACTTTTTGAGGCATTATATGGAAGGCCATGTAAATCTCCTTCACGTTGGATAGAATCGTGAGATCGCTTAGTGCTTGGACAAGATATGATCCATGAGGCTACAGATAAGGTAGCAGAGATTAGGAAGCATTTGAAGGAAGCTCAAAGTAGACAGAAGAGCTATGCTGATATAAGGCATCGAAATTTGGAGTTCTCAGTTAGGGACTTTGTGTTCATCAAAGTTTCTTTGATGAGAGGTGTAATTCTATTTGGTAAGTGATGGAAGTTCGCACCACGTTTTATTAGACCTTTTTAGATTTCAATAAGGATAAGCATCAGGTTGAGTTACCGACTAAGTTATTAGGTGTACATAATGTATTTCACGTTTCCCAATTATAAAAGTATGTACATGATCCTACTTTGATTATCAAGCCGTCATGGTAAGAGGATTTGGAGGTTGAGCCTGCTTTGACCATAGTGAGGCGGCCTATTCGTATTATTGATCATGATACGAAGAGGTCAAGGAATAAGGTTGTGGAATTGGTTAAGGTGCAGTGGAATGAGGATGTTCGAGATTGCACTTGAGAGACAGAGGATAGTATTGGAGCCTCTTATCCAGAGTTGTTGCTTAGTTAATAGATTCTATTGTATCTTATCTTTTATAGTGTACTCACCATATGTGGTGCAGCTACTTAGCTTGTATATCTAATATATGTAGTTTGTGCAATACTCTATATTACCTTTTAATCTATTCTCTTTGTATTATTCTTATTTGGATTTCGGGGACGAAATATCCTAAGAGGAGAGAATGTAACGACCCAAAAATTCGAACACTTCGTCTTTGAATATCTCAACTTTTGGAAATTTATTAAATATTTAAAATATGATTTTATAACTTGCTACACTCTTTTTAATTAATAATCAATGTTAGAAAACTTGTTTTTGAAATGTATTACAATGATATATTCTTTAAAGAAATACCGAAAATGTGACCGAAAAACGTTTTGTTAAAATTCAGTATTTTATTAAACAAAAATTATAGGAATAATTGCACACTTTTAGGATGTCATATGAACATGCTGATAAGAGATTAAAACCTCTTCTATATAATGGTAACTAGCCAACTTAAATGCCTCTAGAAAGGACTAAAGCACCCTTGATTTTAGGAGAAAAAGGTGGAGTGAATTAAGGAAGTAATGGTGTGTAAGAGCATGATTACCCATGACTTCTTGGCTGGCCATTTTAGGGAAAATGGGTCGTTTAGCCACTTAATGAAGCCTATAAAAAGGACCCATAATCATTTGAGATAGTTACCAGATCACTGGAAAAATTTTCACTTCGTTTCACTCTTTTCTGTTCTCAAAAACTCTTTAAATTGGAGCAAATCTATCAAACACTTCCCAAACTTCTCCAAACTCATGCTATCATCCTAATATAGCATATAACATCAAAGCCATTCTCACCATTCCTCTTGGTGCCATGAGCATCTTGGCCATTTAGTGCCTTCGCCGTGAAATTTTCTTGCTCCATTCTCTCCTGTTGTGCTTGATTCTAAGCTTATGTGTGGAAGGAAGGAAGTATAGTCGGGTTTAATTGAATGTTGGTAGGAACATTGTGGAATTTGATTCAAGTAAAAGTGAGTTATCTCACTCATTAATCAAACGTATAAAACATGTCATATGTGATATCATATGCATTTATTTTGCTTGATAATATTGCTTTACGTATATTAGTAATGGTAGAAATTAACTGATTAAAGCGATGACCGTGATTATATGCTTCAAAATGTATGTGATTTGCTGAAGTATTGCCTTTTAAACCATTAAGATGTGTAGTTTAAATTAAGTGCATTCGAATGCTTAAAATGGACATGTTAACTTGTTTATATGTTAAAACATGTTTAGTAGTAATGTGGATGGAATATGGAATCAAATATATGTATAAAAGCGAATAACACTAAATATTGGTTTGAATGCGGAATTGTTCATATAGCAATATTCGCTATAAACGCACTTTGAAATCCCTTCCTTTTATCCCACTTTTTAGACTCCGTGTTTCAATTTTTTTCAAATATAATATTTTATATACGTATAGTAGTATAAAGCTAGTTATAAATGAAGTTTTAAAGCCATGTATTTATAAAACAAAGTTAGTGAAGTAATGGTCTATATAGCGATAGTCGTTATGGATGCAGTTTTGAAAAATCGGTTTTTTGCAAAGTTTAAAATATTGATACATTGGTTATTTTATGAAATCTTTTCAAGGGAGATTTTGTAAAAGATAAATAAGTATTTAAAGGAAGAAATAAGTTTAAATATGTTTTAAAATAATTATATTAAGTTTTAAAGAAAAGATTATTTCTATTTTATATACACAACTTGTTTATTTAAAAATATAATAAAGGTTTTCAAAATCAGTATTAAATAATTATTTTTAAAGTAATATTTCCTATAACTATTTATATCTTATTTATAAGTAATTTAAAATTATTTATTTATATATAAGCTTATAAAACAAATTTTAACTAATTTATTAAATTAAGAACTTTTACACACTTTCTTTCATGACTTATTTTAAATTCTATCTCCTTATTAAATAAAACTACTATATATAAATCATTTTAAAAATAGTTTCAAATCTATTTATACAAATAAGTTCAAAGGACTTTTGTTTTGAAAGAAGGTATGATAAGTAACAATTGTGTAATGCCATTAGTTTGGTTGTTTATGGAATGTTAGTATTACTATGTTTAATGCTAAAAGCCGTACAAGTAAGCTGCCCTATTTATGAGAGTCGGGACTAGTGTTTAGGTAGGGACAGTGCATTGGAGTTCTCACCTATCAACATCCTTCTAGGTCGAGGAATAGTTAAGCAAAAATGTCAAAAATGAGTTAAGTATACGAACCTTGATTTCCATATGCAAGTGCTTAAGATTCGATAGTCAACTAGCTGATTAAACTTGACCAAACTTAACTTAGGAAGTATACGAAATGCTTCAAGGATTCATACCAATGATAACCCTCGAGGAAGAGCTTTGGTATGAAATGCCTCTAACTTTCAATTATTTTAAAAGAACCATAATGAGTTAACCAGGAATTCATCGATTGGTTTTGGAGAGTCCGGGATCCAAAAGTGTTTTACTTGCTGAATACTACTTCAAAACTATATACAGGTTCTATGAATTGGAAGTGGAATGATGGAGACCATGTGTGGTTTCGAAATCTGTTGAGATAACGGAATCCATGTGTGATTCATGATTAGATCAAGTGTTGAAGACTCGTGTGAAGATGTTGAACATAGCATCGACATCAAAAAATGACTAAAAACAGAATAGGATGCACGATCCTGGGGTTTAGCTAACCCATGAGCCATACAACAACTCTGTATCTAGAGTATGCTTATAGATATTGCTAGTAGGGAGTTTTTGGTACTTGATACACACTGTTCACATGAGTGTTCAGATGATGGCCCAGTTGTGTTTACCTTATGGTACATTTTCTCTCAATATATACGGTGCTCAGAAGGTAGTTTCTGGTTCTTGTCAAAGGAGAACTATTTCATTGAGGAGATCTCCATGGAAAATACATTTATACGAACGTGCCTTAACGGTTTTGTTTGTATACCTGAATATGCCATTGAACGTAACAAATGTAACCATTCCAACTATTTTCATATTTGTATTACATACCTTAGACATTATTTATAATATCACCTAATGTAAATATCAATCGAGCTGGTTCTTTCAAGGGGAAACCAATCCAGTGATTTGATTAGTCTCGAAAGTGTTGTGTTAGCACCAGAGTTGGTCACTAACACCCTTGAGTACAATTATGTAGAGAGATTAATAAAGAAATTAAATTAAAACAGAGGAATATCACAGTAAGATGCAATTTTAATAGTAAAAACGAGAATACCGGAATTATAGTGGTTTGGCGTAACTGAATACGTCCACTTTGAGTGAAATCTTTATTACCTCTTAAATGAGTTGAATACAGATACAATCTGTACATAGACAACTCGAGTACAAATTTTGACAGCAAAGAAATGGAATAGAAAACGGCAGAGTCTCCTTGGAGTTCCTAAAAAAAAGGTCCCTTCAACTATACCCTTGCCCCTCTATTTATAGACGAAGACATGCTAGATCCCCTGCACAAGCCCATGATCTAGACAACTCGACCCACGAGCGATGCCCCAGCACGACCGAACTAGGTGTAACGGGCCACTCTAGCTGAACCATGAGTCTTCTGAGAATGACCTGAAGCACCTTTTCAAATGACTCAAAGTAAGTGGCGGCGTGACTCGAAGTATAGAAGCGTCGACCATACCTTCGGTGGTGACTTGTTATCTTCTCCGATGCATACCGAACCAAGTATGACGAGCCATGATGACTGGTCCAAGTTCCCGACCCATATGTACCGAGCGATGTATGCTGATCAATGCATGACTGAACCACCTTGTTCCCCCAATCATGACCGAGCGACGTTTTCTTGACTGAACCTCCTTGTTCCCTCGACCATGACTGGGCGACATATGCATTACCGAACCACCTTTACCAACCCATACATGCCGAACCATGTATATGGGTCGAATCATGCATGAATACCGACCCACATATATCTCCAATCCTTCCTCGACTCGAGCCTCATCTGAGTCCAACTGTATCTTCTGCAACTATCGTCTCGTAGCTTGGCCAAGCAGCGTGGTAACATTTGCCCCCCCAAAGTGTGTTTTGTGAACCAACATGACGCACTTTGAATCAGCAAATAGTTCCTGTTCTCAAAAACTAGCTCATCTAGAAAAAAATTATTTGTCGTTCATATCCTATTTTTAACTTTTCAAAAGCCATGCACACAATCTCACGAAGGCTGAATAGCGACAGACCTTTCTAACATTATGTGTTCCTATACACATATATATTTCACCCTTCTTCTCTTTCTTTGTTTTTTTGTTGATCGATCGGCGCATGACCGCTGAACCATTCGTTTATTTTACTAGGTGTTGTTCGGCATATTGACTCACCAAATCATTAAAGCGCTTTGACCGGTTTCGCAGGGGAAGGGCCTGTTCACCTTCCTTTCTCGACATATAAAAGCCTATTCCTTCTTCTTCCCTTCATTTTTACTTTATCTCTATAAAGCCTTCTGACTTACCTCCCCTCGAACCTCGGCTACTACTTCAAATCTCCTTTCTCCTCCCGAATCCAGGACGTCTACTCTGCAATTCCCTTTGGTAACAAATATAAACGAATTTCGATCCTAAATATAACGGCTCTTATAAACTTTGATCCATTCCTATAGGTGTGAATCCCACACTCGATCCATCTCCCCAAACTAGGGGTTTTTTAAGAAGCTCGAATTCACGAGTTTTCTTTAGATTTTGACCAGTAGGAGTTGTTGAAGATGACGGAGGACGAATCGAAGATAGGAACATGCCTTAGTCTAGGAGCTTGGTATGGCCTTAACAGATTTTGAGGCCAGTGAGGTGAAGAGGGAAAAAAGAAAAGGAGGTCGGCTGTCTCTAGGACGTAAGCTCCTGTTGGGCATATCGAGCGAGGGAGAGTGGTTGTTAGGTTGTTGGAGTAGGGCTGAATTGGCAATATAGTACGAACTCGTTCATTTTTGGGAGAGAGCATGCGAGTCGGTGTCTTAGGAAGCAATGCGGGTCAGTGTGTCCCAATAGCTGTTGCACGATAGAGGGGAACATACGATCAGGTCGGTATTTTGAACATAGGAGCTTGGGTTGGTAATAATGTAGGAGAGTGGGACGATATAGACCTAGAGGGTCTTCGGCGATTAGAGAATGAGACAGAAAAGAGTGTGAGTGGGTCGGTAGGAGTTTGTAAGTTCAGAAGGCATAGGCTGAGTGAGGCCATTTTGGTGATGAGAGAGTGATAGAGAGGAGAATGAATGAATCGGTGTTTTTAGGCTAGGGAGATGGTCGGCTTCGGGCCTTGGGATCGACATTGGCAATTAAAATCACCTCAACTCGAATATAGGATAAGTCAAGTTCACATATTCCCACGCCTGATCGTAGAATAATGAATAATGACAAGAATTTAAGCACATAAGCATATGGAACTGGTTCGGACTAGTAACTTCATAGTTTTAACAATTATAAATGCGAACTCAATTCAACAAAAGCAAATAACGGCCTTCAACATATGATACCATTGTCCGATTCTGAGATCCCTACTACCGAACATAGGACATGCTCTCAGAGACGGTCGGTGATGATGGTCTCCGAAGACGATAGTTTAATGCTCAATCACACTTCATCGGTCTTTAAATCTTTAATTCTTTTATACTCATGCTTGAATGATTGCACTAGTCCACACATCATACGAGGGGATATTTTTTTCATTATATTTGATATCGATTGTCTTTCAAGTATAGTTTAAATAGGATTTTGTTCACATTCATCGTTCTTTAAAGATGTCCAGAAAATCGAGCTCTGCTATAGTTTTTGATAGGCCTGAGCCAGGTTCTCAGTGGTCATAGGAACTTTGAGTCCACCAACAACCTCCTCACAGGGTATTCCAGATCCATCTATTGCAGTTGTTGGCCCGACCCCTGATGTTATAAATGGAGCATTTATCATGGATAATCCGACTTATTCACGAGCTTCAAAAATCGGTGAAGTCGCTCTTCGTACGTTATGTTCGATTCATGGAATTCCTTTTGACGATGTTTTAGTTCCGTCGGGGCAAGATCGGCCTCACCTGTCCCCAGTCGGTATACAGCGTGCAACAAATTCATATGCTAGGTTGGAACTGTGCCATCTTTCAATTCATTTCTCCATGAGGTGTTGCGGTATATCGGGATTGCTCCGGCACAGCTTCACCCCAACAGTCATGCATTTATTCATAGCACCTACATTCTCTTCATGAGCATCTTATTCAGGCTCCCTACTCCTGAGGATATCCGCTACATTTATGGCTTCAAAAGATGGTATGACAGTCTATCCTTCATGTTTCTCGAGCCACACTCCAAGTGTCAGATCTTGACGGGGGCCTGGAGTGAATTCTCCTAGTACAAGCAAGAATTATTTTACGTACGCCGCCTCCTGGATTTGCGAGAAGACGACTGGAAGGGAGTAAGTTTCATTTTCGGAATCAATATTTTCCTAAGTCACAAATTGCATTCTTTCTAAACTTCTTTCAAATTTTACAGGTATCAGCCTACGTCTCGAAGGCACTAGGTATTCTGAGGCCGTCGAGGCCATTCGGGCTATTCCCGTGGAAGATCGGGAGATCAAATCCTTTATTTCCAATGAATCGCTTTTAAAGTTTGAATTGTTGGCGGAAGGTCGTCGAACTAGTCTCCCAACAGGCGCCACTAAACCGGATCCGCGGCAGAGAAAGGCAAAGATTAGGCCGGGCCTATGGGACCCCCTACTGGTAGGGGCCTCGACAAACCCGAGGAAGGTGAAATTAAAGAGGATGGGGTGTCAGGAGCGTCTGATGAGAATATAAGTCCCAATTCAACATCGGTGACTGATGTACTCGGCATCAATGAACCACCTCCCCCTTCAAAGGGGAAAAAGAAATTAGCCTACAAATTGAGAAAGACAACAGTGGGCGGAACTTCAAAAGTTGCATTTACTCCGGTTGAGAAAGAATCGTCTCCCCAACATCTAGAGGGTTCACTAAAAAGTCTATCAGATCTGACCATCCCTGACGACTTGCTCAATTGCAGTTTTAATGATCCAATGGCCTTGGGACTTAATTCGCCCACGAGACGCGATGAAGGCGATCAAGTTCACCATCAAGAAGAAAAAACTCCAATAAGTAGAGCAAAAGAAACTAGTCCGTCAAGGGGAAACACTAGGACACACACGAACACTCACACTTCACCCTACACCTAAGTTTTAGCCATCATGCAATTCTCACTAACTCGTCTTTGCTTGGTTTCTATGTAGGTGATATGGGGCGCGCATACGTCTTTGACCGCCTTCACGGGTCCTCTATCTTTCATCATTCCAGTCGAGATTCGGGATCAGGTAGATGTCGAGAAAAGATGATATATAGTGGCAACAGAGACTACTATCCTAGAGATTCCTTGTCTTCCCAAAGAAAAATTTATAGCCACACTTCATATCCCAATGATCCTCCCCCTCATTCAAAGCACAATAGGGGAAAATCTGCTCAGAGGTGATCTCAATCTAGAGCTCCCCGTGACCAACATTCCAGCTCGTCTAGCACTAAGCAATCTCAAACTGAAACTCCTCCAATCTTTGCACATGATCCGTCGTTAGCTGAAATATTAGCCGAGCTTAAAGCCACATTTCCAAAGATATGCTTCAACGGGCTAAAATTTCTCCCTACCACTCACCCAATTCAAGGGCATGTCAAACAAAGCGCCATCGCCTGCAATAACGATGTCTATGTCCAACATAATGCGATTGTTCGTTTGGCAGAAAAAGTTTTATAAATTTCTATAGAACGTCAGCACGAGATTGATCGCCTAAAACTTAAAGTCATCCATGATAAAGATATTATTAAAGCCCAGGATGATGAGCTTTCCTTGTACAAATCTCAACTTGAAGCAACCCAGCAAAGCGCTAAAGATACAACCGAGTAGTCAGTCGTCTGGAAGCTATTCACAAGAAGGAAATTGATGAGGCAATTCAACGCAGTGGTGCTCTAGCCTTAGAAAATGACACTATCCAAAAATAAAAGGATATCCTCGCTCTACGAGTTAAAGAACTAGGGAGCAACATCTTAAAGAGAAAGAAGAAAAATCGCTACACAGGAAGAGTCACCGCGATATTGCAATGAATTCATCGCAACGCGACTCTTAAAGACGAAGCTCGACGAGGAACTTTCCAAAGCTGAAGTTTTAAAGAATGCAGCCCGTGAGGAGGGCAAAAGAATGGCCCTGACAGAAATGGATTCTTGCCTTGAGGCAGCTGTTGAAGCTAGCAGGGAAGAAATTAAATGCATATTCGATCTTCTTATTGCTGAATATAACGCTCGAGTTCTTATGCATCGAGATCTATCTTTTTTGGGTGAGGGTTACCTCAAATCATTAGCCAAAGCATGGGATACTCTAGTAAAAATTAAAAGAGTGGAGCTGGGCACTTAAGAGGTTGATAAGGATTTTCTTGTGAAGGAAGTGCTTCGAGGAAACGAGCCTTTCAACTTATCTGCAGCCAAAGTCCTTTATGGAAGAGATTCCTCCTCATCGAAAGGGAAGGCCGACATTGCTGGCCCATCCGGAACTGAGTCTCCAGTTCCTCCTTCCGCTCATCCGGCTAGTTACTCATCACTCGATCCTTTCGAGCAGCATGCTGGCTATGACCCAGAGAAACTCGGGCTCGATGTTTATGTTCTTTCCCCTATTCCAAAGGGTGAGACTCTTAAAACAACTGAGAGTCAACCAGAAGTGGCATGTAATTTTTCTTTCTAGGGTTGAAAGGACCATCGCTTTTGACAAATAATAAATGTATTCTAACATTTTTCTTTTATGACTTCGTGTAGGCCATTCTGATCCCAAACCAACTCCAAGGAGCGATGTCTCCATGGAGAAGGAAGAGAAATTGGGAAAGGCATCTCACACTAGGAATACTCCCACACCAGATGTTCAAATGGTTGGGGCGCTCGATGAGGAAAAACTCGAGAATCCCTCATTCTGCAGAAGAACATGATGAAGTTGAAATCACAGTCGCCTCCAAACACACTTTAAATCAGATCATGGAGGAGAAAATCATGGAAGAGGGGAAGAAGAAAACCGAAAATTAAGGCTGAGCCTCAAGTGGTGGAACTTGATGACCTTCTGAACAGGCCCATGAAGGTCATTCTCCCGATGGGACCACGCCATTGGAAGTTCCTCCTCCTTCCCCGGGCACCACCTCATTAGAAAGCAAGGCGTCCAAGAGAAAAAGCTCGGGTGAGGAGCCTTCAGAGAAGCCGAAGATGGAGAAAAAGTCAAAAAGGTAGCTATCCGGACGTGCCTCGCTCAGCCCGAATGAACTCGGATCATGTAATTATTTCTATTTATTTTATAGTCGTAGTGAATAGTCTTTTGCTCCAAACTCCAGAAAAGTTGTAATGGAACTTTATTTTGAATTAGTAAACAAAATTTTGTTTCTTTGTCTTCCATGATTCCAACTGTTTAGCTTATTGTCTAACTTGTAGTCAAAATTTGAAATCTTGTAGGTTACATAATCTTCGGTCCGCTTCCGCATGATTTTTTTTTGAATCGTAAATATTCTAGTCCGCACTTTGGGGACTTAGAGTACTCAAGTCCGTGCTTCGAGAATTTAGAGATTTTTTTAATCGTTTATACTTCGGTTGGCACTCCGAGGACTCAGAGTATTCTAGTCCGCGCTTCGAGGACTAGATATTTTTTGAACGTTTATACTAGTCTGCACTCCGCGGACTTAGAGTACTCTAGTCCGTGCTCCAAGGACTTAGAGATTTTTGAGTCGTTTAAACTCTAGTCTGCACTTCGAGGACTCAGAGTACTCTAGTCCGCACTCCGTGTACTTATAGATTTTTAAGTTGTTTATATTCTAGTCCACACTATGAGGATTCGGAGTACTCTAGTCCGTGCTTCGAGGTCTTAGAGATTTTTAAGTCATTTATACTCTAGTCCGCACATCGGGGACTCAGAGTATTATAGTCTGCGCTTCGGGGACTTAGAGATTTT
This sequence comes from Allium cepa, assembly GCA_030765085.1. Lineage (NCBI taxonomy): Eukaryota > Viridiplantae > Streptophyta > Magnoliopsida > Asparagales > Amaryllidaceae > Allium > Allium cepa. Next base: position 620,410,686 of record CM060934.1, on the reverse strand, counting down.
TAAGTCGTTTATACTCTAGTCCGCACACTGGGCACTCAGAGTATTCTAGTCCGTGCTCCGGGGACTTAGAGATTTTTAAGTCGTTTATACTCTAGTCCGCACACCGGGCACTCAGAGTACTCTAGTCCGTGCTTCGAGGACTTAGAGATTTTTAAGTCCTTTATACTCTAGTCCTCACACCGGGGACTCAGAGTACTCTAGTCCGCGCTCCGAATACTTAGAGATTTTTAAGTTATTTATACTCTAGTCCGCACATCCAGGACTCAGAGTACTCTAGTCCACGCTTCGGGAACTTAGAGATTTTTAAGTCGTCTATACTCTACTCCACACACCGAGGACTTAGAGTACTATAATCCACGCTTCGAGGACTTAAATATTTTTTAATTCGTTTATACTCTAGTTCGCACACTGGGGACTCAGAGTACTCTAGTCCACGCTCCGGGGACTTAGAGATTTTTAATTCGTTTATACTCTAGTCTGCACACTGGGGACTCAAAGTACTCTAATCCATGCTCTGGGGACTTAGAGATTTTTATTCTATCGAGAGACTTTTAATTTCGTGTTGCGTTCATGTTCCAGATAGAATAATGTAATTTAATTTTTGTCATGGAATTATAGCACATGGAGCATCAACAGTTCACAGAAAAACAGCTTCAAGCCTTTATTGATCATAACAAATAGGAACAAACTGGATTGCCTTATTATATGCTGAAAACAATGAACAACAAAAGAAACATATACGAAAAACAATTGCTACTAAAATGTAAAAGAAATAGGCTAAGTGTAATAATGACGCAAATGCTCGCTACTCCATGCTCGAGGGAGCGTCTTGCCATCGACGGTCGCTAGCTTGAAAGTACCTTCTCCAAGCTTCCGTTCAATGACGTATGGACCTTCCCATATGGGATTCATATGTGATGGGATCATAAAAACTCGCTTCAAAACGAGATCGCCCACACCAAAGATTCTCGGTCGAACCTTTTCATTATAATATCGACGACTTGGTGCCTATATGCAGCCGCTCTTAAATCAGCTTCTTTACTTCTTTCGTCAACAAAGTCCAGCGAATCCAGTAAGAGATCCTGATTCATCTTAGGATCATAATGAGTCACCCGATGAGAAGGAACTTCAAGCTCCATGGGTATAACAGCTTCAGTGTCGTATGCCAAAGTGAATGGAGTGTGGCCAGTCGCGGACTTGTGGGTGGTTCTGTAAGCCTAGAGTGTTGTCGGAAGTTCATCCACCCACTTGCCTCTAGCCTTCTCCAAAGGTTTTTTCAATATTGATTTGATTATTTTATCTACGGCTTCAATTTGTGTATTGTCTTTAGGGTGAGCGACTGCTGCAAACCTTTTCTCAATGCAATACTTTTGGCAAAATTCTTTGAACTCCCTACTTTCGAATTGAGTTCTGTTATCCGTAATGATAGTTCATGGGAGGCCAAAACAGCATATGATGTTTTGCACAATGAAATTAGTGACCTTTTTTGGTGGTGATCATACCTAAGGGCTCTTCCTCCGTCTACTTGGAAAATAATCGACTGCAACAATTGCATATTTTGCACTACCTTTAGAGATTGGCAAAGAGCCGATTATATCGATCCCCATATTGCAAATGGCCAATGACTAACCATTTGTGTGAGTTCCGTCGAAGGAGCTCTAAGGATTTTCGCATACTTTTGACATTTATCGCATCTTCTTACATAGTCTACGGTGTCTCGACTCACGGTTGGCCAATAGTATCCATAGCGAAGGATCTTTTTGGCTAATGTCTACCTGCCAGTATGGTCACTACATTCTCCTTCATGAACTTCTTTCAAGACCCGCTTTATTTCATCATGGGTGATGCACCGAAGTAAGGGAACCGAGAATACTCTCCGATATATTATTCCGTCCAGCATTACATACCGCGAAGCTTTGCGAATGACTTGTCGTCTTTCTTTCTTTCTCTCGGGAAAAGTCTCATGTAATAGATATTGTTGGAACGGGGTTATCTATGACTCCCTTACAAATTTTGTTTCTAACACAAATTTTATTTCCATCTCGTTTACACTCGGAGCATGCAAGATTTCGACAGGAACCAAGCCCATCTGCTGCTTATCACTAGTACTTGCAAATTTTGCCTATGAATCGGCAACCCTATTTTGTTCACAAGGGATGTGTGAAATATCGTAATATTCAAGGTCTGCCAACAACTCTTGAACCCGAGCAAGGTATAGGGCGAGTCTCTGCCCCTTTTCTTGATAGTTAAACCGCATTCGGTACACCACTAATTGTGAGTCATAAAAAATTTCAACTGATTTTACTCCGAGTTCCCCGATAAGTTTTAAGCCAGCAATCAATGCTTCATACTCGGCTTTGTTATTCGTAGCTAGGATATTGAGCTTCAAAGCATAACAAATTGATCGGTTTTCGGGAGTTACAAGAATAACATCACCACTACTTGGCTCATCTGATATGGTGAATTCTGTAATGAAGTCCGCTAGCGCCTACCCTTGGATATCCCTCCGTGGAAAGTACGTAATATTGAATTGACTCAACTTAATGTTCCACTTTAACAACCTTCCAGAGGTTTCTGGTCGTTGGAGCACCTGTCATAGAGGTTGATCGGTATAAACATTGATCGAGTGTGCCTGAAAATATGGACGAAGCTTGCATGATGCAATCACCAAACAGTAGGGTAGCTTCTCAATTTTAGGATAATTTCTCTTTGACCCCGTTGGACGTTTACTAACATAGTACACTAGCTTTTGAATTAGGTCCTCCTCGCGAACCAAGGGCGTACTGATGGCATGCTAAAACACGATCAAATATACATATAACACTTCATGGTCTATAGGCTTTGCTAGAACTGGGGGACTTTTCAAATGTCTTACCAAAGCTCGGATCGCATCCTCACAGTTGGGCGTCCATTCAAAATTTCTCTTCCCTTTCTTTATCACATCGAAGAAAGAAATACACTTTTCGGTCGCTATAGATATGAACCGACTCAACACGGTTACTTTTCCGTTCAGGCTTTATACTATCTTTATAATTTTGGGTGCTTATATGTCTCGAATAGCTTAAATCTCTTTTGTGTTAGCTTCAATTCCTCGTGCATTGGCAATAAAATCCAAAAACTTTCCCAACGCAATATCAAAGGAATACTTCAGTGGATTGTTTTTCAATCTGCGGTATCTAAGCATATCAAACATCTCCGCTAAGTTTCGAATGTGGTCGTTTGACTGTCATGACCTCACGAGCATGTCATCCACATAGACTTCCATTGTTTTACCAATTTGGTCTTTAAACATCCGATTTACCAAGCGTTGATAAGTCGCTTCTGCATTTTTCAACCAAAAGGCATCACCACATAACAATACAATCCAATGTCTGTGACAAAACTAATGTGTTCCTGATCTGGAATGTGCATCGAGATTTGATTGTATCCTGAATACGCATCCATAAATGACAATAACCCATGTCCTGCTATTGAGTCAACCAGTTGGTAACTCTGGGTAAAGGGAAACTATCCTAAGGGCATGCCTTATTCAGGTTTGAGTAATCAGCATAGGTCCTCCATTTCCCATTCACTTTTCTCACTCGTACGAGGTTACAGACCAATTCTAGGTAGAGGACATCGTGGACGAACGAGTTTTTCCACTTCCTCTCTCAGAGCAGCAGACCTCTCCGGGTCCATACCTCTCCTTTTTGCTTCACCGGCACGTATTTCGGGTGTATGTTCAACATATTACTCACTATGGCGAGAGAAATCCGGCACATGTCAGAATATGTCCAAGTGAAGACATCTAGATTCGCTTGGAGGAAACCAATAAGATCCTCAGTCATCGAGGGGGTGAGTTGTGATCCATTCTTCAACACCCGTGATGGGTCATCATGGATGACTACAATGTTATTCGTCAATTCAGCCGGTGCTGCTTTAGACTCCTTAGGTTTTTCATCATCGTATCTCGGATCGATGTCTCTGCAGATCCGACTCTGCTACCTGAGCTGGCTTGGGAATTACTTGTCAATTGTGAGCAACGTAGATGCGAACAGGGTCGTTCGCAACCTTTCCCTTCTCTCTTCGTTGGGCCTCTCTCTGCTCAGTCACATAACATGCACGACTAGTCGCTTGATCGCCATGCACTACACCAACTCCTCTATCTGTCAGAAACTTCAAAGTCAAACACCACGGGGGCAAAGCCGCCCTAAACTCCGCAAGGGCCGGTCGGCCTAGAAAAACATTATACGGGGAATCAACATCCAAAACTATAAACGGTAGGATCCGTATCCTCCTACGTTCACCTTCTCCTAACTCAACTGGTAATTCAACAAAACCCACTGCATCAGTAGCCACACCATTAAAGCCATGAATATGTACTTTAGATGGTTTTAGATCTTTCGCCCCTATTTTCATTTGGTCATACGCCTTTTTGAAAATAATATTCATAGAACTCCCGCAATCAATCAGTATCCTTCTCACAAACACTAGCCCAATCGTGGCCGAAATGACCATCGGGTCGATAGTGGGTGCCTCCACCCTGTCGGCATCCCTTCTCCTGAATACTATATCATTTGTCATCATTCGCTGCTGTTTCACTGGAGTTCCGTATTTTGAGTTCGAGCAACATTCGAAATCTGCATGTTTCAAGGAATTATCATAGCGTTCCATTTCATGCCAACTCTTGTCTTCTATATAAGGCACACCAATTATCATGTTTATGATCAGTCTACCTACGGTCCGAGCAGGTTCCTCAGGGTGATGTTGAGCCTGCCCGTGACCAGGGTCAAATGTTCCATGTCCGCCTTCCTACAGATTCTTAACAAACTGTTGTAACTTCTTTTACCGAATCATTTTTTCTATAGCATCGTGGAGGTGTCTACATTCCTCAGTGTTGTGCCCATAGGTTTCGTGAAACTGGTAGTACTTCCCAGTTTTTTTGTTCCTCGATGGATTCTTTCGGGCGTGGTTTTCGGTACTGGAAGGTATTACAATTTGACAAATAGATATTCTCCAGAGATGTGTTCAGAGGAGTGTATTCATTGTAGATCGGGATCCTTGGTTTCCACTTTCCCGCTTCCCTCTTCCTTCCGGAACTTCCTCCTTGGGATCCTTTAGACTGCTCGGGCATGTTTTGAACATTGACTTGGACTTTTCCATAGTTTCCGCCAGCCTGTTTTACTGCAATGTTGCTTTGCATCGTCTCCTTACCAGGCCCTGGCGCACTACCTCGCCTCCCACCTGGCTTCCTCCCTTCTCATGAACTGGTGCACCTTTGAGTAAAAACGTTCCTAGGTAGCCGGAGGTTTTCTTGCTAGCTAATCACCAAACTCTGAGTCTGGATCTACTCCTAGCATCACTGCCATAAGAATAGCGTGGTCATTCGAGTTTCTAACTTCGGTAGCAGCAACATGAAATGTTTGCAAATATTCCTTTAAGGACACCTCATGAGCCAGGATTACACTAGATAAAGACATCACATCCTTTGGGCGAGTGGTATGGATTATAAACTGCTCCACAAATTTCATCGCCAACTCATCGAATCTGGAGATCGATCGAGGAGGAAGTCTATTGAACCACATGGTAGCGATTCCAGATAGGGTTATTATGAAATATCTACATTTGATTGCATCATTTGCCCTGGCTGTGTCCATCATCCATTTATATCTCATTATACGCTGTTGGGGATCAGTCTTCCCCTCACAGGCTAGAATAGTAGGCATGCTGAACTTCCGGGGTACTCAGCTGGTAGGATAGCATCTGTGAACGGAGTGTGACTACTAGCTGTACCCCAATCGTTAGGTAACCCTGATTTTCTCTCATCAACTGTCTAACCACAGATGATAAATCTGGGTTCTGGATGGAAGATGGTAAGTTGGACTCCATCCTACGTGACCGTTCCGGCTGGTGCCGCATCGATTGGTGGTCTCCCAAATAAATGTCCTAAGGACCTGCTTCGCTACGACCCTAGTGAGCCGATTGGCTTGCTTCCGCTCGTGCTTCAGATCCTAAGTTTCCTATTCCAACTTGAGTGCGATTTCCTCGGTGCAAGTGAGGGGCCACGTCTCTAGGTAGGGAACCTAGACCATTTCTGTAGGATTGATCTACTGCACCTATTTGTGCCGTTTCAATTCTATGGAACCTGCGCTTGGAACGTTCATCATACAAAGCAAAGCTGTCGAATGATGAGTAGGTAGCGAGACTTCCTCCAACATTCTGATGTTGTTGCTGAGTAAACTGGGTCATGAGATTGGCGTTAGCTTGATTTTGCTCATTAAGTCGTCTCCTACTTTCCACGAGTTCTGTCATCAGTTCATTAAACTCTGTCCTGGTGACAACTTCTGTTTGGTTTAGGACAATGGAATGCTAGGTCCCTTGGGCAAGCCCATGACCTAGACAAATCAGGCCACGAGCGATGTCCCAACACGACCGAAGCAGGTACACCGGGCCACTCTAACCGAACCATGAGTCTCCTGAGAATGACCCGAGGCACCTTCTCAAATGACTTCAAGCAAGTGGCGGCGTGACTCGAAGCATACAAGCGTCGACCATACCCCCCGTGGTGACTTGTTATCTTCTCCGATGCATACCGAACCAAGTACGCCGAGCCATGAAGACTGGTCTAAGTTGTTGACCCACATGTACCAAGCAACATATGCTGATCAATGCATGATCGAACCACCTTGTTCCCCCACTCATGATCGAGCGATGTATGCATGACTGAACCACCTTGTTTCCCCATTTATGATCGAGCGATGTATGCATGACCGAACCATCTTTACCGACCCATACATGCCGAACCATGTATATTGGCCGAACCATGCATGAATACCGACCCACACATATCTCCATTCCTTCCTCGACTCGAGCATCGTCTGAGTCCAACTGTATCCTCTGCAACTATCGTCTTGTAGCCTGGCCAAGTAGCCTGGTAACATACTGCTTTGTTTATAACCATTTATGAGTTTCATATACCAGACTTATGTTTGACACGTGGTGTTTCTTTTTCCAAAATTCCTCGTTTTCTCTTTCAAGTATATTGAGTAAAGTAGGTCTTAAGGTTGGATGTTTCAAGCTTATAGAGACAAGCAGGATGCTTCCACCTATCTTTCTATCCACCTAATTTCATTTCCGTTCAATATTATGTATGTTTTAAGCATTATAAGCACATGCAGATATACCTGTCCAGGATGATGGTAGTATTTAGTCACTTTTGTAACTCTGAGATTTATGTATGTTGGAGTAACTCTTTATACACTTTTGGTATATTATATATTATCATTCCGCATGTGAGATTCTGATATTGTGTTCTTTCTTGTACCGTTTCTATTTTATTTTATTTTACCCTATATTGTGTTCTTCCTTATGCCACTTCTATTTTCTTTTCGTTTTCCCAAACTTTCTATCTTCCCAGGACTTGGGTGCTCAACACACGAATACCGTGGATGTATTAGTGTCGACATCCGGGGATAGAGAAGGCGAATTTTACACATATCCTAGTTTTGGAAAATCATCCGTAAAGGTAATATAGTAAGAACTATTATCTTTGGTTATTATAGGAATCGGACCACATACCTCATTATGCACCAGTTCTAAGAGTTCATCAACTCTTTCATTGCTCCGGCTAAAGTGGTGCTTGGTCATTTTTCCTTTAAGATGCGACTCACACATGTCAAATGATTCAGAATCAATCGACGATAAAAAACCTTTGGTTTTCGTTTGTGTAGTCATTTCTAATAATATAACCTAGCCTACAATTCCAAAGATAATTATCATTTATATTGCTACTAGAATTACTCACATAACGTACACAATTTGTATTGATCACATAGATACCCTTATCAAGAGAACCATCACTAATTCTGTTTCCATTCAAACTAATGTTTATAACGTTATTTGCACAATGAAATGTATGCCCCTCAAACAATCTAGGGATGGAAATAATTCCAAAAATAAATTCTTTTACGTGATAGCATTTATTTAATATTAAAAAAACCACTATGTAAACATAAATGAAAATCTTCCATTGTCATTGCATCTATGACCCATCAGCAGCCTGGAGTCTCATTTCACCTTTTTCCATGCGACACTAATTCAAAGAACTTGTAATGAATTACGAATGTGAGTTCCATATCCCGTATCAAAAACCCTAGACATTTTATTGATTACAAAACAATTTTGTACAATAAATGTACCGGTTGGTACTGCAGAACTATTCTACTTTCTTTCTTTCACAATCTTGAGGTGCTCGGAACAGTTCCTCATCCAATGTCCTTTCTTTTTCCAGTGGTGACATTCATCCTTGTTGTTAGCACCTTTCTCTCCTTTCAAAATTTTCATTTTACCATCTCTCTTTCGCTTCTTCGAACTATTCAAAGTTGATATATCATCTTTTACTACATGCACGCTCGATTCATATTTAGATGGTGACCCGCCTAACCTCAACATATTGAGAAGATCACGATATTCTCATTCGTATTGTTTAAATTATAGTTCACAATGAACTATTCATAATGAGGGTTCAATGAACCTAGGATCAAATCGACTTGTAGCTCGGTAACAACCTGAAATTTAAGCTATAATAATTAATTAATTAATTTAACAAAGTAATCAAATGATAAAATAACTTTGTGAAATTATCATAACTGAGCCACAAAGTTTCACCATTGTGTCCGTGGTAATTTTCTAGTCAATTTCCATAGATAGAATGTCGGAATCCGAGCTAATATGAGCAAGATACAAATCATACAAGAATCAACAAAAATAATAATAATATTACATAGGTCAGGTCGACCAGTAGGTTGACCAAACCTTACCTTAGGTTGACCGGCTGGTCTACCTAAGGGGAGGGAAGGTTGATCTGGCTTTCGACCCCCCTATGTGGTAAGGGAACGAACTTTTTGTGCGTTCCATCAAGTTTTGTGCAGGATTTTTTCGATCTTTGGCTCCATCTGGTCCTTCCGTGCTTACAACCACGGCTCCTATTCAACATGTGACGTGGTTGCTATCTATTCAATCTTCAAATCCAACGGTTTGTGATCCACTTCTACCCTTGTAAATAAGACCCAAGGCCTAACACTTTTTCTCATTCTAGATTTTCTCCACTTGAGTTCACCTTTTTGGGAAGGACCCTAAAAGGAATAATTTTCCAAGGAGAGAATTTTTTTAATAAATTTTTTTTAAAACACTCTCAAGTGGATCAAGGAAGCACAAATAATAAGAACAAAATTAAAGGCTTATTTAAATAATTTATCTAATATAATGAGCAAAGAATTAAAGTAGGACCCATACCAAATAACATTCTTATATTTCTATGGACACGGTGTTTCACATAACCTTGAAGTGAAACAAGGTGGCTCAAATCACCCTAAAGTGAGACGCGGTGTCTCACATAATCCGAAAGTGAGATAAGGGGTATGCTTATGTTAATAACGGTAGTAAATGGTCAATAAGTAAAAGTCCAAATCATGGGGGATTGGGTAAGGGGCGCAACTCGATATTGTTTGGATGACGGGCCATACCAACAGCATTTCCCCTATTATTTGTATGTACATGGTGTTTCACATAACCATGAAGTGAAACAAGGTGTCTCACATAACCCTAAAGTGAGACGAGGCGTCTCACATAATCTTGAAGTGAGACGAGGAGCATGCTTATGCTGTAGCTTGAGGCAATAAGAAGACCCAATTGGAACAACAGGTAACATGAGCATGATGGCGGTTACGCATGCGACTTCCATTTGGGTGCTCAGTAATATTTATAAGTTCTAATCACTTAGTTTCCTTCTTTCGTTGGCACCATTATCTACTACGTAGGGAGCTTTAGCATCCGGTCAATAGTAGATTCTATGGAGTAGCAGGCCGATCAAAGGGTAGTATTAGGAATTTAGACTAATCTAAGCAGCTATCAAAAACAAGGAAAAACAATCAAAGTTAATCATGTTGATCTAGTTAATTCGTATTCATTTCCAGCTTATTCCTTCTCTCTATTTCCTTTCTTTCCTTTTATATAATAGAACTGTTGTAAAGTCTATTACTTTAACTTTGCTTAAAGATTCTAGTAATTACTATCATTCACTTGACTTTTAGTCTGACCCACTCCTCCAATTTTCCCATTCCCCCCCATAGGCTAGCAAGAGCAAGGACTATAGATTGCACACACTTGGAGACTTCTTTGGCAAAGTTTTCTTATGTATTTCTCTTCTTTGTTTTCAATTTTTAGCTTATTCCAGGTATTGGAACTTTGTGGGGGATATTTTGTGCTTTGATATTTATGAGACTGAGGTTTTGATTTCATGAGCCATATATTGGTATTTTAAGACATTTGATGCAGTTGGTATTGGGCGACTTATTTGATTTATAAATAAACTATTATTATAAATGTTTCTGCTATTTATATATTTGTGTCTTAGGAATCTCAGTCTCTACTAGTTTTAGTTGTACCAACAAGGGCAAGGGATGCAACTAGATATTGTTTGGATGATGGGCCATACCAATAGCATTTCCCCATTATTTCTATGGACGCAGCGTCTCACATAACCCATAAGTGAAATGAGGTGTCATACATAACCCTGAAGTGAGATGAGGTGTCTCACATAACCTTGAAGTGAGACGAGGGACACGCTTATGCTGGAGCTTGAGATAATAAGAATACCCAATAGGTGAAAAAACAGGTAACATGAGCATGGTGGCGGTTACACGTGCGAATCCATTCGGGTGCTCGGTAACCGCTATGTGTTCTAAGCGCTTAGTTTGTGCCTTTCGTTGGCACCAATGTCTACTACGTAGGAAACTTTAGCATCCGGTCAACAGCAGATTCTGAGTAGCAGGCCGATCAAAGGGTGGTATTAGGAATTCAGCCTAATCTAAGCAGCTATCAAAAACAAGGGCAAACAATAAAGTTAATCAGTTATGTTGATCTAGTTAATTCATATTTATTTCCAGCTTATTCCTTCTCTCTATTTCCTTTCTTTCCTTTCATATACCAGAAATGTTGTAAAGTCTATTAGTTTTACTTTGCTTAAAGATTTTAGTAATTACTATCATTCACCTAACTTTCAGTCTGACACACTCCTCCATTTTTTCCATTTCCCCCATAGGCTAGCAAGAGCAAGGACGATAGACTGCAGACACTCAGAGACTTCTTTGGTAGAGATTTCTTATGTATTTCTCTTCTTTATTTTCAGTTTTTAGCTTATTCTATGTACTGGCACTTTGTGAGGGATATTTTAGACTTTGATATTTATGAGACCGATGTTTTGATTTCACGAGAGATATATTGGTATTTTGGGACATTTGATGTATTTGGTATTTGGCGACTTATTTGATTTATAAAGTAATTCTGAGGTTTGTTCTAAATAAATTATTATTATTATTACAATTATTTCCGTTGTTTATATATTTTTGTCTTGTGAATCTCAGTCTCTGCTAGTTTTAGTTATACCAACAACACAACATGCCTTTTAGTGTGCCCTTTTGGGTATATTAGGGTGTGTGTGTGGTGTTACATTTGATATCAGAGCCTAAGGTTACAAGATTCCTAAAAGCTTGTTTTAAAAATAAAGTATATTTCCAAAAGCAACCAATTTTTAAGTAACGTATCTATAAATTAGAAGTATTTTTCAGAAAGAAACTCTTATTACAGAAGTAGTTTTTCAAGTATAAAAGATTTTTATAAAAATCACCTCAAAAGTCCAGTTCAACCTTCTTTCGATTCTTTTGAGCCAAAGTTTCCTTTTCTTTGCATAATATGACTGACTGGTTTCATAGAACTACGGTACCAGAGGTACAAGAGCAAGTACCCAATACAACATTGGTAGGTGGAGGTCCCTTTAATATATCTATGGTAGCCAAGTTTTCTAAAATATGCAAGAACTTCACTAGATTAGGAGGCGGAACGATTTCTGGTACAAAGAATTTCGAGGAGACACAAGCTACGTTGGAGGATATGAAGCGAAGGTTCAGGCGGCTAGGTTTGGAGGACCGACAGCGAATTCAGCCTACATATTGGCAGTTGAAGGCAGGTTTCTACATGTTCTATGAAGCAGTAATGGAAGGATAAGAGAGATAAGGACAAGAGGAAAGGGTAACACCCTCCGAAGCAAATCAAGAAGGAAAGCGAAGTGCCATAATTGTGGGATAATTGGTCATTACGCAAGAAACTTCAAGAAAGAAAAGATGAAGGGAAAGTGTTATAATTGTGAACAGCTTGGTCACTTTGGTGATATTTGTCCTCTGCAAACAGAGCAAACAGCGAGCGCATCTGAAGCACAGATTCAGACTTCGAATATAGCACCACCCAACAGCAGACCAAATCTGTAATGACCCGCCTTTCTCTCCATAGAAAGACGCATCATTATTAAGAAAGAAAGGGATAGAAAAGAGAAAAGATAGAAAGAAAGAATGAAACAACATCAAAATATCACAGCGGAACGAATGAATTATATTAATCACATAAGTATTACATAATTTATAGCATCTATCAGAGTTACTCAGCTTATACATCACATATTAGACAGTTATAAACACTTGTCTAGTCATTACAACTCAAATACAACACAGAGATACCAACATAGCGCAAAGCTATATATCTACAAACATTGAATCCTCCTGCTCCATACCTCCTCCAGTATTCACCAAAGCTAACCTCAATCCCTTGGCTACTCATAAAAATTTGAGTACTCAAGAGTTTAAGAAAACAAAAAATAAACTTCGGGTCAGATATGGGTGTGGTGTGAGTAACAGGTTAAAGTTGTTTAACTTTGAAAAACCTTTGAAAACAAAAGGTATCTCGTAAGACTACCCGCACATAAACACGGAAAAGTTTTTAGCTTACGATAAGCAAAATATTTGATAGAAATCCGGTGATATTATAATTGGGTCTAGGGTTTTCAAGTAAAATACAGAAATAGCTGGAATGCTTACATCTCACGTTCCAACATAATTGGGCACAATCAATACGTACGACACTTATTGGAGAATGAATTCCATACAATGCCAGGGCTATTGGGGTACCGCCCATCACAGTACGTGGCCAGGATCACCGTACCCAGGATCCACCCTAAATCCCCTACAATGCAAGGCCGGAACCATCCCTTACTGGATAGTCCCAAACAAGATAACACCAGCAGTTGTTGCAATCAATTGCCCACATAGCCGAATTAAAAGGAACCTCTAGATAGGGGAAATCTTGTCCTACTTGAGCGTGACTCACTTAGACTTGCTGCACCTTTCCTATTTTAGCCATTCTCGATTGATGAGGCTTGAGGCTACTATTACCTTTAGAACACATCTATCTTAGAATGCTCATCATCCCCCTGACGATGTTCTGAAAGCATTCAATCCATACAAGTTCATTCTGGTTTTGAACGAAACCAAAGGCATTATCTCGCTACACTCATTTTGGAATCACCCTCAGAGTTAACGACAATAGCCCTTGCACTCTGAATATTCATCTCAATCGAAAGCACTATCCCCGTTAACTCGTTTTGGAATCACCCTCAGAGTTAACGACCATAGCCTTTCCTTCAAATCTTCACTTGATCTTCACTTGAAATTTCATGACCTATTGTTTTATTTGGATCGATGTGGTTTTCGGATATCCAAATTTGGAAAACTGATACCGGTCTCACCGAAATCCCAAACGCCGTCTTTTAAAGCCAAGTTGTATTAAAGTTAAAACAATTTAATTCATTATCTATATTCACACAGATAGATAATTCACATTATCACCAATGGATAATACATATCATCACAATTCAACCAAAGCGTCCAATATATCACAGATCAGCACATATCTCATAATCAGAGATATCAAACAATCCAATGCATTCAATAACATTCAGCCATCCATAAGCAAGATTAAACAATCACGCTATCACTAATTAATTTAAAATAAATTAAATTAATTACTTCCATTACTATAAATCCTGCATACTTAACTATTAATTAATTACAAACAAATTAATTAATCATCCTTTAATTATCCATCTTAATTAATCATCCTTGATTAATTATTCTCTAATTACATTAAGTAATTAGCCTTTAATTAATTGCTCAAATTAATTATCCTCAAACAAATACAGTAATTAACCTTTAATTACTCTCATTAATTGATTAACTATAATTAATTACATTAATCCTTACTTAATTATTCTATAATCACTTCATTTATTAATTGTCCTTTAATTAATCAAACCTTAATTGCTTCATTAATTATATTAATTAATGATCCTCTAATTACTTTTTTAATTATTAATCATATTTAATAATTAATCTTTAATTAATTACATTCATTAATCAACCTTGATTAATTATGTGTAGTAATTAACCACCCTTAATTAATTACATTACTTAATTAAATTCTAAATAAATTTTACTAATTAATTATTTAATAAATTGCACTAAGTAATTAATCCTTAATTACTTCTACTAAGTAATTATCCTGATTATTAATTACACACAGTAATTAAACCCAAAACTACTTCCATTCTTCAATTAATTACATCCAGTAATTATCCATTAATTACTTCACTAAGTAATTACACTTCATAAATTACATTAAGTAATTATATTTAACCAATTCCATAAATGATTATCCTCGATTAATTAATCTAATTAATTAACTTAAATTAATCACACTAATTAATCATTTCATAATCCTAGTTAATGATCTTCCTTTTAATTATACTCATTAACCATCTTTTAATTACTTCCCTAAGTAATTATGCTTTAATTAACCATTATTAATTACAAATTATTAATTCTTAATTAAAAATTAGTTAATCTCTAATTACTCAACTAATTAAATGCTTAATTATAACTTAATCAATCTTCAATTACTTGATTAATAAATTTTTAAACATTAACTAACAATCTTTACTTATCTAATTAATCATCCTTAAATACAAATTAATTAACCCTTAAATTAATTAACTTATAACCCTTAATTATTTATTTATCCTTAATCATAAATTAATTAAATTAATTAATTATTTTTAATTACTTTATTAATTTAATAAATCTTAAATCACTAAATCTTAATTAACTTTAAGATAAAATACTATCCTTATCAATGACGTAATTATCATTTACAAATGCCTTTGAAACATTTTACTTTTAAGTTTACTTTTAAATTTAATCTTAAATTAAGATTTAAAATGATTAACAAATTTAACTTTAACAAAATTTAAAACCATTTACAAACCTTTTTAATTAAATATTAAGAAACACCTATCTTATATAAAAGAAATTTATAAGAGTTTTAAACCAAATTATTTAAATTCAAAATCTTGCCCTTTTTTAAAAACTTTTAAAATCTGCTTTAAAAATGCTACTTCGGGTTCAACCCGAAGGCTACTCGAGCCTTGACCCGAGAAATCCTTTTCTTTTCTTTTTTTTTCAAAAAAATTTGTTTAACTGTTAAAGTTTAAATCTGGAAATCATCACACTCACATTTACTCGAGTCCTTACTCGAGTCAATACCTCACTATCCCGGAATGTACTTTGAGACAGAACCACAAACCACAACAATGACGCAAAACCACTGCCGTGCAGATGCACCGGCGATGCAGCGACCTCTGACCATCCCCGACTCCTCTCGCATGTTGGCGATCATCCACGTACCAGACCCCAATCATCAGAACATCAAAACAAACTCGAGATCGAATTCGAGCAACTCTGCACAATACCTGAAACGAAAACCAAAACCTGGAAAACCCCCGAACTCACTCCTCCGACCACCGGGACGCTTGAGCTTCCAACCACGCCTTTGCCATCCTCCATGCTACCAATTCCCAGAGTTTGGTGGAACTCGATCCACCAAAGACACCAGGGCAAACAATAATTCCCGACCCTGCCAAAACTAGGGTTAAAGACAAATCTGATCCCCCACTGCCACTACAGTGACTAACACACCCTACTTCCAATTTTCCCGAGCTCACCGTTCATTCCACTACCCCCAGTGAAGACCACGACCTCCTCGATCACTTAGATCATCAGAAACCACCCAAAATTCAAATTCTGAACAAACTCGAATTGCACGTTCGACTTACATCTAAAAATTGTGATTTTATTTTTAAAAATCATGTTTTTGGATAATAATTCAGTTTATATACCTAATTAATGAATTAGGATGTTTGAATTTTCACTTATCTTAAGCTTGCACTGTTCTTTTGGTTTTCCAAAGACATTTCCAATTTATTTTTAACTTAAATATAATTTTAAAACTTATTTTATGATCAAACAAACAAATTTTGTTTAAAGCCTAAACCCTATCAGACATTAGATCAAAAGAAAATGAATTTTGTTTGAAACCTTGAGCTTGGAAACTAAGAACAGGAAAACATAGATATAACAGCATGCACACTCCTATACATTTATATATATATTCACAGAAAAATGCACTTATATATACACACACCATACGTACTTATCCTAGAAATTGACATGCAACCAGATTCATAATTAAACTTTTAAAAAGAGATGTTGCTCACCAGGCATGTAAAAACAGAGAGCAGTACACAGGCTTTTAAGTTTAAATCTGGAATTTGAAAAAGAACTTGAATTGCTGTGATCTGGAAACTTGAAATATAAAATCACTTTTGATTTTGAGATGATCTTGCATTTAAAACAGAATCGAAGTTGTTTTCTTTGTTATTGGAACTTGCAGAGATGACTAACATTTGGAACAGAGATGAAACTGCCTTGATTACAAGTTAAAGAAAAATTTACAGACTTTTGTTTTGATTTTTGAAAATGGTTTTACAGGTTATTGATTTTCTTTCTGGTTTGAGAAGTGTTAATTACAGATTTTTTTTTGAGAATTTGGTTTGAGTTTTCTCTTAGTTTTTGAAAAGAGAAATAGGAAAAGGAATGAAGAGAAGAAAGCATATGTTTATAGGTTAAATTTGTGATTTATTAAAAAAAATAAAAAAAATTATAAATGACACTTGTTTGAACACTTAACATTTGTCATTCACTATAATTTATTAATTAACACTTGTTAAAACAAGCTTCTATAGATCTACACTTGTAATCATGTAATTATATTTATTTTAATGTTAATAAAAAGCTTTTATACTTAATTTATAAATACTTATCTAAATTTATATATATATATATAAATTTCTTTAAAGAAAATATTATAAAACCCATTATATATAAATAAAATCTTATACATATATTTTGAAAATCCAAAATATTTTAAAATATCTACCTTTTTAATTTCAAAATTAAATCCAAATTCAAATTCAATTAAAAATTCAATTTAAAATCAACTTATATATATACATATATAACAACCCATAAAATTTGAAAATAACAATTCTATTTTCTTAAAAATCTATTTATATCTATATATAAAAACAACACATTATTAATATTGTTTAAAAATAACAATTTTTTCAATTTTAAATAATTTATAAAAGATATTATCTCATTATTTATAAATTACTTATTTTACTAAATGAATTAATGTATCATAGGTTTTATATGTTTGTGAATTATATTTTAAACTTTTTATGTATATTTTCAAATCATATTTATCAAGCAATATTTAAAAAGTAAGTAAAACAAACCTTTTTGTAAATTTTATTTAAATTTAAACTTAAGATAAAATATATTTTAAACAATTAAACCTTTAACTTAAGTATTTTAAAACTATATGGTTAACTATTTAAATAACTTTTGAAAAGTTTCATATTAAATTAATCATAATTTCCAAATTTCCAAAATATATATATTAGAATTTGAAAACATGATTTTATTTGTTAAATTCAAACCAAAGCTTTTCTATTTACAATATATACAAATATATACATTGTAAATAGAAAACATTTTATTAGCTTTAGAAGATAATATTTACCAATTAAATATTTATTTGCTTTTTAAGAGAATAAACATGCCAATTTAAATTAAAATTATAAAAGAAAATTATCAAATCAATTTATTTATTAATACAGATTATTAAATTGGTATTGCCCAAAATTTCGGGTCATCAAATTCCTCCCCCTTTAAAAGAATTTCGTCCCCGAAATTTAAAAGCAAAGATAATTTAATAACCCATCAAGATTTTAATTTTAAACCACAAGCATGTATTATCAACCATATGCTAACAACCATAGCAACCAATTCACTCAATCAAACAAATCTAATAATCCTGACGCAAATCAGGATAGATCTTCCTCATATCATCTAGAGTTTCCCTGGTACAAACACTGGAATACTCGCTTTACTGAATCCAAACTAGCTACACCAATAAGCTACTGAGCTCTTACTCATCTAGATCTACAAAAATGAACAGGATATCAGACCACGGGTAAGTCCGACTCAACTACCAAATCCTCATGAACAGCTGATTCTAAAGCCAGTGATGGATCATACACGTACTCCCTCAGAGATACGTGAAACACATTGAATCCCAGTCTTCCAACAGGCAATTCAACCCTGTAGGCCAAACACTTATCCCTACCAGAACACATAAAAGATCCAATATACCTCGGAGCTTGCTTCCAGTCTTACCAAATCTTATAGCTCCTTTAATCGAAGAAAACTTATCTAAAATCAAATCTCCATCTTCGAAATTCAAATTCCTCCGTCTTTTATCCACAAAACTCTTCTAATGATCCTGGGCTGCCTCGTCCTTCCTGATCAGCTCAACCTTCGCTAATGCTTCTTGAAACAAATTAGACCAAAAGCAACCTTACAAAATGATCCTCTCAAGATCTTTCGAAATCAAGAACAACTACTCTACTTCACAGTCATTAGTAGACTTCAAACTTACTTCTCCTATCCGTAAAAGACAAACAGGAGCACTTGCCAATCTTTCCTTTAGATCCTAAAAAACTCCTGAAGAAACCTTCTAATCCAAGAAAACTGCAAACTTCCAAGAAGTTTAGGGTTGCTTCCACTCTAGAACAGCTGTACCTTGCTTCCGCTGAATAACTATGATCTGGAATAGATGAGAACGCCGATGATGAACACGAGCACAAACTTTTCCAACACCTCCCGAAAGACACGGTTCAATAGATCCATGAAGAGAAAACACAGAAGTTCCACCAAAACCTAAGCTGGTTCACCAAACCCTCTCTATAGAAACCATCCTTCCTAAGGTGAACCACCGTTATCACTCCTGGAATCCTAGTCGGTGCAAAAACCCAATCTCTAGATGCTAAGGCAAACCTTGACCTTTACGAAGACATCTAGAAAAATCTCTGACAACTTTTATGACTCATACCTTCCCTAGAGATGCCTCGATCACAAGCAAAAGATTACCCAAGAGAACACTCAATTATAGCAAGCCACTTTTGCGATCAACCCAGCCTAATTTTCAAGGATACTGTTCTCTCTTTACTAATTAGAACAGCTTATACTTATCTAATCAATCCATCGAATAAATGGATCCACTCTGTTGCTTCTGAACTCCACCTCTTGAAGACTACTAGCCAGATGACCTTCTTACCGGCACACAAAACACTCCGAGCTGCAACGCTGACTCAGATGCCAAAGACTTCCTATCTAAAGCTCTTAGAACCTCAAAAGCCATATCATCCAATCCCACACAGAGCCTAGAGATGGGCGGACACCTCCCAAAGAAACTTGGCCTCAAACCAAACACAAACATCCTGCTGGACTTAGTCACATCATCGATGCATACACACTTCCTTAAACTTTCTCCAAAAGAAACATCTTCTAAAACATCCAAAGTCATTGCGTCTCATCACGCAGTTGCTTCTTCCTGAAGTTGCCAAGATACCATTACTCGCTTCAGTTTAATCAACAGATCCAAATTCTTACTCATCCAAACCTGCACGTCAAAGATGGACTCTGCACCTTAAAAAGGTTTCCTTCATAGATTGGTGAAACCCTTACACCACTGCAAAGCTTACTCGAGATGGTATTGGATCTACAGTCTCGGCAGATACACTTCCAACCCCAACACTCAGACTACTACCATTGGTAGTCGTGCTACACACCACTACCCTTCCTACCTTTAGAACTCATATTGGAAAACCCGAATAGGTAACCTAACAAACAGATAGAAATATATATATATATATATATATATATATATATATATATATATATATATATATATCAAAAGTACAAATACGCTCTCTCAAGAAAGAAAATACTCCAAAGCCTAGGTATTCACTCAACCTAGCGCTCTGATACCAAATGTAATGACTCATCTTTCTCCATATAAAGACGCATCATCATTAAGAAAGAAAGGGATAGAAAAGAGAAAAAATAGAAAGAAAGAATGAAACAACATCATAATCTCACAGCGGAACGAATGAATTGTATTAATCACATAAGTATTACATAATTTACAACATATATCAAAGTTGCTCAGCTTATACATCACAAACTAGACAGTTATAAACACATGTCTAGTCATTACAACTTAAATACAACACAGAGATACCAACACAGCGGAAGACTATATATCTACAAACGATGAAACCTCCTACTCCGTACCTCCTCCAGTATTCGTCAAAGCTAACCTGAATCCCTTGGCTACTCGTAAAATTTTGAGTACCCCAGAGTTTATTTTATGTTTTCTTAAACTCTTGGATACTCAAATTTTATGAGTAGCCAAGGGATTCAGGTTAGCTTTGATGAATACTGGAGGAGGTACGGAGCAAGAGGCTTCAGCATTTGTAGATATATAGTTTTCCGCTGTGTTGGTATCTCTGTGTTACATTTAAGTTGTAATGACTAGATAGGTGTTTATAACTATCTAGTATGTGCTGCGTAACTCTGATAGATGCTGTAAATTATGTAACACTTATGTGATTAATATAATTCATTTGTTCCGTTGTGAGATTCTGATGTTGTTTCGTTCTTTCTTTCTATCTTTCTCTTTTCTATCACTTTCTTTCTTAATAATGATGCATCTTTCTGTGGAGAGAAAGGCAGGTCGTTGCAAAATCAAGGTAGGAAAATTTGATTTCTATTTCTGATTTTCCCATACGGACACTTTTCTAATCTGGAGCATCACTCTCTTTCATCTCTAGTCTTCTAGTAGATTGTTTGCACCTAGACATCTCTCTAGTAGTAGACCCCATCGTTTTGTTGTTTCAAATTCCATGGGAGGATCGGCATGCTTATCTATAATTTGTAGGGGTTTTAAAATTTTATCCTAAGCCCAAAATTTGACGACAACGCCTATGTATTGGGATTCTCGAGCTATGTGATGATTTTGGAAATGGATTGGCTATCCACATATGGAGCTATATTAGATTGCAAGAGGAGAGTCGTTAGGCTAGAGACATGCAGCGGTAGGACTCTCAAGGTTTCTTTTGACTCGTAAGGGTTAGTTATGTTGAGCTTCCTTTATTCCCTCAATTCATCATCATCAGAGTTAGATTCGGTTCATGTCGTCATATATTTTTCTAGCGTCTTTAAGGAGGTTAGGGACTACCCCCTAAGAGAGAGATTGAATTTAGGATTTATTTGACTGATAATGCTAAGCTAGTATCGTTACCCATGGCACCTAAGGTGAGGAAGAAATTGAGAAAGCAAGATCCGTAAGCTTTTGGAGACAGTTATCATAAGAAGAAGCATATCGGAGTAAGGAGCACCAGTCGTCATCGCTACTAAGGGGATGGTTCCCTTCGACTTTGCTTGGACTATAAGGAGTTGAATAAGCTTAAGAAGGAGAATTGTTATCCACTTCCTAGGATTGATGATCTTTTTGACCTGAAAGTTGGCTCTTGGATATTTTTCCAGCTTGATTTAGCCATAGGATTTCATCAGCATAGGGTCGTTGATGACAACATTAATAAGACCGTATTTAGGACGCCTAATAGATTCTTTGAGTGGTTGGTTAGGCCTTTTGGGCTAACCAATGCCCCAGTCTATTTTGTTGATTTGATGAGCCATGTTTTTGTAGGTGTCCTAAATAAGTTGTGGTGGTATTCGTGGACCTCGTTTTGGTGATTTCCAAGAGTATGGAGGAGCATGTTGTTTATCTAGAGGAGGGTCTTCGTACTCTTTGAATTCTTTAGCTGAAAGCAAAGTTCTTGAAATTATCACTTTTAAGAAAGCGTGTTTCTTGGGGCATAGAGAAGGTCCACACACGGAAAGAATTTGAGAAACGATTTTGTACATTTAGGTTCAAATTGTGAAAATCCAAAGAGAGGTATGCAAAGATTGGAGATGTACAATAGTTTCAGTTGATAAGGAAAGAAGAAAGCTCATGTGTAAATAATTGCAGAAATTATAATTGTTTCTTTTAAGTGGATTTAAAGGTAGCACCTTAGAATAAATATGAGTATAGGAACAAAAGACCTAAAGTAAGGAAATGAGATTTCCAAGATTTAGAAAGGATACTCCTAGGGTAGTAAGTAGGAAAATTCACTTTATATTTAACCCAATAAATTGAAATTATTAGAATTAAAAAGAAGAATTGTCAATATTTTTAAAAGTAAGTACTGGGTTTTAGGGAATATGGTAAGAAATTTAAATTGATTTTTATATGATATAAATTTTGTTAAAAGTGAAATTCTTTTTGAAGAATTATAGAATGTATATAGCTCAGTAGTTTTTTTGGTAAGTAAACGGAGATTTTAAATATAAAAACTAAAATGTATTAACAAACGAAAATGTAGATTGCAACACTTATTGTTGTAATAGATGTTTTCATGAAAATAAAGGGAACATGGACTATAACACTACCATTATAGTAAGTGACTCCCAAAGGTAATGTTTTTACTTAATATGTAAGGTTTATTAATATTTATTTTTAATTAAGTTACACTAGTATTTTTGAGTTATAGCAACAATGCTTTACGCAACATCAATTTTGCACCTAAATAAATAAATTTTTTATATAAGAGTAGAAATGAAAGTGATTTGTAAAATAAACTTATTATTTAAATAAGTGTAAGAAAATGTTTTCTAGCTGTGGATATATTAAAACAGTGTTAAAATGAGTTTTTCTAAAAAGAAATGAAAACGTTAGATATTAGAAGATGTCTATCGTAAGAAAATATAGGTTAACCATACTTTAATCTATTGGAATGAAAATAATAATGGTATAATTTTCTATGAAACCAATAAAAATGTTTCATGCAATTTACAAGGAATGCATAAAAGAGATACACAAGGTATGGGAGCACCATATTTTGTATAGTCTATTTTGAAAAATAGAAAAATAAGTTCTTTGTAATTTCACAGAAACATGAAATCCTCTTCTAAAAGGTTTATAGAAGATGATTAATAATTTCTCATAGGAGAAAGTAGTTCCAATAAATTAAGGCATGAGACTGTTAGGTGCAATAAGAAGATGTTTTGAAAAAACATAAGGATATTTTAAAAGGAAATGGTTTGGTAAAAAGTAAATGAGTTTATAAAATGAAAAACATAATAAAATTAAAAATTTAAATTTTAAATTTTATAGAAAATTGAAAAGGTCCTTAAAAGAAAGTGGGGAGCAAGTTTTGGACCTAGAATTTGAAAGTTTTTCCCTTTAGGTTTGGGAAATAATATAAATTCAAAAAGATGTAAGGATGCAAATCTAGAAACATAAAATGTCAAGCAACCGAGTATTTTTGAATTTAATAAGAATTTAAAGATAACACTTTTAAGAACAAAGATTTTAGGATTTGAAAATTTAGAAACCTTAGTTTTTGAAATAAGAGGATAAATACCAAACCAAACTTTTAAAAGTGGAATAGACAGGAACCATTCCATAAGGAGTGACGGAAAAGGTGCAAGTCTATAAAGGAGATAGCAGTAATTACTTTAGGAAGTAATAATAGAGTTTCCCGTAAAGCATATAGGGCACTAGTGAAAACCTAGGAATGTTGGTTCATGTGAGCAGGATAAAGAAGAACAGTAAAGTGAAATTAGTAAGATTGTAAGGCGCACATGGTTGAGGACGTGTAATTTTGATTTTGAAGAAACTTGAGAAAAGCATCTTCCTTTAGTGGAATTCTCACATGATAGTAGTTTTCAAGCTAGCATTAAAGTGGCACCTTTCGAAGCTCTTTATGGAAGACTGCGCAAGTCGCTTTCGTATTGGATAGAGTCTACAGAGGTTAAAAAGACTTCAGAGAAGACTAAATTTGATTTGGAGAAAAATCGTATCTCGTTTCCACGTTTCTTTGATAGTAATTTTTCAAATTTCCTACTTTCCATCTTTAGTTTTGATAGGTACTTTCCTTTATTATCCTTTGGGAGGGTAGAACTCAGGTGTTAATCTATGGATGGTAGGATTTGATGTAAACATGTTATGGATGATGTATGAAAGCGGTTGCAAGTGTTTACTAGTGGATGCTAACGGACGCATATACATACACTAGGCACTATTATCTCTTAGGGATCAGCCTAACTAGGACACTAGAGCATATACATATTAGATGTGTGCGCATTTTATTTAATTTTCCACGTTTTCTCTAAATGGATGATTTTCACATGATTGTTGCATTTGGATGGTACTTTTAGCACACATATAGAACTAGCATTTATCATTATGAAATTTGCGCCCATTTGGATAGATGGCGCGGGCATGATTGCATGAAAGAAGGTCAACTGAATCAGTGGACCGCCTAATCTTTTGCATTAGCTAGAGACATTGACACTACACTAATTGCATAAGTATCATAAATTGTGTTATAAAAACATAAGGACAATGGATGAATAATTAATGATTGAGTAGTTGGTTGTAGGTATTGGATGAAAACATTTAGTTCATTTTTTATCTCTAGAGATTTCGGGATGAAATCCCTTATGGAGGGGAGAATGTAACAACCCAAAATTTAAGCCATAATAATTAATTAAGGAATTAACTAAATGATAAAATAACTTTGTGAAATTATTAGAATTGAGCCACGGGAGTTGCACCATTGTGTCTATGCTAATTTTCTAGTTAATTTCCATATATAGAATATCAGAATCTGAGCTAATATGAGCAAGATATAAATCGAACAAGAATCAATGAAAAGAAAATATTACATGGGTCTGGTGGACTAGGAGGTCGACCAAACCACACCCTAGGTCGGCTAACCGGTCGACCTAGGGGGAGGGAAGGTCGACCCGCCCTACGTGGTGAGCGAACGAACTTTTTGTTCATTCCAGCAAGTTTTGTACACTATTTTTTCGATCTTTGGCTCCATCTGGTCCTTCCGTGCTTCCATCCGACGGCTCCTATTTAGGCTGTGACGTGGTTGCATCCTATTCAATCTTCAAATCCAACAGTCTGAGATCCACTTCTACCCTTATAATTAAGACTCTAGGCCTAACACTTTTTCTCATTGTAGATTTTCTCCGCTTGGGTTCGCCTTTTTAGGAAGGACCCTAAAAGGAATAATTTTTCAAGGAGAGATCTTTTTAATGAAAATATTTTCATACCCTCAAATGGATCCGGAAACACCGAAAGGGAAGAGCTTAGGACCACACATGAGTGATTGTATTTATTTTAGATTTTTTTATGTAATTTAAAATAATATGGTTTCCAATAGTCGTAGTTTTGCTACGATTTTTGGAATAACCATTTTAATAGTTTATTTACAGTTTTTAGAATCATTTCAGTCTATTTCTTTTAGCTATTCTTTTCAGTTAATTATATTTTATTTCTATTAATTATGGATTTTCCATTTATTTATAGTTTATTTACAGTATTTTAATTTATCTACTATTATTTATGCGTTATTTACATCTTTTTCCTATGCTTTGGATTTTCTTCTATTTTCGGTCTCTTTTATTTATTCTTCTTCTTCGCATATGGATTAGAATAGATTAAACGCGAACATGGATTAAAATTATAAGAATATTGAAATAACAGAAGATAAAATGTAAATTGTAAAGACTGTAATAAAAACAGAATTAAGACTTAATGGAGCCTAATTATGATATTGATGTTAGGATTGGACTAATTAAAGATAATTAGCCTAGTTATAACTTAGAATTATAATTAAAAAGAGTATAAGATGAAAGAAGCTAATATTTACACTTAGACCTTGGGTTAAGTAATAAGCATGATTATAACGTAGGTTATAATAAGAAATAGAACATAGTGAGACTTATTTCAAGACGTAGGATAATTTAATAAGCACAGATAGTAAGAAAAAAAGTAAATGCCGATTTAAATAATTTATCTAAGTTAATAAGCAATGAATTAAAGTATGACCTATACCAAATAACATTTCCCTATTTCTATGGACACGGTGTTTCACATAAGCCTGAAGTGAAACGAGTTGCCTCACATAATCCTGAAGTGAGATAAGGTGTCTCACGTAATCCTAAAGTGAGTCAAGGGGAACGCTTATGTTTATAACGACAGCAAATGGTCAATAAGTAGAAGTCTAAATCACGGAGATTTGGGAAAGGGGCGCAACTATATATTGTTTGGATGATGGGTCATACCAACAACATTTCCCCCATTATTTTCTATGGACACGGTGTCTCACATAACCCTGAAGTGAAATGAGGTGCCACACATAACCCTAAAGTAAGACGAGGTGTCTCACATAACCCTGAAGTGAGACGAGGGACACGCTTATGCTGGAGATTGAGATAATAAGAATACCCAATAAGTGGAACAACATGTAACATGAGCATGGTGGCGGGTACGCGTGCGAATCCATTCGGGTGCTCTGTAATCGTTATGTGTTCTAAGCGCTTAGTTTGCACCTTTCGTTGGCACCAATGTCTACTACGTAGGAAGCTTTAGCGTCCGGTCAACAGCAGATTCTATGGAGTAGCACGCCGATCAAAGTGTAGTATTAGGAATTCATCCTAATCTAAGCAGCTATCAAAAACAAGGGCAAACGATAAACTTAATCAATTATGTCAATCTAGTTAATTCGTATTTATTTTTAGCTTATTCCTTCTCTCTATTTCCTTTCTTTCCTTTCATATACTAGAAATGTTGTAAGGTCCATTAGTTTTACTTTACTTAAAGATTCTAGTAATTACTATAATTCACCTAACTTTTAGTCTGACCCACTCCTCCATTTTTCCCATTTCCCCCCATAGGCTAGCAAGAGCAAGGAGGATAGATTGCAGACACTCGAAGACTTCTTTGGTAGAGATTTCTTATGTATTTCTCTTCTTTCTTTTCAGTTTTTAGCTTATTCCATGTATTGGCACTTTGTGAGGGATATTTTAGACTTTGATATTTATGAGACAGATGTTTTGATTTCATGAGACATATATTGGTATTTTAGGATATTTGATGTATTTGGTATTTGGCGACTTATTTGATTTATAAAGTAATTCTAAGGTTTTGTTCTAAATAAGTTATTATTATTACAATTGTTTCCACTGTTTACATATTTTTGTCTTGTGAATCTCGATCTCTGCTAGTTTTAGTTATACCAACAACACAACATGCCTTTTAGTGTGCCCTTTTTGGTATACTAAGGGGTGTGGGGTGTTACATTAGATATCAGAGCCTAAGGTTGCAGGATCCCTAAAAACTTGTTTTAAAAATAATTTTTTTTTCAAAAGCAACCAATTTTTAAGTAGCATATCTATAAATTAGAAGTATTTTTCAGAAAGAAACTCTTATTATAGAAGTAGTTTTTCAAATATAAAAGAATTTTTATAAAAATCCCCTCAAAAATCTAGTTCAACCTTCTTTCGATTCTTTTAAGCCTATGTTTCCTTTTATTTGCTTAATATGGCTGATTGGTTCCATAGAGCTATGGTACCAAAGGTGCAAGGGAAAGCACCCAATACAGCACCGGTAGGTGGAGATCCCTTTAATCCATCCACAGTAGACCATTTTTCTAAGATATGCAAGAACTTCGCTAGTCTAGGAGATGAAACGATTTCTGGCACATAGGATTTCGAGGAGACACAAGCTAGTTTGGATGATATGAAGCATAGGTTTAGGCGGTTAGGTATGGAGGACCCACAGCGAGCCTACATATTAGCAGCTGAAGGGAGAATGTAAGGAGGTTCCTACAGGTTCTAAGAAGCAGTGGTGGAAGGATAAGAAAGGTAAGGACAAGAGGAAAGGGTAATGCCCTCGGAAGAAAATCAAGAAGGAATGCGAAGTGCCATAGTTGTGGGATAATTGGTCATTACACAAGAAACTGTGAGAAAGAAATGATGAAGGAAAAGTGTTATAATTATGAACAGCTTGGTCACTTTAGTAAGATTTGTCCTCTGAAAATGGAGCAAGTAGCGAGCACACCTGCAGCATAGGTTCAAACTTTGGATACAGCACCTCCTAGCAGCAAACCAATTCAAGGTAGGAAAATTTGATTTCTATTTTTGATTTTCTCATTTGGACCCTTTTCGATTCTGAAGCATCACACTCTTTCATCTCTAGTCTTCTTGTAGATTGTTTGCACCTAGACATCTCTTTAGTAGTAGACCTCATTGTTGTTTCAAACCCCATAGGAGGATCGGCATGCTTGTCTATGATTTATGGGGGTTTGAGAATTTTTATCCTAGGCGCAAAATTTGACTGTGACACCTATATATTGGGATTTTCGGGGTATGGGATGATTTTAGGAATGGATTAGCTATCCACGTATGGAGTTATATTAGATTGTGAGAGGAGAGCCATTAGGCATGAGACATGCAGCGGTAGGACTCTCGAGGTTTCTTACGACCCGTAAGGGTTAGTTTAGTTGAGCTTCCTTTATTCCCTTGACTCATCATCATCAGGGTTAGATTCGGTTCTTGTCGTTAGAGATTTTCCAGATGTCTTTGAGGAGGTTAGGGACTACCCCCTAAGAGAGAGATTGGTATTTGACTGATAATGCTAAGCTAGCAGCATTACTTATGACACCTAGGGTAAGGAAGGAATTGAGGAGTAAGTTCTGTAAGATTTTGGAAAAAGGTTTCATAAGAAGAAGCATATTGGAGTAGGGAGCACCAGTCGTCTTTTCTACTAAGGTGGACGGTTCCCTTCAACTTTTCTGTAGACTATAAGGAGTTGAATAAGCTCTCGAAGGAGAATCATTATCCACTTCCTTGGATTGATGATCTTTTTGACCAGTAAATTGGGTCTTCGGTATTCTCCCAGTTTGATTTAGCCATAGCATTTTAGGGTCACTGTTGACAACATTAATAAGACCGCATTTAGGACACCCGATGGATTCTTTGAGTGGTTGGTTAGGCCTTTTGGCCTAACCAATGCCCTAGCCTATTTTGTTGATTTGATGAGCCGTGTTTTTAGAAGCGTCCTAAATAAGTTATGGTGGTATTCGAGGATGACATTTTGGTGATTTTCAAGAGTATAAAGGAGCATGCTATTCATCTAGAGGAGGATCTTCGTACACTTCGCATTCTTCAGTTGAAAGCAAAGTTCTTGAAGTTATCACTTTTAAGGAAGCATGTTCCTTAGGGCATAGGGAAGGTCTACACATAGAAAGAGTTTGAGAAACGATTTTGTATATTTAGGTTCGGATTGTGAAAATCCAAAGAAAGGTAGGCAAAGATTGGAGATGTACAATAGATTCAGCTGATAATGAAAGAAGAAATCTCATGTGTAGATAATTGCATAAATTATAATTGTTTCATATAAGTGGATTTAACGGTAGCACCTTAGAATAAATATGAGTATAGGAATGAAAAACTTTAAGTAAGAAAATGAGATTTCTAGGTTTTAGAAAGGATACTCCCAAGGTAGTAAGTAGGAAAATCCACTTTATGTCTAACCCAATGAAATGAAATTATTAGAATTGAAAAGAAGAATTGTCAATATTTTTAAAAGTAAATACTGGGTTTTTGGGAATATGGTAAGAAATTTAAATTGGTCTTTATCTGATATAAATTTTGTTAAAAGTGAATTCTTTTTGAAGAATTATAGAATGTATATAGCTCACTAGTTTCGTTGTAAGTAAACTGAGATTTTTAATATTAAAACCTAAAATTTATTGAGTATTTAAAATGTAGGTTACAACATTTATCGCTGTAATAGATGTTTTCATGAAAATAAAGGAAGCACAAACTATAACACTACCGTTATAGTAAGCGACTCCCAAAAGTAATGTTTTTACTTAATATATGAGGTTTATTAGCATTTATTTTTAATTAAATTCGTATGCTAGTATTTTTAGGTTGTAGTAACAGTGTTTTACGCAACATCGATTTTAAACCCAAACAAAAATAAATTTTAAAAGATAATTTCTAAGAGTAGAAATGAAAATGATTTGTAAAATACATTTATTATTTAAACAAGTATAAGAAAATGTTTTCTGGCTATAGATATATTAAAACGGTTTTAAAAATGAGTTTTTCCGAAAAGAAGTGAAAAAGTAAGATATTAGAAGATGTCTATCATAAGAAAATATAATTTAAACATACTTTAATCTAGTGGAATGAAAAGAATAATGGTATAATTTTCTATGGAACCAATAAAAATATTTTATGCAAGGTACAAGGAATGCATGAAAGAGATATACGAGGTAAGGGAGCACCATATTTTGTATTGCCTATTTTGAAAAATAAAAAATAAGTTCCTTGTAATTTCACATAAACATGAAATCATCTTTCAAAAGGTTTATAGAAGATTTTAGCGTTAATAATTTCTCATAGGAG
The DNA here is from genome assembly GCA_030765085.1 of Allium cepa. Classification (NCBI taxonomy): domain Eukaryota; kingdom Viridiplantae; phylum Streptophyta; class Magnoliopsida; order Asparagales; family Amaryllidaceae; genus Allium; species Allium cepa. The sequence goes on along the minus strand of CM060934.1, from coordinate 620,380,201 downwards.
AAAGTAGTTCCAATACATTACGGCATGAGACCGTTAAGTGTAATAAGAAGAAGTTTTGAAAAAAACATAAGGATATTTTAAAAGGAAATGGTTTGGTGAAAAGGTAAATAAGTTTTTGAAATGAAAACCTTAATAAAATTAGAATTTCAAAATTCAAATTTTATAGAAAATTGAAAAGGTCTTTAAAAGAAAGTGAGGAGTAAGTTTTGGATTTCGAATTTTAAAAAATTTCCCTTTAGGTTTGGGAAATAATGTAAATTCAAAAAGATGTAAGGATGCAAATCTAGAAATATAAAATGTTAAGAAACCGAGTATTTTTTAATTTAAGAAGAATTTAAAGATAACACTTTTAATGACAAAGATTTTGGGATTTGAAAATTCAGAAGCCTTAGTTTTTAAAATGAGAGGATAAATACCAAATCAAACTTTTAAAAGTGGGATACACAGGAACCATTCCCTAAGGAGTGACGAAAAAGGTGTAAGGCTATAAAGGAGACGGCCGTAATTACTTTAGGAAGTAATAATAGAGTTTCTCGTAAAATATATAGGGCACTAGTGAGAACCTAGGAATGTTGATTCATGTGAACAGGCAAAAGAAGAACTTGTAAAGTAAAATTTGTGAGATTGAAAGTCACACATAGTTGAGGACGTGTATTTTTTATTTTGAAGAAACTTGGGAAAAGCATCTGCCTTTAGTGGAATTGTGACGACCCGGAATTTCTAACAATTTAAATTGGAATAATTAATTGATTTTTAAATATTTAAAAGTTAATTTTAATTCGAATTCAAGATATTAATATTTACTTGATAATTAATTTTATTGAATTTTATAAATTGAAGATTTGGGCAAAATGTTGAAGCTGGAATTTTAAGCCTGTTAAAAATAATTTGAAGGCTTATAAAATTTATATTGATAGCACTAAAGGTAGTGAAAGTGTTGAAATTGAGTTTGGAAGTGTTTTGTTCACTTTTAATAATATATCGTTTAAATTGACATATAAAAATAGCCTTCCGAGGCACTGTCTCGAAATTCAACGAAACCAGTTCCATTGGATCCGTAATAGTTAGTTATTATCGGATTTCAATTTTCATAGCAATCGGAATTGTCGTTTGACCCTGGCAGCTCAAAACGGTTAGAATTATATTAATCGATTTAATTTTAAATTGATCGTTTCCTTCGATAACTCGTGTATATGAACGAATTAGCTTCCGAAACATGTTCCATTGTGTTCGGAACGCGGGTAAAATCCTGAAATCGTCTCGCGGCATTCCTTAAGAGGAGTTCGAAAATTTTAGTAGAAATCGATAAAACATTTTGAAGTTTTATATAAGTTAATGAAAGAAATTAATTAAATTAGCAAGATATTTTTCCTTCACAATGTCGTGTTGAAGAAGCCTTCCATCTCCTTTTTTTTATTCCCGTTCCCCCCCTGATTCTTTGAGCGGTTCGACATTTAAAAAAAGTAAAAAAAAGATGTCCGTTGTTTCCTTCTCTCCTCCTCTAGTTTCAAATCGAATTCATAAAATAAAGAGAAATGGCCGAAAAAATAAATCAATCGTTCGTTTTTTTCGAACCGGATCAAACTCAAATTAAAATGGAAGTTTGGATTTCGAATTCACGGCAAACTGAAGGGGGTATGGTCGCGTTCTCTCGAAGCCATCGTCGATCGATTGAGGTACAACGGCGAAGTCATGACCGAGGTTGGAGTGTCGCGAGTGATTCGAGCATTGGAGGGTCACGGTGTTGACTCAAGCAAGGCGACGTCTTCACGCGTCGACATAGCGAGGTCGAAGGGGGGGCTGGTGAACTCGAGGCCGTTGCTTGGTGGATCGGCAGCAGTGGTGGCGCGGTTTCAAGGGGAGGAGTAGTCGCTAGGGTTTAAGCATCTTGAGATTCTGATGAAACAGTAAGGTCATAAACTGAAAAGAAGCGAGCCAGTTTCGAAGTGGACTGCAAACAAATCAAGGTGAGTAAATCTCATGCTGTTGGATTTTTATTTAAATTTAAATGGTTAAATTTAAATAATTGGTTGAATGATTAAATTGATTGGATGTGCAATGATGATGATGTGACTTTGGTTTTAGTTGGTTCTCGAGTTAATTGTTTGCTTGACTCGAAGTATTTGGACTTTTAGTTGTTAAACTTAATTCATAAATAGGAAAATGGTTTCGTTTTAAAGTTAATAACGGCTTGATGATTGAGATTCATTAAAATAGTTGGGTGATTAAAGTGGATAATTTATTAATTCAATTAATTAATGATTTGGGTTAATTAATTTAGTAACGAATGAGTTGAATTAATTAATTAAGTTTCAAGTAAACTAATTAAGTGTAGGTAATTCGGAATAATAATTGAATGATGTGTCAAGTAATTTCTTAATGAAATATAATTACTTTGTGGAAGAAAGCAAGAGATTAAATGAGATAATTAATTAAGGAGTAAGTAATTTATTTAATGAAGTAAATAAAATGTAATTAAATTAGGTAGAGGTTGTTTGAGAATGATTAATATCGGGGTTTAATTAATGTATTTAATTTGGATTAGGATAAATGGAAATGAAATTGGAATTCATAATTTATATAATTAAGGATGTAATTTAAGATGAATTAATCAATATAAGTGACTTATGAGAAGTTAATTAATATAAGTAGTTAAGGGAATGTAATTAATATAGTTAATTAATTAATTTATGAAGTAATTAAGATTACTTATTTATTTTGGGTTAAGAATAATTAATATCGTGAAATTAATTGGAGATAATTACTTGAATGCAATTGAAAGATAATTAATCCAATGTAATTAATTAAAATGAATAATGAAGAGTTGATTAATTAATTGATTTGGGATTAATTAATATTAAATGAAGGAATCTAAGCGGTTGAGATTTGAAATTCAATTGGAATCAATTGAATTAATTTGTATATGATTAAGCTTTGCTTATGGATGATTGAATGGTATTGGATGCTTTGAATGAGTTGATATCTCTAATATGAAATGTTGTGAATTTCATTTGAATAACTTGGGTTAGGATAATATGAGTCTCGAAGAGACCGGGGTCGGGTATCTGGGAAATACCCGAAACCACTTCGAATATTTATATATTGATTTGTGAAATCAATAGGCTGGATTGAAATGACTTAAGTAGACTAGAATATTTATCTAAGTTTGGTACTTAGAAATTGATAGTTGAAATAAGTGTTGTCTATAGCGAAATGTGAATTGGTTAAATTGATATAAGTTACTCCGGGTTTTATATAAGTTGTTTGCTTTAGTATTCCATGTTAGATGGGTTTACTCACGCTGGTTTCCAGCCTGACCAGGGTGTTACTTTGGTGTAATGCTCGGGTCAGACCGAGTATTACAAATTTTCAGGTAGGACATTTTGGAGCTCAGGAGGCGGGATGGATGGCAAGAACGCGTAGAATATTTTGCACTGTAATTATATTATTGTAATTCTGTGATAAATTGATTGTATATGACAACATTTGTATATATGTGGAACTCTGATGTATTCAAATGTAATCGACAGATATAGTATTCTTTGTAAGCTATTATTATTTATTATTATATTTTATCCGCTGCGAATGTGAGATGTTTGGTGTTTTTGTTCTTCTTCTTCTATCTCTTTCTTCTTTTCCATAACTATCTGGAATTTTCGGTTTCGAAAATTTCGGGTCGTTACATTTGGTATCAGAGCTGAAAGGTTAAGCGAGAACCTTGGCTCTGGTGGGAAATTACTAATTAAATAGAGTTTGTAGTACTCTAGAATGAGTTGAGTATATATATATATATATATATATATATATATATATGAGCGCGTACTTGTTATTTTCTTATATAAAGATTTTAAATAATCTTATATAAAATATATTTTTTGATATATAAAGCAATATTTTCTTCTAATAAATATTAAAGTGATTGGTTGTTAATTTATTGAAATGAAAATTAAAAAGTAATATAATACAACTAAACTGAAATTAAATAAAGATAAGTTTGAAATGGATTCAAACTGAAATTGAAGTATTGAATTGGAATTAAATTAAGTAGAAATAGAAATACAACCAAATTAAAATTTAATGGATTGAAAATGAAATTCTAAATCTAATCCCAGAATTTGAAAATTTGGTTTCAAAGTAATGAGAAATAATAAATAAGTATTATTTGGATAATTGGGACTTGTTGAAAACGATGGGTTGTTTGAAATTTGATTTGGATTTAAAACCAAGGGTGGTTTAAAATTTTAAAACTTGGCTGGGAGGGCCAAGAAATAAATATGTATATATGTATGGATATACATGATATCAAAGATAATTTGAAATAATGAAGTAAACTCTAAGAGCTTGAGTTTTGATTTTTCTGAAATGTGATGTAAAAACCCAAAGTGATATAGGTTTTGAACTTATAAGAGGGAAAGAATTTTGAAGTTGAAGCGGAAATGCAAATTGAGCAAGGTTGACTGGATTAAGTAAATTGAATTTAACTTGGGAGAAGTTAAATAATTTGAATGAACAATTTGAATTAGTAGTTTGTGTGATCTCAAATCGGGTTTGAGGTTTAAAAATTGATAATGGACTGACATTTGAAATAAATTGGATGATATCATCCTTTTGTTAGTGAAATTTTTTAAAATTGAGAATGGTATTTTATAAATAAAATAAATTTGAACAATTAAATTGTAAAATAAACTTGTTTAAGAATTGGAAGATAAAGTTTATTAATAAATTAAATTTTTAAAAATAAAATTGTATTGAATTCTTATTTGAACCATGAAATACATAAGTTAAGATAATTAAAATGAAATTTTGAAAATTGAACTCAGAAATTAAATTGATTAAAAAAAACTTTGAATAAAAATTAATTTGGTTTAAAGGGTTAAACCAACCTTTGAGGATTTAACTCGAATTTATATAATTCGAAATGGGTTAAAGTTGAAATTTAAATTTCATTAGTACAAATTGAATTTAGTTTGAATTAAATAGAATTGAAGTTGCCTTGGGATTAAATAAATCTCAATGGAAATTGGAGTTATTTAAATTGGAATTGGATCAATTTAAATGGAAGTGTACATTGAATTGTTGGGACAGTGTACAGTTTGACTCTTGACTATTTTAAATAAATTATTTTAATACAGACTTATTTTTCTAAGCTATTTAATATATACCACTTTTCTTTCTTAAGCTAACTTATTTTATATTTGTTTTACCATTTTTTTTGGAGCTATTTAACCATTTTTCAACTGTTTCCTAAACTAATTACTATTTTTCAACTATTTCACAAACTAATTTCTCTTTTACAACTATTTTGCAATTATTTAGAATCTTTAAAACTATTTAATTATTTTTCGACTATTTTACAATTAGTTAATTATTTTATAGCTATTGGGTAAACTAATAATTATTTTCAGCTACTTATCTATTTTTAAATTTTCAAGCTATTTTCTAAAACTGGTCGGAGTTCAAACTGTTAATTGGTTTAAATACCCAATTGAGGTAAGAATTGAAGTGACAATTCAATGGAATTAAAGGAAATGTGAATGGAAAGGAAATTGATTTGGCTGATAATCAATGGAAATAAATACGTAGGATGTACGTATATTATTCTATTCGCATAGCGATTTGATCCAGATTCGAGCACAGAATTTCGAGATAGTTTATCGATCCGAGTTGGGATTTTTTCACTCGATTTTCGACGGCGAACCTGGATATGGATTGTTGATTGATTTTGGATATTCTCTATCATAGTTATGGCTATGCAAGGAGAATGACGGTTTCAAATCAAGAAACCAGATCTGAATCCGCACTAGGAAGTCGGGTGGACGATACTACTTCGGAAGTGAAATTGTGTGATCGAATGAGCGATCAGGTTGATATAGCATTGATGATATGTGTACATTGTACGGATTTGAATGAAATTGATATTGGAAAGAGTAATCAAATTTGAATATTTGATCTGAATAAACAAAGTTATATATCTTTGTTATATAAGATAAATATTTCCTTGTTAAATCTATTGCCGGAAGAAAAAGATTTTTGAAAGTGTTTGCAGTATAAAAGTGGTTTTATACAAGTTGGAAATGATCCAAAGTTTTAAAAAAATTATATATATCTGTATATATATATAAAGGATCTTATGAGGATTTTGGAAAAGGTTTTGAGAACCTTTGGATTTGGAAAGGCTTTTGATTTTTGGGTAAAATCAATATAGAAATTTGAAAGCCTAGCTTGAGAATTATCGATTTTGGAATAATCGATTTTGTGTAAAGAAGTTTGTATGAGATCATACTAGGTGTATGATTTGAAGATACTATATGTGTATAGTATAAAATGTTTTGATGATGGCTCTGGGGAAAAAGGCGCTCCCTTGAAATGAACTTCTCAGGACTGCCACCGGGTGGTGCTGCCTTGAGCCCCAAGGGGGTTCTAAAGTTGATCCTGTGAGGAGTCCGGACAAAACTAGTTCCTGAGGATTATTGGGTAGCGAAAGTCGAGGGCGCTGATGCCTACAGAGGCATTTGGGTTATGCTGTGACGACAGTGTAACTCGATGTCGCTGCGATCTATTGTGGAGACCATAGCGAAAATCGTGTGGAGGATGAGTGCCAACGGTCTACACTTGATTTTGCCGGGAAGGCAACGCAACATCGGTAGACTGCGATCTATGGTCAAGTGGAGTGGAAAAGTTTCAATTTTGACAGCGAAATTCGATGGCGCTGATGCCTACAGTTATATGGGTTTTTGCTGTGATAGCTACATAACCCCGGTTGTAGCTGCGATCTGTCGTGGGTTCCATGGTGTAATCGAGGGGCGCGGAGGCCTACAGTTATCTATGGATTTTGTCGGGATGGCAACGTAACTATCGGGTAACTGCGACCATGGATGGGGGTAATGATTTCCAGAGCATTCTCACCAAAGATATTTCCTCTATTTTCAAAAATTGTATTCAATGTTTTTTAATAAAATCATTTTCTAAGTATTTTCACTGGGTGTTGAAAACGAGTTTACCAAGTACTTATAGATTTTCAGTCCTACGCCTGATCAACGTATGACTGAATTTCTATGAGAACAAGGATGGACTGGTTGAGACATCGAGTTATAAAAAGTATTTTTATAAGGAGTTATTTTAATAGTATTATGTGACTTTAAAATCTTTTCTAAAATTTTGAAATAAAGGTGTTGGGATTTTGGAAAATCAAAGGAAATCCGAACTGAAATTATAAAATTAAAACTCGGGAAAATTTAATGAAGTGATCCTTTATAATTAAGGGAAATCGAATATTAAATTAAAAGTGAAAGTAAACCAATCAGCTAAATAAATTATTTAATAGTGCATGTTAATAAAATTTAACTTGGGTAAACAAATGGTTGTAAATTAATAATGGAATTTGGTAATGAATTCGAATTGTAAATAGAATTCAACTTGGATTTGATAATGAATTAAATAAGAAGAGATGTTGTAAAATAAAAATAAAATAGAGTTGGATTGAAAATGTGATGGTTTGAATTACAAATAAAATTCAAGGGTGATTTGAATAATGTTTAATGAAATATGCATAAAAATTGGATATAAGAAAAGTAATTATAATAGCAATGTTTTGAGTTGCAAAACAAAAACCAAGCGAATAGAAATAAATTGAGAGTGGCCTTGTATTAATAAAATAAATTCGATAACGAATTAAGTAAGCAAATTAAAAATTTAAAACGGGTTAATTAAGTTAAATGATAAATGGATGAAGTCTAATTGAATAAAAACTAAATCAAAGCTGTGATTGGAATTGGATTATCAGACTGAACTTAAATTTGGTGGTATATTAATTTGAAGTATAAATGAGTACAGTATGCGGTTGGATATTATTTTGATAAATTGAGAAGATGAATTAAAATTAATATTTAAATGGACGGGCATACTGAATTTAATGAAAGTTGATTAAATGAGAATCAGATAAAAGTAAACTTAATTTTGATGTTGGAATAAATTAAAGTAAATTAACTTAAGTTTAAAAATTTATGGAAGCTTGGCTTCGAATAAGGGTGAAAGCCCATTCAATAAAAACTTGGATTGAATTAATTTGGGAAATGGTTATTAGTTTATAAGTATTGAATGTGCCAAGCTTAATAAATTGTTTTGAATGAATCCAATGTGGGGATGAGATAAAATGCAATATACGGTTGATAAATAAATTAGAAATGAAATGAAATTAAATTCGGAATGAGTTGAAAATTAATTTAAAGTAGATTATAAACTGAAATAGATACTCTTTTAAGCGAGTATTGCCTATTATATATAAAAACAATTGTCGTTGTTGCAAACAAAAGAAATTAAAATTCTTTGGGTTGAGAGAGATTAAATAAATTGGTTTTAAAATTAATTGAAGTAAATATGAGCTCGTATGGGTTAAAAATCAATGGAATGTAAGAAATTGAGTTGCAAACCATTGAAATTAAATGAAATGGTTTATAAATTGGTTGAAAGCAATTGAATTAGCTTTAAGATTATATAAATAGCTTATGGGAAGCATTTTGGTGCTTGTTGCTTATGATATACATGTGTTTAGCTATTGAATATAAGTGAAATGCTAATAAATTTTCTATATATGGCAGTTACATATTTAAATTGAGTAAGTACAGGTACCTGAAGGCCGTTTGGCTGGATTTGGATTGCACAAATTTCTAAAAAAAATAAGTCGCATGCTTAAAATGCTAAATAAGGTACGCCTACACAATAAAAATAGGAATATGAACTATTTTGCTTTTTCCGACCATGTGGGTCGATATATATATATTTATATCTCTTGTCAAATTGCAAAAGCTCCTCCGTACAGAGAGGACTCTGCCAAAAAAAATTCGAAAATTTTGGGAGTTAGAAAATTTTGGAAAAATTTTGTAAACGACAAAAAATTTCAAATTGGAAATTAAAATAGATTAGTAGATGAAACTAATGTGAATCAATTATACATGAAAGATAAAATTCAATATGAAAAATTTAAAATAAATTGAAATGTATGAAGTGGGGAAAACTAGTTTGAATAGAAATGGGTATGAAAACTTCTGTAAGGAAAAGTATGTAAAGATTTGAAAGGGCTATGATGAGATATTATTGCTAAGTAAGTTATGCAGGTATTAAAAAGGGGAAAAGAAAATTGGATTTGATTGCAAAAGATAAATGTGAATTTCCCGACAAAAGGTATGTATTTAAGTTTCTGTATGAAATTGGATTGGGTTTTTGATGTAGCCACTTGGCTTTTGTTTTCTTTTCGAATTTGGGAACCCGTAGAGGCCTTTTGTAGTAGTACCGAGCTAGCCGCGCAAAGGAGACGCTGGCAAAAAATTTCGGGAATTTAGAGAGTTAGAAAATTTTTGAGAAAATTTGGATAATTCTAAATTTAGTTTTAAATTGAATTTTGAACGATTGAGAAAAAGGGTATTGATTGAAACTATAGAAGGTTTTGGGAAGTTGGTTGATGTGATAAGGGGTTTTAATAAAGGATAGTTGGTAGGATGTTGATAAAAATGTTGGTTTTGGGGGAAGGGTAAACGGGTATTGGTTCATTCTTCCTAACTAATAATTTCGGGGACGAAATTCTTTTAAGGGGGGAGGAATGTGATGACCCGGAATTTCTAACAATTTAAATTGGAATAATTAATTGATTTTAAATATTTAAAAGTTAATTTTAATTCGAATTCTAGATATTAATATTTACTTGATAATTAATTTTATTGAATTTTATAAACTAAAGGTTTGGGGAAAATGTTGAAGCTGGAATTTTAAGCCTGTTAAAAATAATTTGAAGGCTTATAAAATTTATATTGATGGCACTGAAGGTGGTGAAAGTGTTGAAATTGAGTTTGGAAGTGTTTTGTTCACTTTTAATAATATATCGTTTAAATTGACATATAAAAATAGCCTTCCGAGGTACTATCTCGGAATTCGACGAAACTAGTTCCATTGGATCCGTAATAGTTAGTTATTATCGGATTTCAATTTTCGTAGCAATCGGAATTGTCGTTTGACCCTGGCAGCTCAAAACGCTTAGAACTATTTTAATCAATTTAATTTTGAATTGATCGTTTCCTTCTATAACTCGTGTATATGAACGAATTAGCTTCCGAAACACGTTCCATTGTGTTCGGAACGCGGGTAAAACCCTAAAATCGCCTCGCGGCATTACTTAAGAGGAGTTCGAAAATTTTAGTGGAAATCGATAAAACATTTTGAAGTTTTATATGAGTTAATGAAAGAAATTAATTAAATTAGCAAGATATTTTTCCTTCACAATGTCGTGTTGAAGAAGCCTTCCATCTCCTTTATTTTTTTTATTCCCATTCCCTCCTTGATTCTTTGAGCAGTTCGACATTTAAAAAAAATGTCCGATGTTTCCTTGTCTCCTCCTCTAGTTTCAAATCAAATTCATAAAAAAAAAGAGAAATGGCCAAAAAAAAAAAATCAATCGTTCGTTTTTTTCGAACCGGATCAAACTCAAATTAAAATGGAAGTTTGGATTTCGAATTCACGGCAAACTGAAGGGGTTATGGTCGCGTTCTCTCGAAGCCATCGTCGATCGATTGAGGTACAACGGCGAAGTCGCGACCGAGGTTGGAGTGTCGCGAGTGATTCAAGCATTTGGGGGGTCACGGTGTTGACTCAGGCAAGGCGACGTCTTCACGCGTTGGCATAGCGAGGTCAAAGGGGGGGCTGGTGAACTCGGGGCCGTTGCTTGGTGAATCGGCAGCAGTGGTGGCGCGGTTTCGAGGGGAGGAGCAGTCTATAGGGTTTAAGCATCTTGAGATTATGATGAAACAGTAAGGTCATAAACTGAAAAGAAGCGAGCCGGTTTCGAAGTGGACTGCAAACAAATCAAGGTGAGTAAATCTCACGCTATTGGATTTTTATGTAAATTTAGGTGGTTAAATTTAAATAATTGGTTGAATGATTAAATTGATTGGATGTGCAATGATGATGATGTGACTTTGGTTTTGGTTGGTTCTCGAGTTAATTGTTTGCTTGACTCGAAGTATTTGGATTTTTAGTTGTTAAACTTAATGCATAAATAGGAAAATGGTTTCGTTTTAAAGTTAATAAGGGCTTGATGATTGAGATTCATTAAAATAGTAGGGTAATTAAAGTGGATAATTTATTAGTTCAATTAATTAATGATTTGGGTTAATTAATTTAGTATTGAATGAGTTGAATTAATTAATTAATTAAGTTTCAAGTAAAATAATTAAGTGTAGGTAATTCAAAATAATAATTGAATGATGTGTCAAGTAATTTCTTAATGAAATTAATGAAATATAATTACTTTGCGGAAGAAAGCAAGATAAATGAGATAATTAATTAAGGAGTAAGTAATTTATTTAATGAAGTAAATAAAAGATAATTAAATATAGGTAGAGGTTGTTTGAGAATGATTAATATCGGGGTTTAATTAATGTAATTAATTTGGATTAGGATAAATGGAAATGAAATTGGAATTCATAATTTATATAATTAAGGATGTAATTTAAGATGAATTAATCAATATAAGTGACTTATGAGAAGTTAATTAATATAAGTAGTTAAGGGAATGTAATTAATATAGTTAATTAATTAATTTATGAAGTAATTAAGATTACTTATTGATTTTGAGTTAAGAATAATTAATATCGTGAAATTAATTGGAGATAATTACTTGAATGCAATTGAAAGATAATTAATCCGGTGTGATTAATTAAAATGAATAATGAAGAGTTGATTAATTAATTGATTTGGGATTAATTAATATTAAATGAAGGAATCTAAGCGGTTGAGATTTGAAATTCAATTGGAATCAATTGAATTAATTTGTATGTGATTAAGCTTTTCTTATGGATGATTGAATGGTATTGATGCTTTGAATGAGTTGATATCTCTAATATAAAATGTTGTAAATTTCATTTGAATAACTTGGGTTAGGATAATATGAGTCTCGAAGAGACCGGGGTCGGGTATTTGGGAAATACCCGAAACCACTTCGAATATTTATATATTGATTTGTGAAATCAATAGGCTGGATTGAAATGATTTAAGTAGACTGGAATATTTATCTAAGTTTGGTACTTAGAAATTGATAGTTGAAGTGTTGTCTATAGCGAAATGTGAATTGGTTAAATTGATATAAGTTACCCCGGGTTTTATATAAGTTGTTTGCTTTAGTATTCCATGTTAGATGGGTTTACTCATGCTGGTTTCCATCCTGACCCGGGTGTTACTTTGGTGTAATGCTTGGGTCAGACCGAGTATTACAGATTTTTAGGTAGGACGTTTTGGAGCTCAGGAGGCGGGCTGGATGGCAAGAACGCATAGAATATTTTCCGCTATAATTATATTATTGTAATTCTGTGATAAATTGATTGTATATGAAAACATTTGTATATATGTGGAACTCTGATGTATTCAAATGTAATCGACAGATATAGTATTCTTTGTAAGCTATTATTATTTATTATTATATTTTATCCGCTGTGAATGTGAGATGTTTGGTGTTTCTGTTCTTCTTCTTCTATCTCTTTCTTCTTTTCCATAACTATCTGGAATTTTCGGTTTCTAAAATTTCGGGTTGTTACAGGAATTCTCACATGATAGTAGTTTTCAAGCTAGCATTAGAGTGGCACCTTTCAAAGCTCTTTATGGAAGACTGCACAAGTCGCTTTCGTATTGGATAAGGTCTACAGAGGTTAAAATGACTTCGTAGAAGACTAAATTTGATTTGGAGAAAAATTGTATCTCATATCCACATTTCTTTGATAGTAATTTTTCGAATTTTCTATTTTCCATCTTTAGTTTTGAAGAGGTTCTTTACTTTATTATACTTTGGGAGGGTAGAACTCAGGAGTAAACCTACGGATGGTAGGATCTAATGTAAACATGTTATTAGAACATGTTATGGATGATGTATGCAAGTGGTTGCAAGTGTTTGCAAGTGTTTGCTAGTGGATGCTAATGGACGCATATACTTACACTAGGACTATTATCTCTTAGGGATCGGCCTAACTATGACACTAGAGCATATACATATAGATGTGTGTGCATTTTATTTTATTTTCCATGGTTGATCTTAGTGGATGATTTTCATATGATTGTTGCATTTGGATGGTGTTTGTAGCATGCATATAGAACTATCAGTTATCATTAGGAAAATTGCATTCATTTGTATACATGGCACGGTCATGATTGTATAAAAGGAGGTCAACTGAATCAGTGGAAAGCCTAATCTTTTGCATTAGTTAGGGACATTGACACTATACTAATTGTATAAGTATCATAAATTGCATTAGAAAAACTTAAGGACAATGGATGAATGGTTGATGATTAAGTAGTTGGTTGTAGGCATTGGATGAAAACATTTCATTCTTTTGTCTTTAAAAATTTCGAGGAGGAAATCCCTTAAGGAATGGGCAATGTAACAACCCGAAATTTAAGCTATAATAATTAATTAATGAATTAATTAAATGATAAAATAATTTTGTGAAATTATCATAATTGAGCCACGGTAGTTGCACCATTGTATTTGTGGTAATTTTTCGATCAATTTCCATATATAAAATGCAGAATCTGAGCTAATATGAGAAAGATACAAATCGAACAAGAATTAATGGGAAAAAGATTACATGGGTCAGGTGGACCAGGAGGTCAACCAAACTACACCCTAGGTCGATCGGCCATTGAACTAGGGGGAGGGAAGGTCGACTCGCCCTACGTGGTGAGCGAGAGAACTTTTGGTTCGTTCCAGCAAGTTTTGTACATGATTTTTTCGATCTTTGGCTCCATCTGGTCCTACCGTGCTTCCATATGACGGCTCCTATTCAGCCTGTGACGTGGTTGCATCCTATTCAATCTCCAAATATAATGGTTTGATATCCACTTCTACCCCTATAATTAAGACCCTAGGCCTAACACTTTTTCTCATTCTAGATTTTCTTCGCTTGGGTTCACCTTTTTAGGATGGACCCTAAAAGAAATAATTTTTCAATGAGAGATCTTTTTAATAAAAATATTTTAATACCCTCAATTGGATCCAAGAAGACCAAAAGGGAAGAGCTTAGTACCACATATGAGTGATTGTAATTATTTTAGATTTCTTTAAGTAATTTAAAATAATAGGGTTTCCAATAGCTGTAGTTTTACTACGATTTTTGGAATAACCTTCTTAGTAGTTTATTTACAGTTTTTAGAATTATTTTCAGTTTATTTCTTCTAGCTATTCTTTTTAGTTAATTTTATTTTATTTCTATTAATGATAGCTTTTCCATTTATTTATATTTACAGTATTTTAATTTATTTACTATTATTTATGCATTATATACATCTTTTCCTACGCTTCGGATTTTCTTATATTTTCTTTTATTTCTCCTTCTTCTTTGCGTATGGATTAGAATAGATTAAACGCGCATATGGATGAAAATTATAAGAATACTGAAATAATGAAAGATAAGATATAAATTGTAAATACTGAAATAAAAACGGAATTAAGATTTAATTGAGCCTAATTATGGTACTATATTAGAATTGGACTAATTGAAGATAATTTGCCTAGTTATACTTTAGAATTATATCTAAAAAGAGTATAAGATGAAAGAAGGTAATTTTTACACTTAGACCTTGGGTTAAGTAATAAGCATGATTATAACATAGGTTATAATAAGAAATAGAACAGAGTGAGGCTTGTTTTAAGACTTAGGATAAATTAATAAGCACATATAGTAAGAACAAAAGTAAAGGCTTATTTAAATAATTTATCAAAGTTAATAAGCAAAGAATTAAAGTAGAACCTGTACCAAATAACATTCCCGTATTTCTATGGACGTGGTGTTTCACATAACCCAAAGTGAAATGAGGTGCCTCACATAACCTTGAAGTGAGACAAGGTGTCGCGCATGATCCCAAAGGTAGACGAGAGGCACGCTTATGCTAATAACGGTAGTAAATGGTCAATAACTAGAAGTCCAAAACATGGGGATTTGGGCAAGGTACGCAACTAGATACTGTTTAGATGATGGGCCATACCAACAGCATTTTCCCCATTATTTCTATGGACACGGCGTTTCACATAACCCTGAAGTGAGACGAGGTGTCTCACATAACCCTGAAGTGAGACGAGGTATCTCACATAATTCTAAAGTGAGATGAGGGGAATACTTATGCTGGAGCTTGAGGTAATAAGAAGACCCAATAGGTGGAACAACAGGTAACATGAGCATGGTGACAGTTATGCATGTGACTTTCATTCGGGTGCTCAGTAACGGTTATGAGTTCTAAGTGCTTAGTGTGTTCCTTTCGTAGGCACCAACGTCTATTGCTAGGGAGCTTTAGCATCTGGTCCACGATAGATTTTATGGAGTAGCGGGCCGATCAAAAGGCAGCATTTGGAATTCAGCCTAATGTAAGCAGCTATAAAAAAACAAGTGCAAACAATCAAAGTTAATCAATTATGTTGATCGAGTTAATTCGTATTTATTTCCAACTTATTCATTCTCTCTATTTTCTTTCTTTCCTTTTATATACTAGAACTGTTGTAAAGTCTTTTACTTTTACTTTGTTTAAAGATTCTAGTAGTTAATATCATTCACCGGACCTTTAGCCTGACCCACTTCTCCATTTCCCTTCCCTCCCCCCTCCATAGGCTAGTAGGAGCAAGGACAATAGATTGTAGATACTCGGAGACTTCATTGGCAGGGATTTCTTATGTATTTCTCTTCTTTATTTTCAATTTTTAGCTTATTCCATGTACTGGCATATTGTGAGGGATATTTTGTACTCTGATTTTTATGAGGCTGAGGTTTTGATTTCATGAGACATATATTGGTATTTTGAGACATTTAATGTATTTGGTATTTGGTGACTTATTTGATTTATAAAGTAATTATGAGGTTTTGTTCTAAATAAATTATTGTTAGTATAATTGTTTCCGCTGTTTATGTATATTTGTCTTTTGAATCTTATTCTTTGCTAATTTTAGTTATACCTACAACGTAACATGCCTTTTAATGTGATTTTTTGGGTATAATAAGGGGTATGGGGTGTTACATGCTCAATACTTATAGTCATGTCCAATGATGCAAGCTTATCAATATAACCCTTCATCATTAGCACATAATCATCCGCCTTCTGTTCCTTTGCATTTTGGTGTTGAATTGTTTCTTAGTATTCTCGCACGTTGCGGAATGAGACTGCTCACCCAAAAGTTCCTTGAGACTATCAAATATCTTGTAGATAGATGTTGATTCATGTTGCCTTTGCAACAGTTTTTCTAGAGGAGACAACACGTACACTTGGACAATTTCTTGCTCAGCCACCTACTTACTATGAGCAATGTGAAGATCTTTGTGATCATCATCAGGGGTCTTGTTAGTAGAGCACAAGTTATAAATGACCAAATTCGCTCGTATGTCGGAGCCATCATTATAGCTCGTGGCCAGTTGACATAGTTGTTTAGTCCCATTAATCGATCGCTTTCATTAAAGAATTTTGGATTTAACAATATCTGCAAGTTTTAATTGATAAATTATTAGGACATTAACATAGTAGGTACTCTTATAATATTGTAAAGTTAAACATTACGTTTCATTTTACTAATAAGCCCCCACTAGCATTTTATGTTTCATCAAACCCTAAATCGAAGCATAAAAGTCTTTCGACTTCACTAGTAGGTGTTAGGACTCGTATGTCTTGGGAATCTAACCTTGAGGAAAGCTCAACAAATCATACTTCCATGTGCAATGGATAACTCCTTATTGGTGGTATCATATAATCATATACAACTCATAATCCATGGTACTTTGTCATAATCCTGCCTTTACCTTGAGGAAAGCTCAACAAATATAGTAGAATTATTCACTTGGACCTACCATTTCGCGACGGCCTAAGTATAATGAACATACCTTAAGGAAAGCTCAACAAATATGTACAGTTTTCTTACATCGTCTATTCAATATGTTGATAGTACGACACATAACATCTTTAGCTTGAAGAAAGCTCAACAACCAAAGAGTATGGAAGTATTCTATTAATATATAAATGATAAAGGGCAATATTAAATTGAGTGATATCGGCTTATGGAATAATGTAATTCTTATGAATTATTATTGTACTTTAAGTGTCGGATACATCGAAAATCATTATATACACACATTTATGTAAGTATTCATTCCTTAAGTCTGGTTAGGGTTTCTTAATGTTCCGCCTTAATTTTATGTACTCATATTATATAAATTTTATCATTATGTAACTTTTATATTTCATTTTACTTATATAATAGTCTTATGTGTAATATTATATCAATTAAATATTATAATAGTCTTATGTATAATATTATATTATTTAAATATTATTTAATTTTAATTTAGTTAACATTTTAATTAATTTTAATTTATCTTAATATAACATTATATTGAATATTTATTATATATATGACCTTTATAGTATAACACAAGTATCACATACATGTGTACAGAATTTAATTAATTAACCTTTTAATCAATTTACTTAATTAAATTATTTTAATGAAATTATATTAATTTCATAATTCATTTCTTATACATACATGTATACTTATGTTATTTTAAACATTTTAAACAACATAACATACACCATAATATATAATACATGTATACATTTATTAATTAACTAAATTTTTAATTAATTTATTTTATTAATCTTATTAATAAATTTTTAAAATTTTAAAATTAATTTATATTATTTTTCAAACATTTTGAAAAATCTTATTATATTATAACTTTTATGATATATATAATTTTAAATTTAACTATTAATTTTAAAATCTTATATTTTTACTTTAATTTTTAAACATTTTTGAAAATTAGCCTAAGGCCAAATTCAAATTGGGCCTTTTCTGTTATAGACAACCTTTGGGCTTACATATATGTTCCAACCAGGCTCGTAGCTAGGTAGGACAGAGTACTTGATTATTTAAACCCAATTCTAGATATTACCATTCTAGACATCCTACTATATGGGCAGTGAGCTTAGTGATTAACCCTAACATGACTAATTTAGACTGCATGATCTTTTTTGCTCTGATACCATTGTTCAAACCAGGGCAACCTGCAATAGAAGTTACGGGTGAATTTTAAATTCTTTTACCATATTGGATTCTTATTGGCCCTATGAAATCAATTTATTAAGAACATTTCTAAATTTTTTAAAAATCTTTATTATATTTAAATTTATAGTGATATAGTATTTTTATTTTTTGTTATATTATATATATACACATGTATCATATACACACACACATGTCTATGTATGCATGTGTAACATATCAAGCCGTACACGGTATAATATGTCCGTGTATAGATGTTGGGATTTACATAGCAATGGGCAAGTCAGCTCATCTAGTATACAAATATATCGTCCAAATGTATGTTTCTATACCTTTTCATATATATATATAATGTTTACAGATATATATATATGTATGTATATGTATATATATGTAAAAATATTATAATTTTATTTAAAAACCCGTATATAAATATATAAATACATATATATATAATATATAAACATATATATATACAATATTAACATTATACACATATGCATATAAGTAAATCATTTATAATATATTTATATATACATACACACATTTATAAAACCAAAAGAAATATATGAAAATGTATTAATTATACATATGTATGTATGTATATATCTATATTTATATATAAATATATGTTTGATAATATATATATATATATATAAATTAATGTCTATAAAATATGTAAAATAAATTTTTTGATAAATATACATAACTAGGTGCTGCGCACGGTTGTGAATAATTTTTTTAAAATTTTAATATATATATTTTATTTAAATATCCAAATAGAAAATTATAACATTAATATAATATTATTTTTGAAACTTTATTTTGAATTTCCATTAAATCCTAAATGACATTTTTATTTTGGATACTTATAACATAATTTTCTGATCTAAAATAATTTTAATATTGATTTTTTAATTCTTGGCTTTTATTTAAAAACATTTTAAAAATAAAAAATGTTTTTATTATTTTTAGAGTATATTTTATGCTAATAATATTTTATAAAATACAAAATACAATTTTCGTTATATATTTATATTATTGATTAACTTAAATAAAATTTAATAAAAAATATGTATATAATATTTTTATCATCGTCGAAATTATTATATCTTTAATACTTTACATAAAAAATGCATAACCATATTTGATTAAAGCATAATATTATAATTAAATTACAAATTATACATATATCTAATTAAATATTATATATTAAATCACTAAAATAAAAAATGATTTTTTTAATTGTAGAGCAACACTAATATGATACATATATGATATATATATTTTTATCCAGGTGTATGCAAACACAAAACCAATATAATTGTGACAATAAATTTGTATACCAGAATTGTTACCTAACCAACAGCATATAATACACACACGCATACATATAATATATGTAAACATATATGATTATAATAAGATAGATTTGTAACTTATAACCAAAGCTTGAAACCACCCCTTGAAATGATGATATAAATTCCTTGAAATGATTTTCAATCCCAAAGAGTGCTAGTCCTTAAACTATCGACCACTGGCTATCGAATAGCACTTGATTTGATTTGATTTGAGCTTAGGAAATTAGTGATATGGAGGGGGAATTTTCGGACAAACCAAAAGGGACGTAGAGGCTAAAAGATCACCAACTAATGTGATTAGAGATGCTTATATAGAGGAGAAGTTGGAGATAATTTAAGATCAATATCATACATCATCTCTTACCAATTCTCTTCCATCTTAACCCTTCATCTCAAACCCTTTGATGCATCGTCTTATGGTTGCACCTACCACTCATTACGGTTGAATATGGTCAGCCCCTACATGTGCTTTAAACTCTTCGTTAAGCATTACCTGGTTGTGACTTTTATTCACACCAATTCTCTTCGTCAAAGCAATTCTCTTTGGACTTAGGGAATCTAGTAACGGTCAAAATTCCAACATCGTCCATATTCAACTCTATAGTCTAAGCATAAAATCATTAGTTCAATAATAACCGAAAAAACTCTGGCTAGAGATTTTGACTTTAAGTTAACTTGAGTTAGCCATGATACTAACCCTATATAACTGAGGAGATAAATCCTCTCTTGAATAGTGTCTCAGTTCCAATACTTCCACTCGACCCAACTATAGTCGTTTGATGGACCCCGCACCATGATTTGACTATAATCTTAGCAGAGCTTTCATATTGAAGATTGAAGGTATTCTCAAATCATGAGAATTATATATATCAGTTTCATTGATATTTTCTATTTGACCTCGGTTATATTAACCAACAGAAAACTATCGAGTGAGTCATTCTATAATTATCCAATAAGTAGTAGTACGTAACCACCTAGGTGCCCCTAGCAGTTATGAGCAATACACTGCCCAACATTTAGAGAGCGTTACATACTCTAGTCTTAACGGATACATCAATATCCAGTCTCGATGCATCTTGACTAGGAACATTTAAAATGATGTGTTTTATATATTGTGATATAATACTCATGATTACAACTATCTGTAATTACTATCACAACACGCCATTTATGGATTTTTTTGTCAAATATATTTCAAGTATTTATAACCATTATAAAAAATATATAATAGAAAGAAAAACACCTTTATTACAAATTATAATTGGTTACAGAGTTAATTAATCTACAATGAATAATAGAATTGCCCTTAAGGCATACCCCTAACTTTATTAAAAATGACACATAAATTCCACCAAAAAAAACCTTTTTAATTCATCAAAAGATTACAAGAGAAGGTCTGAATTGAGAAGATACTCAATTCCCAAAACTCTAGAAAATTAAACTCTTTTCAACATACATCTAATGAATCATGTACATATCTAGTTATAATAGTTTTGGTAAAATACATTCTTTAATCGGCTTTTGATTACTTCCATCTATCCAAATAAATCTTTCTCATGTAGATAATTTGTTGCCTTTGTTAATGCAATAAAAGAGGAAACTAGTATTCTTTAACAACTCTATAAAATCAACAAAGTATACTTTATTTGAAATATTGTATCATCAAAATCTGACACGGATATTTTAACCCAGAGCTATATCTATTGGGTTTTTTAATTTTAATTTAAATCCCAATCGAAATATACAATTTCGAAATGGGACATCTTGCTAAGGAGATCTGTCCCATGTAACCTCATGATCTCACTGGCCAGGTTATGCGTTTCCACCTACATACTGTTAAACTTCCAAAAAAAAATTTTGCAAAAAAATACAACATCAACTTAGACTATCGAATGTTCAAGCGGTCCGACATGAACTATCAAAATGCTTGAGAGCTTGGTGATTTCGACATGAATTATAGATGCATGAGAAGCGCAAAAACATTTGATTCTAAAAAAGATTTGATTCAGTACTTTTAAAAATTGACTTGCACCATAAAAGTAATAAATAATTACTTATGGCAGAAGGGGAACTTAACAAAATCAAAAATCTCAAATGCAAAAAGGTATTCTCAACCATTAAGTGAAATAAAATTATCTAAGAGGACGAAAACTAATTAGTAACTACTTGCATTATGGTTGTTCAAATGTAACTAAATAATAAACTATATTATGGTTAAAATTTATAGCTTTTCTTCTTTTTTTTTCCTTTTTTTAAGTAAATATTACTGTTTTATGTAACTATTCTACGTACGGTGGAAAAAAAATGAATGTCTTTATGTCCTTTCTATCAGAAGAGAAGTAAAAGCAACTTGCCTCCAAACGTTTTTATATTTTCATTAGTGAAATTCATAGATGGGCTAGCATACAATTGTGGCAATGTGTTGTTTTCCTTTTAGAAAGTGTTGTATTAGTAAAAATTAACTTAGGTCTCCATGTAATTTGAAAAATAACATGCTATTAGTTATATTAGTTGTTGCACCAATTTTTTATGCATTAAATTCAGAAGATGGAAAAAACACACATTAACAGAAGCCTGCTTCAAAGCAACGTGTATGATCATGGAATCTATTTCACCTTGAAATGGACTGTTTGCAAACCATGTATCAATATTCAACATCATTGGTCTCAGTCATTTCGTGCTATGAAGTGTAGAAGTAATGCCCAACATGAACCCTCCTGTCTTCTTGACCTTGGTTTTTGTCAATGTCCTAATCTCTCTCAACGGTCAAACATTAAAGTATCAACAATAGCCAGTTAATGTGAAGTCTGATAACTCTACTCTGGTATGTTATCGTTAACCACGGGGAGCCCCTTGCATCACAATTAGCACAAAATCAGAGTTTTGAGTAGCTAAAGTAGGACACTCAATAATCTAGTCTGTCGACAATCTCAACAATTTCGACCCAATAAAGAGAATAAAAAGAAAATCAAAGAACACAAATTACAGACAAAAGACAAAAAGGAAATAATACACCTATTTAATGAGGTTCGGCTACGCCCACGTCCTCGGACTCAATAGCCTTTATTATTTTTTCACTTCAAGAGGGAGTACAACAATATGAGAAGAACATAAATTACTCAATAATTTTCACTCACCCAAAAATAGATACGGAAATTGGGATCCTATTGAAGATATTTTGTAGAGAACTCTTTTTTAATCTTATATTAAAAAACATGAATTTTTGTTTTCATATATATAGATGCAAGGATGAAAACCGCGTTGGAAATAAATTCGAAATCTTTCTAGATTTACTTGATTTGATTTCAACACAATAAAGCATAATGATATTTTTTCCACATATATGCATATTTAATTGATTGCTTAAATTAATTAATATATCTCCTTAAATTAACTGATTACCTTTCTTATTTACTTTCCATGTTCGATTGATTGCATGAATCAATTAATATCTTCTCTTTTTTAGTATTTGTAACATATTTGAATCATCCAAATTCAACACTCCACCTTGATTCAAATATGTCCATCAATCAACAAAACTGGTTGTAGGGTCAGTGCTCCATGGCACTAGGTAGCTCGTACCACACTAATCAAGTTTGAGCAATTCTCAAACTTGTCTTTCGGAACTGACTTGTTAACATATCAGTTGGATTGTCCTTTGTGTGTATCTTCAATACCTTTATCTTTTTTCTCTCTTCTTCAAGCATGAGATAGAAACTTCTAGCGTCATTATGTTTTTTCCAAGACCCATAGGCTTGATTCTCAACCAGATGAATGACGCTCTAGCTATTTGAAAACTCCATCGTCTTCTACATCATTGATAAATCCTCCAAAAACTATAACAAATACAATTCTTCCTTGGTCGCTTCCACAACAGAAATAACCTCTGCCTCTGTAGTTGATAAAGCTACAATGGATTGTAGTTTGGATCTCCAAGAAATCAAGCCTAAACGAAGTGTATAAACATAGTCCGAAATCGTTTTCCTACCATCTCTATCCCCCGCATAATCTTAATCATAAAAACTCCTTGGAGTTATATCGCTACTGACTCCTCCAAACAACAAGGCAATATCAGGTGTGCCTCTCAAGTATCGTAGAATCCATTTTATTGCTTGCCAACGAGTCTTGCACGGGTTAGACATGTATCTGTTAAAAACACCAACTACATGAGCTAAATCAGGCCTTATGCATACCATAGCATGCATGAGGATTTCAATTGCACTAGAGTATGAAATATTAGTCATATCTCTTTTGTATTCATTAGATGTAGGGCACGAATCTGTAGATAGTTGAAATTGAGAGTCCAACAAAGTAGCCACCGATTTAGCTTTCTATATACCAAATCGTGATAAGACTTTCTTGATATACTGAGTTTCAATGAGCCTCAAAACTATTTATTTTCTATCCCTCTGGGTCTCCTTTCCAAATTTCTCTGTGCATTTCAGAAATCTTTCATGTTAAACTCCTTGCTGAGCTCTGTCTTCAACTGTAAAACTCTAGTTATGCTCTTAGATGTTATCAATATATCATCAACATAAAGCAACAAATAGATGATATCTTCATCATGCTTTTTAAAATAGACACATTAGTGGAAGCTTCTAGAGTAACCATGTGAGATCATAATCTTATCAAATTTCTTATACTACTCTATAGGAGACTGTTTTAAACCACAAAGAGACTTGTTAAGCTTATAAATGTAACTAAGCCTACTATTGTCAATGAAGCCCTCTAGCTGTTGTAGGTAAGTGTCATCCTCAAGGTCACCATGCAAGAATGCTATCTTGACATCTAATTGTTCCAACTACCTGTCGAAGTGTGGAACCCATGTCAGAAGAATGTGAATAGAAGTGCGTCTGATAACTAGAGAAAAAATATCATAGAACTCCACAACTTTCCTCTGAACATACCCCTTCCCTACTAATCTCACCTTATACCTCAAGTAGCCATTGCCCCCGTCTTTCACCCTATAGATCCACTTACACCCAATTTCTCTCAAGCTCAAAGGACCTGACACGAAATCCCAAGTGCAATTTTTGACTCAATTTCCTCCTCCATAGCTACTATCCAACTAGAATTTACAACCGAACTAATGGTACCTCTATAGTCTCTGGTAGGCCTCGTACAAAGGGGAGGCAACCAAGACTTTCAGCAGGAAAACACCACCAAAGACGACGAAGAGGGACAATGAAATTTCCAACCACTTTTATAGATTTAGTAAAGCAGCAGGGCAACAAAAAATTAAAAATGAATGTGTAGCATAAAGTTTTTTGTGACTATCAAATCTCTTTCCATGCAGGTTCAAGACCCGAAGTCACAATTTAACCATTTTACTATTTTTTCTCTTTGAATTTTTAAATTTCACCTAGGGCAACACAAATCATTGGGCGGCGCTAGTCTTTGGGCTCATCATAAGCTATGCTTAGTGCATAGGTTACCATGTCATCAAAGTCAATGTCTTTAACGCTCAATCCCACAAAATTATCAAACCATCTATGTCATTTATTCTCTTTGATTGGTCGAGTATGAATTTGAGCTTCGCCTTGAGATTGATTTTATGTCCTCTCCTCGTCAGCAACGATGTCTTCGAAAAAACCCTTCGTACTTGTATGGAAGTCTGATCATCTATTTAGTGTCTGGTACTCTGAATTCATCCTCTCAACATCATCATTACCTGAAGGAGAACGCTACACCTTCAACATAGCTTGTCATCAAAAGTAAATGCATGTTGGTAATAATCTTTTGGGTAGTGGGACACCATAACATATAATCTTTAATCTTGAATCATGAGTTTTGATTCATGATAAAAAGCTTAAACGATCAGTGATGAGACTATAAGATCAAGTGACAAAAAGAGTATAAGATATGCAAGCTATTAAACTACAAAGGAGATGAGACTACAAAAGTATAGTATGATTATTTACTAAAGTTCTAGTCTTAGATATAGTTTATAATTGTTAAAATATATCCTCAAGTAGTTTGCACATACTCAAAGTAGTTTTAAAGTTCAATTCTTTTTAAATATGTGCAAGCTGTGCTGACGACTAGGCTAGTCGACTGACCGAAAACAACCAGTCAACTGAACCTGTTCAGTGCACAGATATGCACCATTTTACATTGTTTTTGAATATTCAGTAGACTGGTCGATTTTTCTCAGTCGACTGACCGGCTCTAACGGTTACTTTTCTTGAAGAGTCACTTCTAATTGCGAAGAGTTTCGATCCAAATTGAAGAGATATGGTTACCCCTTTTGATTGAAACTTTTTGTGAATAGTTGTAACTATTTGTTCATTACATAAACACGTTAGAATCACTTCTCAAATTACTGAATTTTATTTTGATTTCTTGCTATATTCTCTACTATCTATCTCTGCAATCTAAAGCAATCACAATCTATATATTTCTTGAATCTCCAAACTAACTAATATATTCTTCGATTCTGAGCAACATCTTCATACACACAATATATACTTGAGGATTTATTATAGGAAGGGTGTACTATTAAATACATATCCATGTTATTCAGAACACAAGTGTCAACTATTTATTTGTACCAGTAGAAGTCATGTTGGGTTGCAGGCAGTAAAATTCCTCTTCGACTGTTTGAGGCGGAAAAATCTTGTTCGGCTGCTCAGGTGTTGTATATCTCTTCCTCCGGGTTAAGAGAGAGGTTTATAGGGTTTAAATCCTCGGTGTAGTCTGGGACTGAACGTAGAACGGGAAGTTCGGACCAGTATAAAAAGTCCCGATGTGCTTATTTTTTTTTCTTTATTACTATTATCTATTATCTAGCTTATATTTCTGCACTAATATAATATTTCATATTACACAATCTTAAGTGCTAACTAGCCACACAGCTTACACACCTTCATTTGGTATCAAAGCAAAGACATCCTATAACCGTAACACGGTTATTTGATATATTTAGTAATATGAAAAGCAACACTAACTCTAGCATTAACATTAACATCGGTTTCACTAAAGCACGGTCAACTGCACGACCACCACTATTTAATGGTCTTAACTATAATTTAGAATGAGAATATATATGCAAACAAATGTTTTGAAACATGGAATATTACCCAAAAGGAATATACCATGCCAACAGAAGATTTTTCAACTTGGACCGCTGCACAAAAAATTGATGCTACTTAAAATGCTAAAGCTATGAACATGGTATTCTATGCAATAGATAAAAATGAGTTTAATAGGGTCAGTATGTGTAGAAATGCTTATGATATGTGGAGAACTCTAAAATAAATCATGAAGGAACTAACAAAGTCAAAAAAGGCAAAATCTTTATGTTGAAAAATCAGTTCCAAAATTTCAAAATGAAACCAAGCAAAACTATAAATGACATGTACTCTAGATTTCAGGGTATATATCACTCACTATTGTCACTGGAACTAAAATTTTCTGATTTTGATATTGTAACAAAAATCCTCAACAATTTGGAACGAAAAGTCTTAGCAATTGAAGAAGCTAATGATTTATCAACCATGAAACCAAAAGAATTTGTAGGAAATCTAATGTCATATGAAGTGAATTTGCAAGCAAAGAAAGTACAGGCACGTGATAAGAAGAATCTAGCATTTCAAGTAGAAAAAGATGATTCAGATTAAGATGAAGAGGTTATGGCACTTATTGTTAAAATCTTCAAAAAGTTTTTGAAATTCAAAATGAATAACAAATTCAAGAGTTACAAAAATATATCTAACAACAACAATAATAGCAGTAAACCATCATCCACTATCCTGGAATGTTATGAATGTCATAAAAATGTCATATGAAGAAAGATTGTCCAGAGAAAAAGAATAACAAATTCAAGAAGAAAACATTTTCAGTAACATGGGATGATTCGGATTCTTTATCATCATCAGATAGTGACAGTGATAGTGACACAGAGCAAGTAAATGTATGTTTCATGGCTACAAATGATGATGTAATAGAATTACGTTTTAAAAATCTGGTTGAAAATAATTCAGATCTAGTAGACTTAGTAAAACAAATTAAAAAGTGAAATAAAGAGTTATAAGGAAAATTGAATAGATCTGAATTAGAAGTTGATATGCTAAGAGATGAAAAGAAAATTCTAGAAGAAGAACTTGAAATGACTCAGGAATCTGATTCTAATTTAACATCTCAACTTTCTACGATAACTTAGGAATTGGAAATTCAAAAAAATAAAAATAATGATTTATCAGTAGAGATTAATGATTCGAAATCTAACACTGGAGTATTAGAGTTAGAAAATTCTAGTCTCAAAACCAAGTTAGAAGATATTAATAAAAGTATTTCTAATTTTATTAAAGGATGAGCGAATCTTTCTACAATAATAGAAAATTCTCGGTCTACTTCAAATAGAATGGGACTAGAATATAAGAAAATTGAAAATCCAAAGAAATCTGAAAAGTTTAAAAATAAGATTAAAAACAAAATTAAGAAAGATATTAAGAAGATAGTTTCTAAAGATATTAAAACTATTAAGATACGGATTCCTAAAACGAATAACAATTTAATTAGGAATAGACATAGCAAAACATTTATGGAAATTGTTCATAAAAATAAGAATTATATTTGTAAAGGGAATTCTGAACCCGCTTGGGTTTGGTTTCTAAGACCTAACTCTTAGGACCATAAAAGAAAAGTGGGTACCAACTTAATCTTTATTTTTTACAGATACCACTTAAAAAGAGAGATAAATGGATCTTAGACAGCGGTTGCTCAAAACACATGACTGGCAATAAGGACATGTTAACTAACATCGTCTACTCAAATGTAGGATCGATCACTTTTGAAGAAAATTCAAAAGGTTATATCATCGGCAAAGGTGATGTGAGCAATAACGGTATCTCTAACTTACCACTCATTTATGATGTTTTATTAGTTAAAAACTTAAAACATAATTTATTGAGCATAAGCCAATTATATGAAAAAGGTTTTAATGTATCTTTTTCAGAAAATAAATGCAATATTTCTGATAAAAATCAAAATTTAATTTTTTAAGGTATAAAAGATAGAAATATTTATATTTTAAATATGATTGTAAATCATAATACAAACATGTGTTTAGCAGCTATAGAAAATGATTCTTGGCTATGGCACAAAAGGTTTTAACATATAAATATTAGTACTATTAATAGAATAGCTAAACATAAACTTGTTTAAGGATTACCTGATATAAAATTCAAAATTGATAATATTCGTGATGCTTGTCAGTTAGGAAAATTGATCAGTCGACTGACCGGCTTATCTGGGCCTATTATCTCCTGTTTCACCCACATTTTACCCATACAATCTACCTTCTTCACTTTTACTCCTCACTTTTACTTTCTACCATCAAAATTTCAAAGTCCTAGCCCTCTAAATTTTCAAATGGCTCTAAGACAACCAAAACGCTCTAGAATAGTTTCATCCTCAACCTCCAAGCCTATAGACACCCAAATAGTTCAATGGCTTTATGATGCCACCGCTATCCAAAGATGGAAAAAGATGAAGGAAGCTCGCTTTCTAGAAGGATCTTTTGTTATATTTCCTGACTTCGCAGCATATAGAATTCAAAATCTTGCTAGAAGAAGTCATCTAGAATCACTCCTTAACTACAATAGAAAAAATCTCAAGATAAATCATACAATGGTGAAACTCTTTTACGCTAACTTGAATTTAGGTCATCAAAATCTAAGAAACCATACCAATTTCGTATGGAGTTTAGTTTGTGGTCAACAAGTCTTCTTGTCGTTAGATAGAATTGGACACATCCTTCAAACACCAACAAATGGTATTCCACTAGAAGATTTGAATGTTGTTTTAGGAGAATGAGATGAAGTGAGTCGTAGATTTTTGGAGGATGACATGACAGAACTAAAATCTACCGCCTTATGTCGTACAGCCCAAATTATGCATCGAGCCTTAGTGCGCACAATCCTTCCTCATACTGGGTCTTACAGCTTATCTACCCAGTGAACTATAGATCTTTATATGCAATTTGAGGTGATGTTCAAATTAATTGGCCTAAGCTTATACTTGACGAATTCCTAGCCTTCAACTGAGGACGGATGAACATCATTTACTATGGCGAGTATATTGTGCAGCTCCTAATGAATCTACAGGTTTCAGTTTTAGAATTCGACACGTAAATTAAAACATTAAATAGCTGCATAATTATTTTGATGAAATTGCCTCCAAGACCGCTCATATCATGTCATTCCGAGATTGGTAATCAAGGCCTCGCCAACAAGATGCTACTCCACAACAATGAGGAGATGAAGCACGCACCACCACCCCATCCCAAAACACCCGAGAGTCCATTGATCTCATTGCACGTAATCAAGTAATTTTGGATTCTCGCATTAAGAATATTGACAAGAATCTCGACAGGAAGTTTGACAAGAACAAAAGCATTTTTGGGATTCTATGGGATGCAATTTCTTGTTCCTCCTTGACCACTGCAGAACCTTCGTATCACAATCCGAGAAAATGCCCGGCACCTCATTTTACTTGGTCTACATTCGAAGAACATACAAGTTCTAACACTAGTGGAAATGGTGGTGGCGGACAACATGTGAAAAGCTCTTCATCAGGCAAAGAACCAGCACAAGAAGAAGAGGAAGAAGAAACAGATTTAGACTTTGGCGAGTGATGATGGTAATTCATGATATTGGTAACAAGTTACTTTCTTTTTAGTTAAAAACATTCTAGTATCATTTAATATCTTCGATATTGATGGGCTCGTATAAATAGCTCGATAGAATTTGAAAAAATATGTTTGTTTGTGATTGTTATCTAATATGCGGTTAGTCCACAATGCTTATGTGATAACACATTATATGGTTGTTTATTTCCTTTTTGTCGATGATAAAGGGGGAGAAATTTGTATGACTAACCAATTTTTGTAGGATTAGATATGTCTCCACATATTCAGAGGGAGAAATATATAACTTCCGATATATTATTCTTAATATATAGCATTGTCAAAAATAGGTTGTCATCAATCAAAAAGGGGGAGAATGTTGAATCATGAGTTTTGATTCATGACAAAAAGCTTAACTGAAAAGTGATGAGACTATACAATCAAGCGACAAAAAGAGAATGAGATATGCAAGCTATTAAACTACAAAGGAGATAAGACTACAAATCTAAGTATAGTATGATTATTTACTGAAGTTTTAGTCTTAGATATGGTTTGTAATTGTTAAAATCTATCCTCAAGTAGTTTGCATATACTCAAAGTAGTTTTAAAGTTCAACATTTTTAAATATGTGCAAACTGTGCATTGACGACTAGGTCAATCTACTGACCGAAAACAACCAGTCAACTCAGTAAAAGTCCTCTTAGGCTGTTTGAGGCGGAAAAATCATGTTCGGCTGCTCCGGTGTTGTATGCCTATTCCTCCGAGTTAAGAGAGGGGTTTATAGAGTTTAAATCCAGAATGTAGTCTGGGACTGGACATAGAATGAGAAGTTCGAACCAGTATAAAAAGTCCTGGTGTGTTTATTTCATTTACTTTATTATTATTATCTCTTATCTAGTTTATATTTCCGCACTAATATAATATTCCATATTACACGATCCTAAGTGTTAACTAGCCACACAGCTTACACACCTTCACTTAACTCCTCTGCTATAGCCAAGAAAAATACACTTACGCGATCATGGATCCAACTTTTCTTTGCTTTCATGCACATAGGCTAAACATCCAAACACTTTGAGAAAGGAATATTAAACAAGCTCTTCCTTCCATACTTATTCACAAATCTTCATATTTATGACGTAAAAGGTATACGGTTGATGAGGATAACTGCTGTAGATAATGCTTTTGTCCGAAATCTCTTTAATCCAGCAGTCAACATAAGTAACGAGTTCTTTTTAACAATGTTTATTCATCCTCTTTGCAACTCCATCGGACTGAGGGTCGTCAGGTGTGGTGTAGTGCCTTTTGATTCCCTCGAACTCACAAAATTTAGTGAATTTTTTAGAAGTGAATTCACCACCATTATTTGAATTGAGAACCTTCACTTTCTTTTCCGACTGCTTCTTAATAAGAGACTTCCAATTAGAAAACTTATCAAAAGTTTCATCTTTGAACTTCATAAAGTAAACTTATATATTTCTAGAAAAATCATCAAAAAATGAAAACAAAATACCTAGCTCCTTCAATAGATTGGCATGGCGCGGGGTCCTAAACATCAGTGTGAACATACTCCAAAGCTTCTTTGGACTTAAGCTCTCCAATGCCAAAAGAGACCTTCGTCTGCTTTACAAGTATGCATCCCTCACAAAAGCCAAGTTTTGAATGATGAATGCCATCAATCAAATCTTGCATTCTCAACACTCCAAACTATGCTCTCCAATGTGCCCCATAAGAAAATGCCACAATCAGGTAGAATCGAAATCAATATAATCAACAATCGAAGAAGACTCTACAACAACTGTGGTACCTTTTAATAAATACATATTTCTTACTCATACCCCTTTCATCACTATCAACGAGCCATTTGCAATTTTGAATGAATCTTTTTCTATTACCCATTTCAAGCCAATATTACAAAACACCGTAACGAAGATCAAACTATGTTTCAAATCAGGCACATGCCTGACATCACACAAAATATGAACTGCACCATTAAACATCCTGATCTTCACCGTTCCAATACCAATCATGTGGCAAGTATAATTATTTTCCATGATAACCTCTTTTCCATCAAGCTGACGATAAGTGGAAAAAGAGTGTCTATTAAGTGTCATAAATAGGATGCTCCAGATTCAATAATCCAAATACTAGTCTTCGTAGAAGTGGCAGAAGAAGTAAAAGCGCCAGGATCACTCTTTGAATCCATATCTCTATTGTAGAAACTAAAGCCTATTGGGCAATGAGTTTGTTTTATTCTCCAACATGGGGCAATTTGCAATATAATGTCCAGGCCTTCTCCAATAATGACAAACTCCATTTGAAGCTCCCCTTGATTGAGATTTTGACTTGCCTCTATCTCCACTATATTTAGGTCTACTCTTACTTCTTCCTTTCTACACAATAAGGCCTTCAGAATCATTCTCCTTGCTCATATTTGCTAACTTTCCCATCAACATCTCGTTATGCAAATTTGTCTTCACATCATCCAAGCAAATAGAAGAGCGTCCATAGATCATAGAGTTAACAAAACTATTATACTCCACACGAAAAGAACATAAAAGAATGACATCTTGCGCTTCATCCTTAATCTTTACTTTAGATGCTAAAGATTCATAACAAGTGTGTTTAGGGATCCGTGTGAGCTTATACATTGGTTCTGGGATTCATCTTGAACGAATAAAGATGTTGTAGGATATGCGATTAGTGAGAGACTTGTCTAGAACTTTTTAGAAGTGTTCACATGGGAAACTCTTTATGGACTTCATCAGAATGGCTAAGATGGATGGTGGTATAAGCATGCTTCTCCAATTTCTTAATCACTTCGAGTTTCAGTTCCTTCAATTTACCTGGATCTGAGACAATCTTAAAGTCCTCTCTTTTTTCAACACTGTTTCAATCTTCATCTTTCATGTGCCAAATCTCCCCTTCCATCAAATTAGTAGCCTATAATTTGTAGAGCATTAACCATGCTACTATTTATAGAATTATACATAGCTGAAATAGTCTTCAAATAGAACAACAAGCCCCGATACCAAACTATAGCGCAAAATCAGAGTTTTGAGTAGGGGAAACAGGACACCCAATAATCTATTTTGTGGACAATCTCAATAATTTCAATCCAACCAAGAGAATAAAAATAAATTCAAAGAAAAAATTACAAAAAAAGACAGAAAGGAAAAAATGCACCGATATAACAAGGTTCTGCTATGCCTACGTCATCGGACCCAACAACCTTTATTACTTATACACTTCAAGAGGGAGTACAACAATATGATAAGAACATAAATTTCACTCACCCTAACATGGATACGAAAATAGGGATTTCATTGAAGGTATTTTGTTGAGAGCTTTATTTTCTTATCTTATATCAAAAAAGATGAACAAATGTCTACATATATATACATGCGAGGATAAAGACTGTCTTGGAGATAAGATTGAAATCTTTTTGAATTTACTTGATTTGATTTCAATACAAATAAAGAAAAATAATATTTTTTCCATATATACCCATATTTGATTGATTGCTTAAATCAATTAATAAATCTTCTTAAATTAATGGATTACCACTCTTATTTGCTTTACATATTTATTTGATTGCATGAATCAATTAATATCTTATCTTTTTAGTATTTTGAATATATTGAATCGTTCAAATTTAACATCACAATCGACTTCCAAGATGCATCTCACTGTTAAGTGGCCACATGTTTTGTCATATACGAGATATGCAGTGTTAACAGCTGCCAAATGATTGACAATGTCCATGATCACTGCTGTCAAAGTAGAGACAAAGTCTGACCAAAATAGTGGAAGCAACGATAACCCTTGAACATAGTTGACAATAAGTGCATCCATGTGCACCAATTCCTCTGCAAAAATTCAGAAGCAGTTAGCAATCCAAGAATATTGATCTGATTCATTCATGCTCATCAACGGATCATAAAGAGATTGAGGCGAAAGGCATTGGACTAGGCCATTCAAATGTCACCCTTAATAGCTGTCTAACCATTGCAACATGCATTGCCACAAGCATCGAGGTAGTTTTAGAAGCTCAAACCAATAACAAACCACATTCACATCTTTAGCTTACATAGTTGGAAATTGTAACATCCCCCACTTAGGGGCCTAAAACTAATGGCTACGGATGCTGCAGTCATCTATAATTATTAATTCTCAGTGACCAAATGCGGTAATGTAGATACATTAATATAACAAAACACACGGATATGAAAAAAAATTAAAATCACTAAACAAATTTTCCATTACATTGCAATCATATTTCAAATTCATTACATAATCCCATAATCAAGATCCACGTTTAGAGAAAATATGATTATTACAAAATATGCCAAGAGCGACATATGAAGATGCTCCCTTGGTTGATCAGAGTCTAAACATACGCAATTAAAAAACGTTTCCTTTGTAACCAAAATACAAAGGAATCAAATAGAAAAGAACTCCTAATAGCAAGCTTACCTCCTGCAGTCTTCGGAAGCTTATTCGTCTAAAGGAGAACCTGAAAATCGTCAACCCTTAAACTACAAAAAATCAGCTGACCACCCAAAGGTTTAAGAGGAAACATAAACTTCGAATCAGACATAAAGTCTGGTATGAATAATAACCTACCATCTCGAACCATTTAGATATCAAGCGAGACCCGCTGCTTAGCGAAACGGGTTTTCCCTCACTAGTAACTTGCCCAAAAATTTATAATAAACAAATACTGGGTTCCTGTATCCACAATGGTTAAAAACATAGAAATTTAAAATATATCATGATAATATGCAAATAAGCAAAATATCCTAGATTTTCGATCCCCCTTTCATTTAACTATCTGTCTCAGTTATAGTTTCTAGGGTCACCATTAACCTATTAGTTTTCATGGGCTGGCTAATAACTTAATAACCTATTTAAAGCTAAGGGACTATCTCTCCGATCTCATAGTTTTCATGGGATCACTAAGAACCTGTTGACCCCTGCCAATAAATTCATTCAATTATTTCATGAATTCTCCCTAAACCTATTGATATCTCCAATAATTTCCCTCATGTCATAGTTTTCATGGGTTGACTATGAACCTACTGTCAATAACTTTATCTGGATATAGTTTTCTTGTGATCACCATGAACCTAATGGCCTCCACCAATAACTCTTTCCGAACATAGTTTTCATGTATTTTCTATGAACCTTTCCAATCTGAAAACTTCTTCGATCAGTCTTTTGGCATCCTATGTTCCAGTCTACCTAACCCCATGGATACAACTCTACTCGTTTAGGAGTTAACTCAATTTACATTCACTACTGGGTCAACCTAGCTGGTTATTCTACCCTTAATCCCCAAAATACAATTATAGGTCCATAATATAGTGAATATGTTAATAGAAGAAGCATATATAATAACTGACCATATCATAACAATAATACCAACAGTTATGGTTTAATATCCTCGAAATCATTTCCGTATGAAACAGGTTGATCCCATTAACCCATTATTTTTTTATCAAGGAAAGCTTCTTCAAAAACTCCTTAATTATAAGCCATTTCGAAGCTCCTTTATATTGTCATGGGTTTTCCTTTAAAAATGAGATTAGGATTCTTCGTTTTGAAAACTAAGGCTTTCGAAACCTTAGAACTTTACTTTCGAAACCATTAGAATATCTCTTTCATAAGCATTCAAATCTTCTTTTCAAAACATTAAGCATATACCTTCCAAAACACTTTAAAACAACTTCTTCGAAAGCATTAAAACCTTACTTTCAAAAGCATTAAAGCACATCTTTCCAGCTTATAGAAGCATAACTTCGAAACCATTTGAAAGTACCTCTTTCGAGACCATTAGGTTTAATCTTAAATATAGTAAACATAAGAAAAATACCCCTTTCGAAACCATTGATCATCAAGCAAAAGAATTTGAGGAAAACAGATGGCTTCGGAACCATCCTTTCAAAAGCTTTGAACTTTTAAGTAAAACAATTGGAAGGATAGCTTTGAAACACCTTTCGAAGCCATTGCCTTCGAAACCTTTAGTTTAAATGGCTACTGGAGCCCTTTCGAAAGCATTAGGAAGCGGCTTTATACTTATAAAACTAAAGCTTGCCTTTCGAGCCCGTTGAAAACTTTCAACCTATTCGAAAGGTATGAAAATAGCAGCAAGGTTTCAATTTGGTTCAAAACTACCCTTTCGAAATCTTCTCTTTAAAACAAAAAACGCGGCAACTCATTCGAAAGCTACCCTTTCAGAACAAGAAGGTGGAAACCCTTTCGAAAGTTGTATTAAAACCCTTTCGAAAGCATGCTTTTCAAAGCAAGGCAAGTGACATCATTTTTGAAAACGAAACAAAAGCCTTCGAAAGCAATTTAAAATGTCCTCGACCCCTTCGAAAGAATGGTTTCGACTCTATACCTATCACCTTTCTCTAATCCACTTCATACCAAAGCATTAATATCATGTGTATTAGTTTTGACTTAGTTGGGGGCAGAGGCATGGGGTCGAAAGGTTGCTACTAGAATTGGCAACACAATAAATTTATGCAAAACTGTTTTATTGCCTTTTTAAGTAAATGCTTTTTAACTAATTTGCCTATTTGTAAAAATATAATTGGTTGGCTTAACTTTACCAAAATATTTTCTAAAGGACCACCGAATTCATCCAGGATTAATTAAAAATAATTAGCAAAGAAGCCATACCTTTAACAAAACAATTAAAACATTTAAGTCCTCTAATTTAATTAATTTGATCTCCATAATAAATTGCTTAAAAAAATTACCAAAAAATCATCATAATTCACTTTTAATACGTTATCTAACATATATAAATTTTGGACCCAAAATCCTTTATATAATAGTCGAAATAAATTTTTACACTCAATTACCATCCTTCAAAATTCATAATAAATTATCCATAGCTTGGATAATTACGAAAATTTAGACTCATCTCCAAAATATTGTTTTACATAATGTATTAAATCCTCATGGCATTCAAAATCCAATATATATATACGATTCTAGCCTTAAAATCGAATAAATCATTTGTCGACATACTTGTTTGAATCAATTATATCATATAATCCAAGCATATCATCATTAAAAGCATCATAAAGGTTTTAAACTTAAAACCTGAAATCAAATGCTCATTAAAATCGAAAATGAGATGTTTTGATTATTATTCAACTTGCTTTAGGTAAGGAACTTGAGATTTTACATTGCTTGATTCCTTAACTTTTACTTGATTTTTAATCCTCTTTTCCCCTAAGTTATGTCCGGCTTAAGCTCCTTGGTTTATGTTTCTAAAATTATGAACTTGTGAAAATGAAAATAGAAATAAGGGTTTAGGGGTTAAGGGTTATGGTGAACGGCTATTCTCCATAATACCCTTATCTTATTCTCTTATTAGTTAACTTATGAAACCATTTCCATAAACTCATTCTTTTATATTTTTATTTAGTTAAGCACCGCCTCGAATAAATTTTCAAATATCAATTCCCTTATCACTCTAATCTTTATGTTATTCTATTTAATTTATCTAATTAAAATCTCCTAAATAATGTTATTAAAATTATGGGTGTTACGAGCGCCCCTCCTTATATAATTTCATCCTCGAAATTCAGTAAGGACTAAATACTAAGCATGGCCATCATCTGTAACATCTCCTAACTACCATACTAGCCTACCTGACTAGCAACTGTCTATATAAAGCAAATATAGAACATACTCTCTCAGCAAATCAGGATAAGTACCTCTGACCCTATCTTCTATCTTCTAAGTATGGTCCTTCTCGTTGTCGCTCCATTGAACATTCACATATTTGATTGTTTTATTTCTTAACCTCTTCTCATCTCTCGCTACAACCAAAACTGGTTGTCTAACAAAAGTCAAATTCGGTTCTACGATCAAATCGTCCAACTCTGTTGGAGGAATAGTAGTCTTGGATCATGTACATATCTACGAAGATGAGGTGCATGAAACACATTATGGGCACCTGCCATACTGCTTGGTAACTTTACTTCGTATACGAGCTTTCTGATCCTCTCTATAATTAGGAACGAACCAACATATCTCAGTGCCAGCTTCCTTGAAATCCCGAGTCGTACCACTTCCTTCATCGGCGATACCTTAATGAAGACTCTATCTCCAACCGAGAATTAGATCTTTATGCCTTATATCTGCATAACTCTTGTGTCTAGACTAAGCTTCCTTCATCCTTTCTCGGATCAACTCAATCTTCTCTGTCGCCTCTCAACCAAATCTGGACCTAAGATTAATCCGTCTCCAGTCTCCAATTAACATGCTGGTGATTTACATGGTCTTCCATACAAAGCTTCAAAAGGCATCATTCCTATACTAGTCTGATAACTGTCATTATAGGAAAAATCAACTAAGTGTCCAAGGTCCACCAAAGTCCAATACACAAGCTCTTAACAAATCCTTGAGTACCTTATTGACTTTCTCTGTCTGCCCATCCATCTGAGGGTGATACGCAGTACTCATCTTAAGGTTTGTACCCAACACACCCTGTAGACTCTTCCAGAATTCACTAGTGAATAAAGCATCTATGTCATTAACTATACTACCATGGATTCTATGCAGTCTAACTATGTTCTTCATGAACAACTTAGCTAACACAGGTGCCATCATGATTGACTTAACTAGAATGAAATGGACACTCTTAGTCAAACTGTCCACTATGACCATATACTTTCATTTTCTCTATTCGACCTTGGCAATCCATCTATAAAATCCAAGGATGTCTAATCTCATTTCCAAACCAGTATCTCTAAAGGTCGAAGCAATCCACTCGGCTTCTGATATTCGGCCTTCACTTGTTGACAGTTCGCACACTGCCTAATCCACACGCTAACATCCTTCTTCATGCCTTCCCAGTCGAAACATCTTGGTTCCTCCGGGATGAATCATAAATTTGGATTGATGACATTCCTTAAGAACTTCTCTTCACAAGTTCTCAACATTTGGAATATACAACCGTCCTTTCTTTCTCTACCATCCCCTGTGGTTAAGACTAAAATCCTCTAGATCATCGATCTCCAACCCAACCACAAGCCTTCTAATCTTCTCAGCCAATAATGGTTCCTCTTTCTACTTAGAAGTGATCCTTTCAATCAATGCTGGTCGAATTTCTAAACTGGACAACATGGCGGTGCTCTGACTAGAACTAGCAGTCGATCTTATCTGCATACTACAAATAGTCAATGCTTCCAAATATTTCCATTCTGCCAACATAGCGAACACCACATTTTGATGTTCTCTATTAAGAGCATCTGCTACTTTATTTCCATTCCCGGGCGTATACTCTATACCAAAATCATAAGCTGCTAGAAACTCCAGCCATCTCTACTATCTCATATTCAACTCCTTCTGAGAGAATAAATATCTTAAGAACTTATGATCTGTATATAGCCTAAATCTCTCTAAGAGATAATATCTCCATATCTTCAATGTGAATATCACCGCAGCCAACTCCTAATCATGAGTAAGATATCTCACCTCATGTAGTCCAAGCTGTCGTGAAGCATAGGCAATGACCTTACCCTTCTGCATCAATATAGATCCTAATCCGGTTCCGCATGCATCGGTATACACTACCAACACTTGGTTTCCATCAAGAACCACTAGCACAAGCGCTTGGTCGACAAATGCTTTAACTTAAGGAATGCTTCCTTACATTTTTCAGACCAAATAAATTTCACATCCTTCTTGGTTAACTTAGTCAAAGGCACTGCTACCCATAAGAAATCCTTAATAAATCTCCGGTTATAGCCAGCAAGTTCAAGAAAACTTCTAATCTCAGTCATCGTCTCTGGTCTCTTCCAGTTATTAACAGCTTCGATCTTATCTGGATCGACTAATAAACCCTTCTCTGAAACCACGTAACTAAGAAACTTAACCTCTTTCTTCCAAAAATGACACTTGAAGAACTTTGCTTTCAGCTGATGTTATCTCGATGCCTCAAGCACTACTCTAAGATGATCTTCATACTCTCTTTCATCATTAGAGTACACCAAAATCTCATCTATAAATACCAATATGAACCTATCCAAGTACTCTTGGAAAACTCGGTTCATCAAAATCCATGAAGAAAGCTGGTTCATTCGTTAACCCGAAATGGCATTAATAACCACTCGTACGAACCATACCTGTTTCGAAATGCTGTCAACGGAATACTATCCTCTACCACTCTTAACTGATGGAACACCGTCAACCAATCCAATTGGAAAAATACTATGGCTTCACCCAACTGATCAAATAGATCTTCAATTCTTGGCAAAGGATACTTATTCTTGATCGTCTTCTCATTCAGCCTACGGTAGTTGATACACATCCTTAACGACCCATCCGGTTTCTTCACGAACACCGAGGCCGCATCCCAAGGTGAAGGCAGCTTCTCAAGGTGAACTACTTAGTCTAATAAAATTTCTCTCTTTTAGATACACAAGCTGCACCTTCAATTCCTTTATTTCGGTAGATATCATCCTTATAGGTGGTCTGCTTATAAGTTCCGCTCCCCGCAAAAGATCTATTTGAAACTCGACGGCTCATTTTAGTGGTTGTCTAGTAACTGGGTCAAAAACATCTGCAAATTCTCTTGCTATTCAAACCTGAATTAACTTTTCTTCTACTTCCATAGACTCAATAAAGTACAAGCACTCCGATCAGAATCCTCCATTGAGAATATAATTCGATTATGACTATCAGGCTGCCTTAGCAATATTTTCCTATCTTGGCAAAATATCCTAGCCTCGTATCTATCCAACCGAAAATCGAAAACATACAATCTGCATGCAAACTTATGACCTGACAAACCAAGTTCTAACTAGTCACATCTCATTGCCAGAGTTGCATGCCCTCCTATCAGATTCACAACCTTAAGGAAGTGACAATGTATGTGGGTTCTAAACATAACCTATCAACCAAACACCAAGATATAGATGAATGTGATGCATGGGCATTAAAAAGTACCCTAATTGTTATACCCTAAATCAAAAGCATACCTTCCATCACAGCCTTTCCCTTCACAACGGCAGCTGGCCAGTAGACGATGGTCCAACAGCAAAGACTTTTCCTTGTCTGGCTTGACTGGTTCCAGATACTAATTCTTATAATGCCCAATTTGGTCACAGTTAAAGCATTTCACTCTTTTCTTGTCTGCGGCTTTCTTCCCCTTGCCAGTTCGGCATTCATGAGCATAATGACCCTTCTTATCATACTTAAAGCAAACCAGATTAGCCTTTACCTTCTTGGCAGCTTATCCCTTCTAGGTTCTCTTCTTCTTGAAGTACTTCCTCTTCTTGCTAAGAGAACTTTGAGTTTCAACCTGCTTCTCCTTCCCATAAGTAGCAAGCATCTCCTCATGCCGGATTGTCATTTCTACAACAACATTACAAGGATCAAAAAGATGTGGCAAGGTAGCCCTAGCAATATCGGGGCTCAATCCCGCATAAACTTCTCATTCCTCTTGATAACGGTGTCAATGGTAGTATGTCCATATCTGGATAACTCATCAAACTTCATGGCATACTCAATCACCGACATCTCGCCTTGCACCAAATCCATAAACTTCCTCAAAAATGCTGACTTGGAAACTTCAAAAATAAACTTCTGCTCGAATCTCCTTCGAAATTCAACCAAGTTAACTCTTCCTCAGGAACTCCGGTGGTGACACTATTCCACCAATGAAGCGATGTTCCCTGCAATTTCTTGAAGGTTAGTCTCCTATTCTTCTCACCATTCAACCCTAAGTCAGCGAAGATCCTTTCATAATACAAAAGCCAGTTCTCAACTTCTATAGCATCCTCTGTTCCCTAAAACAACTTCCCACCAAGACTGGTATAATCCCTGCTCAGCTTTGGAGCCACGGGATTAGCACTTCCAACATTCCTAGCATTACCCTCAGCAACTCCTACGGCAGCTTCTGCTTGCACCAGATTAAAAAAAGCTGATACATCATCCTCATATCTACTGGCGGATTTCCAGCGCCTACGTTGGCATCTGCGTTTGGATTAGCATTTTCTTATCGACTCGGGTTGCTCCTAGTATTAAATCGAGCAGTTCTATTAGTTGCAGCGCTTCCTCCACCGAGAATTATTCTTCTTCCATTTTCTGCCTCCATATTTTCCTTTCTTGTAAATCTGCATATGCGCCTTAGTAAGATACATAAGAACGGTCTAAGAGAGAGGGAAATAGTGGAATACATACTTATATATATGTATATGTATATATATATATATATATCAAATACAGTATGTTACTATATTACTAACCCAAACCCCCGTCTAATTTTATGATTCATTGGATTATGTTTTGAAAAATCTTTTTAAGTTTTCATAAACCAATGCTCTGACACCAACTTGTAACATCCCCCACTTGGAGGCTCAAAACTTGCGGTACGGATGCTGTGAT
Organism: Allium cepa; assembly: GCA_030765085.1. Taxonomy (NCBI): domain Eukaryota; kingdom Viridiplantae; phylum Streptophyta; class Magnoliopsida; order Asparagales; family Amaryllidaceae; genus Allium; species Allium cepa. The sequence continues at coordinate 620,337,726 of CM060934.1, read as the reverse complement.
CATCCATAATTATTAATTCTTGGTGACCAAATGCAGTAATGTTAGATACATTGATATAATAGAAAAACATGGATATGAAAAAAATTAAAATCATTAAATGAATTTCTCATTCCATTTCAATCATGTTTCAAATTTATTACATAATCTCAAATTCGAGATCCATAATCAGAGAAATATAATTATTACAAAATACGCCAAGAGCGGCATGTGAAGATGCCCCATGGTTGATTAGAGTCTAAACATAGGAAATTAAACAATTTTTCCTTTACAACCCAAAATACAGCGGAATCAATTAGAAAAGAACTTTTAATAGCTAGCTTGCCGCCTGTACGTCCTTTGAAGCTTATTCGTCTAAAGGAAAATCTGAAAATCCTCAACTCTGAAACTACTCAAAATCAACTGAGCAACTGAGAGTTTAAGGGGAAACATAAATTTCGATTCATACGTAAAGCCTGGTATGAATAATAACCTACTATCTCGAACCATTTAGATATCTAGTGGGACCACACTGCTTAGTGGAAGAGTTTCCCATCACTAGTATCTTACCCAAAAATTTATAAAAGTCATATACTGTGTTCCTACATCCACAATGGTTAAAAACATAGCAATTTAAAATATATCATGATGATATGCAAACAAACAAAATATCTTGGATTTCTCATCCCTCTTTCATTTGACTATCTGTCTCAGTTTTAGTTTCTAGGGTCACTATTAACCTATTAGTCTTCACGGGCTGACTAATAGCCTATTTAAAGCTTATGTACTATCTGTCTGGTCACATAGTTTTTATGGGATCACTAAGAACCTATTGGCCTCTGCCAATAACTCCATTCAAATATTTTATGGGTTCTCCTTGAACCTATTGGTATCTCCAATAACTTTTCACATACCATAGTTTTCGTAAGTTGCTATGAACCTATTAACTTCTGTCGGTAAATTTATCTAGATATAATTTTCTTGGGACCACTACAAACCTAATGGAATTTTCCAAAAACTCATTCCAAACATAGTTTTCATGGGTTTACTATGAACCTGTCTAATCTAACAACTTCTTCGATCAGTCATTGGGCATCCTACGTTCTGGTCTACTTGACCTCCTAGATGCAACTCTACTCATTCAGGAGTTAACTCAAATTATATTTACTACTGGGTCCACCTAGCTGGTTATTCTGCCCTTACTCTCCAAAATACAGTTATGGATCCATTATACAGTGAATATGTTTATAGAAAAAGCACATATAATAACTGATTATATCATAATAATAATACCAACATTTATGGTTTAATATCCTTGAAATCATTTCCATATGAAACGTGGTTGATCCCTTTAACCCATTATTTTTATCACGGAAAGCTTCTTCAAAAACTCCAAAATTATAAGCCATTTCAAAGCTTCTTTATATTGTCATGGGTTTTCCTTTAAAAATGTGATTGAGTTCTTTGTTTTGAAAACTAAGGCTTTCGAAACCTAAACCTTTACTTTCGAAACCATTAGAATATCTCTTTCGGAAGCATTCAAATCTTTTTTTTCAAAACACTAAGCATATACCTTTTGAAACACTTCAAAACATCTCTTTTAACCTTCCTTTCGAAAGTACTAAAGCATATCTTTCCAACTTATAGAAGCATAAATTTGAAACCATTTGAAAGTGCCTCTTTCGAGACCATTGAGTTTAATCTTAAATATAACTTTTGGGTCGAAGTGAACATAAGCAAAAGTACCCTTTTTTGGAACCATTAATCTTCAAGTAAAAGAATTTGGAGAAAACAGAAGGCTTTGGAACTATCCTTTTGAAAGCTTTAATCTTTTAAGTAAAACAATTGGAAGGATAGCTTCGAAACCTTTTAGTGTTAAACCTATATAATTTCTTAGAAAACTCATTATAAAAATAAACTTGTTTTTCAATACACCCGCATTGTCTCTATTCACTTTGAAAAAGCACTACCATAAATACATTTTTCTTAAAAAAAAATACTAGCGCACTTTAAAAATAGACCAAGGGTGAACACTCATCATTTACGGCATGGACTACCAAGGTATCTAATCATGTTCGCTCCCCATGCTTTCGCACCCCAACGTCGGTAGGGACCCAAAGAGCATAACTACAATTATAAATTATAATTTGTGCTCGTGGACTTTAAAAATGCATAAGCAGAATACGGTCAAAAGCACACTACAATCAAAACCAAACTTATTTTTATTACAAATTTCTAAAAAGTCCTAAAGTTGAAATAAGCTTTTTATTGGGCTTTAATAAAATTTGTCCATCCCGTAACTTCAAAATTGCTGTCAACGTGATCTAAATCTTTATTAGTAGTTGGCTTGGAAGTACAACATTTTGGTCCGATCGTGAACTTTCCAAAAAACCTATCACCCGTATATAATTCAAGTACTATCTGTAGTATTCTCTTTACAACCACCTAAAACAAAAAATAATTTCTTCTATTTCTAACTTATTATTTCTATGTTAGATTGGAATAATTCAAACTAAGTTAAAACTTGAATATTTCAATGAATATATTTCTAGGTTTGCGTGTTCATTGAAATGAGAATAGGTCAAACATGCACATCAGATAATAAAAGATTGTTGTAAATAATTCAACACATCTTTACTAATAGTTATAATATATTTGGTTTCGCATATTTTTGGTGTCAACTGTAATGACCTGTAGTTTTTCGATAATTAAAAGTATTTAATTTAATAAGATGTTGGTATTTAATATTAAAAGAAATTAAAATTTATGATTTGTTAATAAGATAATAACTAGAATGAAATGTAATAATGTTAATAAGGTAATTGACAGCTACTTTAATGTAATTCCAATAAATTAAGATGATTGAAAAGTTATAATTGATTATAAATTGCAAATAAGAAAATAAATTAAATGTTGTATTAATTGATGAAATAATACGTAATTAATTGTAATTGGACAAAATCGGTGTTGTGTAAGTAGTTATGACATTTGTTTGTAGATATTAAACTTATAAATGTGATTAAATTTAGTAAAAGGTAACAATTGTTATTTATCACCTATTTATTTAATTTTTGAAATTAAATTGGAAATCAATTGCAATAAATCTAATTAAATATATTGAAGATAATGAAATTGAAATGACAATTGTAGAGTATGGATGTAATAAAACTTAAACAAATGTTAGTTATGTCCATAAAGTAATGATCGACGGAATAATAAGATATAAATCAAAATAAATGGATTTAACTGAATTTAAATTATAATTAATGAATTTATTACAACTGAAATTAAACACTAGTACGTACGGATGGAATTCCTTTCATACGATCCGAGATAAAGGTGATACATCTAGTACGTACGGATGGAATATAATTCCATATGCAACGAATAAACCAACTCCACGTTTGCCACGACTCTGTTTGTACAATAGCAAAAGCTAAAGGAAATGACCCTTGATTTGCATCCACCCCAGCTGCTACTAGTAATGTACCCAAATACTTTCCGTATAAATGAGTGCCATCAATAGACAATATAGGTCGACAGTGGTCGAAGCCTTGAATAGAAGGTCCGAAAGCCCAAAAAGCACCATCAAAAACACCACAACTATGACTAACATCATATACGGTTCCGGGGTTGGTATGTTGTAGGGCTCTAAGATATTTCGGCAATTCCGCATACGACGATTCCCAATCGCCATAAATCATTGCAACAGTTTTCTGCAGTCCGTGCCAGGCTCGAAAATAACTCACTTTAATATGAAACATGTTGGACATTGTCTCTTGAACAGTTCTTGCAGTCATGTTTATTTCAGTTTTAATCAACGGAAGTATTTTGCTGCATATAAACTTAGCAATTGCCTGTCGATGGTTTGAGTTGATGGTTGCATTTAAACAAGTGTGATCACCACCATATATAGTTATCTTCCACCAATTTGAATTTTTTCTTACCGAAAGGCTTGCATGAACACGCCAAGGGCATGTTTCTTCTACATCACAGCGGACCGTGTATTGATTTGCACGCGATTTCAGAACTTGAAACGAAACTGAACATTTAATCGCTCATTCACATAACTATTCAACAAGCTTCTGCTTACTTTCAAAAATCAACCCAACTCGTAGACCTTTCTCCACACATTCTCTTCCAAAAACTTCTACGTCTAGTTGGCAATTTTCCATTATTGATTTCGCCATCATTGATGTCGTGCATAAATCATCGGCCAGAGACTCTTTAAATGTGATTTGTTCTTCTTCCGCATTTACATCATCAACCTTCTCAATGTCTGCATATATGATTGCATCATTGTTAACTTCCATTTGATGTATCCAAGTTCTATCCTTATCATCCGCACAAGCAACTTCCATGCTATCCAATTGACCACAAATCTCTTGTGGAGTATCAACATGATAATCGGCACCGTCGTCGTCACAACTAGTAAATGCATCTACGTCACTAGGAATACAAAAAACAATCGTCCTATATTTTGCATTAACGAAGTCAAAATACAAGTGCCAACGTATAATAGTACTCACTTTTCAAATGCTTGCGACTGATTTAGATTTATAGCGTTCTGCATCATGTTTTGTTCCTGACTAGAAGAGACTCCAGCCATTCCGCTGTACCTATGAAGTAAGTCTGTAAACTCTCCACCTTGATGGCTTGAAAGATACGATGGATACGCCGACCATTGTGTTTCTTGTAACTGTGTTGTATGCATATACTCACTCCCAGAGATTACTGGCTCTTGTATTTCAACCACATTTTCATGTTCCACTCTCAAAACATAGATTTGTATAACTCTCATCCCAACTGAAAAGATGGAGTTCAAATCATCGTCGTCCTCCAAATCAATAGCGGATGCACCATCATCCCGAACCCATTTGACCGCTAATTTTAAATCATATATCACAGGATTTGCTTTTGTCACTTCATATGCCCTTTGTTTAAGCTCTTCGAAACTACAATGATTTTTTATTGCCGATCCTTTTTGCTTTCCGTCCACATATCTAGGTTTTCCTTCATCATCAACCAACAATTCGCCATCAAAGTAAAATATAGTCGGAACCTTTGACATTGTCTGCAAAATAAGTTCCAATACCACAGTCTTAGTTTTTGTTCACTCACATAACTATAAACATCAATTTGATGAATTATTACCTATTTTTCTAGGTAGATTTTGCTTCCGCAGGCAATCTTCAACCAAAAGCAGTCAACTCAATCTTAAAAAAATCCAAACAGGCAAATCAATATAACAGTATAACCAATATATTTCATCATCAAAGTCAACAATATCAAATGCATTTCAACAACATAATAAACTATCTACCTTGCACACGTTACGGGTTACAACAAATAGAAACATTTTTACAACAACATATTACAGATACAACGGTTCAACATAAAATCCAAATATGACAACTAAACCAACTCCCAAACATCTACCACATTCTAGGCCTTTCGTTGTTTGTCCTTAGTTCTTCATTCGCACTTTTCAAATGACTTATTTCAGCTTGCAGTTCGTGGGCATACTCAAGTTCCATTTCGCACAGGGGTTGATCAATCCATTTAAAATAATTGCAACAATCATATTCACGATGATTCAATATATGTTCGTTGTACGAACTACACCCGAAAAATCTACGTCCAGCATTCTTTTCTTTTCTGCAAACAACCACTACACACATATCTCCGCAATAACAGTTTGGAAATGGTCGTTGTCCCCTTGGCACGGATGGACTAACAGGATGTATACGCGTTAGCAAATTTACGTCAACTGTATGTTGATGACTGGGCATTTCCGCAGAAACAACTTCACGAAAACGAGCGTGTAAGGTTGATGATCCTGAATGGAATTTACGCGGTACTGGTTCGAACTGTGTTTCCAAAACATGATCGACATCAAAGTCGATGTGACTTGAACTTGCAACTCCGATTTTCCCTTCAACCTCATCAAAATGTTTCATCAATGTTTCATCGTCTATCTCTCAATCACTAATGTCTACCGTCATAATAAACAATTAAGGTGTAAATTAGGGATTTCAGTTTACTAATACTAAAATTGGGTTTCCTAGTTTGTTAAACACTAACAACTACTTCAACAACAACACCATTCTCTAATAATTAACATAACTACCATCAATAACTCTTCATTTTCAACAACATCAACAATAGCAAAATTATATCTTAATTGTCAAAAACATTAATTATTACCTTTGTTTTGTAACGATGAAGAAGATGATTCCATATATAGCTTAGCAACTCTTTGGTTAACAAGGTGATTGTGGATTTGGATATGAAAGAGAAATGGGTTTGGATTCAGAAATGGGGAGGGTTTCAGGAAGAAAGTAGAAATTGGGGAGAAATGAAATATAGATTCAGCTGTCTATCTTTTTGATGCCTGAAAATAAGCTTGCGCATTCCATAAGTGCGCAAGCTTTAAAATAAAGCTTGCGCAAATATGGAATGCGCAAGTTATTTTAAAAAAAATATAACTTGCGCACTCCATATTTGCGCAAATATAAACCAAACAAGGCCTATTTTGCTAATTAGTTTTTTTTTGAAGCCTAGATGCATAATTTGTTATTTCCTCAAGCCTACAAGCAAAATTTGTCCCGTTTATTATTACTAGTCTCCCTGATTGAGCTTGAAAAACAATGTAATTCAGTTAGTTAGTGTTTTTGTTTTTCCAGTACTTTTAGTATTATTCTATTAAGAGATTGAGAACTGCATTCTGTAACATGTAGTACTTTCTTGTACTGTATTCTTCAATATAAAAAAAAATACTACCTCAGTTTGTTTTGAGGTCTTCCCAAATTCTCTCATGAAACTTTTCTAAGGTTTCAACATAGATCTATAATTTTAGCAAATCGCTTTATGGTATCGGAGCCATCTGACAAACGTCCATGGCAAATTCTTCAAACGATCCTCAATCTGATACAGATGGTAACGAAGATCCAACAATAGGGAACTTTACTCCGGCGAACCCTGCTCCGGCGAACCCTACTTTGGCGAATTCCGGTTCTGTTAATTTTCCAAATCAATTTTGGAATCCTTTTTCTAATTCTTTAACCTCTTCACTGACAATCAAACTTGATCGAATCAATTTTTTGGCGTGGAAATCTCAAGTGGTACCTACGGTTATAGGCCACGATCTTGATGATCTTCTGTTTGGTAAAGATAAACCTCCTCAGTTCTTGATCAATGGAGATCCAAATTCGGCTTACAGCCAATGGAAGCGAAAAGATCAGCTCCTTCTATCCTGGTTGCGACCTTCAATGACAGAAGGTGTTCTTGCTACGGTAGCTTCACATACTTCATCCTACTCACTATGGACAGCTCTCGAACATAGATTCTCCAGTCAATCCAAAGCTCGTTTGCTACAGCTTAAGGGTCAACTGTGTAATATTCAAAAAGGTAATCTAACCATTTCTGACTATGTTGACAAGATAAAATCTCTTTGTGATAATTTGGCTATTGTTGGTCATGTGGTCAATGATGATGATCTTGAGCTCCAGCTTCTTAATGGTCTTGGTCCGGAATATGATCCAGTTGTCTCGGGAATTACCTCTAGCAATGAATCAAAGTCACTTGAAGAAATTCAGGCACTACTCATGGCTCATGAATGTAGACTTGAGCGCCACAATAATGTTGCTGATCTCACATCCAAGTTTTCTGCAAATCTCACAGTTGGATCTTCAAGATTCAACAATTCAGGCCCTTACAGACCTCCATTTCATAAAAATAGAAGAACCTCTTATGATCATACATCAAGAACTGGATTAAGATCATATAGTCGCTCCCCCAATCATTCTAGCTCAAAACTTTTATGTCAAGTTTGTCTAAAATTGGGACATACTGCTGCTATCTGTCATTACAGATTTGATAAGAGCTTTATCACACCAAAGGTACCTGCTGCTGCTCAACCTCGAGCCTATCTAACTGAGTATGAAACTGAATTGTATTCTCAAGCATATTCTTCGCCTAGTGTTCCTGATTTTGTTGAAGATTCTATGTGGTATGCTGATACGGGTGCAACAATCATGTTGTTTCTGGCATGGAAAATCTGGATTCTGCTACACCCTATTCTGGTTCTGAGTTTTTGACAGTAGGTAATGGTAAGAAATTATTAATTTCTCATGTCGGTCATGCTATTCTTCCTTCTTCATCAAATTCTCCTGTACATTTAAATTCTATCTTAAAAGTTCCTGCCATTACTAAAAATTTGGTCAGTGTATCCAAATTAACTCAAGATAATAATGTTTTTCTTGAATTTCACAAATCTTGTTGTTTTGTCAAGGACAAGCAATCCGGGAATGTAATTCTCAAAGGGAAGGTTAGGAATGGTCTCTACATGCTTGGAGAAGATTCTTATAAGCCTTCTACTGGTCTGCAATGTCATTTAGCTACCACATCAGAGTCATTTTCCGGTTCTTTTCATCATTGTGATGCTTTGGCGTCTTCTTGTAATAAGTCTTGTTTTTCAAACACTGTATCAAATGTTTGTGATAAATTTCAAATGAATAAAGAATCTATTTCTAGTTGCTATTCTAATCCACAAGTTTTTTCTTCATCTCTTTCTAATGATGTTAATGTGTGGCATTGCAAACTTGGTCATCCTTCATCTAGAATTTTAAGCAAAATACTATCAAAAATTCCTAATTCAGGTTCAATAAAAGATTTAAAATTCTGTGATGCATGTCAAAAAGGCAAAAGTCATAGATTGTCGTTTCCCTTGTCCTCAAGTCGAGCTAACCAACCTTTAGAACTCCTTCATACCGATTTATGGGGACCTTCCTATACTCCATCCAAAGATGGATTCATTTATTATGTGCATTTTCTTGATGATTTCAGTAGATTCACTTGGATTTTTCCCCTAACACTAAAATCACAAGCCTTTGAGGTATTCATTAAATTCAAGGCTCTTGTTGAGAAGCAATTTGGTTTACCTATAAAAAATATACAAGCTGATTGGGGAGGTGAGTACAGAAGGTTTGAAAGATACTTAAATGACCATGGTATTCATTTTCAACATCCATGTCCACATACACATGAACAAAATGGAAGAGCGGAGAGAAAGCATAGACACATCACTGAAACAGGACTTACTTTATTAGCTCAATCTGGTCTTGACATGTCCTATTGGTGGCATGCATTTCAATGTGCTGTCTATTCCATTAATAGGCTTCCTACTTCAATTTTGGGTGATATTAGTCCCTATGAGTGTCTATTTCATCATGAACCAGATTACAGCTTCCTAAAGCCCTTTGGATGCATTTGCTATCCTCACTTAAGGCCCTATAATAATCACAAGTTGAGTTTTAGGTCTGAAGCTTGCATTTTTTTGGGATATTCAATGCATCATATAGGGTATATCTGTGAGAATAAATCAGGAAGAATTTTTGTTGCTCGCAATGTCGTTTTTAATGAAAGTCAATATTCCATCTCTACAACGCAAACAGAGCATCAGGTAACTGATTTTACCTCTCATCGGTTTCCTACAGCTCAATTTTTTACTAGTGCTTCATGTTCACATAATAATGATGTTCCTGTTGCTGCAAATTCGGGTGCATCTAATTCACCTGAGTTATCTACCTCCAATGATGAGATGCTTCCTAATCAAACTGTAGTTACCGGTGTCCCTGAACCACCCTCGCCGGAAGGATCTTCAACTAATCAATATCAACAAAGTCCACCTCAACTCCCTACTGCAGTTGCGCCTAACACTACAGTTGTTCTATCTGAAGATCCACATGTTCCAACTACAAGGACTCATCATATGATCACAAGATCTCAACATGGAATATACAAACCAAAAGCTTACTTGGCCACTCAACATCCTCTTCCTGAGTCACTTCTACCTTCTGAACCTACTACTACTAAAGCTGCCTTAAAAGATCCCAAGTGGATTGCTTCCATGAAAGAAGAATATGATGCCCTTATTAATCAAGGTACTTGGACTTTGGTGCCTTATGATCCTAGCATGCATCTTATTGGTAATAAATGGGTGTTTCGAGTTAAGCTCAAAGCAGACGAAAGTCTTGATAAATACAAATCAAGACTTGTAGCTAAAGGGTACCTTCAAGAACCTGGTATTGACTATGAAGAAACATTTAGCCCTGTGGTTAAACCAGCCACGGTTAGAATAGTTTTGACATTGGCTGTTTCTTCAAATTGGAATGTCAAACAACTAGATGTTTGTAATGCATTTTTAAACGGTACTCTCAATGAAGCAGTTTTTATGCAGCAGCCTCAAGGCTTTATTGACTCTTCAAAACCAAGTCATGTGTGTATGCTGCACAAAGCCTTATATGGTCTTAAGCAGGCTCCGAGAGCATGGAATGACAAACTTAAACATACTCTTTTTGAATGGGGTTTCACAGCATCTAGGTCTGATAACTCTTTATTTGTTTATGGCTCGGGACAGAACCTAGTGCTTCTTCTTGTCTATGTTGATGATATTTTAGTAACTGGTCCAAATACTAACCTCATTTCCAAGCTAATATATGATCTCAACACCTGCTTTTCTCTCAAAGATCTAGGATCCCTGCACTATTTTCTTGGTGTTGAAGTCCATAGAACACCAACTGGTATGTACTTATCTCAAACTAAGTATATAACCGATTTGTTAGTTAAACTTCATCTTGAAGGAGCAAAAGCTTGTTCTAGTCCTACTAGCTCTTCTCATAAATTGTCTCTCAGAGAGGGTGCCCCATTTGATGATGTTACCGTGTATCGAAGTACTATAGGAGCTTTACAATATTTGACGTTGACCCGACCAGATATTGCATTTATTGTAAACAAGCTGAGCCAATTTGTGCAAGCTCCTACAGTCACACACTGGGAGGCAAGTAAGAGACTTCTCAGATACTTAAAAGGGACCATTTCAGAGGGTTTATTCATTAAACCAGCCGTTATGCTTGATCTTCAAGGCTACTCTGATGCAGATTGGGCTAGCTGCCCTGATGATAGGAGATCCACTGGAGGTTATGCTATGTTTTTAGGTGGCAATTTGATTTCTTGGTCAGCAAAGAAGCAACAAGTAGTGGCCCGTTCAAGTACAGAGAGTGAATTTCGTGCCTTAGCAAATGCTGCAGCTGAGATCAAGTGGGTTGTTTCCTTATTACATGAACTGCATGTCACCTTAGCTAACTCTCCAATATTATGGGTGGATAATCAGGGTGCTTCTGCTTTAGCTGTTAATCCTGTTTTTCATGCTCGAAGTAAACACATTGAGATTGATTTGCACTTCGTTCGGGATCAGATTATTGCTCGAGAACTCTCTGTGCGTTATGTTCCATCAGTGGATCAAGTGGCAGACATTCTTACTAAGGCTTTACCAATTGGCAGATTCCAGTATCATAAGTCCAAACTTCATGTGGTAACTACCCCATTTCGTTTGAGGGGGGATGATAAACAATGTAATTCAGTTAGTTAGTGTTTTTGTTTTTCCAGTACTTTTAGTATTATTCTATTAAGAGATTGAGAACTGCATTCTGTAACATGTAGTACTTTCTTGTACTGTATTCTTCAATATAAAAAAAAAATACTACCTCAGTTTGTTTTGAGGTCTTCCCAAATTCTCTCATGAAACTTTTCTAAGGTTTCAACATAGATCTATAATTTTAGCTATATGCCTATTCTCCCATCGATTCATTATTGAGGTGATCTTCTCATACAGTGGAACACACTGGGCTAATGTTATTCTTTTTGTTGCCAAAGTTATGCCAAGATAATTCATACTAGAGTGTAGTGGTTGCATTAGGGTTATGTTGAAACACATAGCTTTCAGCATATCATTCAGGCCCATAATTAGGAGGTGGGATTTTTGGGATTTATTTGTAGCATGGAGAATTTGTAGAATGAGGAAAGAGTGTCCATTATAGACTGCAGTGATTTGGTTGTTGGCTTTGTGAATATTATCAAATCATCAGCAAAAGCCAGAGTTGTCATCATTGGATTCCTGCACTTAGGATGCAGAGCAAATTTTTTAATCTCACCTGATTTTGTTTTGCAAAAGTAAATATTTCTATGACCATTATGAATATATCTGTTGATATTGGGTCTCCTTGTCTTAAGCCATTGGCTCCTATGAAATAACCTACATTGTATGCATTGTAGACTATGGAATATCTGACTGTTGAGATACATGTGTGGAGCTAGTTGTTGAAAGCTGTAGGAAAATCCATTTTTTCCATAGCAGGCATAATTGTAGTCCAATTCATTGAGTCAAAAGCCTTTCTAATATCGATCTTTAACATGGCTCTGGGGGATTTGTAAGGTGATGAATATCCATTGATTAATTCATGGGTCAGAAGCACATTATCAAGTATGCTTCTATTTGGGAGGATTAGGAAAGCTGTTTGACTTGAGGAAATAATATGTTGCAGCACATTTTTGAGGCGAGAAGCTAGGATACGTCATATGCACTTGTAGATGACATTACAACAAACAATTGGTCTGTATTGTGATACATCAGTTGTATTGGCAGTTTTGGGGATCAAGATTAGATTTGTAGAGGTAACAGCAGCATGTAACTTATTTTTGTTGAAGAAATTATGTACTGCCTTGTGTATATCAGGAGAAATGATACCAGCAGTGTATAAAAAAGGAAACAGTAAAGCCATCTGGTCCTGGGGAGGCTGCCTTTCTCATACTAAAGATTGAATTTTTAATTTCATTATCTGTTATTGGAGTAGTGAGGGATATCTGCATGTCAGTTGTTATCTTTGGTATGGGAAGGTTATTGAGAATTGTGCTATCAGTTTGGGTGGGGATGCCACCAAGGAAGTCTGTATAATAATTCAGGAATGCTTCATCTATCTGATCAGGGGTGTTATATGAGTTACCTTGCATATCCTTAATCTGATGTATCATTGATTTTGATTGTCTGATCTTTAATGATGCATGGAATTCCTTGATGTTCCTATTACCATGAGTTGCCCATTGCTGCTTGTCTTTTTGCTTTTCCATATTTGCTTCTGTCATGTAAACTTTTTCAAGTTGAACAATTAAGTCTTTTTCTTCCTGAATTATCTCTGGGGTGGAGTTTGAGTTCAATATCAATTGCTGAACTTTTTGTCGTAGCTCCTCTATTTTGTTGGATATTTTGTTACCTTGTCCATATATTTTCTTTGCTCATATTCTGATTGCCCTCTGTGTTCTGGAGTTATTTTTGCAGTGAATGCATAAGGTTTCCATAGGTATGCTATTTCCAAGCTTCTGATACTACCTGCTTTAATTCAAAGTTGTTAGTCCATTCATCCTAGAATTTAAAATTTACCTTTTTATGAATGACAGCAGATCCGAAGTAGAGGATTAGAGGGTAGCGGTCTGAAAGGAGTGGCATAGGAATGTGTATGTTTATGGATGGCCTATGGTCAAGTATTGGGATGTTCATGAAGCCATGGTCAATCTTTGATAGGGTTGGAGAGTGATGATTGCTTTTATTAGTCCATGTATATTCTGATCCATATGAAGGGATTTCAATAAGAGATGCATTTTGCATTGTGTTATTTAGAGGAGTTAGCTCAGAGATGGATAGAGGCCTTCCACCTATTTGATGAGATGATAGATATGAGCAGTTAAAATCACTCATAATAATCCATGGGTGAAATGACTGCCTGAAGTAGGGAATGATTTCATGCATTTTATTTCTGAGCCGAGAAGAGTTAGAGGCATAAATGAAGGTATAATACAATGAAGTGTTTGATGATTTGTGGAGAGCATGAGTATGAATGAATTTTGTATCTTAAAGTATTGGAGTCAGGGAGTAAATTGATGGGTCAAAGAGGACAAGGAGTCTTTCATATGGTGATTGTGACAGAATTTTTATGAAGTTCCAGTTTCTATTTATGTACTTAGCAGCTTTATGAGTCATTGTGGAATCAAGTTTTGTTTCTGAGGTTGAGATTAAAGAGAGGTTATATTTTTGAATTAGAGATTTTATCTGATCAAGCTTGAAATGTTAGTGAGTCCCTCTTATGTTCCATACAGCTATGTTGTTCATCATTGATTAAACTTGGTGGGTTTTTTGTTTAGGCTTCTTGTTCTTCTAGCATTGGAAGATAGGGTGTTTTTTGGAATTTGATAGAATTATGAGTCTGATTCCTCCTCTGACTCAATTGGAGATAGTGTTAAAGGAGTTGCGTTGTTTGTTGAATTCTTTTTGCATACTGACTTCTTCTTCTTCTTTTCTTTATGTGGTTTGTTGATGGAGCGATCTTGGTTTGAGATGATGCCATGACCGTTTATGGTGATTGAAGATGGGGATGGTATGGATTTAGAATTTAGTTGGGGTAGTTTATCTGATTTTGATGGAAATTTTGGATTGTTACCGAAATTTGAGGAATTGAAAATATTTGATCCACCAATAGAAAGCATATCAGTGAATTTTTAGTTGGGGGAGAGGTTATTAAATCTATTTTAAATCTATTTAATCTATCTTAAATATATTTAAACTATTTTTAATCTATTTTTAACTATTTTAGAGTATTTTAACTATGTAAATTTTTATTTTAAACTATTTATGACTATTTAAACTATATTTCTAAATTTCTAATGGTGCAAGTTTGAATTGTTTATATTTAAATCCTTGAATTAAAAGCAAATATGATTGAATGATGTTATAACCTAAGTTGGGATTTGAAATAATAATTACTAGTGAAACGACATACTTGAGGAAATATGATGATTTTGAAATGAGGATTTAACCTATTTTATGAATATGATTTTGAATTGAATATGATTTCGAAAGTGATATGGTTTGAATTAAATATGATATTTTGATATCAATTATGAATTGGTTTTGAAAATATAAAATATCTATCCGGTGGAATTGTTTTGTACCGTACCTATGGATTGCACTCTGGGTAAACCACCGGTTTGATGGAGATTGCGGTACTATATAGACTACGGGAATATATAAAATGTGTTAAGGGGGATATGAGTAACGCCTTAACCTATTTTAATACTTTTCTTTATTGTAGACACTATTATAATAGCGTATTATACTATGTATGTAGATAGTTTAAAGGATCCTTAGGAGATGGAATCCCAAACATCTCTTAAGTTATTGCACTCAGTTAGACACTGGATATGAGATGTCAAACCGTGTAAACATCTCTGACGTTGTTACACTCATATTTATTTACCGTTGATTTAACTTACATAAGATTTTTTAGTTCTGACTCGAGTGTTTTGTCTTTTCAATTTGCTCGGATCAGTCTGAACTTTTCAATGTATTGAACACCTTATTTCTGAAGGATGAAGGCGAAGATTTTGTACTACTGTTTATTTTATTTATTTCACTGCATCATGTTGTTCAGCTGCATTTATTTATTTATTTATTCCAGTTGTATGTAACTCTAATTTTGTGTTGTAAAAATGTAACCAAATATTATTTGTAAAACAACTTCATGAACTGTTTATTTGATTATTATAGTTTGTTATTCCGCTGTGAGATTTTGTATTTGTTTTTCTTTCTTTCTCCGTTTATTCTTATTTACTCCATAATAATGTCCCATTTTGAATGGTTTGAGCCTGACGTGTATGGTTTATCGCCGATTTAAAACCGTCCAAAAAGATGGGTCGTTACACAACATGAACTAATAAAAATGCCACTCTATCTTTAATAATGAGTGATACGGCACGCGCTTCGCGCGCATGATGATGACATGTGATTCGCATATGAATTTTTTTTCTATAGATTATATACGATTAACACATTCAAGAAAAAATAGTTTGCACAAATATTTTTCCATGTTTTTATGTTGGAATAATGTGTAGTAAATTTAAATTTTTATTTCTAAGTTAAAACATCTAATTTTTTGTTAGTTTGAATTTTATTTATATTATTAATTAATAAGTAACGAATTTGTAGCTGATTAAAAAAAATTATTTGTTAGATCCTATTTTTAAGTGTGAAGGGACATTCTGAATTTGAAAAGAAGTTAATTGCTGTAGTTTTTTAAGGTATATTAAGATTTGGTAATATTTATAGAGGGGCAAATCTAACTGCTAGATCCTATTTGTAAGTGATTAAGATTTGATAATATATAAATGTGAGTTTTTGGTAGCTCACGTTAATCCCAAAAAAAAGGCAACACCAAAGCTATTACAACTATTATCTTTAATAATAATTGTAATACCTTTGATGTCGTATTTTTTTTTGGTATCAGCGTGAACAATCAAAAACGCCCCTAATATCAAATTTTACACTTGAAAATAGGACCTAACAATTAAATATTTTGTAACAACCCTGTATTTTGTGATTATTTCTATTTGTATATTTTAATTATTTTAAATTGAATTGCTGATTTAAAAACTTTATTATATTTGTTAAAATGAATAATTTTGTTATTTAAAAAGTATATTTTGATTTTTATGTGAATTATAATTCCAAACCTGAATAAATAGCATATTTTCCACAAAATGGATTTTTGGTCAATCTGGTCAAACTTTGACTTTTAAATTTAAAATTTAAATATTTATATTTTTGAAATTTTATCTTACGTTATGAAAATAAATTAAATTTCAAGAATACAACTTTTCGTTTCGCTGAAATCCGATTTATATTGTGAAAGTTATGCTTTTTACAATATTGTATGTAAATTGATTTATTTAATAAAATTGTCTATTTAAATTTATATAAATAATATCTTTATTTGTCATATCATGTTCTAATATATGTTATATGACATGTTAGGTATATTTTTATTTTTTAAAATATTTTAAAGTGATGTTAAAAAATTTCCTTGTTATGTATTATTTTGCCTTGCCTTCACTTAGGTTGCTCGGCCCATAGCCTCCATCTTCACCAACACCTTCATCACCACCTTGTTTGGCTGCAAAACCCCTCCATCTCCACTAACCTACCTGGCCGTAGCCCAATAGATGCAATCTCCACACAAAAATTAGCAAATACTTCTTATTTATGCACAGCCGAGCCTACCTATTACCTTCACCGCTTCACCACACCTCTTGGCCACCACTTGCACCATTTCCACTAGCCTATTCCCGACCATAAGCCACTATCACACCATCCCCTAGCATCCACCAGGCCTGGCCGAGCCATCCATGGCCATGGCCGAACCATATGGTTGCATAAAAATTCACCTTTGCCTTGACTTTGTGTTTGCTCATGCCATAAATCACATAAGCAACTTCCATGCCTTCATTACTTGATAGGCTGACCCTATATGGATCCATACTTGACTCATTTACACAACCATGGACGTGTATTTTGAACATATAGGCCGAGCATAGTATTTGTGAAAGCAAGTGCGAGTCGTTTGATTCTTTGTTGTGCATAAATTCTAGCTTGTTCATGTCATATTATGGGTTGTATATTCATGTTGCAATCTTGTTTTTGTTTGATATGAACAAGATAGTAGCTTTGGCTCTCCCCTCACTTGAATCATAGTCATGCTTTTGTGCCTTTTGGATCTCTGCTGTGTGTCTGAATTGGTTATCTCCAGCTTGTAGGGGTGAGTATTTCTCACCAAGACATTCTGTACTTATATAATTAGTAAATTGACACCATTTGAATCTGTAGATTATATTTTTAGGTTATAATTGCCTGTGATGTTATTTATATCATGATCACCCTATTTATACACCTGTCATGTCATCTGTTACATTATATAATGTTATTCTGTTTATTTATATCAGTTTATCACATTGCAAGTTCCCTATAGAATGGAATCACTATGGGTTGAAATGATACATACCCGAACGGACATTAGAATAGGGAAAATCATTATGGGCTGAAATGAAAGGTCTGAACGATTTTTATTTATTTCATTTTTACTTGGGATTGCGGGTTTGAAATAATAGAATCCGGATTTTTACTTTGCAAATTATGGATTGAAATGATATATTATCCGTATCATTGGACTTAGGTTAGAAAATTGTATACAGACCCGTGGTTAATATATATTTTTCTAAAATTTTAAAAATATTACAAAAATGTAAATATTATGATATTTTGATTTAAATTTAAATTTTAAAATGATTTTTACAAAATATTAGTGATTTTCTATAAGTTAAATAAGTGAAATAAATAAATGGTAAAGTAGGATTTGAAATATAAGTTAATCTTGGAATTTATGATTTTGTTTATAAATGTAGTTTAAATTAAGTAAGAAAATATGATAATTTTATTTAAAATTGAATTGAAAATGATTTTTATAAAGTGTTATTGATTTTTCTATAAATTAAAAATAGTTGAATAAATAAATGTTTATAATTGAAATTTGGATATAACTTAACTTGGAAAATGTGAAATGGGTTTTAAAAAAATAGAAGTTAAGTTAAGGAAATAAAATGGAATTTAAATAAAATTTATGAAATGGTAAATTAAATTTAAAATGTAAAGTAAATGAGACGTTATAAAATTGTACATTAATTTTATAAGTGAATTATTAAAGAAATTTGATTTTTGTATGAAAATTTCACTTTATGAAATCATAAATTCAATAGTATTTAAATGATTGTTTTAAAGTGGAAAAATATTAAATTTTAGAAGTTATAATAATTTAAATTAAAGTTTTTTTAATTGTTTATGAAATTGTATTGAAAGTTTGGAATTTAATTAACAGCATTTCAAAAATGCTATCATTTCTGAAGTAAAGGATATTACAGCATTTCTTAGTCCTGTAATTGATACAAATGAATTATAAGGCAAAAATGAACTAAGGGCTATTATAGCACTTTGTAAGTGCTGTAGTTGCAGAATTCAACTAAAGCTTTTATTTGAAACTAAAACCTATTACAGCATTTTGTAAATGTTATCTTTGTTAAAATGAATTGTTTCAAATGTAAATTTTTCGTAGCATATTCTAAACGCTGCGAAAACTGAAATTTCACCGTTTTAATAAATTAAAGTGCATAAATGAATTCTGAAAATGGTAAAATTTTGAGAATTGAATATTTGATTACTTAATATAATAACTTCATTTTTAAATGATTTAAATGGAATATTTAATTGGTTTAATTGGAATATTTAATTGGTTTAAATGGAGTATTTTGATTTGAAATATAAACCATTTTGAAATGTGATTTGAAATAGTATTTAAATTAAATAAAAAATGAATGAGGTTTTGGAAGAATATGATATTTTAATATTTTAAATGAATTTGAAATGATATTGAATTTTGAAATGATATTTGATTTTTGAAGTATAAAATACCATTTTGGAATTTTAACCACGGGATGTATTTAATTTCTGATTTAACTGATCCTTAAAGGATGGGCGATTCCAAGCATCCTTTAAGTTATGGTGCATTACTACTACAGTTCACTTGAGTTGGTTTACATTATATAGGTATGCATGTCCTGACTCGAGTGTTTTGTATTTTACTTTACGCTTGGGTTAGCCTGAGTATTTACAGCTTAGCTTTGGATTTCTTTTCTGGAACTAGGAATCGCTGGAGATTCTGCTTGTCTAGTTATCTATTCCCTTTCAGTTTCAGTTGTTCTATTTCAGTTCTGATATTTATAAACTTCTACGTATTTGATATTTCTATTGTATATCGGGTCATTACATTTGGTATCAGAGCTTTGATTTTTAGGCAAACCTTAGCCTGTGGAGCAAAAACTCACTAGAAATAGGGTAGAAATACCCTAGAATGAGTGAAATCAATTTCAGAATCATTTCCTTGTGAGAGAATGTATTTTCGAAGTATAAAATGATTTCCAAATGATTTTTTTAAAGGATTTTCAAAGATTATATTGGTATAAAATTTTCCTTATTTTGAAACCAAGATTTTCTTAACTTCATCCCTTCGGCATCCACCTTGTTAGACATCTCTTGATTAGGATTCTTATCGATTAGGATTCCTTGAACTTTGGAACATTCTCACTGGTTCTGAAATCCAGTCTTGTCTTCCCTATTATACCCTTTTGATTTTGAGGCATTCCATAACTCCGCTTTGGAATGGCCTCTATAAAGATCGGTGATTCCACAAATCCTTGAATAATTTGTAATGGGGTGAAACTCCTTTACAATTGGCATTGATTCATCGGAGATTTCTGTATCCTCGATTTATAATGCTATCTATCTTCTACTCTATCTGGATTCTATCTCTAGCGACCGAATGTCGATTTGCCTTAGATTTCCGCATTGATTATATTTCTGAAGTCACGGTTGACTCGGTTATGGTCGCCCGCGATTTATATAGGCTTATCCATCTTCCATTTGGTAATTAAATTATCTTATCTTCGTTCAAGCTTATCTTCGAACCAGAATTTTTGATTAGAATTCCTCTAAATTTGAATCTCTGTTTGTTTTGAAATCCATCCTTGAATTATCCCTTGGAAAATTTGTGTTTGGTTGTATTTTGAAATTGTGCATACATCGAAATTATTATTTTGATAAGGATGACCACCTTTTTATATAAAAGTAAAATGTTTTCGATAAGGATTATATACCTTTTAAAATGAAAATTTGAAATTTCGAAAGGATTTGAAATTTTGAAAATTTTATAAGAATTTGACTTATATAAAATGATTTATAACTAAAGGATTTCGAATTTGAATTTTGAGGAATCGAACTCCGGTATTTTGAAATCGGTTTTAAGATTTTAGAAAATATATAATAATAATAATATGATTTAAAGATATTTTCTGAATAAGAAATGTTTCAGATGTATTCGAATGAATTTCAATGATTTCAAAGAGATTTCAAAGGAGTTTTTCAAGAAAATAAAAGTCCAAAACCCACTTATGTCGTTGGAAAATGATTTTGGTGATGAATGCATGCATCATCGACATTGATTTTCGAGTTTCTGAGTGGGGGAGAGGCCACTCTAGTAGCTTTGCTATGCGAGTGATTTTGTGAAACCAATTTTGACTTCAGATTTTGAAGTATGATGTGATTTTCGAAAGATATATGTGTGTGTGTATATATGTACACATATTTGAAATGATTTAATGTAAGCCGGTGTTCAGTCCTCGAGTTTCAGGTTGTTTTGGTATAACCTTATATATTGGAATTGATTTACTGATTTGTTGCCGATTTCAATCTCTTGGATTTGAAAAATTGGTTTCTTCGACTATTTTTAAAAGTTCGAGCACTTTCAAATCAAAGTTTAATTTTCAGAGCTAAGTAATCCTGGAAAAATCTAAACCATTCGATTAGGTAAATGAGTTGAAACTGTTTTGTTAAATAAATGAATAAGACTATTTTGAATTATATTGATATGGAATTTAGTTTTGGAATGTTTTGATTAAAATTTAGTTTTAAATAGTCTGAAAAAGGTAACTTGATCTTTTGAATAGAAATAAATAGTTTAAAGGTGTTAAAGGGATTAAACTTGGAAAACATTTTGGGTATAATTGATTTTGAGAAAGATATTTGGTTTTGAAAATAGATTGGATAGTAAAACCCAGTATTTATATGATAGTTTTTGAAATGAATTTGTTTGACCTAAATTTTTGTTGACTTGGAAACCAGGATTATTTTCTAAATCTAATGTTTTAAGAAACTTTGAAACTGAATATATATAATTTGGAAGAAATGGTTTGGCGAAATCATATATGATTTTGAACTGAAACGTTATTGAAAGGAATTGAAATTGAAACCGTGTTTTATTAAATACTTTGATTTGGGAGTTATCGAACTTATATAAAATTGATTTGTATAAGTATGAAGTTGATTTGGAAACTATTGATTTGAAAAAGGTACTCAATTTGTAAAGTGAAATCTTGTATGATCGAAGTCTATATAAGTATGATTTGATATACTTTTGATTTGGAAAGTATTTAATTTTAAAATGAAATCTTATATACAATGGACTTTATATAAGTGTGATATTTGAAAGTGATTTTGAAAGGTACTATACGATACATATTTTCGAAGTAAAGATATGGAAAGTGCCTTCTGCTTGATATCCGCTTTGTGGCCATACTGTGGATTCATTCTATCGGTATTATTCTCTCTGATTTGGGTTTTCCGGATATGATACTTGAGTGTCCATCGAATTCCATGGCGATCTCCATGGTCTTACGAGCGCGACTGCATAGCGTAATTCGCAGGGGCTGCGAGAGCCTACGGGTACGGATGTTTCCTGGAGGATTCAGGCGTAACCATTGTGTATCTACGATCTATTGGGTCGCTTGGTAGCGTAATCCGCAGGGGCTACGACAGCCTAAGGGTGCGGATGTTTCCTGGGGGATTCAGGCGTAACCATTGTATATCTACGGTACTACCAGTCTTCATGGCGTAATCGCAGGGCTGCGGTAATCAGCCTACGGGTACGGATGTTTCCTGGAGGATCCAGGCGCAACCATTGTGTATCCGCGATCCATGATCGACATGTTTTGGTTTGGTTGTTTTGTTTGGATTTTATTTATCTATTTTTAAAAGGTTTTTTAAGTATTTCCACTGGGTATTGAAACAAGTCTACTAAGTACATGGAGAATTCTAACTTTGCGCCTGATCAACGCATGGCCAGAGTATGCATGAACGAAAGTAAACTTGTTAAAACATCGAGTTATGAAAGTATTTTGATAAAGTATTATATAAATGATATTTTGATCATTTATTTTACCTGTCTAAATAATTTAAAATGTTTTAATTAGTGTTTACTTCGAACTAACAAATTTGAATCAAATGACTATTCATCATTTAAAATGTTATAAATAAAAATTTTAAACTGAAATTTATATGGTTTTAAAATAATGGTTCATCCTTGTCTTTCAACCTACTTTCCCTTCTAGCTATTTCTACCTTCTTACTCTTCGAGGGTCCTTTCTGCATTGTGGAAAGAATTGGTTCTTTAGCTTATCGTTTGGATTTTCCTAAGAAGCTTTCTGGAGTGCATGATGTATTCCATGTCTCACATCTTCTCTGGTATCTTCATGACCCGTCTCTTTTTGTTCAGCCTTCTGCTCTTGATAGTTTGGATATTTAGCCTAATCTGACTATCGAGAGGAAGCCACTTCGTATTGTCGACAGAGGTACGAAGCAGCTAAGAAGGAAATTTGTTAGTCTGATCAAAGTACTGTGAAGTACTGATGATCGGGGTTGTACCTGGGAGACGGAGGAGAGCATTCGTGCTTCGAATCCGGAATTTTTTTTTCCAGGTACTATTATGTTTCTATCTTGTTTCCTTATTTTCATTGTTCGTTCTTTTCGAGGACGAAAAGATTTGAGTGGGGGAGAGTGTAACAACCCTGTATTTTGTGATTATTTTTATTTCTATATTTTAATTATTTTAAATTGAATTGCTGATTTAAAAACTTTATTATATTTATTAAAATGAATAATTTTGTTATTTTAAAAACTATATTTTGATTTTTATGTGAATTATAATTTCAAACCTGAATAAATAGAATATTTTCCAGAAAAGTGGATTTTTGTTCAATCTGGTCAAATTTTGACTTTTAAATTTAAAATTTAAATATTTATATATTTGAAATTTTATCTTTCATTATGAAAATAAATTAAATTTCAAGAATACTACTTTTCGTTTCGTTGAAATCCGATTTATATTGTGAAAGTTATGCTTTTTACAATATTGTATGTAAATTGATTTATTTAATAAAATTGTCTATTTTAATTTATATAAATAATATTTTTATTTGTCATATCATGTTCTAATATGTGTTATATGACATGTTTGGTACATTTTTATTTTTTAAAATATTTTAAAGTGACGTTAAAAAATTTCCTTATTATGTATTATTTTGCCTTGCCTTCACTTAGGTTGCTTGGCCCATAGCTTCCACCTTCACCACCACCTTCATCACCACCTTGTTTAGCTACAAAACCCCTCCATCTCCACTGACCTACCTGGCCGTGGCCCTTTAGATGCAAGCTCCACACAAAAATTAGCAAACACTTCTTATTTATGCATAGCCGAGCCCACCTATTGTCTTCACCACTTCATCACACCTCTTGGCCACCACTTGCACCACTTCCACCAGCTTATAGCTGACCATAAGCCACTGCCACACCATCCCCTAGCATCCACCAGGCCTGGCCGAGCCATCCATGGCCATGGACGAACCATATGGTTGCATAAAAATTCACCTTTGCCTTGACTTTGTGTTTGTTCATGCCATAAATCACATAAGCAACTTCCATGCCTACATTCCTTGCTAGGCCGTTCCTATATGGATCCATATTTGACTCTGGCCGTGTATTTTGACCATATAGGCCGAGCATAGTATTTGTGAAAGCAAGTGCAAGTCGTTTGATTCTTTGTTGTGCATAAATTCTAGCTTGTTCAATGTCATATTTTGGGTTGTATATTCATGTTGGAATCTTGTTTTTGTTTGATATGAACAAGATAGTAGCTTTGGCTCTCCCCTCACTTGAATCATAGTCGTGCTTTCGTGCCTTTTGGATCTCTGTTGTGTGTCTGAATTGGTTAACTCCAGCTTGTAGAGGTGAGTATTTCTCACCAGACATTCTGTACTTATATAATTAGTAAATTGACACCATTTGAATCTGTAGATTATATTTTTAGGTTATAACTGCCTGTGATATTATCTATATGATGATCACCATGTTTATATACCTGTCATATCATTTGTTACCGTTATATAATGCTATTCTGTTTATTTATATCAGTTTATCACATTACAAGTTTCTTGTAGAATAGAATCACTATGGATTGAAATGATACATACCGAACAGACATTAGAATAAAGAAAAATCATTGTGGGCTGAAATGATAAGCCTGAACGATTTTTATTTATTTCATGTTTACTTGGGATTGCGAGTTTGAAATGATAGAATCCAGATTTTTCCTTTGCAAATTACGGATTGAAATGATATATTATCCGTATCATTGGACTTAGGTTAGAAAATTGTATACAGACCCGTGGTTAATATATATTCTTCTAAAATTTTAAAAATATTACAAAAATGTAAATATTATGATATTTTGATTTAAATTTAAAAATGATTTTTACAAAATATTAGTGATTTTCGATAAGTTAAATAAGTGAAATAAATAAATGGTAAAGTAGGATTTGGAATATAAGTTAATTTTGGAATTTATGATTTTGTTTATTAATGTAGTTTAAATTAAGTAAGAAAATATAATAATTTGATTTAAATTTGAAGTTAAAATGATTTTTATAAAGTGTTATTGATTTTTCTATAAATTAAAAATAGTTGAATAAACAAATGTTTATAATTGAAATTTGAAATATAACTTAACTTGGAAAATGTCAGATGGGTTTAAAAATAAAAGTTAAGGAAATAAAATGGAATTTAAATAAAATTTATGAAATGGTAAATTAAATTTAAAATGTAAAGTAAATGAGATGTTATAAAATTGTACATTAATTTTATAAGTGAATTATTAAAGAAATTTGATTTTTGTATGAAAATTTCACTTTATGAAATCATAAATTTAAGAGTATTTAAATGATTGTTTTAAAGTGGAAAAATATTAAATTTTAGAAGTTATAATAATTTAAATTAAAGTTTTTTTTAATTGTTTATGAAATTGTATTGAAGGTTTGAAATTTAATTAACAGCATTTCAGAAATGCTATCATTTCTGAAGTAAAGGATATTACAGCATTTCTCAGTGCTGTAATTGATACAAATGAATTATAAGGCAAAAATGAACTAAGGGCTATTATAGCACTTTGTAAGTGCTGTAGTTGCAGAATTGAACTAAAGCTTTTATTTGAAACTAAAACCTATTACAGCATTTTGTAAATGCTATCTTTGTTAAAATGAATTGTTTCAAATGTAAATTTTCCGTAGCATTTTCTAAATGCAGCGAAAACTGAAATTTCACCGTTTTAATAAATTGAAGTGCATAAATGAATTCTGAAAATGGTAAAATTTTGAGAATTGAATATTTGATTATTAAATATAATAACTTCATTTTTAAATGATTTAAATGGAATATTTTGTTGGTTTAATTGGAATATTTAATTGGTTTAAATGGAGTATTTTGATTTCAAATATAAACCATTTTGAAATGTGATTTGAAATAGTATTTAAATTAAATAAAAAATGAATGAGGTTTTGGAAGAATATGATATTTTAATATTTTAAATGAATTTGAAATGATATTGAATTTTGAAATGATATTTGATTTTTGAAGTATAAAATACCATTTTGGAATTTTAACTACGGGATGTATTTAATTTATGGTTTAACTGATCCTTAAAGGATGAGCGATCCCAAGCATCCTTTAAGTTATGGTGCATTACTACTACAGTTCACTTGAGTTGGTTTACATTATATAAGTATGTATGTCCTGACTCGAGTGTTTTTTGTTTTACTTTACGCTCGGGTCAGGTTGAGTATTTACAGCTTAGCTTTGGATTTCTTTTCTGGAGCTAGGAATCGCTGGAGATTCTGCTTGTCTAGTTATCTATTCCCATTCAGTTTCAGTTATTCTATTTCAGTTCTGGTATTTATAAACTTCTATGTATTTGAGATTTCTATTGTATATGTTTTCAGACTGATATTATGTATTTGTTTTGAGATTTTGTTATAGTGGCTTCATGAACTACTATGGTATTTTAATTTCCGCTGCGAGTTATTCTGATTGTTCTGTGTCTGTGATTCTGTGTATTTGATTTCATTTGCTCCAAATTTATTTACAACGTGGTATTTTGAGCAATTCAAGTGCGACATGTGGATGCGAATGGCTTAAAATATCGGGTCGTTATATATTTTTACAAATTCAAAACCTCCTTCTAGAAATATTATCAAATCCTAGTATTACGTAAAAATAGCATCTAACAAACAAAGTTTTTTAATAAATTCAAATCACCCATCACAAATACTATCAAATCTTCATATCACTTAAAAATAGAATTTAACAATTAAATTGTTAATTAATAATATGAATAAAATTCAAATGTAAACAAAGTAGATGTTGCAACTTAGAAATAAATGTAAACTAACAAATGATTTCAACACAAAAAGATGGTTAAATATTTCTATAAATTGTTTTTTTTCCAATATGTTAATAGATACAGTTTGCAAAAAAAAACAATTCACGTGCAAAGTAGGATCTAACAAAAACGTCTCTCTGTATATTATCAAATCTTAATCACTTACAAATAGAATCTAATATTAAACATCTTTTACAAATTCAAACGCTCTTAAAAGTAGAATGTAACAATTAAACATTCTTTACAAATTCAAAACGCTTCTAAAAATAGATTCTAAAAAATTAAACTTCCTTTACAAATTCAAAATATTTTATTACAAGTATACAAAACTTAATATCACTTGAAAATAAAAAACTTTTTTTTACCGATTTAAACATATACAATTTGTAAGTAAAACAATTCACGCACGAAGCGCGTGCCGTAACATCTTTAATAATAGCTGTAATGGTTTTAGTGTCATATTTTTTTGGTATCAACGTAAACTACTTTATATATTATCAAATCTTAATCACTTACAAATATGATCTAATATTAAACTTCTTATGCAAATTCAAACATCCCTGAAAATAGGATCCAACAATTAAACATACTTTACAAATTCAAACCGTTTCTAAAAATAGAATTTATTATTAAACTTCTTTTACAAATTCAAAATACTTCTTTGTAAATATACAAATCCAACATCACTTGAAAATAATAAAAAAATCATTTTCTTTGACTGATTGACATATATACAAATTATAAGAAAAATAATTCATACGCGAATAATATGGCGTAACACTTATGAATATTTGTTCTAATATAAACTAGACTTAGTAGATCTCATTTATATATTTTGACAATTAGGTATCTAAACAGCCATCACAATCAACTATTCTTGATCACGCACTGCCGAAGCTAAACAAGCAAAACAATCTCCACAGCATAATTGCAGGCAGAAAAGCAAAGGAGACCAGGGGAACTGAAGAAATCTGATACTTTACTTGATTCTTCACACAGCCACTTACACGCAATTGTTACATATTGCCCAGGTAGCCTGAACACTGTAAAATGCTAACCGAGTTCTCTTCAAACATTTAATCCACAAATACAAATAACCTTATTCAAGACCAGGGCCTCGAAACCTTTACAACAACGACAAAACTAAAAACATACCTGATAACAATTTAAAACATATTTAACCAGGACCCCCTTCACATATTAAAGCATGCTATCAGTCCTAGCAGGCAAGCGTCTGAAGAAGTTGATAGGAGCAGAAGGCATCCTGTGCCTGAACCTCGGATGCCTCATCGTGTAAAACCCCGCCAAAACAGCAAGTACCTGAAAAGGAGTAACGTACAGCACCAAAGCAGCCAGCAAGCAAAACAGTATGAACAGAGCTGTCGCACGCGGGTCCCGCCAGCTCAGCAACGCCTGTACCCTCTCTCCCTGCGTCGCCACGTCACCCACCACTGTTTGAATCCTGCCGGCCACACTCCTCAGCCTATCGTACCTCATCCTCACCAGCTCAGCGCTTCTAGAAGTCGGAAACGTATCAAACTCCTCGTCCAGCTCATCGGGATGTACAGCTTCAGCATGCGATATCTTCGTGTTCATATGTGGAGGGTACCGAGGGCGATATCGGTAATTCCATACTCCAATCAGAAACATGTATAGAAACATAGTTGGAAGTATGAGTTCCGGAAAACAGACGAGCATTATAAACAGAAGGTGCACTAGTACAGTGGTTATCGGATTCTTCCATGCACATACATCTCCAAACCATTTTCCAACTGAGAATAATCCAGAAAAAACAGACATGAGACGGAAGAAATTAGCCTTGCTTCTCCTCATGCTCCATAAATGAGAATCAACATCTGACATGTATTCAACTACTTCCCTTCTCAACGGTGGCTCCATACGGTTAAGCCTTGCAGCTACGATTTGCACTGCTTGATGCCTTAGCATGTCAAGTTGCATTACAGTTAAGGGGCGAACGTAGTGCATTTTCGGAAGCAGAGGGCGAGAGTAAGTGTACATCATGTTGATTAACGAGGTGGATGAGAATCGAATAGCCAAGTGTATCTCTCCCATCTTTTTCAAACCAGACGGGTGTAGCACTAGCAGTGGGTATGAATGGGTGTAGACCCGACCCGTTTCTAGAGTAGAGAGCCGGATTCTTACTTTACCGATTCTTGAATCTCTGTGCCCATTGTTATTGTTTCCGGTTTTGTCGCCGAGCTGGCAGTTGTCGAAAACTCCTATGGTTAAAACAGTTGAAGGGTCGTACACTTCCCATGTGTACTGCTCGTTGTATCTTGGGCTTAGGCTGTCAATTATTGTACGGGTTCGAATCCACTTTTGACCGTATTTTGCTACACAGTATGTGTCTGATGTGCCTTTGCCTTCTCTGGTTTTCATAGGATGCAGCCCTTGAGCGTTAAGGATACCTAACTCGAGCAGACCTATTGAAGGCTTCCATAGCTGTTTCGCTGTAGGTCGAAGGTCGCTGCTGTAGTGAGTAGATTCGTCTAATACGTGGTATCCTCCTTCTAGGCAAACACGAAGATGCAGTCTGCTTGAAAATTTATCCTTCTTCATCTGGTCAACATCGATAGCTACAGGCTTTTCAAGCTGAACCCATCTAGGGTGCACGAATTTATCATCAGCTCTTTTATCTACTGCACCAAGAGGAATCATTATACGACCGATAATCTCATCTTTGTTAGGGCCTACACGGTCTTCTACTGATATGATCAAATGCTCTTCAAAAGGCTCAGCGGCCACAAACATGAAATCTTCATTCCAAATTGGGTTCATGGTACGAGCCTGAACAATTTTCGTCTTCATAAACTGATTCCCTATTTGGGCCTTCACATACACATCTGGAAAACGGGTTTTATCATGTGGGATAATATCTTGAGCCTCGATGATATTGACTCGAACATACCATAGTCTTGGTGCATGGTACACTTTAGACTTGATATGAGAGCTTAAGAAAGAGGAGTCGAGAGATGCAACTGCATCCGAGTGCCATGCATCAGGGAATGCCTCATCGGCCTGAGTACCTATCCAAACAGCAAGCATCAACTCACCTTTAATCTTTTCACCATTTTTATTTTCAAGTCTGTACCACTCTGGGGCTAAAGGGCTGTCGGGTGGAACCCGAGTAGGCACATCGTTCATATCAAACCTAACAAAGCCAACAAAATCATCTTTCACTATATCCTTGTCTTTTACGACTACTTCAAGAACTGAGGTCTGAACCCTCTCTCTAGCAAATGCAAATACTTCATTCCATTCAGGGTTTTGCTTCTTCTCGAAATGCTTTGTAGTCCCTTTATAGTTTCCTACACGTACCTCGACAAAGGGATCTAGACTACCAGTTAAATCCTTACTAGGCAGTTCACGTGCTTTCACTACACGAACAAAGAGATATTGCATCTGTTCTACAAGATCGTAAGTGCTAGCTGGTTTATCAGCGCGAATGACTCTGCCTCCCACTATTTGACCTCCACCTAAAAAGGGGCTTGTTTCTTTGATTGCATAGTCTACTGGCTGAGCTGAAGAAGAAGAGTACATTCTTACAATTCTAGGTGGTGGAGGTTCTGGTTTCATCTCATCTGTCATGTACCTGACTGATTCATTAGACGAAGCAGATGGATGATGATGATGATGATTATGGTCTTCTTTTGGAATAGAACGAAAAGCATTTTTGTTAGAATTGTGACTGGTGTTGGTATTTTGGTTTAGAACTTGAGCTTGAGATTGCAGGTCAGGGTTAGTAAACCCATCAGTTGCTGAAAGTTGGTTTGAAGATTTTATAGATGGGTCATCGGTGATGAAAACTTTGAGCCCAAGCTCTCCTCTAACTCTAGAAAATATTCCACGTTTTTCAAGTGGATAGTGTAAAACAACCGAATCAGAGTGAGGGACAAATGAACTGCCTGCTAGACGTACTTTTCCAAGGAAAGATTTTTGATGAGTGGTTTTATTGATGTTGTAAATGGATGCTTCAAGAAAAAGCTCAGGAAGACGAGCAGGATCGGATATGTTGAAATAGAACTTTTCGTTCCAGACGGGGTTTAGGTCCTTCTCTTTGACGGTAGTGCGGAATTTTTGGCCATCAAAATGTAGTTCCACACAAGTACTTGCCGAGCCTTGACCATCTCTGGGCATCAAGTCATGTGCACCAACTACTTCTACTCCCAATTTGTAGTTGTTCATCATTTTGAAATATTTGCTTTGAAATAAATCTTTGAGATGAAGAAGTGCCTGAAAATGATGCTTAATGATGAATACAAAGTTTATAAAATAAAATTTACTTAACCTTAAAAAAAAAATCTACTTTTGGTATACTTGTATGATTAGACGACTGCGTTTCAGTAAAATCATAAAAAAAAAAATTGATGCATTAATGTCATTATCAAAGTTATGTTTGGTGCCAACTACCACAAGACATGGAAAAGGGAGTAGTTCTTTCAGAAACCTAAAATTTGAGTGGATACCCCAGAATATCATCAAAATATGGTCTCAAAACATAATACAGATTACAGATTAACACCTCAGATTCAAATAATGTCTTAAATGAGTACATAATGGCCTTAATGAGTGACTGTACAGAATCTACCAAGTAAATTCAAACCAGCTTTGGTAAAACAAGATAACAAAGTTTGTGTTCCTAGAAATATCTATCAATAAGCATGATTTAACTAGTGCTGAAAACAATAGTATTACATCATGCACTCTTTGGTTAAGTTCATGAGAAATGGACGATTGAGAAAATTGAATCAAGATACCACATCTACGTTGATGAGAGCATAGTCTGTTTTTACTGAAACAAAGGGAGAAAAACAACTTTTACAGGTAAATATTTTATTGTGCAACCTCGTGCATTGCAAATCCACAATCTAGACTTAATAGATGATCCATCAGAAGCTTTACTCTTACTATAATTTTGAATACTAGTTAATTGATTCTGGTGAAATTTGATCCAAAACCTCTAGATCAACGTTCTAAAGACTTATCACTACCCATATAGGATGGCTTTATTCTTATTTGCTTCTTTAGAATTCAAACTGTCTTTCTATTTCTTTCATTCCTTATATTAAGAATCTCATTTACTTTTCATTTATCTCATTACATGAACACCTTCAAACAGTGTAAGCCTCTATGTCAATACTAGAACAAAAATTAAAACACATAAAACATGATGGTGGAAAAGACATGCTTCAAGAGACAGTGTTGCTTAATCTTGTTCATGAACAATCAAATTTGCATATCATACCATATAGAGGAATAAAAGTTTGTTCTGCTCGTTCGAGATGGCTATAAACGTTGCCAAAGGCCCAAGTGGTAGAAAAAGAGAGTCTGTGCAGCAATACGGGCTTGTTTGGTATCTTATACATGCAACTTAGTATAGTTTTTAATTGAAGCTTTACAACAGCTCGTAATATCAATTTCAAATTTCAAATTGCCCATATTATGTATTGTATGTTTGAGGCATACTTTCTCAAGCAAAATTAATTGAAAGAGATATAAATAGGACAGCAATTACAATTAATCTTAACCGTCCAACAGAGATCAATATCCTATCACAACAAAGGCATCAGAAACTGAAAGGGAAAAGCTACATTCCTCAAAAATCATGTGTTTTGGTTTTGCAATTTTGAACAACAACATGGCATTCATGACCCTCAACACAAGACACCAAAGCTTGAATTTTGGACCATAAATTCTCATATGTTTTTTTCTTATGTGAAATAGATATCAAATATTCAAATATCGTTTACTTATTACTACTAATATATACACACATGTGCATCTAAAAGCTAAATGTATTTACATTTTATTTAATAAAATTTAATGAGCAATGTATGCTATAAGAGTGAAAGTTTTGATGGTCACAACACATTTATTTCAAGCAGTATTGTTGGTGCCATGAGATGCAAATCGATAGAGAAACTCCATTGATGGATGGTCGGAAAGGAGATGATGGTAGATGCCGCAAACCGATGGTAAAATTCCGTTGATGAGTGATTATGAAGGGGTACTATTTAGGGTATTTTCGAAATTTCAAAAAGATACAATGAAAATCTCATTCATTGAATTTTCATTATAAACACACACGATATTTTTTGGCACGTGCAATGCACATGCATATAAAAAAAAACTCTTCCATAATGATATAAAATTGTAAAACGTTAATTTTTTATATAGATTTGATAAGTAGAAGTTCAACATTATAAAGAAAAACATTGTAAAAATTACGTTGGGGTTAGAATTTGACGTTGTGCCGTAATTTATGTATCCAAATTTTCATGTGAAAATAGATTTTATTTTTGTTTTGAATGGGGCTTCGAGTTGCCGATCTCTTGTTTGTAGATAAAGGTATTTCTAGAACTTTACAGTCGGACTTCAGCTATATATATATATATATATATATATATATATATATATATATATATATATATATATATATATATATATATAAAGGCAAGGATCCACTATATCTTAATTTGTTTGCATCTCATTTCCCTTTGAATTTGCACCACAAGTTCAGATTTAAATAATAATACTTTTTCTAGTGGAAAGAAAAAGAAAGTATTATTATTTAAATCGGAACTTGTGCTGAAAATCAAGTGAATCAGAGGTGTAGCCAAATTGAGGTGTAGCTGATCTATATATTCGAATGCGTATACACAAAACGAAATGAAAAATGAAGTGTGGTAAAGTAGTTATTTGGAAAGTACAAAATTGATTAATACAATTTTACATGGTTTGAATTTTATAATCAATATTTTTTCATCTTTTTCTTTACTTTCAAGGGGATCAATTCTATGTTTTTAGACAAAATTTACTTTTAGGGCATCAACTTTTGACTGGGCATATGAATTTGCATTGGATACCATAATTACAAGATACAGTCTAACGTCCATGGTGTCCATTTAATATCGTGGTGTGACAAAAAAGGTGGGTATGGGGCTTTAAAAAAGAAAGACAAACTTCAAAGCAAGCAATTAGTAAGTCGTTGACTCAATTATATAATAACTGTATTTAATTAACACTAGCATATTTGAATATTTATTTTCCGTGTGGAAATATCAAGCCACAACACTAAATAGTTAGATACACACCATGTGTGCCAGATCCGTAAAGACAAGTCACATAAATAAAAAATTAGCCAAAAAAAAAAAAAATTAAACTAAAAGATCAACAGTTTCGAATCAACGTAAAATCTTACAAAATTCAAATTTTCCATTAAACCATAAAAAATCACTATACAATATAAGAAATTTGAAATCATAATTAAATCAATAGATAAGTAAATTTAAGCAGATCAAAGCTTCATACCTTCGACTTCTGGGTTTCTTCTGTTCAGATCTACGACTCTATACCAAACTCAAGCTGAACTGCATAATTTGAAACGAAAAAAAAAATAGAGAATAAAGGATAGAAAAATATGCGGAAGAAATTAAAATTAACAATGAAACAAGAAAATACTAGCTAGTGCCTTTAGTGAGATCTTGAATTTATGAAGGTGTTCAAACCAAAACTAAAACTAGAAGTTGGAGATGGATAATTTATTAAATATATACACTTAGTCAACTCGTTTTGAGCTAAAATACAAGTGATTATCTCCACACACAAAAAATTTAATAAAATTTACAGCTTTTACTCCCCTTTTTTCGATTTGAACTCGGATTAAAAATCTTATTAAATAGAAGAACATATTGATAAACTAAACTAATCACAAAAAAAGCATAGGAAAATAAAAGAACACAAACCTTGTACACAAGATTTCAGGTACTTGTCCCATCTTACCAAAGAATTTAAGGAAAAAATGTTAAAACCTAAAGATAGAAAGTTAGCATTTTTTAATGAGAGAAGCAAGAGTTTTATTTAAAGAGAGAGCATGTGTTTCTGAAGCGAGAAAGAGAGATGGTGAGAAATGGAAGCAAGTTGTTCTTATCTACCTTCCTCCTTTAATCTTTTCGGGAATGAAGAAAAGACTTTAGAGGTCAGTTTTACTTCAGATTTGATTTTAAATCTGCTTATGTATATCAAATTTAAATCAAACAAAAAATGGATGATCGTCGATCCATGGTAAATGACGAAATGCTTTGTGTCATTGTGCATACCTAACTTTTATGTTTTTACATATGGATAAATTTTGTAATTAGACCAAATTTGTAAACAAATTACAATAAAAGACCACATTGCAAACTATTTACAAAACTGGACCAGTTTTCGTCACGTTAGCGGCACGTGTGCTGGCGGCATCTCAAATGCCGCAAGTAGACGTGTATTGGACAAAAATAGACTGGCGACATTTGAGATGCCGTCTGTATACTGCATCTCAAATGCCGACTATTTTTTTGCTCTCTGTCATTTTCCAGCCTATTCTGTCTTTACTTTCCCACTCTCCAATCCATCAACCTCTTTTCACAAATAACCTAACCCACCCCACAATTCTCAACGCAACACTAGCAGCAGCTCCAGCTTGCATCAAACCAATAAGGAATGATACATTGCCCCCATTTCTACTGGTGGATTTTTAGCACTCACATTGGCATCAGCATTTTGATTACTAGCATTAGCCTGTTGTAACGACCCGTATTTTTACGAATCGAAGGATCGTAGAATTGTTGTTATTAGGTTGTTAGTGTTGTTAAGTCGTCTAGAGATAAGTCGCTTGAGATTAGGTCGTGTTAGTTAGGTCGGTTAGGCGACATAAGAGATTGGACCGACCTAAGGGGAGTGACCGACCTAAGGAGGTTAGAGGTAGTGGTTAGCGACTTAGAGAAGTGTGGCCGAGTTAAGGAGATGGGCCGACCTAAGAGCTAACGGTTTAGGGGAGTTAACGACTTAGGGATTAACTAGTTGGACCAACCTAGAGATGTTAACGGCTTAAGGTTTGACCGACCTAAGGAGTTTGCGACCTAAGGGTTAGTGGTTTAAGGGTTCTAACGACCTAGTGGGGAGCAACCTATGTTTGCTAAGTATAGTTAGGATGGAACCGACCTAAGAAGTATGGACGACATAGGGAGATGGGTCGGCTACATAGTTAAGCCGTAAGTAGTTGTGACCCTGTGTATAACGTTAGGTCACTGCCGACTTGTGTATGGTGTGTGTATAGTGTTAGGTCGGATGCATCGTTGGGTCGGCAGTATAGGCAAGTCGTTAGGTCGGCTGGGTGTTAGGTCGGCCATGGGGTTAGAACGTTAGGTATGTTAGGTAGTTAGGTCGGCATACTAGTTGAGTCGCTGGGACGACATCTGGCTTGAGTCGTTAGCTCGGCAGTGCTTTAGGTCGTAGGTCGGCTATGTGTTAGGTCGTGAGTCGTTAGGTCGGCGGTGACTTATGGGCGGCCGACTTAAGGGATTTTCTGCCTATACATAGAGGGGTTTGGTTCACTTTTTAGCATCGGATTTTGAAGCAACGAAATGCTGCCATTTTGAGAGCTCGACTACAACACTTCTTCACTTCTTTTCTCTACTCTAATCTAGTGCTTCCTTCCATCCAAGATTGAAGATCTAATCGAAGATCCAAGAGCCAAAGTTGAAGGTTTCCATCCATCGAAGAGAGATTTCATCATTTGAAGGGAAATCTTGTCGGATCAAGCTAGATTCTTTGCTGTCCAGATCTGAAGTTTGTTGCTTTTGAAGTGTTTAGGTGATTCGGTGAGTGGTGGTTATCTCTCACACGGACCCAAAGGAGTATATTGGATCGGTGGCTTGTTTGTGTGTTAAAGATAGTGATTTCATGCATTTTCTTTTAGTCTGCATGTAGATCTATTGTCCATAAAGTTTTGATATCCATTCTACTACATGTTGACCTATGATAGATCCTTCATCAAGTTGTTACTTAGAATCCATGCTTGTTAGATTTGGACTCTTTATTGACTAAATTGCCATTATAATTATAATCGTTTATTTAGATCTTGTTTGAATGATTGATTATTTGGATTAATGATTGATTTGATTGATTGTTATGAGTTAGTTGATTGATGGTTGAATTTGGACAAGTTGGTCAAAGATGATCCAAAAGCTAAGTGGAAAGGCTTTTGAATGAGGAAAGCTGCTTGTGGCATATGAAGCGGATGATAAAGCTCATATGGATAGATTTGATGATGATGTTGAGATGGGACTTTGCTAGGATGCGATGAAGCAAAGCATGATGTGAGATAGTCTTGGTTTAATCCAGACGGGATCATCCCAAGCATGTTGATAACTCGGTGATATGGTTCGAGTTTGTTGATAATGGGTGGCTCGAGAGGCGCTTGAGCTAGTTTGAGAATAGTCGTCGAGGAGGATGACTAGGAGGCTGAAATTTCATCGTTATTGAAGGTTCTAGCATGCTCAAAGCAAGAGTACACTGGGTAGATTCGATAATCCCAGGCACGGGCTGCGACGATGTGCCAAGTACTCTGGGCAGATTCGATAGTCCTAGGCACGGGCTGCGACGACGTGCGGAGTTATGTCTAGAACCGGGGTTACCATTAGCCCTTGACGGACGGATGAAAGAATGAGCCGGTCATTCAATTAACGGTGATATCGAAGCAATGATAACAGTGATAGCCAGAGTCATGGATGTTTGGTTGTATCGTCATTCGGGCTCAAGAGCGATGTTTTCGGGGTGTTTATCTGATCTTGGTCTAGGCCTTGGGGGTTTGTACTTGGAAAACACCGACCTTGACTCGAGTGATAATTGCTTTACTTTAATTGTCTGCTTTGCTATGTTTATTCCTGCTTAGTGGGTCTGGGGGCTATCACTGTAGAAAGAGGTGGAGTGGGATGGTTGAGTTCCTATTCCTTTTACCCTTTATGCTCTTTTGGTATGTTTGATAGTTGATTTACTGCTCACTAGGACTTTTGTCTGACTCAAGGTTTTATGTTCAACTCTTATTACCTTGGGCTGTTCATTCATTTTGGGATGGGCAGACTAGGTAGCAGGTGACAGGTGCTGTTCATGGCTACCAACGTTGTTGATGACGAAGACGAGCTGGAGGCTTTTGCATATTGTTTTCTTACTATATGTACTGGATGTTCCGCTGTTTGTTTGATACTCTGAGTGTTATGTAGTGAGGCTTGATGTATTGACTACTCAGATGTTTGTATAAAACTATTATGAGTTTATATGATGAGATTCTGTTCTATGGAGCTTCACTATATATACTTTTCTATTGTATTTTATCCATGCGCTGTGAGTAATACGATAGAGTTTATTGTTTTACCCTACCCTGATGATTGTCCATGGCGGCCTAGCACACTTTACATCGCACTATTTCCTTATTTAAGTGCATGAGTCATGGGCGGTCGTCACATTTGGTATCAGAGCTTTGGTTAATCGATTTAAGCCAACGCTCGCTGGCGTAACTACGTATGAGAGACGTAATTGTAATTTTGATGGATGATTACTATATATAATATAGTAGCTTAGAAGAATTTGAACTTCTTATGCAGTTGTTTCTCAGGGTATATTAATCATTTCTTTTAGATATTAGGAATGAGTCGAAGGGAGAGACCAGCTGCTAGGGGAGGCCGTGCTGTTGAGGGGGCTGTTGATTATGCTTCTATGTTCGAGGCTATGATGACTTCGATCATGAGAAGGATGCCAGCTCCGGGGCCATCAGTAGATGTTGGAGTTCAAGTTCAAGCTCCAAGACCAGTGGATTTTGCTAAGTTGTGTAAGGACTATACTGCTCTTGGAGGAAAGGTTTTCTTAGGGACAGAGTCAACCATAGAAGTCCAGAGGTGGACAGATGCTTGTAGAAGGATCTTTGGTGATTTGGGAATTGAGGATGCAACTAAGAGGAAGCTTGCATCAAGACAGCTTCAAGGAAGAGCTTCGGATTGGTGGAACTCTATCACTATAGATACTCCAGAGGAAGAAATTACTTGGGAGCAATTCCAAGCTAGATTTGAAGCTAAGTTCATTTCTACAGCTCAGAAATCTGTTCTGTTTAAGAAGTTTGTGGAGCTCAAGCAAGGTGGAAGACCAGTTCTTGAGTATGTTTCTGAGTTTGAAGCTTTGTCCAAGTATGCTCGGTCGTATATTGACTCCCCTTATCAGAAGAATGAGAAGTTTGTGGCAGGCTTGGACACTTATCTTGGGAGGCAGTTGGTGGATCATTTGGATGACCCATTTGAGAAGCTTGTGGAGAAAGCTCTCAGGCATGAGAATCTGTTTCCTAAAGAAGGATCTGTTGTTGCTGTAACTAAGGAAGGGTCTAAACCACAGCAGGGTGAAAACAAGAAAAGGAAGCAGCAGCAACAGAGGGGTAAGGATGGCCACAAGAGGCCGAAGGGTGAAGTGACCTGCTACAACTGTCAGCAGAAGGGACATCTCTCCAGAGATTGTAAGAATCCGAAGGTGCCGGCGAAGTGCCACAACTGTGACAAACCGGGGCATTTTAGGAAGGATTGTCCGGAACCGAGGAAGGACAAGCAGATTGTGCAAGCCTATGCTTTGGGAGCTGTTCCATCATCTTTGAAAGCTCCTACTGTGGAAGAGAAAGGAAAGAGTGTGGTGGTTCAAGGTACTCTTTCTATATGTGGTGTTCCAGTTAGAGTGTTGTTTGATACTGGGGCGTCGCATTCGTTTGTTTGTAATGAACTTGTAGGCCGGTTGGGTTTGAAACCGGAGATTGTTGATAGACCATTGGTTGTGACTAATCCAGTTGGGGGTTCGTCTTGTTTGTGCATGTTATGCCGTGGTCTAGTTGTGTCGAGTCATGATTGCTCTTTTGTTTGTGATTGTTTTGTTCTGAACTTTGCGGGGTTCGGAATTATTTTGGGTATGGACTGGCTTAGGAAGTATGCGGCAAGGGTTGATTGTAAGAGGCTGGAGGTGACAGTAGAGAATGTGGAGGAGAGAAAGGTTGTGATACGATGTAAGCATGAGGAAGGCGTCTTCATGAGCTTCATGTATTCGCTGGTTGTTCTACGGGATGGACTGTCATCGGTGCCTATTGTGAACGGATTTGAGGATGTCTTTGACGAGGTCAAAGGGTTACCGCCGCATAGAGAGATCGAGTTTCGTATCGATCTAGTTGAGGGAGCCAGACCTGTTGTGATGCCTCTTAGGCGGATGGCGCCTAGGGAACAACAAGAGTTGAAGGTGCAAGTTGATGACCTTTTGTAGAAAGGATTCATTCGGCGTAGTGTGTCCGAATGGGGTGCACCAGTTGTGTTTGCAACCAAAGCGGATGGATCGTTGAGGTTGTGTATGGATTATCGTGAGCTGAATAAAGTGACTAAGAAGAACAAGTATCCATTGCCGAGAATAGATGACTTGTTTGATCAGCTTCACGAAGCCAAGGTGTTTTCTCAGATGGATTTGGCAACGGGATTTCACCAGTTAAGAGTGGCTAAGGATAGTGCGTCGAAAACTGCTTTCAGGACACCATCCGGTTTCTTTGAGTGGCTGGTAATGCCGTTTGGATTGACCAATGCACCAGTATATTTTGTGGATCTTATGAATAGAGTGTTCAGGGATCAGTTGAACAAGTTCGTACTTGTGTTCGTGGATGATATTCTGGTTTATTCCAGAACTGAGGAGGAGCACAAGACGCACTTGCGTATTGTTTTGAAAATCTTGCGGAAACATCAGCTGAAGGCTAAGTTTTCGAAGTGTCACTTCTGGAAGAGTGAAGTGAGGTTCTTAAGCCATATTATCTCTGGAAATGGAATAGCGGTTGATCCCGCCAAGGTGGCAGCGATCCAAGATTGGGTTAGACCTAAGAATGCATCTGATGTGAGAAGTTTTCTTGGATTAGCAGGATATTATCGTCGGTTTATCAAGGAATTTTTCAAGATAGCTGCACCATTAACAGGATTGACGAAAAAGAACCAAGTGTTCAGATGGGATGCTAAGTGTGAGCAAGCTTTCGGAATCCTGAAAGAGCGATTGTCCCGTTTTGAGTATTCCAAGTGGAAACGATGAGATGGTGGTTTACACCGATGCATGTGGTACTGGACTTGGAGCCGTGCTAATGCAGA
This sequence comes from Allium cepa, assembly GCA_030765085.1. Taxonomy (NCBI): domain Eukaryota; kingdom Viridiplantae; phylum Streptophyta; class Magnoliopsida; order Asparagales; family Amaryllidaceae; genus Allium; species Allium cepa. The sequence continues at coordinate 620,296,898 of CM060934.1, read as the reverse complement.
AGGATAAAGTTGTTGCGTATGCAAGTCGACAACTGAAGCCGCATGAAAGGAATTATCCGACTCATGATTTGGAGTTAGCGGCGATTGTTTTTGCTTTAAAGATGTGGAGACATTACCTATTGGGAGTTCGGTTCGAGTTGTTTACAGATCATAAGTCATTGAAGTATCTTTTCTCCCAAAAGGATTTGAATCTCCGGCAGCAACGATGGCTAGAGTTTTTAGCATCATATGATTTTGGTATAGCCTATACTCCGGGAAAAGGTAACGCAGTGGCAGATGCGTTAAGTCGAAGACATGCAGGATTGGGAGCCATGTTTTCAGAATGGAAGAGTCTCGAGTATTTAGATGGATTTGACTTCAGGCCTAGATGTGAATTGGAACCTGAGATGTTGGCAAACTTATCGATAAGACCTACTCTAGTGGAAAGGATTGGCGAGAGCCAAAAGCGAGACGATAAGCTTGTCAAGATTATCCGAGATTTGGAATCTGGATCAGACCCAGAGAAGGATAAAGAATTCGAAGTCGATCGAGAGGGTTGGCTTCGGAAGCAAGGATGATTAGTTGTTTCCGATATAGATGGATTGAGAGATGAAGTTCTTAAGGAAAGTCATCACTCGAAGTTGACAATTCATCCAAGTGGAAATAAGATGTATCGGAATATGAAGAGAACCTATTACTGGGAAGGTATGAAGACGGATGTTGGAAATTTTAATTCCAAATGCATGAATTTCCAGTTGGTAAAAGCCGAACAGAAGAAGCCAAGTGGATTGCTTCAGCCATTAGAAGTTCCTACATGGAAGTGGGAGCAAATATCGATGGATTTTATTGATGGGTTACCTAGAAGCAGGGCAGGAAATGAAGGGATTTGGGTCATCATAGATCGTTTGACTAAGAGTGCAAGATTCATTCCTGTTCGATCAACTAGGACTGCATCAAAATTGGCTGAGTTGTATGTTAAGTGGATAGTTCGATTCCATGGTATTCCGAAGAGTATAATGAGCGATCGAGACTCATTGTTCAGTAGTGGATTTTGGAAGAGCTTCCAAGAAGTTTTGGGAATCGAGTTGTGTTTGAGTACAGCTTATCACCCCCAAACAGATGGTCAGACCGAGAGAGTCAACCGAGTTTTGGAAGATCTCCTCATAGCATGTGTTTTGGACTTCGGAGGATCATGGGAAGATTATCTTCATTTGGTGGAATTTTCGTATAATAATAGTTACCAGTCAAGTATTGGTATGGCACCGTATGAAGCCTTGTATGGAAGACCCTGTAACTCTCCGACATGTTGGTTGGAAACTGGAGAAAAGCTGATACTTGGGCCCGAAATGATTCGACAGACTTCGGATTGCATAGAGACCATTCGGCGACGAATGAAGGCAGCCCAAGACCGTCAGAAAAGTTATGCCGATAAGCGTCGTAAGGATTTGGAATTCGACATAGGCGATATGGTTTTCGTGAAGATTTCTCCACTGAAGAATGTCATTCGATTCGGGAAGAAAGGAAAGTTGATTCCGAGGTTTGTTGGACCATTCTCAATCATCGAGCGAATTGGAAAGCTCGCCTATAAATTGGAGTTACCGGAAAAGATGTCGAGTGTGCACAATGTTTTTCATATATCGTATCTACGGAAGTATGTGCACGACTCGAATACAGTGGTTTCTGCTGATAGCTGTAAGGATTTGGAGGTTGATCCAGTTGTTACGAGACCTTGTAAGCCGCTTCGTGTTGTTGAAACCGACACGAAACAGCTTAGGAGGAAGACGATTACGTTGCTCAAGATACAATGGAGTGGTGATGTTAACGACTGTACATGGGAGGAGGAAGAGAGGATGAAGGCAGCTCATCCTGAACTCTTCAAGGTATGGCCCTAAGGTGTCGTGACATCTCATGAATTTGTAACTTGTTCTAGTCTTAGAATTCTGCATGCTAGGCTAGTAATTGGATGCATGGTTTGTTAATTGTTATGTATGGTAGGCATGCAGAATAATTTTGGTTGTTCTTGTTTGTTTGGAATTTCGGGGGCGAAATTCCTAAGGGGGAGAGAATGTAACGACCCGTATTTTTACGAATCGAAGGATCGTAGAATTGTTGTTATTAGGTTGTTAGTGTTGTTAAGTCGTCTAGAGATAAGTCGCTTGAGATTAGGTCGTGTTAGTTAGGTCGGTTAGGCGACATAAGAGATTGGACCGACCTAAGGGGAGTGACCGACCTAAGGAGGTTAGAGGTAGTGGTTAGCGACTTAGAGAAGTGTGGCCGAGTTAAGGAGATGGGCCGACCTAAGAGCTAACGGTTTAGGGGAGTTAACGACTTAGGGGTTAACTAGTTGGACCAACCTAGAGATGTTAACGGCTTAAGGTTTGACCGACCTAAGGAGTTTGCGACCTAAGGGTTAGTGGTTTAAGGGTTCTAACGACCTAGTGGGGAGCAACCTATGTTTGCTAAGTATAGTTAGGACGGAACCGACCTAAGAAGTATGGACGACATAGGGAGATGGGTCGGCTACATAGTTAAGCCGTAAGTAGTTGTGACCCTGTGTATAACGTTAGGTCGCTGCCTACTTGTGTATGGTGTGTGTATAGTGTTAGGTCGGATGCATCGTTGGGTCGGCAGTATAGGCAAGTCGTTAGGTCGGCTGGGTGTTAGGTCGGTCATGGGGTTAGAACGTTAGGTATGTTAGGTAGTTAGGTCGGCATACTAGTTGAGTCGCTGGGATGGCATCTGGCTTGAGTCGTTAGCTCGGCAGTGCTTTAGGTCGTAGGTCGGCTATGTGTTAGGTCGTGAGTCGTTAGGTCGGCGGTGACTTATGGGCGGCCGACTTAAGGGATTTTCTGCCTATAAATAGAGGGGTTTGGTTCACTTTTTGGCATCGGATTTTGAATCAACGAAGTGCTGCCATTTTGAGAGCTCGACTACAACACTTCTTCACTTCTTTTCTCTACTCTAATCTAGTGCTTCCTTCCATCCAAGATTGAAGATCTAATCGAAGATCCAAGAGCCAAAGTTGAAGATCTCCATCCATCGAAGAGAGATTTCATCATTTGAAGGGAAATCTTGTCGGATCAAGCTAGATTCTTTGCTGTCCAGATCTGAAGTTTGTTGCTTTTGAAGTGTTTAGGTGATTCGGTGAGTGGTGGTTATCTCTCACACGGACCCAAAGGAGTATATTGGATCGGTGGCTTGTTTGTGTGTTAAAGATAGTGATTTCATGCATTTTCTTTTAGTCTGCATGTAGATCTATTGTCCATAAAGTTTTGATATCCATTCTACTACATGTTGACCTATGATAGATCCTTCATCAAGTTGTTACTTAGAATCCATGCTTGTTAGATTTGGACTCTTTATTTACTAAATTGCCATTATAATTATAATCGTTTATTTAGATCTTGTTTGAATGATTGATTATTTGGATTAATGATTGATTTGATTGATTGTTATGAGTTAGTTGATTGATGGTTGAATTTGGACAAGTTGGTCAAAGATGATCCAAAAGCTAAGTGGAAAGGCTTTTGAATGAGGAAAGCTGCTTGTGGCATATGAAGCGGATGATAAACCTCATATGGATAGATTTGATGATGATGTTGAGATGGGACTTTGCTAGGATGCGATGAAGAAAAGCATGATGTGAGATAGCCTTGGTTTAATCCAGACGGGATCATCCCAAGCATGTTGATAACTCGGTGATATGGTTCGAGTTTGTTGATAATGGGTGGCTCGAGAGGCGCTTGAGCTAGTTTGAGAATAGTCGTCGAGGAGGATGACTAGGAGGCTGAAATTTCATCGTTATTGAAGGTTCTAGCATGCTCAAAGCAAGAGTACGCTGGGTAGATTCGATAATCCCAGGCACGGGCTGCGACGACGTGCCAAGTACTCTGGGCAGATTCGATAGTCCTAGGCACGGGCTGCGACGACGTGCGGAGTTATGTCTAGAACCGGGGTTACCATTAGCCCTTGACGGGCGGATGAAAGAATGAGCCGGTCATTCAATTAACGGTGATATCGAAGCAATGATAACAGTGATAGCCAGAGTCATCGATGTTTGGTTGTATCGTCATTCGGGCTCAAGAGCGATGTTTTCAGGGTGTTTATCTGATCTTGGTCTAGGCCTTGGGGGTTTGTACTTGGAAAACACCGACCTTGACTCGAGTGATAATTGCTTTACTTTAATTGTCTGCTTTGCTATGTTTATTCCTGCTTAGTGGGTCTGGGGGCTATCACTGTAGAAAGAGGTGGAGTGGGATGGTTGAGTTCCTATTCCTTTTACCCTTTATGCTCTTTTGGTATGTTTGATAGTTGATTTACTGCTCACTAGGACTTTTGTCTGACTCAAAGTTTTATGTTCAACTCTTATTACCTTGGGCTGTTCATCCATTTTGGGATGGGCAGACTAGGTAGCAGGTGACAGGTGCTGTTCTTGGCTACCAACGCTGTTGATGACGAAGACGAGCTGGAGGCTTTTGCATATTGTTTTCTTACTATATGTACTGAATGTTCCGCTGTTTGTTTGATACTCTGAGTGTTATGTAGTGAGGCTTGATGTATTGACTACTCAGATGTTTGTATAAAACTATTATGAGTTTATATGATGAGATTCTGTTCTATGGAGCTTCACTATGTATACTTTTCTATTGTATTTTATCCATGCGCTGTGAGTAATACGATAGAGTTTATTGTTTTACCCTACCCTGATGATCGTCCATGGCGGCCTGGCACACTTTACAGCGCATTATTTCCTTGTTTAAGTGCATGAGTCATGGGCGGTCGTCACACCTGTCGACCAGGGTTTCTCCTGGTAGTGGGTCGAGCATTTTCATTTATTGTGGTGCTTCCTCCATCGAAATTTCCTCTTTCGTTTCCTGCTTCTATATCTCCCTTCTCGTAAATCTCCATACGAGCCTTAGTAAGATACAGAAGAACCGTCTAAGAGAGCGCGGGATACGTACTTACATACATACATACATATATATATATATATATATAGAAAATACAAGTATGTTACTAAAACGTTAACCCAAACCACAATCTTATTTTCTGATTCATTGGATTATGTTTGAAAAAATCTTTTAAGTTTAAGTTTCTTTTAAAGTTTCATAAACCTATGCTCTGATACCGACTTGTAACATCCCCTTACTTGGAGGTCCACAACTAACGGATACGGATGCTGTAGTCATCCATAGATATTAATCCTCGACAACCAAATACGACGATATTAGATACATTGATATACAAAAACACAAGAATATGGGAAAAAAAATTAAAACGCAAACCAAATCGACGTTCCATTTCAAAATATTCCAAATTGATTACATAATCTCAATTCACAGATCACATTCAAATAACATATAATCATTACAAAATACGCCAAGAGCGACATATGAAGATACCCCTTGGTAGATCAGAGTATATAGATAGGTAAGAAAACAATTTGCCTTTACAAACAAGACCCACAATGGAAATAAAAGAACTTGAATAACAAGCCTGCCTTCTACACATCTTCGAAAGCTTTATTCGTCTAAAAGAACACTTGGAAACTTTAACTCTCAACTTACTCAAAATCAATTGAGTACCCGAGAGTTTAAGAGGAAAGTAAAAACTTCGAGTCATACATAAAGCCTGGTACGAATAGTAATTTACCATCTCAAACCATTAAATATCTAGTGAGACCACGCCGTTTATTGGAACGGTTTTCCCCTCACTAGTATCCTAAAACATTTACAAAATCATATACTGTGCTCCTACATCCCCAATGGTTAAAGTAGAATATTTCAAAACATTATGATGATATGCAAAACAAGTAAATCAAATCTGGATTATCCATCCTCATTCATTATGACTATCTATCTCAATTATAGTTTCTAGGGTCACTATTAACATATTAAATGTATGTAGCCTATCTATCTAATATCATAGTTTTCATGGGATCACTAAGAACTTATTGGTAACTCCAATATCATATTGCTTATCCTAGTTTTCATGGGATAACTAGGAACCTATTGACTGACTGTCAATATCTTAATGCGGATATATTTTTTATGGGCTAACTACAAACTTACTGGCCCTTGCCAGTATCAAATCATAGTTTTCATGGGCTGACTATGAACCTATTGGCCTTTGCCAATATCGTTAGTTATTTACAGTTTTCATGGGCTTACTGTAAACCTATTGGCCCCTGCCAATATCTTTAGTTTTAAGGTTTTGGCATTCCTTAATTTATGCTTACTACTGGGTCAACCTATTTGGTTATTTTACCCTTCCCCAACATACATTTATGGGTTAATAATAATGTGAATAATATTCCCAAAATCTTTATTTATGCCATGGTATTTCCTTTTAAAATGAGAATGGGTCATTTGTTTTGAAATCCTAAAACATCACTTTCGAAACCACTGGATGACCTCCTTCGAAGGCATAGAAAACCTCTTTTCATAACTCTAAGTATATATCTTTCGAAGAAGTATAAATCAATCATTTCGAAACCAATGATACCTTTCGATGTATCAAAAACATTCTTTAATACATAGCTTTAAAAGAAATAAAAATACCCATTCGAAAGCATTGGGTTTACTCTTTAAAATGTTCTTTGGGTCAAATTGATTATATATGAAAGTATCTCTTTCGGAACCAGTTATAAAATTGTTTTGGGGAAAAGTTGATGGTGTCGGAACCATCTAGTCGAAAGCAACAACCTTCTACATTAAAACATTGAAAGAAAATGTTGAAACCCTCTTTCGACACCATGGCCTTCAAAACCCTTAACCTCTTTCGAAAAAGTATTTAGGAAGTGGCTTAACTTTGGTTAAAATAGAAATAACCTTTCAACGGCATAGATGGCATCAATGTAGTCGAAAGGTAAATCAGTGGCTTGGTCATGACATAGTCGAAACCAATCCATTCGAAAGCTCTTATTTAAGAAAAGAATACCCCTTCAAAAGCTATTTACGAAGTCCCTTTTGAAAGCATGGCTTTGGACTATTTTGAAAGCCTTAAGTAAAAAAAGGTAGGAATTTAACTTTAGAAAACAAACTAAAGGTTTCGATATTATAGGGTATCCCTTCAACAAATAGGCAGGCGTTTATCTTCTTAAAAGTGAACCTTGGTTTCGATCCTAACGAAAGCATAGATTTTGACACTGTACCTTCTGCTACTTACCAATTCACTTCGTACCAATTCTATTGATACTATGTGCCTTGGTCCGACTATGTGGGTTTCAACAGAGATGGTGCAGAGGTTAAGGAGTCGAAATATGCCTCCGAATAGGCGGAACCACCTTTTTTTGAAATGTTGATTTATAGTTAAACATGGCATTTGATTTATAACTAACATGCCAGTTGTAACTTCTTCACTGGCTACTTTAAAACCTTTCAAATGCTTTACTGTTAGAAACTGCTGCATTAATTTAAATCCAATTCAAAGAAATGTAAGGTTTAAACCCTTCCATATAACAAACCAACATTAGCAGAAAAGTCCCTCTTTAACAAAATTTATTTTCCCTAATAAATCAACTGGGAAAAATCCTCAAAAATAACAGAAAATCAATTTATCATGTAATAAAACATATTAATATTTCAAACCTAATTTCTTCTTGAAATACTCGAAATAAATTTTAAACCCAATTATATCATATTTTCCTTTACAAATTCATAATAAATTTTCTGTGGTTCGGAAAATTATGAAAATCAAAACTTATCTCCAAAATCATGTTTTACTTCACAAATTTTTTTTCCATGGAATTATAAAATCGTTGACTCTCGATTTTAACCTAAACCGTACCAATTCATAGGAAAATGAACTAAAATAAATCAACTATAATATAACCATGCATATCATCACCCATATCATCTTAAAAACGAATTTAATCACAAATCTGAAAACATACAATCATAGGATAAAATAGAGATGATATAAAATCATTACTCAGCTTATTTATGATAAGGAATATGAGATTTGTTGTTGATTAATCCTTCATAGCTTTGATCCTTAGCTTTAGATTGAATTTTCCTCTTTTCCTTCTTGTTAACGGCCGGCTCTTAGGTTTTTTGCATTTTTTTTTATTTGAGAAAAAATGAACTTGAATGGACAATAGTGAGAAATGTATAGTCGTGTAAAATAAAGAGGCTATTTTACTAATATGCCCATGTGTGAACTAATTATCCTTTAAACCAATTAAAGCCCATTTATTTAATTATTAAGCATGACCCTTTACATAATTTATTCAAATCTCAATCCCTTTATCATTATTATTCTATTTAACTTATCTAATTAAATTTCCCCGAATAATGTTATCAAAAATTAGATATGTTACAGGTGCCACCTTTAAAGAATTTCGTCCTCAAAATTCAGTAAAGACTAAATACTAAACATAGAAATCATGTGTAATAACTCCTAATAACCATACTAGTCTACTTGACTAGCAATTATCTATATAAATCTAATATAGACATACCCTCAAAGCAGATCTGGATAAGTATCTCTAATCCTTTCCGCTGTCTCCCAAGTACAGTCCTTCTCGTTGTCACTCCACTGAACTTTCACTAAATTGACTATCTTATTCCTTAATCCTTTTTCATCTCTAGCTACAACCCAAAATGGTTGTCTAACAAAAGTCAAATTAGGCTCTACTACTAAGTCTTCCAATCCTGTCAGAGGAATATTACTCTTTGAATCATGCACATACTTGCGAAGATGAGATATATGAAATACATTATGGGCACCTGCCAAACTACTCGACAACTCTATTCTGTATGCAAGCTTTCCAATCCTCTCTATAATCTGGAATGGACCTGCATATCCTGGGGCTAGCTTCCCTGGCTTTTCAAATCGTAGCACACTCTTCATAGATGACACCTTAATGAAAACCTTTTCTTCAGTTGAGAATTCTAGGTCCTTACGCCTCTTATCCGTGCAACTCTTCTATCTTAACTGAGTTTCCTTAATCCTTCCGTGGATTAACTCATTCTTTTCTGATGCTTTTCTAACCAAATCTGGACCTAAGACTAATCTGTCTCCAGTCTCCAACCAACATGTTGGTGATTTGCATGGTCTTCCATACGGTCTTCCATATAAAGCCTCAAAAAGCACCATTCCTTTAATTGCCCGATAACTATTATTGTAGGAAAACTCATCCAAATGTAGGGCGATCCTACCAAGATCCACCAAAGTCCAATACGCAAGCTCTTAGTAGATCCCCGAGTACTTTTGTTGCATCCTTTGTCTAACAATCTGTCTGAGCATGATACGCAATACTCATATTAAGCTTGGTACCCATCACTTTCTGTAGGCTCTTTTAGAATTCACTAGTGAATAAAGCATCTCTGTCGCTGACTATACTACTAAGAACTCCATGCAGTCTAACTATGTTCTTCAGGAACAACTTAGCTTAAGCAGGTGTCGTTTTGGTTGACTTAACTAGAATGAAATGGGCACTCTTGGTCAATCTATCCACTATAACCCATATACTTTCATTACCTCTATTTGATGTTGCAACTCATCTATAAAATCCATAAATATCGAATCATATTTCCAAACTGAAATCTCTAAAGGCTGAAGCAACCCACTTGGTTTTTGATGTTCGGCTTTCACTTGTTGATAGTTTGCACACTGCCTAACCTACAAGCCAACATCTCTCTTCATGCCTTCCCAATAGAAGCTCCTCTTTATATCCTGATACATCTTGGTCCCTCCAAATGAATTGCAAACTTGGACCGATGACATTCTCCAAGAACTTCTTTCCTTAAGTTCTCCACTTTCGAAACACACAACCGTCCCTTCTTTCTCAAACATCCTTTCGGGTCAAGGTTAAAATCCTTTAGATCATCGATCTCAGTTCCAACCTCAAGCCTTCTAATTCTCTTAACCAATGTTGGATCCTCCTTTTGCTTAGAAGCAATTTTCTCAATCAATACTGGTCGAACTTTTGAATAAGACAACCTAGCGGAACTCTGACTATAACCAGCAATCGATCTTAACTGCACATTACAACTGACTAAAACTTCTAAATCCTTCCACTCTGCCAACATAGCTAACACCACGTTCTGATGTTTTCTGCTAAGAGCATCTACTACCTTATTACCTTTTCCTGACATACACTATATACCAAAACCATAAGCGGCCAAAAACTCCAGCCACACTGCTGCCTCGTATTCAACTCCTTCCAAGAGAATAAATACCGTAAAGATTTATGATCGGCATAAAACTCAAACCTCTTCCCTAGGAGATAATGACTACAAATCTTTAATACGAAGATCACCGCTGCCAACTCCAAATCATGAATAAGATATCTCACTTCATGCGATCTAAACTGCCTAGATGTGTAGGAAATGATTTTACCATTCTGCATCAACACCGCTCCTAATCCAGCTCCACACGCATTAGTATACACCACAATCCTTGATTTCCATCTGGAACTACTAACATAGATGCATTGATCAACAAATGCTTTAACTTAAGGAATGCATCCTCACATTTGTCGGACCAAACAAATCTCACTTCCTTCCTGGTTACTTAGTTAAGGGTGCTTCTATCCACAAGAATCCTTAATGAATCTCCCGTAGTAGCTAGCAAGTCCAAGAAAACTCCTGATCTTGTTCATCGTCTCTTTCAATTATTCATGACTTCTATCTTATATAGATCGACTGACAATCCTTTCTCTTAAACCATGTGACCAAGAAATTTTTCCTCTTTCTTCCATAAATGACACTTGGCAAACTTTGCCTTTAGCTGCTTCTGCCTCAGCGTTTCAAGTACCACTCTAAGATGAACTTCATGCTCTCGCTCATCCCTAGAGTAGACTAGGATGTCATTTATGAACAACAAAACAAACCTATCCAAATACTCTCAAAAAACTCTGTCCATCAAATCCACAAAGAAAGCAGGTGCATTTGCTAATCCAAATGGCATCACCATCCACTCATACGAACCATACCTAGTTCGAAATGCTGTCAAAGTAATACCGTCCTCCGCCACTCTTAACTGATGGAAACCTATCGCCAATTCCAACGGGTAAAACACTATGTCTTTGATCAACTTGTCAAACATATTATCTATTATTGGCAAAGGATACTTATTCTTAATTGTCCTTTCGTTTAACTTGCGATAATCAATGCACATCCTTAACGGCCAATCCGATTTCTTTACGAATACCACGGCCGCTCCCCAAGGTGAACTGCTTGGTCTGATAAAACTCCTTCCTTCTAGATCCACTAGCTGAACCTTCCATTCCTTCATCTCGGTTGGTTCATCCTACTAGGTGGTCTACTCACGGGTTCAACTCTTGGCACAAAATGTATTCTAAACTCAACGGTTCTTTTTGGAGGTAGTCCAGTGACTGGCTCAAAGACATATGCAAACTATCTTGCTACCCGAACCTGACTTAAATCCTTTCCTACCTCCATTGCATTAAGCATAACACTAACACTCTGGTCATTCTTCTCTACTGAGAATATCACTCGGTTATGACTATTAGGGTATCTTAGTGATATTTCCCTATCCTCGCAAAATATTCTAGCCTTAAGCCTACCCAACCAATCCATACTAAAAATGATTCTGATATCTACGATATCAATAACATACAAACTGCATGCAAACTTATGACTTAACAAATCAAGTTCTAACTGGTCGCATCTTAACCATAGAGTTGTATACACTCCTATTGCATTCACAACTCTTAAGGAAGTAACAAAGTATGTAGGCTCTAAACATAATCTATCAACCAAATACTGAGATATAAGTGAATGTGATGCACCGCTATCAAAAAGTATACTAACCGGAATACTTTGAATTAAAAGCGTACCTTCCATCACAGTCTTTCCTTTATTAGCCGCGGTAGGCCTAGCTGGTCCTATAGAAAAAACTTTTCTTTTGTCTTACCTAACTGGTTCTGGACACTGATTCTTGTAATGCCCAACTTGATCACAGTTGAAGCACTTCACATTCTTCTTATTTGCAGCTTTTTTCCCATTTCCTAACCCGCATTCATTAGCAAAATGACCCTTCTTATCACACATAGCAAACTACCTCAGCCTTTGTCTTCTTAACAATATCACCCTTCTAAGATCCCTTTTTTTTTAAAGAACTTTCTCTTCTTTCCCTAAGAACCCTGGGTTTTCACTGACTTCTCTTTAGCTAAATAAGCAAGTAGCTCCTCATGGCGAATGGCCATTTCCACCACTATATTACAAGGATCGCAGGCATGTTTCATGGTCATTCTAGCAAGCTCAGGCCTCAATCCCCGAATGAACCTCTCGTTCTTTTTGATGTCAGTATCTATAACAGCATATCCATATCGTGACAGCTCTATAAACTTAGTAGTGTACTCGACTACTGACATCTCCCCTTGCACTAAATCCATAAACTTCCTCATTAGCTCAGACGTAGCAAACTCAAATACAAACTTCTACTTAAATCTCATTTTAAAATCTGCCCAAGTTAACAGCTCTTCTAGAATTCCGGCAGTGACACTATTCCACCAATGTAGTGATGACCCCTGCAACTGTCTAGAGGCCAATCTCCTCTTTTGTCAATCATTCGACCTAAATCAGTAAATATACGTTCATAATGCAAAAACCAATTCTGAACCTCTATGGCACTTTCCGTTCGCAAGAATGTCTTACCGCCTAAACTGGTGTAATCTCTACTCAGCAAAGCATAATTACTCCCAATTGAAGCCACAGGATTAGCTGCTCCTACATTTCCAACAACACCAGCAGCAACTCCAGCTTGCATCAAACCAACAAAGAATGATACATTGCCCTAGTTTCTACTGGTGGATTTTAGCACTCATATTGGCATCAACATTTTAATTACTAGCATTAGCCAGTCGACCCGGGTTTCTCCTGGTAGTGGGTCGAGCATTTCCATTTGTTGTTGTGCTTCCTCCATCGAGATTTCCTCTTCCATTTCCTGCTTCCATATCTCCTTTCTCGTAAATCTCCATACGAGCCTTAGTAAGATACAGAAGAACGGTCTAAGAGAGCGAGAGATACGTACTTACATATATATAACTGTATATAGAAAATACAAATACGTTACAATAGCGTTATCCCAAACCTCAATCTTATTATCTGATTCATTGGATTATGTTTGGAAAAATCTTTTAGGTTTAAGTTTCTTTTAAAGTTTCATAAACCTATGCTTTGATACCAACTTGTAACATCCCGTTACTTGGAGGTCCAAAACTGACGGCTACGGATATTGTAGTCCTCCATTGATATTAATCCTCAATGACCAAATACAGTGATATTAGATACATTGATATACAAAAACACAAGAATATGGAAAAAAATCGAATCGCAAACAAAATCCACATTCAATTTCAAAATATTCCAAATTGATTACATAATCTCAGTTCGTAGACCACATTAAAATAACATATAACTGTTACAAAACACGCCAAGAGCGACATATGAAGATACCCCTTGGTAGATTAGAGTATATAGATAGGCAGGATAACAATTTGCCTTTACAAACAAGACCCACAACGGAAATAAAAGAACTCGAACAACAAGCCTGCCTCCCACACATCTTCAAAAGATTTATTCATCTAAAAGAACACCTAGAAACTTTAACTCTCAACCTACTCAAAATCAATTGAGTACCCGATAGTTTAAGAGGAAAGTAAAAAAATTCGAGACAGACATAAAGCCTGGTATGAATAGTAATTTACCATCTCAAACCATTAAATATCTAGTGAGACCATGCCGCTTAGTGGAACGGGTTTTCCCCTCACTGGTAGCTTAAACATTTACAAAACCATATACTGTGCTGCTGCATCTAGAATGGTTAAAGAGGAATAGTTCAAAACATTGTGATAATATGCAAAACAAGTAAATCAAATCTGGATTACCCATTCTCATTCATTTTGACTATCTATCTCAATTATAGTTTCTAGGGTTACTATTAACATGTTAAATGTATATGGACTATCCGTCCAATATCATAGTTTTCATGGGATCACTAAGAACCTATTGGTAACTCCAGTATCATCTCGACATATTCAAAACTAATCCATTTCAAATCTTTTATTTAAGAAAAGAATACCCCTTCAAAAGCTATTTATGAAGTCCCTTTCGAAAGCATTGCTTTTAACTATGTTGAAAGCTTTAAGTAAAAAAAGGCATGAATTTAACTTTAGAAAACAAACTAAAGGTTTCACTTTATAGGGGATCGACTCGGTAGAAATCCCTTCAACAACTAGGCAGGCATTTATCTTCTTAAAAGTGAACCTTGGTTTCGACCCTGACGAAAGCATAGCATTCGACACCCTACCTTTCGCTACTTACCGATTTACTTCGTACCAATTCTATTGATACATGTGCCTTGGTTTCGACTATGTGGGTTTTGATAGAGATAGTTTTGACTGAGATGGTGCAGAGGTAAAGGAGTTGAATGATGCCTTCAAAATAGGTGGAACCACCTTTTTATGAAATGCTGATTTATAGCTAAACATGGAAATTGCTTTGTAACTAACCTGCAAGTTGTAATTTCTTGATTGGCTACTTTAAAACCTTTCAAATGCGTTACCATTAGAAACAACCGCATTAATTTAGATCCAATTCAAAGAAACATACAGTTTAACCCTCCCATATAACAAACCAACATTTGCAGAAAAGTCCCTCTCTAACAAAATTTATTTGCCTTAATAAATCAACTGGGAAAAATTCCCAAAAATCATAGAAAAACAATTTTATCATGTAATCAAATATATTAAAATTTTAAACCTAATTTCCTTTTGAAATATGTGAAATAGATTGCAAACCCAACTATATCATATTTTTTCTCCAAAAATTCATAATAAATTTTCTATTGCTCGTAAAATTCGAAAAATCAATACCTATCTCTAAAATCATGTTTTACTTAACATAAAAAAATTTCATGACATTATAAAATCATCGACTCTCGGTTTTACTCTAAACCATACTAATTTATAGGAAAATGGATTAAAATAAATCAACCGTAATATAATTCAAGCATATCATCGGCCATATCATCTTAAACATGAATTTAATTATAAAACTAAAAACATATAATCATAGGATAAAATAGAGATGGTATAAAATCATTATTCACCTTATGTATGATAAGGAATATGAGATTTGTTGTTAGTTAATCCTTCCTAGCTTTGATCCTTAGCTTTTAGATTGCATTTTCCTCTTTTCCTTCTTGCTAATGGCCGACTCTTAGGGTTTTTGTGTTTGTTTTTTATTTGAGAAAAATGAACATGATTGGACAATAGTGAGAAATGTATAGCCATGTAAAATAAAGAGGCTATTATACTAGTATGTCCATGTGTGAACTAATTATTCTTTAAACCAATTAAAGCCCATTTATTTAATTATTAAGCACAACCCTTTACATAATTTATTCAAATCTCGATTCTCTTATCATCATTATTCTATTTAATTTATCTAATTAAATTTCCTCGAATAACGTTACCAAAAATTAGGGTTGTTACAATGAGTGTAGATCTGCATTGAAGCGTTGTATTGGCGGCCCTAGGCTTTGCCTTTTGGAATGCTTTTCGACTCCTTACGGTACTGCTTAGGTTCCCCTCAACATGTTTGGTGCATATCTGTTCTCAAAGGTGCTAGCAAAGTATGAGTTTTGTTGATGACGCAATATGATTACTCGTGTTCTTTGGTCTGTATGTGCAATGTATCATTGCTCGTGTTCAACCTTGTTTGATTGGGATGCTTTGTACTTTCGAAATGGTTGATTGCGTTGCTGTAGAGTATCTGCGTTTTGCTTTGTCTTTGTGCATTACCGTCGCCTCTTGCTCCCTGTAACTTTATTAGATTTTGGATTTAGGAATATAATATAATACCTAGTCTTTTAGGGATGGGCGTTGATCCGATGCCTTTGCGGCTCGTCTCTTGAGCACAATATTTCATTCCCTTTATGTCTTTTGGCTACGGTTCCTTTGGTTAAGATTATACACAGTGACCGAAAGCTAGTTTTTTGTGCAGTATCATATGGACCACTTTGATTCCAGCTCTTTCTCTTTTTGTTTTGGATTTTTACTTCGAGAGCAACTATTCTAGACTTGTTCATTGCTTAGCCCATTTTCAACATAGCTTGAGGAATACAGATGTAATACTTGCCTTTCAAGTCTATAGCAACCACAAATCGGTGTCTATAGTTCACTTCAGATCTTCATATCTCCGAGAACTGTTTTCTGTACTTTATCTTTCGTGTGAGGTTTTACCTATGAGTAACATACGATCCTTTATTCTTATTTAGGTGAACTTGTTTGCTCTCTTAGTCTTCACACCTGCTTATAATATATATATATATATACATATGTATGTATGTATGTATGTATATGTATATAATAGTATTACCGTTCTCATCTTTGAGGTTGCCATTGTTGTTCATATGATGCATTGTCAATATAACTATCAAACTTCGACGGTGAGTTGTGAAAAGTCGCTTGTACGTGCGCTTGGCATGGTCTTCCTCGCTGTTTGGGGGAAAACAGAGGCTGAATTTAGCATTATCATTCTCATTTTAGAGATTGTCCTTTGTCGTTTATATACTACACTGTCAACGTAGTTGTTGACCGACGACGATGAGATGCGAAAACCATTCTTTTCGAGGTAGGGTTGTTAATACTCACATCTTTTCATTTTTTAGCATATGTAGAAGAAGTCTTATCAGATACCCTTGCATTTAATGCTCATGTTCACATGCCATTTCCCTATTAGGCCATGGTCTAAACTGTTGTTATATGAAACCTTTTGTTTTTCTATGCAAATCTGCATCAATCTTTATGCTTATTATTTTGGAAATTTGATCGATGTTTTACAAATTTCTTCATCATTACAATCATATGGCCATTATTAAGGTTTGTATATTTTTCTTTCGTCTTCTCCTTATTTATTTTTTTTATATTCTTTTCAAAAGGGAAATGGGAGGGAAAAAAATTTCAGAATCTATTATATTCATGCATTCAGATTTCCTTTTAGATAGAATTTGGTTTTTTTGTTTTAACTTCTGTTAGATTTCTTTAATATGGCACCATTTTTTGCGATTAATCTTAAGATTTCGATATGAATTCTTTTTTATCTTCCCCTTTACTTCGGCCTTTCAAAATTACTCGATTGGAAGAAGTCAAGGGTATTTTAACCCAATTTGGGTTTTCGGGTTATGACACTAGGGTTCTTGAACCCTATGAGCATTTCAATGCTCCCTTGGCCGAGTTTATTCCCATTACCCCTAAACATATATATCGTGGCCTATATCTTCCACCCAATCCGATCCTTCGCCAACGGGTTGCTTCTATTGATCTTATTCTAGCGCAATTTACCTGTAACACCCCTAATTTTTGTTTAACATTATTAAGGATATTTAATTAGGTAGATTAAAATAGAATAACGTAAATAGTTAGGAGAATGAGATTTGATTACTAATAAGGTTGGGCCAATATTAATAAACTAAGTAAGATTGTTGTAAACTTAACATATAAGAGAATATATAAAGGGCAAATTAGGTTGATCCAACTTTCACTCCTTAAATCCTCTCCCCCTTATTTGATTCTTACTTTACTCATTCACAAAATAATCAAAAAAGTTAGAATTGGAGGTCGATCATAACCTAAGGAAGAAATCATGGACTCGAGGAGATTCATGGGGAAGAGCTTAGGGAACTTAAATCAATATCAAATCTCAATTTCAACAGCCAAATCTAAGTTAAATAATCCTAAAACCGTCTCTTTTATCTCTTAATTGATTCAGTCATGGATATTACCCGAATTCATCTTGTTTGTTCTACCAAGTTATGGTTAGAAAATGATTGTTTACATAGAATAATGGTTTGTGGAATTTTTATGATATTATGAGTATATATGCACTCCCAGGTGGGCCTGCATCTAATCACAACGTGTTGTTGCTAGATTACTTGCTCCGTCCTTTTTAGTGCTACATGGTCAGTAGTCTTTCATATATCATTTACATTGTATTTTTTTCCTTTTTAAATTTACATTTTGTTAAATATACTCGTTAATATTTTTGTTAAATTTGTGATTGTGAAAAGAATACACGTTAGATGGTTAAAAAAAATTCAAAGTTTGAATCAAAGATGTTTTTACTTTAACCTTATGATACCATAATTTGCATAAGGTTAGAAAGTTAAATTTTATTTGCCTGGCTAATTCTTCCTCAAGAAAATGGAACTCCAACACTGTTCAAAATGAATTTTATTTTCTTATTAAGTTTGTTTTTTCATCTTGGAACGTCCTGTGGCTTTGCTACTAACTATTGAAAATTATTGTTGGCATCTTTGGTAGGTTTTATACTCCTTTTAACATTACTTATCACATAATTTAGGCATTTAGATCATTAGTTTGTTTAATTTTCGTACCCAGATATATCTCTATATGTTGATAGCTTTAAATTCTATAGCTAGTTCTTTATGTAGCCTTTTAATTTGAAGTGTAGTGGTAGTATGCGATGATGATCATCTTTTAACGTGGGATATAAGTACATTAATATCTCAAAAATAAATTTGTCTTATTGACATCAAAATGATTTTTACTTTGCTAGATAATTTTGGAACCACTATATCACTCAGAAATAGAAATGATACAAATTCTCAACAAATACGACATGCATGCCGAAGTACACAGTCTCAACAACTTAATGAAACAAAACCATAAATTCAGCATACCAACAATATAGTAAGAATCAACATCCAAAGAATAGAATAATAATATCTGTACATACATATGTTTAATACTTCCAAAGTCCAAACCTATATTACATGTATGTTGGAGAAAAACTAAAATTTGATGAGTTCAATATAATTGTCCTTGATTACATATTTTTCAGGTAGAAAAGAAAGGACCATCTATCCAATCTGCATATATGTTGCGTATCCTTTTAACCCCTTTGAACTTAACCCATCATCTGACTTTCAGTTTTCTATCCGTGCCTGTATTCGTCCCCATCTCCGTAGTTGTAGTCGGCAAGTGATGAGTTTTAGAAGGAGCAGCAGCAGCCATTGTCGCCGCCATTGTTCCACTATATGCTTTATCCAAATCAGTCTGATTCTTCTGCCCCACTAGCTCTTTATCAAAACAAATACAATAATATTTAGTTTAGTATTCAAAGAAGAAAGAAAAATTAACTAACATAAATCATTGTTTTTGCTTAATTATATGATTGTACAGGGGTATGGGCAGTTTCAACTTGTTTTCTTTCTTTAAAATCTGGAACAAAGATCTCAAGTCACATGAAAATGCCATGAAATTATAGTTTCTCGATATCAAAACCTTGTGAATGAAATTCCCTTGGCGAAAACCCAAACTGACAAAGAATATTGACAAAGAAAACCCAAATTTGTCTTTTTAGGCCTTGGTTCTTTTGTATGATGAGGATAAATCCATCTAGAAGTGAATGATATATGATTCTGAACTATTATTACTTTTAGTTTGTCGATGTTATACCATTTTCAACCATGGAAAAACAAAGGTAAAATTGTAATTGTTTCAATTTTTATACCCCTTGCCATTTTCCACCATCTAGCAGTTGTGTTAACTTGATATGTTTATCTTTTTTTGGCACAAATTGCTAAATGGTGTTCTAAAATCGTTGAATGCTAAATGGTTTCTGAAAAATACAAAAATTAATATTCATTATTTTCATTATTTTACAATTCTTACACGTGTATTTTAAATCAAGTTTTGCACCTTGATGCCTAAAGATATTTAACACCATAAACCTAAGACCTTTAAAATCATAGTCTAAAGACCTTAAAACTTGGTTTGTGATTCTTGACAAAAAATATTGGAATTTATCTTATAGAAAGAATATATATAGATTGAGATAGCGTTGTAAATAGGTTACAACTATAAAGAAATCATAATTACTTACTTTTTCACTGCCTAAAGCTCACTTAGTTATTTACATGTTGGCAATATGTCTTTTCTTCAGCTGACGAACTTGTTAAAATTTGTTCCGTTCAATAGCAAAAAAAATATCATTTTTGTTAGCTTTGACACCAAGCTGACCAAAATGCATTATGTGTTATCTATGGATAGTGGATATGATTTGTTATCTCTGTATGCCATAAAGTTTAAATCTTGCGTCTACATAAATTTTTATGGATTAGGCCAATAAAAAGATCACACCTACGGCTGTGAGATGGCAGAATAAAGTAATTTGTGTCACAAAGGAAACATACAAATACTTTTGTGGAAATATCTGAAATTAATCAACATCATTAAATAAGAAACCATTCTCAAAATATAATAACATATTTCTTAGTAATTAGATAAGTTAAATTATTTAAAATTTGAGTCAAAGCAGTATCGTTTTTCTATATGGGTTGCCATTTATAAGTTTAATAAAGATCGCACTGGAACAATAATGTTGGTTGAAATGCAAACACATATAAACTAAAACATTAGCTGCAAGATTCAATTTATATGAAAACCAACAGATTAGCGATACATGGAAATAAAAAGAAAAAACACATGCTTTGTTTCAATTGTGATAAAAAATAGTGCATGTGTTCAAAATCTTATACAAAGACGCAATAATATACATCGGATATATTGAATAAATAACTGAAACAAGCCAAAATAAAAAATGTAAATAATTATCCTATTCATACCTGACATTACATTTGCTAAGCAACCTTCTATCTCATGTATGGTATGACACTTACTGAAAAGGTGTCAACTTCAAATGATGATTGAGTAGGCTACGCAAGTTTATACAATGGAGCAAGATCTATTAAGCCTGAACCGAGCAGTAGTACAAATAGAATTGGTATACTTTCCAAAGTATTAGGTGACCTAAATAGGCTTGACCATATAAAGTTACCTTTTTCTACTTTTTAGCATATTTTTACGTGTTTGATAAGCATGTACTGTAAATATGCATATTCAAATGATTGTTTTTAATCATAGTGCATTCTGCATCTTTCTTTCTCAAAGTGATACCCACGTAAACACATTTCGATACCATTAGCAATAATCTTGTAATGAAAAATGTGTAGATAATAAAAGAAAAAAAAAGTAATACCTTATCCCTACCAGTACACAAAGTCGACCCTTCGTTGTACATATTCCATCATAACGGCCAAGGAAGTTGGCGGTAGGCAAACCTGGAAAGAAATCGATAATGATACAGAATTAAACGAAGTGCAATATATATATATATATATTTGAACTTGATGTTTGCAACGAAAACGGTGCCACATTTTTCCCACGTATCAATACATATGCCTCCAATTTGTTCACGGTCGCATCAAAGAGTGCCAAATGGCATGAAATATGTATGTCCATAGATTGAGTGTTGTGTTTTCATCTAAACATCTTGTCGTTTGTTGGATTACTAATTTCAAGAAAATATCTCACCAACAGTTTATTTGTTACAATCATTTTACAGTAATTCCTAACTTGATTTGTAGATTATTTCATTTTCTAGATTCCATTAACTTCTTTAACCTAATTTAAAAAAGTAAGTAAGAATAAAATCATATCAATTATGAAAAGCAGACTAACATTATTTGTTGTAAGTAATGGATTAAAAGACGCGTACCGCAATGGTTGATGACATGTCTAGAATTTGTTCATTGCATATATTATAGATACAAAAGGCACAAAAAATCCTAGAAGCTGTGGAAATGTTTTAACGAAATTTCTTTGTTCCATATATTATAGATTTACCTGTAGGTAGCGTAAAAGAAGAGGTAAATACAGTGAGGATGTACCTTGAAAGATTGATGATGTATGCAGATGAAGATCAAATTAAGTACCTTTATTCCTGTCCAGTCAGTAGAACATCTTTATAGACAACATTTTTAGTGAAAGTTCCGGTTCGTCCAACAATATGTCCATTTTCTACCAACACCTTGGTATTAGCACTTGAATCTCCTCGCGGAAGTGCTACATATAGTTGTCTATGACCAAATACATGATCGGGTAGAAAAATACCGGTATTTTTTATCGTCTGCCCTTATGCCTTGTTTATAGTGAAGGCAAAACACAAACGAATTGGAAATTGTTTCCGTATTAACACAAATGGTAATTTCAATTTTTCAGGTGGCTTTAGTAGGATTCTTTGAATGAAAACTCTAGTACCAACATAATGTTCAGTCATGATTTCAAAATCAATGCAATTCTTATTGAGTTGTTTACATACAAGCCTCGTTCCATTGCATAATCCAATTTTCGGATTCAAATTTCTTAACAACATTATCGGTGCTCCAAGCTTCAATGTTAAACAATGGGAGGTAGCCCGCCAGGAGTGATTGAGTTTAGAAATTCTTGTTGGTATAAATTGTGAACATCATCATCTACTGCATCATATGAATAGTAATTGATTTCATTTCTAGGAAATATACTGAGTACATGTTCATTGAGCTTGTCGACATATTCATTTAGTGGTGTAATTAATGCTCTATTAACTATGTACTCTTTATCGAATGCATTTTTTGATAAGTTAGGAAAAATTGTATCTACCAACTTTGCCGGTGGATTAACATCATTTTTTGATGTTATGACCATATTTGTTGGTAGTTGAATCATTTCTTCATTGATTGAAGGTTCGATGCCATCTCCAATTTGAATTAGAAATTTTGAATATGCGATATCATTTGCTGCTCTCATGTTTTTCTTTAAATGCAAAATTTTAAATTTTTCCCATAAAAGTGATTTAATGATGCATGCATTAATCACTTCATTTCTTGTAGCTTTATGCACAACTGGCAATACTTGTCGAAAATCTCCTCCCATAATAAGGATTTTACCTCCAAATGGTTCATCTACATCTATTATATCTCTCATAGTTCTATCAAATTCCTCAAAAGCATAATGATGTACCATTGTAGCTTCATCCCACATAAGAACTGTTGATTGTTTTAAAAGTTTCGCTAATTTTGACTGTTTGCTTATTGAGCATGTTGATGTCGCTTTTGGTTGTAATGGAAGTTTAAATCTTGAATGTGTGGTTCTTCCACCAGGTAGTATAGTTGCAACGATACCAGATGTAGCTGTTGCAATTGCAATACCACCATCTTTTCTAACCGTTGACAGAATAGCATGGTATAGATATGTTTTTCCCGTCCCTCTAGGACCATCTATAAAAAACAAACATTTTTCTTTTTTACAATTGCATTCATAATTGTATTGTAGGCTTTCAATTGTTCCTCATTCAATTTTTCAATAGCTAGTAAATCATCCTCGGAAATAGGAATTGCTAACTCTTCTTCTATTAGCTCTGAAATTTTATCACATTCATCACAATCATATGCTCTTGATATATTTGAAAAGCCATAATCAGTTGTGCTTTTGTTGTGTTGGAGAAGTAACATGTTTAAATCTTTCAGAAGACGATTTGTTAGAAGCATTTGGTTAGTAGTACTTGAATTTCGGTAATCTTTTACCATATGATCGAAAAACTCATCCCATAACCTTCGCACACCTGATGGATTGCAGAAAACCATGATAGTAACAAATAATGCTCTTAAAGAAACCGACATCTTTGTATTTGAGGCTTCAGTCAAACATTCTTTAATGCTATCATCGTTTTCTAAAAGTCTTCTTTTCTCAGCAACTTCTTTAAATGTTCGACTTCTAACTTCGTCAACTTTAAGTAAATCATTAAAAGAAGTCGGTCCTCTAATACGATTTAAAAGTATTCTCAAGAAAAAACATTCTCCTTCCGCAGGTAGGACTGTGTATATTCTACCAATCACCCTTACATTAGATACTCTTCTTTTCCCTTTTTTTCATTTTTAATCCAACAATAGTGCTCTGGAAATTCACGATATAAAAGTTTTCTTGCTTGTTCATTAATTGAATTTGTATAGAAAAACTTTGTCAGCATTGTGTGTAGGTTGCTTTCATCGGCCAAAACTTCATTGATGGTTTGATCATTGGAAAACATAACACTTTGTTTATTTGGAAGATGTATTTGAAGACGTTCAACTGATGGATATATCTTGCTAAGGGAGAACCTAAAAATCTTCCATAATGCTTCTGGAGCCGAAATCCACCTTGCATCTATAAATTGTTGTATCTCATCATAGTTAGGTCCAGGTCGAACTTGCATTGAAACGTGGTCTGGACCTTTGTAGATATATTTGTAAAGATATTTAACTTTTTTTATACTACTACATATCTCTACATTAATGTGACAGTTATATTTGCATAGTAACCAAGGATTGTAAGGTACAACCCATATGTTATCTACCATCAACTTTTCATTTCTATCAATAGGAATAGATTTTCCAGTATCGCGTCTTCTGTAAATTGGGTATGAATCTATGCCTTGAATAGTCACATTTGAAAATTGTTTTGGATACTCTCTTTTGCAACTACCATTTTTCATGCAAGGACAATTTCGATTTTGAGTACCACATGGTGCATGAATCATCCACTTCATTACTGCCACATGTAATTCTGATTCTTGTTAGAATCGGGTATTTCTGCTCTAATAATTTCATCATATTCATCTGGGTTAGTCAATTTGTCTTCATCTTTGAAGATAATTAGCATATGAACATGTGGTAAACCTCTTTCTTGAAATTCAATTACATGGACATGAGCAGCTACTTTTCCAAGTGCTCCTTCAGTAAAAATTTCTTTTATTAATTCCTCGTATTTTGCATGAAATATCCTTGTCGTCAAATTTGGTCTGTCTTGAGGGTCTTGACCGGGTAGCAATTCGCTAACAATTTCATCCCAAAGTGGATTGCATGTCATTGTAATGAATAAATCGGGTTTGCCATACTTATTTACTAAAGCCATTGCATCTTGATATCGTTGATACATATCACGTGGACAACCAATATAAGAAGAAGGTAGTATTGTTCGTGTTCCAACATTACCTAAATAAGAGAATTTGTTAAAACTTCATAAATATGAAAGTTAATTACGTAAAGGTATAAAAATGTACTTAATATAAGAGCAGGTTTTCAAATTCACAAACTATGCACTTGCATCATTTTCCCCAGCGTTTAAAGCATCTTGTAATCCTTGATACATTTTAGCTTTGATGGTTTTTTTATGACTCCTGTACCATCTTAGCCTGTTGGTATCTATCTTAACATAGTTATCAACCACGTATTGTTGAAACAATCGTCCACCTCGAAGAAAAAGGATTTATCATTTTCTTGAATCTATAAAAGAACATTACATATTGATGAATATTAAGAAGTAAAATATAAATATATAAAATGTGTTATATATTAAATTGTATATACCTGTAGAATATTAGCAAATACTCACGACATGAAAATATATTACCATTTTCATCCCGACTATTTATATCCCATCCGTAACTTCCATATGGTAATAAAAGTGGGTATTGCAATGGATCATAATAACCAACTGTTTCAGGAACAGTTATGAGTTGTCCATAGTTTGTCTCAACTACAATATCTCTTTCATGGATTTCTTTATTTTCAGCTCCTTCTACCCAAATTCCAGCAACTTGTGAAGAAGTTGGGAGAGTATATTGTTTTTGATTTGAAGATTGTTCTTTTATGACCAATTTACAATGTTGGATATTTGGTTTTTGTCCAAGTTATCGAAATAAAACTGCAAATCTATTATGTGTACTAAGAGTTTTTTGTAATTTACCTACGATATCTCGACTCAAAGTATTATTTTCAGCCAATCGGTTATCAATTTCATTCTCTATATCGTAAATATAAAGTTGTAGAAATCTTGGACGATTATCAGATGTAGGTACCAAATTGCCTATTTTATGATAGATAGTTCCTTGAGCTCGAAATGTGTATACCCATCTTTACCGGTAGCCAAGTTCTCATCAACATGAACTCCCATCGATGTAAATGCAAACATGTGGTTATAAGCTTGTATGTTTTTTCTGAATTCTTTTCCTTCATTTGATTGGTCATTGTACAAATTGATGATCTCATCGGGTGAAGAAATTAATTGTAGAATGATTTTTCCATTTAGACAGCAAAAATTATTTTGATTCTCGGTGAAAGAGTTTTGCTTGACAATGTCTACATATTCTTGATTATGGCAAATAGAATCTTTAAAAACAAAATGATCTGTAAAGTTTCTTGCACAATTATGTCTTGCTGTAGCACTTCGACATGGTTGAGTAACTCTATGTATTGTGTTTCTATTGATGTTTCTTTGTTCAAAAGATGGTGTTTTGTCCAAATGCAATTTTCTGTGTTCTTTGCAATTTCTTATACAAATTCGTTTGCAATACTTGTTTCCAACTTTAGAAAATATATCTTATACTTCTCCTCAATATTTACTTCTTTACATTTGTGACCTCATAAATTCTGGGTGAAAATTAAAATTCCTAATCAAATATATAAATAGCAATATATATTATATTCAAAATAAACTTTGAAGAAAAATCTGAAAACATTAAAAATATCTCAAAGTTTTGAGAAACTAATAAAACAATACCATATATATTCGTTTTCTTCTCATATTCGGTATTCGGATGTAAAGAATGAACAGTGATTGCATAATTCCTACACCTGTTTCCAACTTCAGAAAATATATCCATAACTTAGATATATATTGTTAATTTTCAATATAACCTCTCATAATATATAATCAAATTACAATAACTACGCCAAAGTTAGATAACCTATGGAATGAGAAGTTGAAGGAAAAAGCAATATCTATTTGTGAAATGGGAAACTGTACTTACCATGTTTCTAGTTTATTTAATCTTTTTTTACGTATATTCTATAAACCCCTCGAGCTATCGCATATCAGCCACCTTATTCAAACTTCTACCATAATGTAGGAACTACCATATTCTTTGCAAAGAAACCTGTTTATTGTCATTGATTACCTTCCAAAACCACATACATAATTTTTTTTACCAATGGACGTAGACATAAAAATATTATTTTCATAAAACCTCCAAGAAAACTTATAAACAAATGATAATAATCATGTCAAGCTATAAATTATTTATGTTATGAAAAGTAAAAGGAGAAAACAGTAAGTGCTAAAAGAAAACAACACTTGTTATATTTCTTTCTTAATGGATATTATGTAGACCACCCTTAAGCTACCTGCTTTATATGTTGTTATCTATAAAGTTTAAATTATTTTTGTTAACAGTGCTATAAAAATGAGAAAAGGCAACAACTCATGTGGACATCAAGTTTGATTTTTTTGGGTTTTATTCATTTTTAACATAAAATTAAATTATGATTATGTTTTAAATTCTTTTCAGATTCAATAAATCGAATGAGTCAATACAACTTACAAACTCACGAAATAAATAATTTTACACTCCTAGGATTGCATTCATCAAATTTTCATCATACTACATAAGAGAAAGCATGACGTCAACCGTTGATAGAATCAAAAAGTACAAATATAAGAAAATAGGAAGATTCAAACGATATATCTTAACCAACTCTAAATTTAATTTTCCCAAACTATCTTAATCAATATTCTTTATACGCAATTAGTGAATAGTAAAATTATGTCCAATTTTGAATCGAGGATGTATCTTATTAACATATTTCGCTTTAATCTCTAAATCTCAGCTACTACATCTCATGGAAATCTAATCAATCATTTACCATATAATAGGATTTTCCATTTTGTCCTCTCAAAGAATGAATATTGTCATTAGTAACCTTTCAACCTTATATTAATAAACGTACTCTATTCTTATTAAAACCTTGGGATATATAGTATTTATTTTTATTATAACTGCCTAATTAACATAGAATAAAATGAGTACCATGCCAATACAACAAATATTTGTTATTACTATGTTCATCATTTTTACCAACTTCTTCAGATGAATATCCTATACGTCCTTTAAGTTACCTAATATACAAAAAGAGGAAATAGAATAATTAAGGAATAAAATGGTTATGCTAACTTTTTTTGGATGAATAAAATGAAATAAAAAATTAGATGGAGGTTGTAATAACAGAAAAATATTTGAAGTATAGCATTGTTGTATGTTTGTTGTGAGTTAGAAGGATAAAAAGAGTAGAAAAAAATTATGTAGTATTTCTCAAAAAAATAAACCATGAATTAGGGAGAATGGATAGTAAGATAAATAGAAATAAGAGATGGAGATTAAATAAGAAGTGAAGGAAAAGAGCAAGAATAAATTAATCTACAATTCCACAAAAATAAACCCACGACTCTTCGAATTAGTGAATTTTTGCAATATTAAAATCTTTAATTTCAAACTCTAATTCCTAGCTACTTTATATCACCCTTACATTTGCACAATCTTTTGATATTTAATAGGATCTACAATTTTCTTCTCCTAAGAAGATGAAAATTGTCATTAATAACCTTTTAAACTTATAATCATAAATGTATGATGTTTGTACCTTATGATACATAATTATTTATTTCATTATAATCCTTAATAACACTGAATATAATGAGAAAAATCATGCCAACGTAACAAATAAATGTTACGTAAAGTGGAAAAAAGAAAAAAATGCTTACTTTGTTCCTTCGGTGATCTTTTTAACTTTTTTGGATGAATATCTTTTAGACCCCTTAAGCTACCTGCTTTATAAAAGGGTAAACATGAATATTTATGAATAAAATGGTCATTCAAACATTTTTGAACAAATGAAACAAAATCAAAAAATAGATGAAGTAATGAGACAACACCTCTGAATCAAGTTAGCTATATCAAACGAAAAGTAAAGGAGAATTCAGCTATAAATTGAGACCGTTCCAATGCACATAAAGGTTACAGAACTGAAATATTAATGGGACACGACCATGGACAATAGCAAAGACAACATGTCGAAAATTGATGTTTCCATTATAATTAAAATATATTCTATTACTTTGTTTCCTTGCACTGCACTGAGTTGCATTTCATTGCTTATTTACATTCTCTATTACAAATCTCAAAAAAAAAAAAAAATTCCTTTGCTTACGTTGTTCATTCTCTATAATACTGTCGTATTTTCAATCAAATAGCCCCCCTGTACTGTGTTACCATACTACGTTGTTATACATTTGTTATACACTGCGCATTACATTATTATACATATGTTTTACACTATGTTACCAGACTACAACAATTACTGCTCGATATACACATCTATTGCTGCCTCCGTCCAACAAATCAGCGACCACCTACAACATCACACAAACACTCACTGCTACATCCTCACTGCGACAATCCAAAATCCTCAACCTATAATACTCCACAAATTACTTCAACACTAACTACAACCACTCCTTCTCAAAACTGTCATCCTCTACTGCCAAATTCACATCTCCCTGCAGCTCGATCACCCAATTCACCCAAACCACTTCATCAACCACCTGTTGCAAACCAATCATCCATCTCCCTGCCCACCACTGCCACTACGAACAACAACAACACCTTCGTCAACATGCAATACTTCCTCACTCAAAATCCTCCTGAAAGTTCACCTATCGCCTCACCAATTTTCTCCTCAAACCTCTTACAACACCCAAATCCTCTCGCCAAACTACACATCTCCAAATATCCCCCAAATCCTCACCACATCAGCCACTAACACCAGAATCCACACACACTTCCACTACCAATACCAACAACCGCCTAAACATTTACAACATCACTGCCTAAACATTTCAACCAACAACTACCCACTCATTAGTAAACCGCCTCCCCAATCCTGAAGACAACACACTGCAATAAACCAAATTTCAATCGCTGCAAAATCAAAATCCCTACTCCTCAAACACCACTATTGTCTCACTAAATTTCAATCAAACTGAACACAATCAGTGCTCATTTTTTAATTATTAGTGCTATTTCAATAATCATTACCAACCTTAGCTATACTATTTTTGAAATAATCAAACTGAACACAATCAGCCACAGTAATGAATATCGGTGCTCATTTTTTAATTATTAGTGCTATTTCATTAATCATTACCAACCTTAGCTATTCTATTTTTGAAATAAACAAGCTGAACACAATTAGCCACAGTAATTATTTTCAGTTTCTGTAGTGAAGAAAGTAGGAAAACAAAACAATAAATGACGAACTGTTCTTGTGAATCATTAAGGAATCTGATAATTACTCAAAATCTGAAGTAATAAAAATCAGTGAATAGTTTCATGAGGTTCAATTCTGATGGATATTTGACTATGATGAATATCGGATACTACTGAAAATCATGCTTAATCTTAAATCATGCTTAATCGTAAATCGCCACTGCAAATTCTAATCGATAATCGCAGTAATCAAAATTTAACTGTTTAATCATAAATCAATAAATTATTACCTGAGTCTGAAGTTTGATGGATACCGTTTGGGGATGCTTGAGCTTAACTGTTTACGTGGTGGTCGACAATCGCCGATCAAGGATTTTCGATAATCGTCGATCTAGGATGCTGAATAACCAAAAGAAAAATGGTATCAATAATATATTTGGATGAATACGTAAAGGAAGAAAGTAGAAGAGATTAGAGCGCGGATCATACTCGTAAGCAATTATTGAAAATCAGCGACAATCGCCAGTAGGCACTAGAGCGCAGATTTTCCCCCCTGTAGAAGCGAGAGGGAGCATCACGTTGAAAAGAACGCAAAACAAAAGGGTATTTTGGTCATCTCATAAAGACACGGTTGATGCTTATTCAACGAACTATCATTATTAGTAGTAAAGATTTGAGTGGGTTTTAAGGGTAAAACCTAAGTTTTTAATCTCCAAACGACTTGATTTATGAGTATGTAATGTAAACTGATATTTTGAAGATGTATTTTTAATTCCATAAATTTCCACGTTGACATAATATTTTATAAATTTATTAATAAAGAAATTGGAGTATTTTTGGTTTCAACTATTTAAAATAATTAAATACTGTTTTTGACTTTGAAATTTTTATATGGCAATGAGAAGGATGTTCTCGAATTTCTGTGAATTTTTTGGATTTTTCCCAAGCGAATATGATTTACTTTGAGTTTAATATGCTAGATAAGCATTTAAATTAATAATTAATTAAGATTACAAATTAATTAAAGTTGATAAATGTTCCGGAACATGGAAATTCTATGCGATAGGAATTGGACAATAAATTGGGTTTGGTGAAAAGTATTTACTTTATTTAGTAAGAAATCAATTTTTTGGTTAATTATGTCGATGCCATGCCGCCTATATTCCCTCTGCGCTCATAGAAGTGCCACATTCATGAGTGTCGACGTAGATGAGGATGAAAGCATAGGGTAATTACATTGGTAGTTATAGAATGATTCCTACAATATCAAAGTCGACATCGTCGGCAACCAATCATAGGGGTATCGTATTCTCGTGATTTATTTATGAGTTTTAAATGATGCCGCATGATTATCACTTTGACTGTTTTAAAACCAGGGTAGCGAGGCTGCCTGTTTTTGACTTCGCCTATATACATATACTAAGTGGCATAGTAGCCGAAGTGATTAAGTGTATTCCTATATTAACGTCGCCTGTCTTAATATCGCAACTCATCATTGTCGGCGACCTTATGTATACCAAAATTTTATATTGAATAGGGTCGGTAATGATGTTGTATAATCGATGCCACACTTCTTCCTTTTAGCGCCGAAGAGGCTCATTTAAAACTAAAGATGATTTACAAGGGGTGAAGTGGCCTATGTTTGAGAGGGTCGATGACCCCATGTTTTCAAAAATAAGTCATTTATTTTATAATACCATAAAGTTTTGATTTCAAAGGTGGATAGCTTATGTTATATAAAGATCGATGACCCTATCTTCGATATAAAGCTTATACTTAAAAGAACTTTAAGTTTGTCTACGACCTTGGATAAAGTCGACGTTTTTTAAAACCGTGTGTGTTATATTCTACATTGTTAAGTGCATAAGCCTATTAATTTATAACTTCAATTTTAAATATAAGGGATACTAATGCTATTTTGATCATAGATGTCGATATTATCATTGGGGGCAATAAAGTAGATTAGTTTCGATAAACTAAATGTTTTAGAAATGCATCTTTATCATTGAGGATACCAATGTATTTTCTTAATGAGTTCGACACCAATCATTGGAGATACCAGTGTACTTTATTTTGAAATGCTATAACTTTCAAAGGAGATAACCTAATTGGGGACAATAATAGACATAGGTTAAACATATGGGTAACATGAATAAAATTGCTAAATGATGGGTTCATATTTATCATAGGAAAACCATGGGATGTGAGATGGATAGTCCACATCAAGCTAGAGATGATAGCCTCGATAAGGTTAGTGAAAGGTACATAGTCATCTTTTGAAAACTATATAATATGTGATGGATAGTCCAGATTATTATAAATTAAATGGAATATGTTTGATGGATAGTCCATATAATTTAAATAATGGAACCATATGTGATGTGTAGTCAATATGGCAGGGGATGGGTAATCTAGGTAATAATTACATGTGAGATGGATAGTCCACATAACTTTGAATATGTTTAAGTATGGGATAAGTAGTCCACATAATTATAAGACGGGTAGCCAGATTAAAAAAAGATGGACACTCAGTTCAAATTGTGACTGGCAGTCATTGGAAATTATGATGGGCAATCTAATAAATAGGGATGGGTAATTCAATATACATTGCATAACTATAAATGTTATTTTTATGTTATAAACATTGTGCTTGCAGTAGCATAGTGTATGGTTAATTAGTTTTGATTAAGATACTAGTAAGGGGAAACCCGTTCCGCTCAGCGGTGTGGTCTCACTAATATCTATTTGGTTCGAGATTGTAGGTTATTATTCACACCAGACTATTGTTTGATCCAAAGTTTATGTTTTTCCCCATAAACTCTCGGGTACTCATTTGAGTAGGT
Source organism: Allium cepa (assembly GCA_030765085.1). Classification (NCBI taxonomy): domain Eukaryota; kingdom Viridiplantae; phylum Streptophyta; class Magnoliopsida; order Asparagales; family Amaryllidaceae; genus Allium; species Allium cepa. Next base: position 620,264,122 of record CM060934.1, on the reverse strand, counting down.
TGGGAGTAAGGGTATTCAAGCTACAGTCAGATGAATAGGCTTTTGGAGACGTGCAAGAGGCAATCTAGCTATTTTAGAGTGTTTATTCATTTGCTGTGTTATTTTGGATGTAACCAAAAAGTTGTATAATTGCCAAATATTTTCCTCTAATCAACCAAAGGGACATCTTCATATGTCGCTCTTCGAATATGTAGTAACAACTATATTTTCTCAGATCGAGGGTTTACGAATGGGATTATGTAATGAACATGAAATACCATTTGCGAAATGAAATGTGAAAGTCAGTTATTAAACTGCATTTAAATTTTTTCATATTCATATGTTTCTGGTATTATCAATATGATTAACATAGCCACATTTTATCATCAGGAATTAACAACTATGGATGACTGCAACATTCGTAGTAGTTAGTTTCGGACCTAAGAGTGAGGGATGCTACAAGTTGGTTTCAGAGCGTATGTTTATGTAAAACTTAAAAGATTAAATGATTCTTGAAAACATAATTCTAATGAATCAGTGAATAAAATTGGCGGGTGGGGATAATATTATAGTAACATACTTGTATTTGCTATATATAAGTATGTATTCTCCCCCATCTTAGACCGTTCTTCTATACCTTACTAAGGCTCATATATAGATTTACGAGAAAGAAAGATATAGGAGGCAGGAAATGAAAGAGTGGATCTATATAAAGGAAGCATCACAACCAATGGAAATGCTTGACTCACTACTAAAAGGAATCCGGATCGACAAGCAAATGCTAATCAAAATACAAATTTCAATATAGGTGCTAGAACCCCGCTAGTAGATGTGGAGACTATGTATCAGTTCTTCATCAATCTGATGCAAGCTGGAACAGCAGCAAGAGTAGTTGGAGGAAATGCTGCTAATGCGGAAGGAGTCAATCCCATAGTTCCATATGGTAATAACTATGCTAATCTAAGTCGAGATTACACCCGTTTGCATGTGAAGCCTTTTCTGAGGACCGAGGATGCAATAGAAGTTGAAAAATGGCCACTACATTGTGAAATGATTTTTGCCGATTTGGGTTTGAATGATAAGTAGAAAAGGAGGTTGGCCTTGAGACAGTTGCAAGGAGCTACTTTTTTCTAGTTGAACGGGAGGACTATAGGGGTATCAAAGGAGGAATTGACTTGGACATAATTTCAAAGGAGATTCAAGGAATGGTTTTTGTCCGAAGTAGCCTAGTCATCCTTGCTCGACGATCTATCTAGGTATGGAGTTGGAGCAAGGAGAAATATCAATATTGGAATACTCTGCTAAGTTTGATGAGCTGTCTATATATGGATATGTCACAATTGACACCGTTATTAAGAGGAATAAGAAGTTTATCTAGGGGTTGAGACTAGAGATTGTTAGGGAAACTATGCTGTAACTTAGATATCCATCGAATGCAGTGGTTGAGATGAAATCTGGAATGAGGAGATGTTTTCTACTTTTGGAAAGGAGAAGCTAATGGAACGCAGAGTTCTCAGAATAAGAAGAGGAAGTTATTTAGGGGAAATGGAGCTCAAAAGGGTGGAGCTGTTAAGAAATGTAAGGCATATATTATTTGTTATAAGTGTGATAAGAAAGGGCACTATGCAAATGAGTGTCGACCAGGTGATGGCATGATGGTTGTGGGCGAGCAGAATGAGAAGTGCTTTAATTGCGACCGGGTAGGGGCATTATAAGAACAAATGTCTAGAAGCGGCCGAGGTTAATAAAGGAAAGTCTTTTATGGAAGGTAGCTTTTGATTCATAACATACGTGGTTAAGGTACAGTTTGACATGGGTGCATCACATTCATTTTGTATCTCAGTGTTTGGTAGATAAGTTATGTTTAGAACCATCATACCTTATTACTTCCTCAAGGATAGCTAATCCGATAGGAGGGTAAGTAACTCTAGGAATGAGATATGACCATTTCGAATTTGAATTGCTAGGTTATACTTTTGCATGCAGTTTGTATGCATTTGATTTCACGGGTTTTGGGATTATTTTGGGTATGGATGGTTCAACAAATATGATGCTATGATATTTTGCTGGGATAGGAAAATATCAGGTAGACACCTTGATAGTAGCGATCAAATTATATACTCGGTAGATAAATCGAGTGTGGATATTTGTACATTGTTGGGAGTAATGGAAGTAGAAGATGAAGTAAATCAGATTTTGGTTGCAAGGGAATTTGCAGATATTTTTGAGCCGATTACAGGACTACCACCGAAATATGCTATCAAATTTCAAATAGATCATGTACCAGGAGATGAACCCGTAAGTAGACCACATGGCAGAATGACACCTATCGAGATAAAGAAGTTAAATGTGTAGCTAGTGGACTTAAAAGGAAAGAATTTTATTTGATCAAGCAGTTTTCCTTAGGGAGCGACTATAGTATTTGTGAATAAACTGGACAGATCGTTGAGATTGTGTATCAATTATCATAAGTTGAATGAGAAACCGGTAAAGAATATGTATCCTTTGCCGAGGATCGATGATTTGTTTGGCCAATTGAGAGGAGCCCTACTGTTTTTCCAATTGGATTTGGCGACAAGGTTCCATTAACCAAGAGTGGTGGAGGATGATATTTCTTTGACAACATTTCAAACGAGGTATGGTTCATACGAGTGGTTAATAATGTCATCCGAATTGACTAATCCACCTGCTTTCTTTTTGGAGTGATGAACCGGATTTTTCGAGAGCACTTGAATAGGTTCTTGTTGGTATTCATTGATAACATTCAGATATATTCTAAGAATGAAAAAGATCACGAGATTGATCTTAGAATGGTGATTGAGACATTGAGGCAGGATCAACTGAAAGCAAAGTTTTTGAAGTGTCATTCATGGAAGAAAGAAGTGAAGTTTCTTGGCTATTTAGTTTTAGAGAAAGGGTTCTCCATATATCCAACCAAGACTGAAGTTGTAAATGGTTGGAAAAGATCCGAGACAGTGATCGAGATAAGGAGTTTTCCTGGACTAGCTGGCTATTACCGGAGATTCATCAAATATTTCTCTTAGATAGCAGTGCCTTTAACTAAGCTAACTAGAAAGAACATGAGTTTATTTGGTCTAATAAATGTGAGGAAGCAGTACTTAAGTTGAAGCATTTATTGACCAATGCATCCGTGTTACTTATTCCAGACGGGAACCAAGACTTAGTGGTGTACACGGGTGCTGTGGAACGAGATTAGGAGTTGTATTGATGCAGAGGGTTAAAGTGATTGCGTACGCTTCTTGATAGCGCAGACCACGTGAAGAAGAAAGCACATTCTTTGAATTATTAGAGCTTGACCTATTTAAGCAAGGCCAACACATTTGTTTAAATCCTACCTCCCTTAGCCTATTTATGGACATCCTCAGCACGCCCAAACTAATAATCCCTAAATAGATATCAATATAAAAACCACGATCTCGCTTAAGGAAAAAAATCAAAACAATGCACGATTAGAATCATGACTTAGCCAATGCTGAAGGAGGAGAGAGCACCATCACCCTGACACTACCGTTGGGCTTGCATGTGATTGTTTTGGTCAAGGAAGAAGTCACAAACGACTCGGGCATGGCAATATCTGACGAGGATGTCGACTTCATGGTGGTCGCGGATAGAGGTCGGTGATCGGAGTAGGGTTTTGGCAGTGAGCAACGTGATAAAATGGTGGAAGCAAAGGGTTTACGATGATGTTTGATGATGGTGCACGATAGCAAAAGTTTGCATAGCTGAATTAATTCGGCAACATATTGGTGAGTTTCTTCAACTCACACTACAATCCATAAAACAACGACTTTGTTTGCATTACATGTTTTTCCCTAGTTTTGGATTTCAATGAATATATATTATGTGTGAATAAACTGATTGGAATATGGATGCATGCATATTTACTTAGTTTATCGAATAATTGGATTTGGAACTAATTCTTTGGTGGTATGAAATTTTTTGTATGGATTGATGGTGTAAATGTACAAATGTAACTATATTTGTTTGTGAACTAAAATTTCTACAGTATGTCGATATTTGTACATTGTCATGTAACTGAAGTTGTCAGAAAAAAACTGGGTCAGTAAATAATTCAATATTATGAAATTATATTTTATCGAGCGATATTGACTCTAGATGTTGAATATTCAATGGTTTACTGTTTGAATTGTTTAAATGTTTCAAAAGAATTTCAAAATGAGATTTTATCTAATTAATCCTTATTGGAATTTAGTTTATAAACTATAGTTAAATTATATTATATTCTTAACTTATTTCTTAATTCAAAATTGTATTCAATGCTTTTTAAGATAAGTAATATTTATTCATCAAAACTTTTAAAATTTACTAGTATAAGTATATTAAAATTTTGAAAATTCTAGAGGCAAAAGATAAAATATAATATTACTTTTTAAAAGCTATTACTAAAGTAATAGTTCTCAAAGTGCTTTATTTATAAAAGAGGTTTAGATGATTTTGAAAGAGTTCCAAAGCTTTTGTAAATAAGCAACTCTTCTTTAAAATGAGTTTATGGTGATTTTGGAAAATTACATCTTTGTCTATAAAATTAATTTAAAACTCTTTTATTTTATTTATTATGGATTTGACATTTTAACGAGATTTTAGGTTTTTCTATGAATCAAAGAATTCTAATAAACGATCGAATGTTCGAACTGGTATGAGACATTTTGTTAAATTCTTTTGCTTATTATTATAATTCGTTAAATAGGGTTTGAGTGGAAATTACTAACTTTTAGTAAAAATTTGAATTTACTTTCTGGTATGGGACAGTTAGTTAAATTCTAGTGATTACTAAAGCGAAAGTGATCTACACTTTAGAGTTGTATTATCCTAGGGTGTTTAGATTTCAAGCCAATAGATCCTCGAGAGAAGATTACTCATTTTTCATCGATCGAAGAGTCAATATTTAAGTAGCGCTTGAAAAATGCTTGGAGAGGTGTTAGCGACCTTGCCAAATGAAACTTCTTAATGAGGTGGTAGAGATCTTGTCCTCCTGATGAAAGTTCTTAGTAAGGTGGCAGTGACCTTATTCTTCCAATGAAACTGCTTAGTGAGGTGGTAGCGACCTTATCCTCAGGGAGAAACTGCTTAGTGAGGTGTTAGCGACCTTGTCCTTTCGACGAAACTTCTTAGAGAGGTGTTAACGACCTTATCATTGCGTTTGTGACTCTTATAATCTTTTCGGTGTCGAGATTATGATTATTTATTAGTGTAATCGGGTATCCATGATCACTTGTTCTTCGAAGCATTTGTATTTGGGTATGAATTCCATTTTTGTGCTTCGAATATTTTGATAAATTGGTTATAGCCATATTTTTAGATGATAATCTAATTGAGACACGATATAGTTTATGGAATGGTGATTTTGACTGATATTCCTTATTACCATTATTTGATTTTTGGCATATTTTTAATATGGCTCATTTTATTGTTAAAACATATATTGATATGGATTTTGAAATGCTGATTTGGTTTGATATTCCATATTATGATCAATTAGTTTTAGGAATGTTTTGAGATGACTTATTTTATGGTTAAGTCATATATTTATGATATCAGTATCTCACCTTTTTTTAAGATATAGTTTGACCTATTTATTTTATAATACTCGAGTTATGTCGAGACTCTACAAGTACAGGGTCTCGTTGACTTTGGAATTTTGTGCCAGCTATGGTGTAGACTATTTTGATTGTTTCAGTTTACTTCATTATTGTATATGTTGACATTTAGGATGATAGGTCATGTATATTAATTAGTAGTCATTTTGTACCTGATACAGTATTTTGGATGTGATGTATATAAAATTATGTGGGCTTTGTACTGATATTTTGTAGACTCACATCTTATTATGATATATGATGTATATTATTCTGCTCCGATCTATGACTCTGATTTTGATTTATCTATATTACATATTGATTCGAATATTTTAAATCGATGTGTTTATTACTTTATGTTAATATTGTATACATCAAATTGTGTTCAATTTGTATTCTATAACCAAGTTATATTTGAAAAAGATGTTGCTTGATATCTTGTTTTGAATGAGGGAATTTAATCCTCGGATTCAACACAAGTATAGACATTTTTTAGCAACATCTATTCCATCTACATGTGCCATGCTTGATTTTCTCTTTTATTTTTGAATGAATCTCATAATTATTTTAGATTAAACTTACCATTGTATGACACCCATCACTAGAACGCAGTATGGTTATCTTGATATCCTTGTTTGCTTTATTATGATGCAATACTTTAAAGTATAAGTACGATGATCTCTTTACTTATATCGAGAAGTCTGAATCTTATTTGTGACTTTTGTTTCCATTAAGAGACTATTCTATGTTTTATTGTCAAACATAACTTAAATGCACCAATTTATGAAGTGATTTATAAAGGAGTTGTTTTGAAATTGAAGCAATTTCTATTATATATATGTATATGTGTGGAAAGTATGTATTTTGGATAAGAAGGATTTTGGAGAATATGTGATGTCCCGCGATTTTGGCAATACTTATTTAATAATTTCCATTTATAATTTATTTTAAATTATGTTATATTGATTTAAAAATCTAATTTAACTAAATATTATATATTCATAACTAATAATTAATCTAATTTAACAAATGATTATCTTTTCAAAAACTCAATAATAATGATAATTTAATTTGAAATGTTTATTCTTTTCAAAAGATAATAATATATATCTAATTAATAATAATAATTGATCTTTTCAAGTTAATAAAATATTCCATTTGTAATGTATATATGTATACATTGTAAAAAAAAGGAAATTGGTTCAATTTCAATTTAATAAAAATATTTTCAAATTATAATATATATGTTTATATATTGTGATTTGGAGTCTTGTTTTAAATTTCAAATAATTTCTGAAGTTAAAATCTAAAATGTTCTATTTATAATGAATATTTATGTTTGTATATATTTATTGTAAATAGAAAATAATGAATTAAACTTAAACATGAAAGTATGTTTTCAAATTTATAATGTATATATGTTTTTATGGTGAATTTGGAGATTTTTGATTTGATTTAATAAAAATGCTTTTCAAAAGCAATTTATTTTTATTTATAAAACACTTAAAGGAAAATTGATTTTTATCAAAAGAATAATAACTTGAGATATAGTACATTATTATAAAGATTTAATTTGTTTTTTTTTAAATTGATTTTTCAAAACAAATTTAGATTTTAAATATAAATCAATGTTAGTAATAGAAATTTATGTTTAAATTTTTAAATAAAGTTTTTAAATAAATTTTTACCTTCTTCTTTTAAAACTTATCTATAGGAAGCGAGTTTTAAATAATTATAAATTAATCACAAAAGTTATAAATGTGTTTCATAGTTATATATATATATATATATATAACATGAGTATTAAATTAATATGGCAATTAAGGTTTATTCATTTATAAACAAATAATTAAGGTAATCTAAAACACATGGCATCATAAGAACGTAGGAGAACACACTTGTTTACAAATTCATAAAGGTTTTGGACATTTGTAAATAAATGGTTTATTCATGTAACAAGTGGCCATTCTTATTGTAAAAGAAAAGTTTTGTTTTTAAGTAAAGTTTTAAAGAAAAAGGATCTGTCTTGTTTATTTTTCTTCAGCTCATACCTTCTTTAGCCTTCTTCTAAAATTAAAAAAAAAGAAATCAAACGCAAGAAGATTTAAATCTGCAACCAGAAAACAAATTCACAAAATTAAAACTGTAACCAAAGGGAAATCTGAAGCTATGTTCAACTCATATCCAAGTATTCAACCTGAAAAATGGCTTCAACCTCAACTGGAAATCAACATGCAAATGCTAAAGCAAAATTACTTAATTTACTTAAATTGATTAATGTAAGTAATTTAAGATAAATTAGTCTGTGTAATTAATTAAATGTAATTAATTACTTAATTAAAAATTAATTAATCAAGTTTAATTAATTAATAAATAATTAGTAAATAAGTAATTAAGAAGTTAATTACTAATGATTAAGAAGAATTATTTAAACATAATTGCTTAATGAAGTAATTAAAGTAATTAATTACTCAGTGTAATTAATTAAGTTATTAGGGTAAATATTTAGTTAATTAATTAAGTTTAATTAATTAAAGGAATTACTTAATGATGGGATTAAGTATAATTACTTAATGTAATTAAATATGTGTAATTACTTAGGGAAGTAATTAATGAATAATTACTGAATGTAATTAATTGAGGAAATTACTGGATGGATAGTAATTAAAGAGGTATAATTGTTTAGGGAAGTAATTAAGTGACAATTACTCAGTGTGATTAAAGAATTGATTAATGGAATTAATCAAAGTGATGGTTTAATTGGTAAAGTAATTAAGGAAGTTAATTACTGATTGTGATTGATCAGGTTTGATTAATAATTGTAACTAAGTTTATAATTAATTATTAAATGTAATTATGAGGAAGATTGATTAATAAATAATTAGGGGGTCATTAATTTATGTAATTAATGAATAATAAATTGTTTAATTAATTAATAAATGTGATTAATTCTAAGATAATTAATCAATGAAGTGTGAAAGAAGTAATAATTAATTAATGTAATTAATTAAGGATTTTGTAATTAATTATGGTTAATTAATTAATTAGAAATTAATTAAGATTGATTAATGATTAAAGATAAATTAATTTTTGTAATTAATTTAAAGGCTAATTACATAGTGTAATTAAAGAATAATTAATCTAGGCGATTAATTAAGAATATGATTAAAGGATTGTTAATCTGTAATTGAAGATTAATTAAATGAATTATGAAGATGATTTAAAGAGTGATTAATTAATTAACTGTAATTAATTAATGATTGTTTAAGCTTGATTAGTTGTTTAATTCTCAAGTAATTAGTTTTAATTTAAGATGATTAAATTAATTATAAAGGAATTAATGATGCCTGTTTGTGTACGACTGTTTGTGGAATATCTGAATTGGTTGATATATATTGGATGATATGTTGTGATATTCTGTGGTATGATATTTGATATATCAATGATAAATGTGTGGTATTTATCTGTGAATGATGCTGTGTGAATTCAATATGTTTAAATTGAATTAATTTGTTAAACTTAAATCACTTGGACATTAAGATGGCGTTTGAATTCGATGAGACCGAGATCGGGTTTCCAAATTTGGAATTCCGTAAACCACATCGATCCAAGTTAAACGTTAGGTCATGAATCCAAGGGGAGTGCAAGTGAAGACTCGAGGTGTAAGAACTATTCGTCAGTATAACTTTGGGGGTGATTCCGAGATGAGTTTAACGGAAATAGTACTTACAGGTTCAAGATGGTTATTCAGAGTGCAAGGGCTATGGTCGTTAACTCTGAGGGTGATTCCAAAATGAGTGTAACGAGATAGTGCATTCGGTTTCGTTCGAACCCGAAACGAACTTGTATGGATTGAATGCTTTCAGAACATCGTCAGGTGGACGATGAGCATTCTAAGATAGATGTGTCCTATAAAGGTAATCGCAGCCTCAAGCCTCATCAACCGGGATGGCTAAAATAGGGGAGGCGCAGCAAGGCTAAGTGGGTCATGCCCAAGTAGGACGAGATTTACCCCTGTCTAGGGGTCCCTTTTTATTTCGGCTGTGTAGGCGGTTGATCATGACAACTGTCGGGCTGGTCTTGTTCGGGACTGTCTAGTAAGGGATGGTTCCAGCCTTGTGTTGCAGGGGAGTTAGGGTGGCTCCTCGGTACGGTGATCTAGGCCACATACTGTGACGGGCGGTACCCAAGTAACCCTACCATTGATGGAATCCAAAATCCAATAAGTGCCTGTACGGTTTTGATTGTGCCCAACTATGTTGGAACGTGAGATGTAAGCATTCCAACTATTTCTGTATTTTATTTTGAAAACCCCAGACACTATTATAATATCACTGGATTTCCTATCAAATGTTTTGGTTTGTGTAAGTTAATTTTTTTCCATGTTTATGTGTGGGAAGTCTTACGTGATACCTTTATTTTCAAAGGATTTTTTAAAGTTAAGCAACTTTTAACCGTTTACTCACACCAGACCCATGTCTGACCCGAGTGTTTATTTTCTGTTTTATTAAACTCTTGGGTACTCATATTACGTTTGAGTAGTCAATTGATTCAGGTCTGCTTTGACGAGTTCTGGTGGAGATATGGAGCAGGTGGCTTCAGCGTGTAGATATATATATATATATATATATATATATATATATATATATATATAGTGGTTCCGCTGTGTTTGAGTTGTTTCTGTTATCTGTGATGTACTTGAGTTGTAATATCTAGACAGGTGTTATAACTGTCTAGTTTTGTGTAGTTTGAGCTGTATAACTCTGATGTATATGATACTATGTAATATTTTATTTGATTAATATAATTTATTCGTTCCGCTGTGAGATTCTGATGTTGTTTGGTTCTTTCTTTTCTATATTTTCTCTTTTCTATCCCTTTCTTTCTTCTTAATGATGCGTCTTTCTGTGGTATGAAAGGCGGGTCGTTACATTGTGGTATTAGAGCTCTAGGTTGAGCGAATACCTAGACTCTGGAATGGTGTCTTTCTTGAGAGAGCATATTTGTAATTTTGAATATATATGTATATATATATATTTATTCCTACCTATATTGTTGGATTATCTGTTCGGGTTTGCCAACATAAGTTCTAGAAGTAGGAGAGATAGTGGTGTGTATAGCATGACTATCAATGAAAGAGTATCTGCCAGGACAATTTTGGGCATCTTGAGTAAGTTTGGCAGCTGGGTATATGGATTTCATCGATCTCTGAAGGAAATCTATTAAAGGTTCGAAGTTTACCTTTGGAGTATAAGTTTGAATTGCGCTCGTGCGAGGGGATTCTCTAGAGTTTGGATCTGTCAGAAGTAATGGTATTTTGGCAACCATAGGAAGGAGTCTTATCTGTTTTGGAGTGGGAGACTCGGTTCAACTAGGTGTCTGTGCTTGGTCTAAAGCCCGAGTTTCTTGGAAGGTTTCTGCTCATATTGAATATTCTTTTTGTGGGTTGGTTGATGTAGCTTTGGGATTCAAGGAGCTTTTGGATAGAAAGTTCGTGGTAGCAAGGGCAACTCAGAGGTTGATTGTGCTGTCAGAAAGATCTTTTGGCTCAGCAGTATCCTAGAGGTGGAGTTCGAAAGCAGTAGTGTGGTCCGTTTCTTTGATGATTCAGAAATCTTTGAGATTCTTCTATCGGTAGATCGGGTAAATGGTGAAGGCTTGTTCCTTTTTCTTCTAGAAGCTCAGCTGGGTAAGGTGTTTATGGTTGAGTGGACCATCACTTACTTCTTTTGAAGGGCTTAAGCTGTTCTGTTATGTAAGAGAGAATAGTTTCTTTGAAATTCGAATTGGGTAGTACTATCGCAAAAGTGACTTGCGACGGTTCGGAAGTTCTTTTAGTAATCTTTGCTTTAGTTTGAGACATCTTTAAAAGATGTTGGAGCCATCGAGGTGGTTTGAGACTTTCTGAATATCATCGAGGAAGTCAAAGGAGTTTGTCCGCATCAGGAGATGGAGTTCTGTTTCGATTTGGTTCTTGGATTTTCTGGTTGTTTGGCCTAGTAGAGAAAGGATTCGAGGAATGAGGATTTTTGTGAGCAATCAGGATTGATTGGATCTAAGATTTCCGATTAATTTTCTGTTGTAGTATTTGTGACCAAATCAGATAGGTCATTAAGCTTTTATGGGATTTGATGGACAATGTTTCTAGATGAGTTGATCAAGTTTGTGTTTGTCAAAAGCTTTCTCATCTTCTTCGGATCAGAGTTGTGCAGTGGAAGCAGGGTGACAACTATCCCAGGATAGAAGCAACCTCATATTCATCTAAGGATTTGTGTTTTCTTGGATTTAAGGTTTTCTTCCGAAAGTTTTTCGAGAACCGAAGGCTTGGTTGTCAGGAGCATCTATTATGTTTTTTTCCGAATAGGAGAAGCTAGTTTGAAGTTCATGATGCTTGTATGGTAGATTGGTGTTTTGGATTTCGATGGATTTTGGGAGAACCATCTTGTTGAGTAGAATCGGGAGGTCACCTCATTCTTGATCCAGCTTTGATTTGAGAAGCATCTGTGAAGTTTGGTTGATCAGGAAGATTGAGGGCAGTTCAGGATCATCGAAGGTTGTGGACAAGAGATGAAGAGATTCGGAACTCAAAGTCGGAGTTTTAATTTTCGGATAAGTATTCTCTGATCATAAGAGTGATGAGATTGGATAAGATGGGAAGCTAGCTCAAGAGTGTATTTGGAATCTTTATGTTTTCTCTTAAGGGTAAATGTTTGATCAATCACTGGTTTAGAACCAGCAGATCATGGAGATTTGGAAGTTGATCGGGATTGTCTATAATCTGATATCCTGTTTAGATTATAGCTAGTTTTAGACCTGAGTAGAGCAGCTAGTTTTAGATTCTGTAGGGCGAGTATCCTGGTGTTTGTACCTGGGAAACTCAAGGAAATTCTGTCCAGAATTTCTGTCTAGATAGTTAGAATTGATTGTTTGAATTGGATGTTATGGTTTCTAGTATGGTTAATAGCATTTGTTGCTATTTTAAAATTAAAATCTGTATGGAATTATAATTATCTTTGCTCTTAATTTCGGGGACGAAATTCTTTTAAGGGGGGAGGAATGTGATGTCCCAGGATTTTGGCAATACTTATTTAATAATTTTCATTTATAATTTATTTTAAATTATGTTATATTGATTTAAAAATCTAATTTAACTAAATATTATATATTCAAAACTAATAATTGATCTAATTTAACAAATGATTATCTTTTCAAAAACTCAATAATAATGATAATTTAATTTGAAATGTTTATTCTTTTCAAAAGATAATAATATATATCTAATTAATAATAATAATTGATCTTTTTATGTTAATAAAAATATTCCATTTGTAACGTATACATGTATACATTGTAAAAAAAGGAAATTGGTTCAGTTTAAATTTAATAAAAATATTTTCAAATTATAATATATATGTTTATATATTGTGATTGAGAGTTCTGTTTTAAATTTCAAATAATTTATGAAGTTAATATCTAAAATGTTCTATTTATAATGAATATTTATGTTGGTATATATTTATTGTAAGTAGAAAATAATGAATTAAACTTAAACAGGAAAATATGTTTTCAAATTTATAATGTATATATGTTTTTATGGTGATTTGGATATTTTTGATTCGATTTAATAAAAATGCTTTTCAAAAGCAATTTAAAATTTATTTATATTTATAAAACACTTAAAGGAAAATTGATTTTTATCAAAAGAATAATAACTTGAAATATAGTACATTATTATAAAGATTTAATTTGTTTTCTTTTAATTTGATTTTTGAAAACAAATTTAGATTTTAAATATAAATCAATGTTAGTTATAGAAATTTATGTTTAAATTTTTAAATAAAGTTTTTAAATAAATGTTTACCTTCTTCTTTTAATACTTATCTATAGGAAGCGAGTTTTAAATAATTATAAATTAATCACAAAAGTTATAAATGCATTTCATAGTTATATATATATATATATATATATATATATGTATGTATAACATGAGTATTAAATTAATATGTCAATTAAGGTTTATTCATTTATAAACAAATAATTAAGGTAATCTAAAACACATGCATCATAAGAACATAGAAGAACACACTTGTTTACAAATTCATAAAGGTTTTGGACATTTGTAAATAAATGGTTTATTCATGTAACAAGTGGCCATTCTTATTGTAAAAGAAAAGTTTTGTTTTTAAGTAAAGTTTAAATGAAAAAGGATCTGTCTTGTTTATTTTTCTTCAGCTCATACGTTCTTTAGTCTTCTTCTAAAATTAAAAAAAAGAAATCAAACGCAAGAAGATTTAAATCTGTAACCAGAAAACAAATTCACAAAATCAAAACTGTAACCAAAGGGAAATCTGAAGCTATGTTCAACTCAGATCCAAGTATTCAACCTGAGAAATGCTTCAACCTCAACTGGAAATCAACATGCAAATGCTAAAGCAAAATTCAGTGTTTCAACAGCAAATTCAAAGTACAGAAAATAAAAAAATTCAGTAATATAGAGTGATCTCTGCTCCTAAACTACGGTGAGTAAATTTCTTTTTTTAAAAACAGTTTTAAAATTTTTATTCGTTTGTTCTGTGGGATGATTGATATAGTATATATGAAATCAATGCTTGCATGTTGGATTTAATGATTGAATGCATATGTATTTAGCAGTTTTGACTGCCTGTAAACATGATTTTTTTTAGAAACTCTGTTCTTATTCATGTTTTAGTTTTATAAGAAAATTCCTATTTCCCAAGTTAACCATTATTAATCTTTGATCATTAAAGAGATTTTGATCAAAATAAAGTAATCTTGTACTTAAAATAAATATAAAAATTTATATTGAACAAAAAATACTGTAAATGATAATTTATAGTGAAATGTCAAATTTTGAAGAAAATCAACCTTAATAATTTAGATTTCTGTTCATATGATATGAATGGTTGTACAAATTCATGAATTTTAAGATTAAGATTGTAATTTATAATTTAGTGTTTGAAGAGATATTGGGGGTTTTATGAATTTGGGTTTTTGGTCATTCACTGATGATCGGCGTCAGAGAGGATGTTGAGTTTCGGCATGGAGGTGGCCATGGTTCCTAGCGAGGCAGGAAAAATAGCGAGTGAGGCTATCTTTGTTCGTGGCGATGGGGGTACGGCATAGTAGGGTTTGTGTCTGCTTTCGGTAAGGTTCGAATTCGAGTACAATTTCGTCGTCGTTGGTGATTGTGGGCGAATCGCACGAGGGGGAACGGACGGTGGGGTTCGTGACGCGTGTGTGGGCGACGTGGTGGGACCTCCAGTGGTAGGTTTCGCCATTGGCGGCGATATTCTTAGTCGTGCTCTTTTCGGATTGAAGGTGCTGAAGCACATTTTTCGAATCTGTGGAGTTTTCGCTTATCCAAGGGGACGAAGCAGTTGAAGGGGTCAGAGGCGACTTGTAGGGCATGTTGGCGATGGTCGCCGTCGACCGAGCCTAGTGTGCACATGCACGAGAGTTTTTGGTGCAGCT
Organism: Allium cepa; assembly: GCA_030765085.1. NCBI lineage: Eukaryota > Viridiplantae > Streptophyta > Magnoliopsida > Asparagales > Amaryllidaceae > Allium > Allium cepa. Next base: position 620,249,033 of record CM060934.1, on the reverse strand, counting down.
GTTTCGTTTGGGAAGAAGATAGCCTTGGGTTTTCCTCTGTAGTTTGCTCGAGTATTGGGTCGTGGTGGTCTCGCGTACAACCCGAAGTTGGAAGGTGGTTGTTGCGTGAGTTTGGTTTTGTGTAGCTTGATTACAAGAGTTATCATGTTTAATTTTTAACTCCAAATTGATATTTCTGAAATTTAAAAACCAAACTCAGATTTTGAAACAAAGTTTTAAAATAGTTTTTAATATGTTTGAAATATTTTAATTTAAATCTTTGTGTTTTAACAAGTTAAATTAAATTTGTTTTTAAAATAGTTTGTTTGTTTTTATTTACTTGTGTATTAACCAGATTATTGTACTTTATAAAATGAAGATTCAAGTTTGAAAGTAAATTGAATTTTTAACAAGGTGTTTAATTAGTTTATAATGAATGAATGTTTGTCTTTAAAAGGATTTTAGTTTTGAAGTTTGGATTTTTATAATTTAAACTTTTGTTTAAAAATAGTTTGTTTTCAATTTTGTTTGATAATGATATAATAATGTTTCAAATAAAATTGTATTTGAATTGATTTAAAATTGTGATTTAGCAAGGTATTTAACTTAGGTAAATTAAAAGTTAATGATAAATTAAAAGAGGACGTTTTTGTGTAAACCAAATATCATTTTTGAATTTAAATACTAAATTTTAAAATGATTGGTAAAGGTTAATAAAAAGTATGGTTTACATTAACCAAGTTTTTAATTATAAGGTAATTAAAGCAAAATTACTTAATTTACTTAAATTGATTAATGTAAGTAATTTAAGATAAATTAGTCTGTGTAATTAATTAAATGTAATTAATTACTTAATTAAAAATTAATTAATCAAGTTTAATTAATTAAGAAATAATTAGTAAATAAGTAATTAAGAAGTTAATTACTAATGATTAAGAAGAATTATTTAAACATAATTGCTTAATGAAGTAATTAAAGTAATTAATTACTCAGTGTAATTAATTAAGTTATTAGGGTAAATATTTAGTTAATTAATTAAGTTTAATTAATTAAAGGAATTACTTAATGATGGGATTAAGTATAATTACTTAATGTATTAAATATGTGTAATTACTTAGGGAAGTAATTAATGAATAATTACTGAATGTAATTAATTGAGGAAATTACTGGATGGATAGTAATTAAAGAGGTATAATTGTTTAGGGAAGTAATTAAGTGACAATTACTCAGTGTGATTAAAGAATTGATTAATGGAATTAATCAAAGTGATGGTTTAATTGGTAAAGTAATTAAGGAAGTTAATTACTGATTGTGATTAATCAGGTTTGATTAATAATTGTAACTAAGTTTATAATTAATTATTAAATGTAATTATGAGGAAGATTGATTAATAAATAATTAGGGGGTCATTAATTTATGTAATTAATGAATAATAAATTGTTTAATTAATTAATAAATGTGATTAATTCTAAGATAATTAATCAATGAATTAATGTAATTAATTAAGGATTTTGTAATTAATTATGGTTAATTAATTAATTAGAAATTAATTAAGATTGATTAATGATTAAAGATAAATTAATTTTTGTAATTAATTTAAAGGCTAATTACATAGTGTAATTAAAGAATAATTAATCTAGGTGATTAATTAAGAATATGATTAAAGGATTGTTAATCTGTAATTGAAGATTAATTAAATGAATTATGAAGATGATTTAAAGAGTGATTAATTAATTAACTGTAATTAATTAATGATTGTTTAAGCAGGATTAGTTGTTTAATTATCAAGTAATTAATTTGAATTTAAGATGATTAAATTAATTATAAAGGAATTAATGATGCCTGTTTGTGTACGACTGTTTGTGGAATATCTGAATTGGTTGATATATATTGGATGATATGTTGTGATATTCTGTGGTATGATATTTGATATATCAATGATAAATGTGTGGTATTTATCTGTGAATGATGCTGTGTGAATTCAATATGTTTAAATTGTATTAATTTGTTAAACTTAAATCATTTGGACATTAAGATGGCGTTTGAATTCGATGAGACCGGGATCGGGTTTCCAAATTTGGAATTCCATAAACCACATCGATCCAAGTTAAACGTTAGGTCGTGAATCCAAGGGGAGTGCAAGTGAAGACTCGAGGTGTAAGAACTATTCGTCAGTAAAGCTTTGGGGGTGATTCCGAGATGAGTTTAACGGAAATAGTACTTACAGGTTCAAGATGGTGATTCAGAGTGCAAGGGCTATGGTCGTTAACTTTGAGGGTGATTCCAAAATAAGTGTAACGAGATAGTGCCTTCGGTTTCGTTCGAACCCGAAACGAACTTGTATGGATTGAATGCTTTCAGAACATCGTCAGGTGGACGATGAGCATTCTAAGATAGATGTGTCCTATAAAGGTAATCGCAGCCTCAAGCCTCATCAACCGGGATGGCTAAAACAGGGGAGGTGTAGCAAGGCTAAGTGGGTCATGCCCATGTAGGACGAGATTTACCCCTGTCTAGAGGTCCCTTTTTATTTCGGCTGAGTGGGCGGTTGATCATGACAACTGTCGGGGTGGTCTTGTTCGGGACTGTCTTGTAAGGGATGGTTCCAGCCTTGTGTTGCAGGGGAGTTAGGGTGGCTCCTCGGTACGGTGATCTAGGCCACGTACTGTGACGGGCGGTACCCAAGTAACCCTGCCATTGATTGAATCCTAAATCCAATAAGTGCCTGTACGGTTTTGATTGTGCCCAACTATGTTGGAACATGAGATGTAAGCATTCCAGCTATTTCTGTATTTTATTTTGAAAACCCTAGACACTATTATAATATCACTGGATTTCCTATCAAATGTATTATTTAGTCTAGTATTAACCGGATTATTATACTTTATAAAATGAAGATTCAAGTTTGAAAGTAAATTGAATTTTTAACGAGGTGTTTAATTAGTTTATAATGAATGAATGTTTGTCTTTAAAATAATTTTAGTTTTAAAGTTTGGAGTACTAATATTCGGCATAGTGTTGCCTATTGGTTTAAATGCTCTCGGGTAATGGTTCATCGAATATTGTAAAACTCATTGAATAAAATGTTTGAGTGGTACATACTAGCCCATTAGTGAATACTCAAATTTTATAGGGTAATATGGGATTCCTTAGTTAAATTCTTTTGATTACTATTAGGAAGTATTTGACACTTTGGAGTTATATTCTCTTCGGTGTTTAGTGGAACCAATAGATCCTTAAGAGAATATAGTTCAAGTTTTTCAATATAAGGAAAATTCTTTGGTTGATTATTAGATGTAACTTCTTCTTAGAAGTTAGTTTTCTAATTATAAGTCTCAAATGAAGAAATTTGAATTGGATGAAATTAAAAGAAGAGTCATGGATGAATGTTTGTGATGATATTTGGTTGCAAAGTTTTAAAGTAAGTGGAGCTTACTGACTTGTAGTAAATGCTCAAGTAAACCCGAGTGGTTAAGGGATGCATGGGCGTTACTGGGATGATTAATATTAGGAGGTATTTTACACCTTTCTGATGATGTGTGATGTGCATGTCTTAGACTTGCGAAGAGCAGTCAATTGTGAGAGGCCTTGGTTCTAGACTTGCGATGTGCAGTCATTTATGTTAGACTTGCGATGGGTAGGCAGGTTTGCGATATGCAGTCAATGATGTTAAACTTGCGAAATGCAAGATCTATAGATAACATGCGATGTGCAATCACGTATGATAGACTTGCGATGTGCAATCATATATATTAGACTTGTGATTTGTAGGAAAACTTGCAATGGGCAGTCATATATGTTAGACTTGCGATATGCAGGCAGAATTGCAAAGAGCAATCATTTGTGATAGACCTTTGCCCTAGACTAGTGAAGTGCATACATTTGTGTAGACAAATGAAGTACTTGCCGACATGCGAAGCGCTGTCTTTTATAAGGTTTTGTGAAATGCACGCCATTACTGATTTGATGGATTTCTAGATTACTTTCATGCTAGATCATTGTGATGATGTGTTGATTGTTATCTAATTGTGATGGATGATGATTGTAGTAATACTATGATTTTAAAATATGATAAATCCATTAGAATATTTTTAATTGAAATATAATTTGCGAAGTGCAATTTGTGTGGTATAATTTGCGTAGCACAAATTTTTAGAGGAATTAATCTTTGCTTTAAAAGTGGAACAATTGTGAAGCACAAAATTTTGGAGAAATCAAATTTTAGAAAGGATTAAACAAATATCATATAAAATGTTGATTTATAAAGAAGGGAATTTTCATAGAAGAAGTATTTAAATTGAAGATTGATTAAAGAAATCTAATTTTAGGAAATAACTTGGGTAAATACATGAATTGGATGTTTGAATCTTTTGAAATGTAAGCCAAATGACTTTAATTGATTGTAAATAAATGAATTTTGTTGTATATGGCTTGATTATTGTGTTGCTTGGTTGTTAGTTGTTTTAGACTAGTATATAATATGGATAATAGAAATATTATGTAACATCCCTAATTTTGGATAAGATTATTCAGAAGATTCAATTAGATAAATTAAATAGAATAATGTAAACAATTAGAGAGATAAGGGGATAGAGATTTGAAAATAAATTAAAGGCCATGCTTAAATAAACAAATGGGCTTATAATGATTTTGTATTTTAATTAAAGACTATTAACACAAGGGCATATATGGAATTATGCACCATAACTCCTTAATACCTTATACCCATGTCCCATTTCATTTCTCACATACACTTTTACAAAACTTAAAAACATAAGGAAAGAAGAGCTTAGAGCCGGCCATTACTAGGAGAAAAGAAGAAAAAGAAAAATTCAAGTAAAGCTTAGGATTCAAGCCAGGAGAAATTAATCTCAATCCATTCTTCTTATCCTAATCAAGGTGAATAATAATCTATATCATCCTTATTTTGTTTTTATGATCATTTTTTTTGGACATAAGATTAAATCCATTTTTATGATGATTTAGATGATGATATACTCGGATTATAACATGTTTGATTTAAACAAGAATTGTTTAAATACGATTTTATATGATTTTAAGGGTAAAACTGATTATAATGATTTTCATATGCCATGAGGAATTTATATGTTATGTAAAACATGATTATGGAGTTGGGTTTTGATTTTCATAATTTTCCAAGCTATGGAGAATTTGTTATGAATTTTCAAAGGAAAATATGTTTAATTGGGTTTAGAAATTTATTTTAGAAATTAAATTGAGAATTTGGGTCTGAAATTTAGATATGTTAGATAACATATTAAAAATGAATTTTTGTGATTTTTGGGGATTTTTCCTAAGTGATTTACTATGAGAATTAAATTATTTGAAAGGAGGACCTAAATGATTTAATTGTTTTAAAATGGCTTATTTGTCAAATTAACCTTGGTTTAGATCTAAAATTATACGGTAGTTTTATTTGGATAATAATTTGAAAAGTCGAGGCAATCAATCACATCTTTACAAGTAGACAAGTTAGTTATAAAGTTATTGCTTTTATTGGCATTAATCAGGTTTTAACCAGAAAAGTAGATTCCGACTCTTTTAGAAGTACCTTTCGACCCTTAGCTTTCGCCTTCAATCAAGTCGAAACCCTCCAGGTTGAAACCATCTAAGCTGAAACCAATACATAGGGTATCAATACATTAGTATGAAGTGGATTGGAGTAATGCAGAAGGCATGATGTCGAAACACTGCTTTTGATGGGGCCGAAATCATTATTTTGCTTTCTAAAGAAATGCACTTGCCTGTTTTACTAAATGCTTTCAAAGGTGTCGAAATATATGCTTTCTGTTAACCCGCCTTTTGGCAAGCAACATACAGGCGGATTCAACCCAATCGACTATACGATTATTGAGGTTGGAATGTCATGGACTTGGTTTAGATGAATGGATAGACGATCGATTATAGATAGTAAACATGAATATGAGGCCACGATACAACATAGTAGATGGACAAACAACACGAGATACTTGGAATACAGGTTTTGGAAGAAAAAAAATGGGTTGCTTAGGGTTTACTTCGAGTCAGTAAGGGGTTTGCTTCGAGTTAGGTAAGTGTTTACTTCGGGTCAGCGTTCAAGGCTTTGAGGTCAGCAAAGGAGAGGTCGACACATGGAGGGATCGGGATTGCTTTGGGTCGGCATCAGGGAATCTCTGGGTTGGCATTGGATTTGGGATCAGCAATTTAATGGAGGTGTTTCACTCTGAGGGGTCCGCATATGAAGGCACTTCGGGTTAGGTCTGCACTTTCCCCGAGTCAGCATAGCCTCGTCTTTGGGTCGGCTATTGCAAAAGGTCGGCATACAACCAAGGATTCAGCCTATGGCAAAGCAGGGGTCAGAATTGCATCAGCTCCGGGTCGGCATTGGAAAGGACTCGGGTCGACGTTGAGAATGGCAAGGTGTCGGCATGTTTCACTTAACTTCAGGTCGGTGCTAGGAAGCTTCGGGTCGGCATTCTTGATACTCTAGTCGGCTATGGGAAAACAAAGTTGGGGTTGGCATTCAAGAAGACATAAGCTACTTCAAGTCGACGTGCACTTTACTTCGGTTCAACATGAGGCTTGCTTCGGGTCAGTACACTGGTTACTTTGGGTTGGCATATTAAGTACTCAAGATCGGCAGTGATGAACGATATGGGCTCGACTATGGTTTTGATAGGCCCATGTAAGTGAGGAGGCCCTATGGGCGGGTTTTGTTTATAAATACAGCAGGCGTGGCTACAGAAAGGGGAGTCTCATTCTGCTTCTCTTCATCTTCTTCTACGAAAAGCTACTCTACCATTTTTGTTTCTGAAATTTCGAATTGTACCGTAATCAGATTTCAGTATAAGAAAAAAGGAAATTTCGGGAGTGGACGTAAGCCGAAGTTAGCCGAACCACTATAAATCTCGTCTTTTTTACTGCTTTCATTTTAATTTTGATTGTTCTACATATTTATATCCTCTACATATATTCTATCTATGATATGTGACTGGATATTGGTGCTTTCACTTACAATTGGGTGTTTGTGGCCTATTTTAGTGCAAACACTTTCGAAGGGGTCTTTTCAATAGCTTTCGAAAGGAGGTTGTCGCCTTATTATTTAATGTATAGCTTTCGAATGAGGTTACTTAGTTTTTCAAACTAATGATTTCAAAAGGAGGTAGTTTCGACCTAGCCGAAACCCTTCTGACGACTTTATGCCTTTCGAAGGAATTGAAGATATCAATGCTTTTGAAAAGTAGACTTTGTTTTATAAATATGCGCCACTTCCTAAAGCTTTCGAAAGGGGTTAATGGTTTTGAAGGTAATGGCTTCAAAAGGGGTTCTGAAGCTAACCTTTAAGTGTTTTACCTAAATGATTTGTGCTTTCGAAAAGATGGTTCCGAAGCCATCAAGTTTTCTCCAAACACTTTTATTTGATGAAGAATGGTTTCGAAAGAGACACTTTCATTTATATTCACTTTGACCTAGATGATATTTTAAATATAAACCCAATGTTTCCAAAAGGGGATGGGTAATCCAGAATTGATGGGTAATCCAAAAGGGGATGGGTAATCCAAAAGATACATTCAACCCATGAAAACTAATGGACTAATAGTAACCCGAGAAACCATAACCGAGACTCATAGTCAGAATGAATGGGGATGGGTAATCCAGAACTGATTAACTTGTTTGAATATCATCATAATATTTTAAAATGTTATATTTTTGGCTATTGCGGATGCAAAAGCACAATATATGGTTTTATAAAGTTTTGAATAAGATACTAGTGAAGTGAAAACCTGTTCCGCTAAGCGGCGTGGTCTCACTAAATATCTAAATGGTTTGAGATGGTAGTTTATTATTCATACGAGGCTTTATGTCTAACTCGAAGTTTATGCTTTTCCCCTTAAACTCTTGGGTGCTTAATTGATTTTGAGTAGTTTGTGAGTTGAGGTTTTTAGGTACCTCCTTAGATGAATAAGCTTCCGAAGACGTGTAGGAGGCATGATAGCTATTTAGAGTTCTCTTTTATTTTGATTCTGCTGTGTTGTTGTTGTATAGGCAAAGTTGTTTAGTTTCTTAGTTATATACTATGATCTTCCAAAAAGGAATCTTCATATGTCACTCTTGGCGTATGTTGTAATAATTATATTTTCTCCGAACGTAGTTCTCGTATTGGGATTATGTAATTAATTTGAAATGTTTTGAAATGGAATGAGAAAGTTGTTTGTTGATTTTAAAAATCTTCCTTATCCATGTGTTTTTGTTATATCAATGTATTTGACATTACCGTATTTGATCACCGGGGATTACTAATTATGGATGACTGCAGCATCTGTAACCATTAGTTTTGGGTCTTCAAGTGGGGGATGTCACAAATTGGTATCAGAGCATAGGCTTATGAAACTTAAAAGAAATTTAAACCCAAAAGATTCAAACATAATCAAATGAATCATAAAATAAGATCAGTGTTTGGGTTAACTCTATAGTAACATACTTGTATTTAATATATATATATATATATATATATATATATATATATATATATATATATATTTACATATGTATGCATTCCCCTCTCTCTTAGACCATTCTTCTGTATCTTACTAAGGTCGGTATGCAGATTTAGAAGAAAGAAGATACAGAGATAGGAAACGGAAAAGGAAATCTCGATGGAGGAAGCACAACAACCAAAGGAAATGCTTGACCCACTAGAAGGAACCATGGTTAACAAGCTAATTCTAACCCAAATGCCGATGTCAATGTGGGCGTTGGAAATCCACCAGTGAATACGGGGGCGGTGTATCAATTCTTCGTCAATATAATGCAAGCTGGTGCAGCTACTGGTGTTGCTAGAACTATTGGAGGAGCTAATCCTATGGCTATAGTTGGGAATAATTATGCTAAACTGAGCAGAGATTACACCAGTCTTGGTGGGAAGCCGTTTATGGGAACGTAGAATGCTATAAAAGTTGAGAATTGGTTGTTGCATTGTGAGAGGAACTTTGTTGATTTGGGTTTAAATGATGAGCAGAAGAGAAGGTTGGCATCTAGGCAGTTGTGAGGGTCAGCACTTCATTGGTGTAATAGTGTTGCCATCAGAGTTCCAGCGGAGTAATTGACTTAGGCTGATTTTCGAAGAAGATTTGAACAGTGGTTTATGTCTGAAGTTTCTAAATAAGCATTACTGAGAAGTTTTTGGATCTTGAGCAGGGAGAGATGTCGGTTATTGAGTATGCCACTAAGTTTAGTGAGTTGTCCCGTTATGGATATAATACTATAAACACCGTCATTAGGAGGAATGAGAGGTTCAATAGAGGGCCGAGGCCCGAGATTGTGAGAAAGACCTTGCCACATCTTCATGATCCTTGTAATGTAGTGGCACAGATGTCAATCTACCATGAAGAGATGCTTGTTATTTCTTCTAAAGAAAAGCCGGTTGAAACCCAGGGTTCTCAGGGAAAGAAGAGGAAGTTCTTTAAGAAGAAGGGAGCCCAGAAGGGAAGGGCTTCCAATAAAGCAAAGGCCAATTTAATTTGCTTCAAGTGTGACAAAAAAGGTCATTATGCTCATGAGTGCTGATCAGGCAAGGGAAAGAAGGCTGCAGAAAAGAAAGGTGTGAAGTGATTCAATTATGACCGGGTTGGGCATTATAAGACCAGTGTCCAAAACCAGTCAGGGCAGACAAGAGAAATGTTTTTGCTATCGGACCATCATCTGCTAGGCCAACTACAGCTAAAAAGGAAAGACTATGATGAAAGCTACATTTTTGATTCAGAGTATACCAGTAAGGATACTATTTGATACCGACGCATCACATTCATTTATATCTCAGAATTTGGTTGATAGGTTATGCTTAGAACCCACATAACTTGTTACTTTCTTAAGTGTTGTGAATCCAATAGAAGGGTATGCAACTCTGGGGATGATATGTGACCAGTTATAATTTGACTTGTTAGGCTATAAGTTTGCATGCAATCTGCATGTTTTCGATTTCTTAGATTTCAGAATCATTTTGGATATGGATTGGTTGAGTAAGTATGAGCTTAGGATATTTTGCCAAGATGGGGAGATATCACTAAGACATCATAGTAGTCATAACCAAATCTTATTCTCAATGGAGAATTCTGACCGGAGTAGTTGTGCTCTGCTAATTACTGTGGAAATAGAAGAAGAGTTAAGCCAGATTCATATAGCAAGAGAGTTTGCTGATATCTTTGAGCCGGTTACATGACTACCACCGAAACGAGCTATGGAATTTCAAATAGATCTTGTGCCAGGAGCTAAACCTTTTAGTAGACCACCTAGTAGAATAACACCGACTGAGATAAAGGAATTGAAGGTGCAACTAGTGGACCTAAAAGAAAGGAATATTATTAGACCAAGCAGCTCACCTTGGGGAGCGGCATAGTGTTCGTGAAGAAACTAGATGGGCCGTTAAAGATGTGTATCGACTATCGTAAGTTGAATGAGAGGACGATTAAGAATAAGTATCTTTTGCCGAGAATTGATGATCTATTTAATCAGTTGTGTGGAGCTAGAGTGTTTTCCCAGTTGGATTTGGCAACAAGTTTCCATCAGTTAAGAGTGGCAGAGAACAGTACTTCTTTGATAGCATTTCAGACTAGGTATGGTTCGTACAACTGTTAGTATTACCATTTGGGTTAATGAATGCACCTACATTCTTCGTGGATTTAATCAATTGAATCTTCCAAGAGTATTTGGATAGGTTGATGTTGCTTTTTATAGACGACATTTTGGTATACTCTAAGAATGAAAGAGAGCATGAGGATCATTTTAGAGTAGTGCTTGAGACGCCGAGGTAGCATCAGCCGAAGGCGAAGTTTTCCAAGTATCAATTTTGGAAGAAAGATGTTAAGTTTCTTAATCACGTGGTTTCAGAGAAGGGCTTGTCAGTCAATCCAAATAAGATCGAAGCTGCTAATAATTGGAAGAGAACAGAGACGGTGACTGAGATTAGAAGTTTTCTTAGATTTGCTGGTCATTTCCAGAGATTCATCAAGGATTTCCTGTGGATAGCCGTGCCTTTAACTAATTAAGCAGGAAGGATGTGAAGTGTAATATTCCCCTACTTGGAGGCCCAAAACCAACGGCTATGGATGCTACAGTCATCCATAGTCATTCACCCTCGGCGACCAAATTTGGCGATGTTAGATACATGGATACATAGAAACACATGAATATAGAAAATTTTTAAAACATTTAACAAGATCACATTCCATTTTAAAACATTTCCAATTCATTACATAATCCTACAATCGTTAACCCCATTCAAAGAAAATATATGTATTGCAACATATGCCAAGAGCGACATATGAAGATGCCCTCTTGGATAATCAGAGTACATACATGCAATTTTAACAACTTTTTCATTACAAACATCACAGCAGAATCAAAATAAAAGAGAACTCAAGATAGATGTCATGCTTCATGCACATCTCCAAAAGCTTTATTCGTCTAATGAGGTACCTGAAAACCTCTACTCTCAAACTACTCAAAATCAATTGAGTACTCAAGATTTTAAGGGGAAACATAAACTTTGAGTCAGAAATAAACTCTGGTATGAATAATAATCTACGATCTTAAATCATTTAGATATCTAGTGAGACCACGCTACTTTAGCGGAATGGGTTTTTCCCTCACTAGTATCCTAAAACCTTATAAAACCATATACCGTGCTCCTATTTAGTAAGTCTAATAACTTTACTCTTATAGTAGTTTTCATATGTTGACTAGGAACCAATTTGTAACTCCAATATCTTTTCTTCTTATTCTAGTTTTCATGGGTTGACTAGGAACCTATTGGTAACTCCAGTATCTTTTCTTCTTATCCAAGTTTTCATGGGCTGACTAGGAACCTAGTGACATCTATCAATATATTAATCCGGATATAGTTTTCATGGGTTCACTACAAACCTATTGGCCTCTGCCAATATTAAATCATAGTTTTCATGAGCTAACTATGAACCTGTCTTTTTGACATCTTCAATTATACATAGTTTTCATGGGTTTACTATGGCCCTGCCAATATGTTTTCCTACACACAATTTTCATGGGCTTACTAAGAACCTATTGGCCCTTGCCAGCGTCTCCCTTTAATATTTTAGCATCCTATAATATGGTCTTCCAGACCTTATGGATGCAATTCTACTCATTTAGGAGTTAACTTAATTTATATTCACTACAAGGTCAACCCAACTGGTTATTCTGTCCTTCCCAAAACTCAGTTATAGGACCATTGCAATGTGATAATATACATATATGAAGAAGCAAACACAATAACTTGGTTAATACGTTTAACCTTTTAAATCAAAGAAAACTTCTTCAAAAACTCTTTTTCAAAACACTTTAGTTAATTATGCCATGATTTTCTTTTAAAATGAGATTGGGTCATTTATTTTGAAAAGTATGGCTTTCAAAACCTTCAAAACCTTACTTTCGACCTCACTGGATGACCTCCTTCGAAAGCATATAAATCTCCTTTCAAAACATTAGGCCCTTACCTTTCACAACGCTTTACAACTTCTCTTTCGAAAACTTTGAATGTAATAAAGTATTACTTATTATCTTTTAGAAGCATAGCTTCAAAATCGTTGAAAGTCTTCTCTTTCGAAACCATTGGGTTTATATATAAATATCATTTGGGTCAAAGTGAGTCTAAACGAAAGTATCTCTTTCGAAATCATTCTTTATCATATAAAAGTATTGGTTAAAACTTGATGGCGTATGTCAGCACCATCCCTTCCGAAAGCTTTAAATCATTTAAACAAAACATTGAAGGATAGCCTCGAAACCCCCTTTTGAAGTCATTTCCTTCGAAACCCTTAGACCCTTTCGAAAGCATTTAGGAAGTGGCTTAAAATATCTTTAAAAACACTACCATTCGAAGGCATTGATAACTTCAATAGAATCGAAAGGCAAAAGAACAGCAGCGGAGCCTTGACCTCGTCGGAACCCCTTCTTTCGAAAACATTATTTTTATAGTAAAGAAACTCATTTGAAAGCTTATTCTTTAAATATAAATGGAAACCCCTTCAAAAACCTTTAGAAAACCTCTTTTGAAAAAATATGCTTTGACCCTATCGAAGGCTATAATGACACAAAGGCAGGCGCTTCACTTTTTGAAACAAACAAAGGTATCGACCCTATCGGAAGCTATGCTTTCGACACCATTCCTTCCGCCTTTCTTCAATCCACTAAGTATCATCTAAGTGATACCTTGTGTGTTGGTTTCAACTTAGTAGGTTTCAACTTGATTAAAGGCGGATGATCTGAGTCGAAAGGTACTTCTATTAGAGCCGAAACCTACTTTTCTGAGTAAAAGCTAATTAATACCAATTAAAGAAAATTTTATCTAACTAACCTGCCATGTGTAAACCCGTAATTGGTTGCCACAACTTTTCAAATTCTTTACTAAAATAAATGCTGCTTAATTTCAGATCTAAATCAAGGTTAATTTAGCAAACAAGCCCTATAACTAAATAGAACCAATATTGGAAATAAGTCCTTCTTCTAAAATAATTTAATTTTCATAGCAAATCACTTAAAAAATTCACAAAAATTATAGAAATTTACTTTCATCATGTTATCTAACACATAAAAATTTCAAACCCAAATTCTCGGTATAATTTCAAAAATAAATTTCTATACCCGATTAACCATATTTTCCTTTGAAAATTCATAATAATCTTTCCATAGCTCGCAATTTTTTTAAACCGTATGCATCCAAAGATGCACGTGTGGTTCAAAAGGGATATAGTTTTGTCCTAATCAACCGACTTTATCGAGAAAGATTACTTTTTTAGGACAAGAAGTTGACTGCGAGATCTCAAAACAACTTGTTGGTCTCATGGTATATCTCACTATAATTATCAAAATTAAAATCGAACTCCAAAAATCATGTTTTACCTAACGTAAAATATTTCCTTGGCATTGAAAATCAATTTGCAATCGATTTTTAAAATCGCACATATTCTTATTTAAAAATTCTTGTTCAAATCAAACAAATTGTAATTCAAGCATATCATCATCCAAATCATCATAAAAACAAGTTTATCTTAAATCCAAAAAAATGTGATTATAAAACATATAGAGATGATATAAATTATTATTCACCTTGATTAAGATAAGGAGATTGGATTGAGATTGAGATTTATTCTCATTGCTTTAATTCTTAGCTTCATTTGAATTCTCTTCTCTTTTCTTCCTAGCTACGGCCAGCTCCTCTTTATGTTTTTGTTTTTATGTAATGAGAGATAACCATGGATGGTGTAAGTGACGTGAATATGTATAAGGGTAGGGGTTATGTGGGGTATTTCCCAATATACCCTTTTGTTAATCAATTAACTTTAAGCCCATTCAATTAATTAAGCACGACCTTTATTATTTATTCAAATCTCAATCCCTTATCACTTAATATTTACATTATTTTATTTTATTTATCTAATTAAATCTCTTGAATAATGTTATCAAAAACTAGTGATGTTACAGGCTTGCCTCCTTAAAGAATTTCGAGGACGAAATTCAGTAAGGACTAAATACTAAACATAGCAATCATTTGTGACGACTCCTAACAACCATACTAGTCTACCTGACTAGGAATTATCTATATAAATCTAATATAGACATACTCTCAAAGAAGATCACGATAAGTATCTCGAATCCCGTCCTCTATCTTTCAAGTACAGTCCTTCTCGTTGTCGCTTCACTGAACTTAACCAACTTAACTGCCTTGTTCCTCAATCTTTTCTCATCCCTCGCTACAACCCGAATTGGCTGCCTAACAAAAGTCAAATTAGGCTCTACTACTAAATCTTCCAACCCTATTGGAGGAATAGTAGTCTCTGGATCATGCACATACTTGCGAAGATGAGACACGTGAAATACATTATGGACACCTGCCATACTGCTCAGCAACTCTACTCTGTATGCGAGCTTTCCAATCCTCTCTATACTCTGGAATGGACCAACATATCTCAGTGCCTGTTTTCCCGACTACCCGAATCGTACCACACCCTTTATCGATGATACTTTAATGAAAAGCCTGTCTCCAACTAAGAACTCTAGGTCATTACCCCTCTTATCCACGTAACTCTTCTGCCTAGGTTGAATTTCCTTCATCCTTTCTAGGATTAACTCAATCTTCTTTGGCGCCTCCCTAACCAAATCTGGATCTAAGACTAATCTGTCTTCAGTCTCCAACCAAAATGTTGGTGATTTGCATAGCCTTCCTTACAAAGCCTCAAAAGGCATCATTCCTATACTAGTTTGATAACTATTATTACAGGAAAACTCAACCAAACGTAGGTGATCTTCACAAGGTCCATTAAAGTCCAATACATAAGCTCTCAATAAATTCTCGGGTACCTTATTGACTCTCTCTGTCTGCCCATTCGTCTGAGGGTGATATGCAGTATTCATCTTGAGCTTAGTGCCTAACACATCCTGTAGACACTTCCAGAATTCACTAGTGAACAAAGCATCTCTATCACTGACTATGCTACTAGGAACTTCATGTAGTCTAACTATGTTCTTCATGAACAACTTAGCTAAAACAGGTGTTTTTTTGGTTGACTTTACTGGAATGAAATGGGTGCTTTTGGTCAACCTGTCCACTATAACTCATATACTTTCATTTCCTCTATTTGACCTTTGCAACCCGTCTATAAAATCCATGGATATCGAGTCCCATTTCTATACTGGAATCTCTAGCGGCTGAAGAAATCCACTCAGCTTCTGATGTTCGGCTTTCACTTGTTGACAGTTTGCACATTGCCAAACCCACAAGCCAACATCCCTCTTCATACCTTCCCAATAGAAGCTCCCCTTTATATCTTGATACATCTTGATCCCTCCAGGATGAATCGTAACTTTGATGACATTCTCTAAAGAACTTCTTTCCTCAAGTTCTCAACATTTGGAACACATAATCGTCCCTTCTTTCTCAACCATCCCTTCTGGTCAAGATTAAAGTCCTTCAGATCATCGTTCTTAGTTCCAACCTCAAGCCTTCTAATCTCCTCGGCCAATAATGGATCCTCCTTTTGCTTAGTGGCAATTTTATCGATCAGCACTGATCGAACTTCTAAACAGGACATCATGGTAGTACTCTGATTAGAACTAGCAGTCGATCTTAACTGCACACTACAATTAGTCAAAGCTTCCAAATCCTTCCATTTTGCCAACATATCTAACACTACATTATGATGTCTTCTGCTAAGATCATCAGCTACTTTAATTATCTTTCCCTAGTGTATACCCTATACCAAAATCATAAGCAACCAAAAACTCCAGCCACTTCTGCCGCCTCATATTCAACTCCTTTTGAGAGAATAAGTATCTTAAAGACTTATGATTTATGTATAGCTCAAATCTCTCCCCTACACGATAATGCCTCTGAATCTTCAATGCAAAGATCATAGCAGCCAACTTTAAATCATGAGTAGAATATCATACTTCATGCGGTCTAGGATGTTGTGAAGCGTAGGCAATAACTTTGCCCTTCTGCATCAACACAGCTCCCAATCCAGTTCCACATGCATCGATATACACTATCAACCCTTGATTTCCATAAAGAACTATTAACACGGGTGCATTAAATGATTTAACTTAAGGAATTCTTTCTCATATTTGTTTGTCCAAACAAACTTCACCTCCTTCCTGCTTAGCTTTGTCAAAGGTGCTGTTATTCATGAGAAATCCTTAATGGAATTTCCACTAATAGCCAGCAAGTCTAAGAAAACTTCTAATCTCAGTCATCATCTCTGGTCTCTTTTAATTATTAACAGCTTCGATCTCATCTAGATCAACTGACAATTCCTTCTCTGAAACCACTTGACTAAGAAACTTAACCTCTTTCTTTTAATAATGACACTTGGAAAACTTCGCCTTTAGCTGATGACGTCTCAACATCTCAAGCACAACTCTAAGATGATCTTCATGCTCTCTTTCACCTTTAGAGTATATCAAAATGTCATCTATAAACACCAATACAAATCTATTCAAATATCCTCGAAAGACTTGGTTCATCAAATCCATAAAGAAAGTAGGTGTATTCGTTAGCCTGAATGGCATTAGTAATCACTCATACAAACCATATCTAATCTGAAATGCTGCCAAAGGAATGTTATCCTCTGCCATTCTTGACTGATGGAAACCTATCACCAAATCCAACTGGGAAAACAATTTGGCTCCACACAACTGATCTAATAAATCATCTACTCTCAACAAAGGATACTTATTCTTTATCGTCCTCTCGTTCAGCTTATGATAGTCGATACACATCCTCAACGACTCTTCTGGTTTCTTTACGAATACCGCAGCCGCTCCCCAAGGTGAACGGCTTTGTCTAATAAAATTTCTTCCTTCTAGATCTACTAGCTGCATCTTTAGTTCCTTCATCTTTGTCGGTGTTATCCAGCTAGGTGGTCTACTCACCGGTTCAGGTCTTGACACAAGATCTATCTGAAACTCAACAACTCGTTTCAATGGTAGTCCTATGACCGACTTAAAGATATCTGCAAACTCTCTTGCTACTCGAACCTGACTTAACTATTCTCCCACTTCCATTACACTTCATAAGGCACAACTACTCCGGTCAGAATTCTCTACTGAGAATTTAATTTGGTTATGACAAACAGGATGTCTTAGTGATATCTCCCCTTTTTGGAAAAATATCCTAGCCTCATACTGGCTTAACCAATCTATACCCAAAATGCGATATCCCGGAATTTCAAACGATTTAAATATGATAATCTCCTTTATTAATTATTTAAAATTAGCAAAATTGTTATTTTCAAACAATAATAATAATGTGATGTTTTTAAATATAGATATAAATAGATTTTAAAATAGAATTTTTATTTATAGTTTGAATTTATGTTTGTTTTTATACATACATACATACATACATACATATATATATATGAGTTGAATTTAAATTGGATTTTTAAATTGAAATTGAAATTGAATTTGAATTTGTATTTTAAATTTTAAATTTAAAAGATATATATCTTAAATATATATTGGAATTAAATATATTGTATATGATTTTATTTAGAATATAATTGGTTTTTATTTTATTTTCTTTAAAGGGTTTTGTTTATATAAATTTAGAAAGGTATTTATTAATTACGAGATTTAATACTAAATCTTTTTATTAACATTTAAAAATAATTAAAAATGTATAATGACAAGTGTTTAATTATAAAAGCTTGTTAATAACATGTGTAATTTAATAATCAACTGTAAATGACAAATGTTAAGAATTGAACAAGTGTCATCTTTTTATTTTTATTTTCTTTTATTTTAAATAACCATAATTTAGTCTACATATTCAGCTTCCTCTTCTCTTCACTTCTTCTTCCTATCCCATTTTCAAAAACCTGTAACTCAAAAGAAAAACAAACCTGTAAACATTTTCAAACAAATCAAAATAAAGCCTGTAACAAAGATTCATCTTCAAAATCCAACCTGTAGCATAATCAAACCTTTTTCCTGTAGCAAAGATCATCAAGTATTTTCCAGTTTAAAACCAATCAAAGCTTTAATTTTTGAAAGATCATCAAGAAATCAAAGCATCATCATCTCAATTTCAAAGTATTAGACTATGTCAACGACAAAAGCTTCAGTTTTCAAATTAAAATCTGTTTCAAGCTCTCTGTTCATCTTCTTACTGGTGAGTAAACATTTTATATTAAAAGCTTAAGTAAATCAAATTCTGTGGCATGTGAATTTCTAAGATGAACGATGCTTTGCTTGTGTATATATAAGTGATATCTCTATGTATATGAATGCATGTCTTATATATCTGTGTGCATCTCTGTTCATGTTACAGAGTTTAAATTTGATAAAAATTTCAAATCTTTTTATCTGTTCTCTGTTAGGCTTTGGGATTCAAATAAGATAAGATTGTTTAAAAATAATTTAGGTTTTAAAAATAAGTTTAAGTATTTTAGGTCTGAAAATCTGCTGGAATCAAGAAATACAGTAGTAATTTTAACAACATGTTAAAATCAAATATTATATGATTCAATTATATAACTAGAATCGACTCTGGAAAATATGATTTTTAAAATGAAAATCATGATTTTTAGATTGGGATTGAATCAGTATTTCATGGATGACCAGAAAATGGTTTTTGAGCAAATACTGGTGGCCGGAGGTACTCGGGTGGTCGGGGTTTCACCTGGAGGTTGCTGGGAAGTTGCCGAGTCAGAGAAAATGTCAAATGGGTGGATGAACCACTGTGGCATCGGCAATCGATCATAGTAGAGTTCAAAACTCTAAATGGGTCGAGGTCAGGTTTTGGTTTACTGTAACGTCTCTAGTGATTTGAGTTGCTCAAGATTTAGGCGGAAGCAACGTAGAAGGCTGGTGAAGGTATGGCCGGAGGGACATGTATTCCGGTGATCGGAGACGTGTGTTCGGGGAAGCTTTTGGCAATGGGTTTTGGTTCCAGGTTCGACTAAGTACCTCGATTTCGATCGTGAGCTTGTGCTAGTGATTTGGCAGTCGGAATTGTTTGCAACGATGATGGTCGATGAGTCGAAGGTATCATGGATGGTCGGAGACAGCTCGGCCGTCGGTGTATGTGCACGGCAGAGTTGGTTTATGTCAGTGGTTTTGGTTATGGTGTGACTCGAAGGTAAGCTCGAGTGTTTGAGGTAGGTGCCTCGAGTATGGACTCAAGTAGATCGCAAGAGAAAATTTGTTTTCTAGTTTTCACTTAAACTAAAAACTAAGTTTAAAAAAATGGAAAGAAGAAAGGGAAACTCGGGATTGATCTCGGGTGGAATTCGGGTTAGACTCGAAGCAGGTTTAAAACAGTTTCAAAAAGTATTTAAAGCAAGGTTTTGAAAATTTAAATAATTTAGTTTAAAAACTTTTCTTATATAAATTTCTTTAATATGTAATAAATGTTTTCCTTAACATTTGATTAAGAAGTTTGTAATTTGTTTAACTTAAATTTTGTTAAGTTAAATTGTAAATTATTTTAAATGTTAAATAAGAAACGAAATTTAAAAGTAATTTAAAAGTATAATGTTTTAAATCATATGTTAATGATAATTAAGTCATTATAAACATAATGTTTTATCTTAAGGTTAACTAAGGTTTTAATGATTTGAGATTAATTAAGTTAATAAAGTAATTTAAGTATAATTAATTAGTTAAATTAATTATTGATTGAAGATTAATTAATTAATTAATTAAGGATTAATTAAATTGTAATTAATCATTAACTAATTAAGTAATTAGAGATTAATCAATTGGTAATTAAGGATTATTGGGTAATTAAGGATTAATTAATTTGTAATTAAGGTTTATTAATTAATATTTAAAGGATAATTGTAATTAAAGATTAATTAATTGATTATAAAAATAATTAAGGATTAATTAATTTGTTATTAAGGAATATTAATTAATAATTAAGGTTTGTTAATTAATAATAAATGATAATTAATCTGCAATTAAGGATTAATTAATTAGTCTATAAGGTAATTAAGGAATGATTAATTAATTAAATGGTTTGTAATTAATTAATGATTGATTAAGCAGGATTAGGAGATTAATTTTTAAGTAATTAATTTAATTTAAGATAATTAAATTAATTATAATATGGATTAATAATTCTTTCTTGTGGATGATTGTTTGAGTAGAATGTCTGGATTGATTGATATCTATTGAATGATAATCTGTGGTATTCTGTGATGTGATATTGGATATAGCTGTGATAAATGTATGATATTTATCTGTGATAAATGCTGTGTGAATTCAAAGTATTGAATTAAATTGAATTGTTTAAACTTAAACAACTTGACCTTTAAGAAACGTTTGGATTTCGATAAGACCGGGATCAGATATCAGATTTGATTATCCAAAAACCACATCGATCCAAGTTAAACGATAGGTCGTGAAATCTCAAGTGAAGATCAAGATGAAGACTCGAAGTGTAAGAACTATGCGTCATTAAACTCTGAGGGTGATTCTAAGATGAGTTTAACAGAGATAGTACTTCCAATTTTGAGATAAAGATTCAGAGAGCAAGGGCTAGTATCGTTAACTCTAAGGGTGATTCCAAAATGAGTGTAGTGAGATAGTGCCTTCGGTTTCGTTCGAACCCGGAATGAACTTGTATGGATGAATGCTATCAGACCATCGTCAATGGAGGACGATGAGCATTCCAAGTTGTGTTCTCTTAAGGTAATCGTAGCCTCAAGCCTCATCAACCGAGAATGGCTAAAATAGGGGAGGTGCAACAAGGCTAAGTGGGTCACGCCCAAGTAGGATAAGATTTTCCTCTGTCTAGACTACCTTTTTTTTCAGCTGTGTGGGCGATTGCTAGCTACAACCGCGAGGTTGTGTTATTCGGGACTGTCCATTGAGGGATGGTTCCGGCCTTATGTTGTAGGGTATTTAGGGTGGATCCTTGGTACGGTGACGGACGGTACCCCACTAGCCCTTGCATCGATGGAAACACATTATCCCTATGTGCCTTTACGGTTTTGATTGTATAACCCACTTTGTGGCTAGTATGCTGAAATTTAATCATGTAACAATTTCAGCTTTGTGAATATTTATTTGAAAACCCTAGACACTATTATAATATCACTGGATTTCCTGTCAAATATTTTGGTTAGCGTAAGGTAAAAACTTACCCATGTTTATGTGTGGGAAGTCTTACATGATACTTTTGTTTTCAAATGATTTTTAAAAGTTAAACAACTTTAACCCATTTACTCACACCAGACCCATGTCTGACCCTGAGTTTATTCTGTTTTTCTTAAACTCTTGGGTACTCAAATTTTTATGAGTAGCCAAGTGATCGGGTTTGGCTTGACGAATTTTGAAGAAGCTTGGAGTAGGAGTCCAGACGTATCTATCTATTTCCGCTGTGTAGTGTTGTTTGTCTGTTGTATTTTGGAATGTAATGGATAGACAAATCTTTACGACTGTCTAGTGTGATGATGTTGTGTAATCTGTGTAACTCTGATGTAATGACTGTGTAATAGTCATGTGATATATTATATTTTATTCCATTTCCGCTGTGAGATTCTGATATTGTTTTGTTCTTTCTTCTATCTATTCTATTTCTCCTATTTCTTTCTTATTGATGATGCGTCTTTCTGTGGAATGAAAGGCGGGTTGTCACACAAAATGATTTCGAAATCTACAAAAACGATAACATACAGGCTACATGCAAACTTATGACCTAACAAGTCAAGTTCTAACTGATCACGTCTCATCCCTAAAGTTGCATACCCTCCTATTAGATTCATAACCCTTAAGGAAATAACAAGGTATGTGGGTTCTAAGCATAACCTATCAACCAAACACTGGGATATAAATGAATGTGATACACTGGTATCATATAGTATCCTAGATGATTTACTCTAAATCAAAAATGTACCTTTCATTACAGTCTTCCCTTTTTTAGCTGCGGTTGGCTTAACAAATGATGGTCCAATAACATAAACCTTCCCCTTGTTCGCCCTAACCGGTTCTAGATACTAGTTCTTATAATGCCCTACTTGATCATAGTTAAAGCACTTCACATTCTTCTTATCTGCAACCTTCTTTCCCTTGCCTGAACGACACTCACTAGCATAATCACCTTTCGTGTCACACTTGTAGCAAACTAAATCAGCATTTGCCTTCTTGGTAGGTTCTCCCTTTTGGGCTCCCTTCTTCTTAAAGAATTTTCTTTTCTTTCCCGGAGAACCCTGGGTTTCTACTGGATTCTCTCTAACACAAACAGAAAGCATCCCTTCATGGCAAATTGCCATCTCTACAACCATATTATAAGAATCATGAATATGTGTCAAGATCACCCTAGAAAGGTCGGGCCTCAATTCTCTAATGAACCTCTCATTTCTCCTGATGTCTGTATCTATAGTAGCATACCATATCGAGATAGCTCATCAAACTTACTGGCATACTCGATAACCAACATCTCTCCTTGAACTAGATTCATAAACTTTCTCATCAATACTGACTTAACAACCTCTGATAAAAGAATTTGTTCAAATTTCCTTCTGAATTAAGCCCATGTCAACTCTTCCTTCGAAACTCTGGCAGTAACACTTTCCACCAATGAAGTGCTGACACTTGCAACCATCTAGAGGCCAACCTTCTCTTTTGCTCATTATCTAAACCCAAATCAGCAAAGTATGCGTATAATGAAATAACTAATTATCAACTTCTATGGCATTCTCTGTTCCTATAAATGACTTTCCACTCAGACTGGTGTAGTCTCTGCACAACTTAACATAGTTATTCCCAACTGGAGCCACAGGATTAGCTCCTCCAACATTTTCAGCAGTAACTCGTGCTTGCATCACATTGACGAAGAACTGATACATCGCCCCCATATCTGCTGGTGGATTTCCAACACCAGCATTGTCTTCAGTATCTTGGTTAGCATTAGCCTATCAACCTTGGTTCCTCATAGTATTAGGTCGATCATTTCCATTAGTTGTGGTGCTTTCTCCACCGAGATTTCCTCTTTCGTTTCCCGCTTCCATATCTTCTTTCTCGTAAATCTGCATGCGAGCCTTTGTAAGATACGGAAGAACGGTCTAAGAGAGAGAGGGGAATACGTACTTATATATGAAGTACAAGTACATTACTATAGCGTTATCCCAGCCCCGATCATATTTCTGATTCGTTGGATTATGTTTCAAAAAGCTTTTAGGTTTAACTTTTCTTTTAAAGTTTCATAAACCTATGCCCTAATACCGACCTTAACATCCACCTACTTGGAGGCCCAAAACTAACGGCTATAGATGCTACGGTCATCCATAGTTATTAATCCTCGGTGATCAAATACGGTGGTATTAGATACATTGATACACAGAAACATATGAATATGGAAAAAATTTGAAACATCAAACAAGATCACATTCTATTTTAAAACATTTCCGATTCATTAAATAATCCCACAATCGTTAACCCCGTTCAGCGAAAATATATTTATTACAACATACGCCAAGAGCTATATATGAAGATGCCCCCTTGGATGATCAGAGTATATACGAGAAATTTTAACAACTTTTCCATTACAAATATCATGGCCGAATCAAAATAAAAGAGAACTCAAGATAGCTATCATGCCTCCTGCATGTCTCCAAAAGCTTTATTCATCAAATGAGGTACCTGAAAACTTCAACTCTCAAACTATTCAAAATCAATTGAGTACCCGAGAGTTTAAGGGAAAACATAAACTTCGAGTATGACATAAAACCTAGTATGAATAATAATCCACCATCTCAAATCATTTAGATGTCTAGTGAGACTACGCCGCTTAGCTGAGTGGGGTTTTCCCACTCACTAGTATCCTAAAACCTCTATAAAACCATATACCATGCTTCTGCATCCACAATGATTAAAACAATTCAAAACGATATGATATGATGATATGAAAAATAAGTGAATCAATTCCAGGTTACCCATCCCCCTTTGATTTTGACTATCTGTCACAGTTATTGTTTCTAGGATTACTATTAACCTAATAGTTTTCATGGGCTAACTAATAACTGGTAAAATGATTATGGACTCCCTGCCCGGTTACGTAGTTTTAGTGGGATTATTAAGAACCATTGGTAACTCCACTTCTTTACTCTTATCCTAGTTTTCATGGGTAGACTAGGAACCTATTGGTCACTCCAATATATTTTCTTCTTATCCTAGTTTTAATGGATTGACTAGGAACCAATTGATAACTCCAATATCTTTTCTTCTTATCATAGTTTTTATGGGATGAATAGGAACTTAGTGACATTTATCAATATCTTAATTCAGATATAATTTTTGTTGATTCACTATAAACCTATTGGCCCCTGCCAATATTAAATCATGGTTTTCGTGGGCTAACTATGAACCCATCTTTCTGACATCTTCAATTATACACAGTTTTCATGGGCTTACTATGAACCTATTGGCCCTGCCTATATCTTTCCTATACACAGTTTTCATGGGCTTACTGAGAACTTTTTGGCCCCTACCAATATCTTCCTTCAATATTTTAGCATCCTATATTCTGGTCTTGCCGACCTCTTGGATGCAATTCTACTGATTCACGAGTTAATTTAATTTATATTCACTACTAGGTAAACCTAGCTAGTTATTCTGCCCTTCCCTAAAATACAGTTATAGGTCCATTACAATGTGAATATATAAATATATTAAGAAGCAAACACAATAACTTGGTTAATCTCTTTAACCTTTTAAATCAAAGAAAACTTCTTCAAAAACTCCTTTTCAAAACACTTTATTTAATTATGCCATGGTTTTCTATTAAAATGAGATTGGGTTATTTGTTTTGAAAACTAATGCTTTCGAAACCTTCAAAACCTTGTTTTCGACCTCACTGGATGACCTCCTTCAAAAGCATATAAATTTCCTTTCAAAAAATTAGCCCATGCCTTTCAATACATTTTAAAACTTCTCTTTCGAAACCTTTTGAATATAATAAAGTATTACTTATTATCTTTTAGACGCTTAACTTCGAAACCATTGAAAGTCTTCTCTTTGAAACCATTAAGTTTATATAAAAATATCATTTGGGTCATAGTGAATCTAAATGAAATTTTTTCTTTTGAAACCATTCTTTATCATATAAAAGTATTAGGGAAAACTTGATGGCATCGGCACCATCCCTTCTAAAAGCTTCAAATCATTTAAACAAAACAATGAAGGACATCATCGAAACTCCCTTTTGAAGCCATTGCCTTCGAAACCCTTGGACCCTTTCGAAAGCATTTAGTAAGTAGCTTAAAATATCTTTAAAAAACTATGCTTCGAAGGCATTGATGACTTCAATATATCCGGAAGGCAAAAGAACGATAGTAGGGCTTCAACCAGGTCGCGACCCCTTCTTTCAAAAATATTATTTTTGTAAGTAAAGGAACCCATTCGAAAGCTTATTCATTAAAACATAAGATGGAAACCCCTTCGAAAAACTTTAGAAAACCTCCTTCGAAAATATGTGCTTCGACTCCTTCGAAGGCTTTAAAGAAGCAAAGGCAAACGCTTCACTTTTTAAAACAAACAAAGGTATCGACCCCATCAGAAGCTATGCTTTCGACACCACACCTTCTGTCTTTCTCCAATCCACTAAGTACCATCTAAGTGATACCTTGTGTATTGATTTTGGCTTAGTGGGTTTCGACTTGATTGAAGGTGGAAGCTCTAAGTCAAAAGGTACTTCTAGCGGAACCTACATTTTTGAGTAAAAGCTGATTAATGCCAATTAAAGCAAATTTTATCTAACTAACCTGTAATTGGTTGCCTCAACTTTTCAAATTCTTTACTAACCGCTTAATTTCAGATCTAAATGAAGGTTAATTTAGCAAATAAGCCATTCCGTTAAACAAAATCAATATTACAAATAAGTCCTTTTAAAATTATTGAATTTGCATAGAAAATCACTTAAGAAAAATCCCTAAAAATTATAGAAATTCACTTTCATTGTGTTATCTAACATATCAAAATTTCATACCCATATTTTTAATATAATTTTAGAAATAAATTTCTAAACCCGATTAACCATATTTTCCTTTGAAAATCCATAATAATCTTTCCATAACTTGAAAAATTATCAAAATTAAAACCCAACTCCAAAATCATGTTTTACCTAACATAATTTTTTTCCATGGCATTCGAAATCAATTTGCAATCCGTTTTACCTTTGAAATTTCATATATTCTTATTTAAACATTTTTGTTTGAATCAAACAAATTGTATTTCAAGCATATCATCATCAAATCATCATAAAAAAAAATTTACCCTTAAATCGAAAAATATATGATAATAAAACAAATAAAGATGGTGTAAATTATTATTTACCTTGATTAAGATAAGAAGATTTGATTGAGATTGATATTTATTCCCTTTGCTTTAATTCTTAGCTTGATTTGAATTCTCTTTTCTTCCTAGCTATGGCCGGCTCCTCTTTATGTTTTTGTTTTATTTTTGTGAAATGAGAAATAACCATGAATGGTGTAAGGGATGTGAACATATATAAAGGTAGGGGTTATGTGTGGTAATTTCCAATACAGTCTTATGTTACTTAATTAAATTTAAGCCCATTAAACAAATTAAGCACGACCACTTTATTATTTATTCAAATCTCAATCCTCTTATCAATAACATTTACATTATACTATTTATTTATCTAATTAAGTCTCTTGAATAATGTTATGAAAACTAGAGTGTTACATTTTTCTGGTCCGACAACTGCGAGGAAGCATTCTTAAGTCAAAGCATTTATTTACCAGTGCACCTATGTTAGTAGTTCCATATAGAAACCAAGAGTTGGTGGTGTATATCGATGCATGTGGGACTATATTAGGAGCTATGTTGATGCAAAAGGGTAAAATGATTGCCTATGCTTCACGATAGCTTAGATCGCATGAAGTAAGATACCATACTCATGATTTGGACATGGTTGCGGTAATCTATGCATTGAAAATTTGGAGGCATTTTCTCTAAGAGGATAGATTGAGCTATACACAGATCATAAGTCCTTAAGATACTTAACTCTCAGAAGGAGTTGAATATGAGACAGCAGAGATGGTTGGTGTTTTTGGCTGCTTAAAATTTTGGTATAGAGTATACGCCTGGGTAAAGTAATAAAATAGCGGATGCTCTTAGCAGGAGACATCAGAATGTGGTGTTAGCTATGTTGGTAGAATGAAAAGATATAGGAGCTCTAACTACTTATAGTATGCAGTTAAGATAGACTGCTAGTTCTAGTCAAAGTACCACGATGTTGTTCTGTTTGGAAGTTCGACCAGAGTTGATCGAGAGGATTGCTTCTAAGTAGAAGGAGGATCAATTATTAGTCGAGAAGATTAGAAGGCTTGAGATTGGAACCAAGATTGATGATCTAAAAGATTTTAGTCTTGACCAAAGAGGATGGTTGATAAAGAAGGGACAGACCAGACGGTTGCGTGTTCCATATGTTGAGGACATGAGGAAAGAAGTTCTTGGTGAATGTCATCAGTCCAAGTTTACGATTTATCCTGGAGGAACCAAGATGTATCAAGGTATGAAGAGGAGCTTCTATTGGGAAGGTATGAAGAGAGATGTTAGCTTGTGGGTTAGGTAGTGGGAAAATTGTCAATAAGTTAAAGCCGAATACTAGAAGCCGAGTGGATTGCTTCATCCTTTAGTTATTCTAGTTTGGAAATGGGATTCGATATCCATGGATTTTATAGACATGCTGCCAAGGTCAAATAGAGAAAATGAAAGTATATAGGTTATAGTGGATAGATTGAGCAGGAGTGCCTATTTGATTTTAGGTTTTAGCTAAGTTGTTCATGAAGAACATAGATAGTCTACATGGAGTTCCTAGTAGTATACTCAGTGGCAGAGATGCTTTGTTTACTAGTGAACTCTCGAAGAGTCAACAAGATGTGTTAGGCACTAAGCTCAACTTGAGTACTGCATATCACCCTCAGACAGACATGTAGACAGAGAGAGTCAATAAGAGTACTCGATGATTTACTAAGAGTTGTGTATTTGACTTTGGTGGATCTTGGGAATATCACCTACATTTAGTTGAGTTTTCTTATAATAATAGTTTTCTGACTGGTGGAGAAATAACACCTTTTGAAGCTTTGTATGGAAGGCCATGCTAATTGCCAACATGTTGGTTAGAGACTAGAGAGAGATTGGTCTTAGGTCCAGATCTGCTTAGAGAGGCATCAGAGAAGATTAAGTTGATCCGAGAAAGGATGAAGGAGATAAAAGGCGCAATGATTTAGAATTCTCAGTTAAAGATAAGGTTTCCATTAAGTTATCACCAATGAAGGGTGTTGTACTATTTGTAAAGTTAAGGAAACTATCACCGAGATATGTTGGTCCACTCTAGATTATAGAGAGAATTGGAAAGCTCACATATAGAGTAGAGTTGCCAAGCAGTACGGCAGGTGTCCATAATGTATTTCATGTATCTCATCTTTGCAAGTATGTATATGATCCAAAGACGATAGGGCTGGAAGATTTGATAATAGAGTCTAATTTGACTTTTGTTAGACAACCAGTTTGGGTTCTAGTGAGAGATGAGAAAAGACTGAGGAATAATACAGTCAAGTTGGTGAAAGTTCAGTGTAGCGACAACGAGAAGGATTATACTTGAGAGACAGAAGACAAGAATAGAGATATTTATTTTGAGGGTATGTCTATATTAGCTTTATATATATAGTTGCTAGTCAGTTAGACTAGTATGGTTGTTAGAAGTGGTTACAGATGATTGCTATGATTAGTATTTAGTCCTTACTGAATTTCAAGGACGAAATTCATTAAGGAGGGAAGCTTGTAACACCCCTTATTTTTGATAACATTATTCAGGAGATTTAATTAGATGAATTATATAGAATATGTAAATAATTAGAGAGATAAGGGGATTGAGATTTGAAAATAAATTAAATGTCGTGCTTAAATAAACAAATGGGCTTATAAATGATTTTGTATGTTAATTAAAGAATATTAACACAAGGGCATATAAGGAATTGCGCACCATAACTCCTTAATACCCTATACCCAGCACCCATTTCATTTCTCACGTACAATTATACAATACTTAAAAACGTAAGAAAAGAAGAGCTTAGGGCCGACCATTACTAGGAGAAAAGAAGAAGAAAAATTCAAGTAAAACTTAGGATTCAAGTTAGGGGAAATTAATCTCAGTCCAATCTCCTTATCCAAAGCATGATAAATAATAATTTATATCATCTCTATTTTGTTTTTATGATCATTTTTTTTTCAAATCTAAGATTAAATCCATTTTTATGATGATTTGGATGTTGATATGCTTAGATCATAACATGTTTGATTTAAACAAGAATTTTTTAAATATGATTTTATACGATTTTAATGGTAGAACCAATTATAATGATTTTTATATGCCATGAAGAATTATGTAAAACATGATTATGGAGTTGGATTTTAACTTACATAATTTTCAAAGTTATGGAGAATTTATCATGAATTTTCAAAGGAAAATATGTGTAAATGGGTTTACAAATTTATTTCAAAAATTATATCGAGTATTTGGGTCTAAAATTTTGATATGCTGGACAACATATTGAAAGTGAATTTTTGTTATTTTAGGGGATTTTTCCTAAGTGATTTACTATGAGAATTAAATTATTTTGAAAGGAGGAACAAAGTGATTTAATTATTTTATGAAGGGCTTATTTGTTAAATTAATCTTGGTTTAGATCTGAAATTATGCGACGGTTTAATTTGGGTAATAATTTGAAAAGTTGTGGTAATCAATCACATGTTAATAAGTAGTTAAATTATCTAAAAATTATTGCTTTTATTGGCATTAGTCAACTTTTACCCAGAAAAGTAGGTTTCGCTTCTTTTAAAAGTACCTTTCGACCCTTAGGTTCTACCTTCAATCAAGTCAAAACCCTCCAGGTTGAAACCAACTAAGCCGAAACCAATACATAAGGTATTAACACGTTGTTACGAAGTGGCTTGGAGAAAGGCAGAAGGCATGGTGTCGAAACACTGCTTTCGACGAGGTCGAAATAATTGTTTTTCTTTCTAAAGAAATGCATTATCCTGTTTTACTGAATGCTTTCAAAGGTGTCAAAATATACGCTTTTGAAGGGGTCTTTTGAATAGCTTTCAAAAAGGGGTTACCGCCTTATTATTTAAGGTATAGCTTTCAAATGATATTACTTAGTTTTCCAAACTAATGATTTCAAAAGAGGGTAGTTTCGACCTAGCCGAAACCCTTCTACTGATGTAACAACCCTGGTTTTGGAGATTACCTGTAAATATTTAATTATAATGGTAGTTATAATTTAATATTGTGAATTAAAATAAAATTGGAGAAATTAAATTGTTTATTAGGAATAAACAATGAATTTTGGAATATAACGAGAAAATAAAGTTTGAAACTTTACTTTATTTGTTTGGGTTAATAATAAATGAGAAAATAGTTTTTATTTAGAGAGAATGCAATAATTGTATTAATTATTGCCAGTTACTTCTTCTAATAATTTTTAAAAGAAGTATTTGATTTTTGAAGGTTGTTTAATCAAATAAAAAGGTGGAAATTGATTTAAAAATGAGTTTTAATTATAAATTTGTGTTTAGAATAGTTATTTATATTTTTCTAAGCAAGAAAAATATTTTTGTGGAATTTTAGAAGTTTAAAGTAATGTTTTGTCCATTTATTTGTGAAAATTGTGTATTTTTGTAAAATAAAGAATTTTAATAATAAAAAATGTTTTAAAAATATAAATTTATCTTTTAAATGAGGTAAAATGTTTTATTTCATATGTATAAATGTTTACATATTTTGTTTATTAAATCTTGAAAGAGAAATGTAATTTATTTGATAATATTATGTAACTTGTACATAATTGTATATGTACATGAATTAATTCCTTAAATCATTGATTTTTCTTTTATTTTTGGGTCCATTAGGCCCATTACTACACTTAACCTAATAGTGAGAAAGGGAAAAACATTGGCTGTACATTCATACTTCTCCTTCTTCCTCTTCTTTGAAATAAGAAAAAAAAGCAAACCCACCTCACCATTTTTGCGAATCTCAAGCTATGAACTCAATTCCTTCAATTCAAGCTAAAATTTCTTCAAACTACAGTGAATTAAAAGGTAATCAGCTCCAAAACATCATTAATTTCATCAAAATCTTAGTTTGAGATATTGATTTTTCTAATTATAATAAGTTTTGTTCTTGCATGTTTATATACATTTTTTTTAGGTTGTTGAAGCCATTTTCAAGGCCAAAGCTTGCTCCTTTTCACCAATTTTCTCTTGTAGCACAAGCATCAGCAAGGTGAGTTGTAATACTCACAAAAATTAGCTGAGCCAAGCTCAAAATCGTAGAAATTTGCTTTATAATTTGCTTTTTCTTTCAATTTTGTTTCTGTATCAAAACCTTCTCTGGGTGGTACTTTGCATGCTAATATCTTTTGATTCCGGCAATGGAATGCTGCCGGATTTCTTGCTTTTCGTAGCTTGCATGTTGAACTTCATTTCTGCAAATTTTGGTTGAAAGATATTGTCTTTTAAATGTTTAAAATGTTGCTGCAAAATCGACTCAGGCACTGATTTTCGCCTGTAGTTGTTCTGAAATGCTGCAAACATAGTCTGAGTCCATGTTTGATACATCATAACTCATTCACTTATTTGTGGAATTCAATGATTCTTTTTTTGTTTGAAAGATGAAGCTTTCTAGTATATGCATATCAATTTTAAGCTCAATCCGATACAATTTGTTCCTCTGTTTAATGCCTGGAAGTTGAACCCATGATGGTTTCAGGCCTGTACATTTGGTTTTTTAAACTGTTGCAAACATGGCCTGAGTCCATGTTTGAGACAACATAACTTATTCATTTCAAATCGGAATAGAGTGATTCTTTCTGCAGATTCAAGTAGCAGTGTTAGTTACATTTTTACAAAATTTCATTTCAATCTGGGTTGGTTTCCTATTTCTACACTACTGTTAAACTTGTAATCACAGCTTGCTGTAATTCACTGTATTAAACGTTGTTTTGGTCCGACTTTGAAACGACGCAGATTCTTCGTTTCAAATCGGATTTGAACAATTCTTTTTGCAGATCGAAGTAGATGCATTAGTCTATGCTTCTACCAAATTTCACCAAGATCTGGGTTTATTTTCCTCTTCGAACTCATCGTCGAAGTTGAACCTTTGCGCTGTTTTACACAGCAGTTTACAGTGGTTTTAGTCCAACTTCGAAACGACGCATTTTCTTCGTTTCAAGTCGTAATTGGGTGAATCTTTTTTCAAATTGGATTAGGAATGTTAAAAAACATTCATACAAAATTTCATATCATTTGGATTCTGTTTTCAGGTTCAAAACTGCTGTCGAACTTGGGTTCGCAGCGTGTTTTCAGCGGTTTTTATACTTGAATAATTTCCGTCATTTTTGATATTTTCCCGAATTCTTGAATTTTCTCTCTAGATTTTGTGCATGGGTTTTATAAAGCATTTTAAAGTGTTTTTCAAACAAATTGGCTTGTGAAATTATTATTTAGTATTATTTTGGCTAAGTGTTGTTATGTTATTTTTCCGTCCGATTTTTGACATTTACTCGTGTTTTTGTGATATTTCTGAAGTATT